>JANAVB010010200.1:0-600000 GCA_029216955.1 Iris pallida
GTGTGTTGTGGATATGTGTATATATATATATATATATTATATATATATATATATATTTATATATATATATATATTTTTGGTATCCTTATGTGGCCAACCCGTGCTTCCTAAGTTGGAAGCACCACTGCGGGGGGGATTCGACCTGCGCCCTCTCGGGCCGGGGCCTCAGTGATTACCAGTTGAGCTACCCACTCCTGGATAATATATATATATATATATATTATGGTGTGTGTGGAGTTTAGAAAGAGTGTGGGTTAGAGAGTATAGATAGATAGATAGGGAGGAGTTGAAAGTGATTGAGGGGTTTAGAGAGTGAGATAGAGGGAGAGAGGAGGGGGAGCTGCTGCCATTGGCAGCAGCATACACAAGCAGTAGCAGCAGCAGTCCCCAATAGGGACTGCACAGTAACAGCAGCTATATCAGCAGCAGTAGCTGCTGCATATTGCAGCAGTAGTAGCAGGACCCTTCCCATTTCTCAAACATCTAGCCATCCATTCTTCCATTCACCATCTGCCCATTCAACCATCCATTCATCACTTCATTAATTCGTCCATTCATCAATTCAGTCATCCATATAATCCATTCATGCATCCATTCATTCAGTCACTCAAATTCAGCCACTCACTCATATCAATTCAGTCCCCATTCTTCCATCCATTTAGTCATCCATCCTTCCATTCATTCATTCATACATTCAATCTTTTATTTATTCATTCATTCATCCACCCCATTCATACAATCATTCAGCATTCATTTTATTCCATCCATTCATTCTTCCATTCCTTCATTCATTTCATTCATTCATGCATCCTTCCATCCATTCATTCTTCCATTCAATCATTCATTGCATTCAGTCATGCATTCATTCTTCCTCCATTCATTGACTGATTCAGTCCTTCATTCTTCCTCCATTCATTCATTCTTCATTTTAGCCATACATTTCATTCATTCATTCTTCATTTCATCCATTCTTTCATTCGTTCATTCATCATGCATTCAGTCATCTATTCTCTTATCCATTCATTCATACATTCAGTCTTTCATTCATGCATTCAGTCATTCATTCTCCCTTCTATTTCACACATATACCAGCCCCCATTCTATTACAAATTTATTCATCCATTCCTCATTTCAATACACTTTAGTCCATAGTTTCAAACATCCATTTCAGTCCAGATACCACTCCAAATCAGTCCACTTATTCTATATGTTTCAGTCCACAAAACCATCCATATCATTCCCTTAACCTTATATTTTTTTGTGTGTGTGGGAGTAGGTTGAGTGTTAGTTTGTGGGTGTTGATATGTTAGAAGGTTAGAAGGGTAAATATTAGTATGGTGTTGTAGTCTAGTTAGAATTAGTATTAGATATTAGTTAGATATAGAGTGGAGTGGTATCGTAGGATACCAAGTTGGTATCATAGGGTAAATAGGATTTACCTTATTTGAGTTAAGGTATTGAGATACCTTCAAGATACGTTATTAGAGTATCAAGATACCGTTGCATGGTATCGAGATACGGGGGTATCGTGTTAGGATACCATGTTGAGGTAGAGGGTAGCCTAGAAACTAAGGTAGAGGCTTAGCAGTAGGTTTACCTTGGTAAGGGTAATACAATAAGTTAAGGTAATGGGACAATTATAAGTTTTGAGTTTGATAGTTTAAGATGTGGCTAGAAATAGGTTCTCTTGGTTGGTAATGGTTAGGATTAGTGCCCTTAGACTAGTTTTGACCTCGGTTGACCGTTTTGACCAAAAGTCAACAAAAGTCAATCGAAAGTCAAACTTAGCCTAATAATGACTAGAATTGACCCGAAACCAAACCAGAGTTGACTGAGAGTCAACAGTTAGTCAACATTAGACTAGTTTAACCTAGGGTTGACCTAGAGTTGACTAGAGTTGACCAGAGTTGACCAGTTGACTAAAAGTCAACTGTAAGTCAACCCTTGACCCAGATTGACCTAGTTTAACTTGGATAGTCTTCATGTGACTTTGTTTGACCTTGGTTGTCCTAGTGTGACCTAGTTTGGCTCAGCATGACCTAGTTTAGCTTGGTGTGACTTAGTTTGACCTAGTTTTGACTTAGACTTGCATATCATGACTAGATTAGCTTTCCTTTTATTATTAAACCCTGTTTGGACTCATGGTATCTCATCTTTAGGTCTGTGATTACCCAGAGCATCTGTTCACCTTATTAGCTCAGGACCACAAGCGAGTATATTCACTGATAGTTTTTATTGTCTTGATATCTGCTATATCCGATTCAGTTGTAGTGTCATACTTGATTCCTAACACGATGGTTCACGGACTAGTATATGTCGGATCATGTCATGAGATGTTGTTCCTGGATTACTTGGTATTTTGGTACATGACTCGACTTGTTACATGTACTTGTATAGACATGGACTTGGGAGCGGGCTGGCCCCCTGTTCTTGAGTCCCGTATCATGACGTGTCATGTCCTGATCCATTATACTATTCGGGGATGGAGAGTTATTAGTATTTGTGTGATCAAAATCCCTACTTTTTCCTTACACTTGTACTTGTTACTTGTTCATAGCTATACCTTCGCTCACAGCGGGTAAAGCCTGACCCCACTTGTTCATAGCTTTCTATGGTGGCCGGCCTGATCCTGCTCCGTTGTACATTTGTTCATAGCCGGTCGGAAGGAAAGCCTGATCATGTTTCCCAAGCCGATCACATAACGCACTAATAATTCATGGCACATTTTATATTTGTTTTATTACATCATACGTCCTACTCAGTCCAACATTCAGTACTTTCCTTACCATGCTATGATATTCAGTATCCACAAGTTCCACATGATCTTATGCTAAACCTTGATTGGAGGCTAGGTTCTGTTCCGGAGAAGGGTTACAACCCCGATCCTTGTTTGGTTTACGGGTTGTAACTCGGCTTTCGAATGGCTCTCAAGTCATCCTACATCTTTATCTTGTATTTCATTATACTATCTCTTATAGAATTTGTCAATTCATATGGAACTACTGTTAGTGTTTGTACTTGCTCATTTTCCTAACAGGATACTGTTGATATATTACAGATGTTTGTGAGGTAGACTGCTCGACCTACTATAGGGTCGAGACAGATGGAGACTTAGGCCAGGATTGTGGCCTGTTAGTTGAGCCTCTAGACTTTGCACACCCAGAGTAGTTAGTTTAGTTAGGCTTGCCTGGACTGCGATCCAGCTTTTGCTTTAGTGTGTAGTAGCTTATATTTATATTTTGTGACTCTGTGATGTTGTTTGTTTCTCTCTGGCTGTGTTGGATATTGAACTCATTTTTCATTTTCACATCTATCATATTTCCTTTTCGTGCTATCCATCTTAGTTTTGTTTTGTGATTGAGTTATGCCATATATATTCCTCCATACGGAGATGACAGGTACCCTTATACTGTTTAGTATAGTTTTTGTAGACGACCTATACAGCGTTCTACCACCAATTCTGCGACATAGGCTGGACGTAACCACGTGCTCGTGCCTCTAACCAGGGTACGGGTCGTGACACTCTTAGCTCGTTGATATGTAGCATCGGCGTTCTACAGGACAAAGGACATGACCGTATAACAATATACGCCGATCGGTGTTCGGAATGACGTATGCTTCACATCATCAGGAGACATCATGATTTGATTGTATCCTGAAAAGCCATCCATAAAGGACATGCTCTCGAAGCCACACGTATTATCGATCATTATATCGGTGATCGGAAGAAGGAATTCATCCTTAGGGCATGCCGTATTCAGATTGCGAAAGTCGATGCAGATTCGGATTTTCCCGTTCTTCTTGATGACTAGCACTACGTTGGCTACCCAGTCTGGGTGCTGCTCTTCACGGATGAAACCGCTAGCTATAAGCTTGTTCACTTCTGCTTCGATGGAATTTATGATGTCTGGACAAAATTGCCGCTGCTGTTGGTTGACGGGTTTTGCGTTCGGATAAATATTGAGCTTTTGGAGTGCAACCTCGGGATTTAGCCCTGGCATGTCTTCATAGCTCCAAGCAAAGACGTCGATATATTTTCTGACGAGTTGTAACAACGACTCCCGCTTGTCGTCTGTCAGAGGTTAAATTGCATAACCTTATCTTCAGTGGAAGGATCATGAAGTTCAAAGCATTTCTTCCATTATACATCTAGTTGCTGGACCCACGGCTCAAACTCAAGTGGTTCAAGTAGGTCTTCGTCTTCTTTTTCGAAATCAGCAGATGTTATACTGGCAGATAATATCTGTTTGAATATATTTTGAATACTGATATCAGAGTCATAAATGGGTGACTCAGACGAATGAGAGTACCATTCGTATTCTTTGTCAAAACTTTTGGGCATTGTTGGTGGAGTAACGTACCCGAGGCCGCGTCTAGATCTGTGATAATGATCTTGAGGCTTCCCTGCTGGTGTCGGCGGCTGTAAAGGCAATCGTCGACCACTGCCATAATTTAGAGCCGGGGTAGCCGTCATGTCGTACCCCTGTTTTGCATGAAGTACTTAGCCTGAGGACTATACAAGTAGAGCGGTTGTCTTTCAGCGTCGGGTCCGAGGTCGCACTCTTGTGGCGTGAAAGATTGAGGACCTTCTTTTTGGCAAAAGATGATTGTGTGATCCCATACTCTTCTGTCAAGGACCGAAAAGTAAGCGCCTTTTATGGGAGCAAGTCGATTCGGGGTACGGACGGTTGTCACCTGTGTGTGCAGGCTCACATCTAGACAGTCCCGTGCGGCATACGCTAGATTAGGCTTATCATACTCAGAATAGTCTAGCAGCAGCCTCTTATTGATAAAATAAGGAATTTTATCCCACGGGATTACATCATCAGGAGAGGGGCTATCCGCCAGTGCAACTATGTATTTGGCGAGTTCTTCGTCCTCCTTGGCTACCCCCTACGAGCTTAGAGGTCGGGATGCTGTCTTGGGCAGCTTGACCACCAGCTTGAGGTATTAATTTGCCTGAGAGTGTTAGATTGACACTTGGTTGCTGACTCTTCTTAGGAAGATGGATGACAATGGGCTCAGCAAGGGACTTTGTGTCTTCTGGTCGCCTTGGAGTAGATTTTGGTAATCGAATTACCAGCGGTGTTGCAGAGGGCCTTGCATCTTCCTGTTGCCTTTGATTGGTCTTCGGCAACCGGATCACCATTGGCCCTATGACAGGTTTTGGCTCTTGGTTGGATCTAGGGAGACGGATGACCATTGGTTCCAACCGCGTAGGTGTGGCAGGAGAACCGAGCACCTCTTTATGCAAGGTTGCGACAAGGGGTGCAGCCCTGCACGGTTTGCGGGCTTGGAGACAAATTCTTAAGAGTTCTTCTGGCCCTGTGATGGCTTCCGGCTCGTCCGTTATATGTTTCCTCGATTCGTCATATAGACAAGCCTCTGAAGAGTAATAAGATTCAACCCCTTTGAAGGGATCAATGTCGACAAATTTGGTCTTCACGGAACCGTGCTTACTGACATATTTAAAACACTGGTGAAGGGTGGATGGCACGATCATATAGTCATGTATCCACGGACGTCCCAGGAGGATGTTGTAGGAGGTGTCTGCATCTATGACATAGCAGGTAACTTTCGTCTTCAGGTTGCCAAACTGGCACTTCAACCGGATCTTCCCTAGGGGATAGCTTCTCCCTGAGTTAAAACCGCTAATAGCAGTATTGGTTGCCGCTAACCGATGCATAGGGATGCCATGAAGTTGGAGCAGGCTTTTCGGGATGATGCTTATTGACGAGCCAGGGTCAATATGCATCCAATCCACCTTAATGTCGCCTATATATCCAGTGTAATACAAGGGGTGATCATGCAAATCGGATTTGATCAACATATCCTATGGAGTAAATATGATGTTGGGCATTGCATCTGTGCTATTGCCGCCCTGTATATCTGCTGGCGAGTTTTCCCTTGGAGGCTTGACCTGAGCCAAGTAGGCATCAACATTCTGGAGGGCTTCGCTTAATGCGACACGAAGATCCTTGGAGAGCCTTAGAAGCTCGTATAGTGAGAACTTTGCTGGCATTTTAGCCAATTGTGCTAATATGTCAAAGTTGTAAGGTCTCTCCAGTCCCTGAGGTACATTATTGCGGAGTGGCCTGTCGAAGTGGGTCTCCCTTGTCTTGGACTTATCCGCCAGTGGAGGCTGAGATGGCCTTGGAACATGAGAGGGAGGCAACGTTGCTGGCTGAGGATCTTCGACTGGACTATCCCGTACGGGCTGGACTTGTGCTCCAGATCGGGTAACAACATCTATAACTTCTTCAGCTTCTGCTGAAATTGTGTGGTAGGCTCTAGACTTCTTATCCTTTTTTTGTTGGTAGGAGACGACACCCCCTGGATAACTTCGGGCACCAAGTCTGGATGCACCCACATGATCTCTCCTCGCGATGTGGTGAGAGGTACCAATCCAGATGCTTGGCTCCGGATGGGTGGAAGATTAGTAACCTCCATCGTTGCCCGAGGGACAGGTATTACCCAGTTTGGAGTACTTGTCGGAGGGAAGTCGCCGAACTGAATAGATACCATGTTCGCCGCCACGGTAACCTTTTCAAAGTCTATCGACAGAGCTTTTGGGTCGATAAGACACTGAATGTACCACTTCAATTGGAAACAATCATGAGTGGCATGATGGACATAGCGGTGGAAGTGACAGTATTTTGGATCCTCTATTTCTACTGCTCGGGGCTCACGTCTTGGTGGAGGGAGCTGAATCCTACCCCCTTGCAGGAACATGTCGAAGATAGGTTTGACATGACCATCTTCAAATGAGTAATTGACCTTGGGCCACGGACCTTCCGCCTATTTTTGTTCGGGCTTTGGAGTCGCATTAGTGACCATGGCCTGCTTGCCCTTGTTGTCCCGGTTAGTGGTGGCACCACTGTTGTTGTTTCTGGAGGTGGACCCAGGATGTCTGCCCTTATCTTCTCCATCTGAGATGTGTAATCCCAACTGGCGAGCCTTCTTCAATTTTGCTTCTGCGTTGGTAGCACTTATGATGAAGGTTGTCCAATCCCTGAACCGATTGTCACACATCCAGAGGCTAATTGCAGGAAGCAACTTCTTCTGGCAGATTTCAATCAAGGAGCTCTCGGGATTGCCTTGGGGCAATCTCATTGCGGTTTGGCAGAACCGCTCGATATAGTTCCTTGTGAGCTCCCTCTCTCCCTGAACGACGTCCATAAGAGATGACATCGTCACATCATGCCCCCACTTCGTAGAATCTCTCCAGGAACATGTGCTTGAAGCCGTCAAAAGAGTGAATACAGTTGTCGGGAAGGTTGTAGTACCAGTCGAACGCGATCCCCTCTAATGCTTCGATGAATAGTCGCATGAGGATGGCGTCACTATGCGACAAGTGGTCGGTTGTGACTTCAAAGTAAGTTATGTACCGACTAGCAGAGGTCTTCCAATCATAGGAATCGATATGGAACGGCTTGTACCGCGGTAGAAAAGGCACATCTCTCCATGAAACGGGATATGGCTGCCGTATTCTGAGATCCCGAGAGGAGTCTCGGGCATTGAACATTGCCCGAAACTCCTGGACTTCCCTCCTTGCCTCCTTGGCTTCATCTGCAGCTGAAGGAACGGATGGTGATAAGGGATCATCACCCAAAGGAGGGGCGGTCGTGTTGGAGTCCGCGTTGACTGCGGGTCCAAAGCTTGTTTGTTCGGGCGTCCTTGCTGGTTGAGCTGGCAAGGCGGCTTCGATCTCGTCCACAGACTTGACCAAGAACAGGAGCATGGTTTCCAGCACTTCTAGCCGTTGTCGGTCGGAAGGCACTTCATGATCGTTTTCAGTCATAAAGACTGTTCTCACGTGGGTAGAGGTGGAGGAGATTGTGGCAGAGGTACTCTCTGTGCCGTACCCTTGTATAGAGATATCGTCAGGGAATGTCAGAATATCATCTTCCTCCGACTCGGAAGGGGTGCTACCCCCTGTGCAGGAAGCCGTATTGTCTTGGTGAGGGTGGTACCCCTCAGGGAAATCTGATTCTATTGCAGAGTTCTAGAGGATCTCTACCCCTGTGTGTGCTCTTGGTATACTCGGTTATCGCATACACTGAGGGGGCTGCTACCCCCAGCTTCATCTACTCTCAAGGAGGCCAAAGGTGCACCTCCGAGTGCCGGAAGCTTCTTTTTGGATCGAGTGCCTAAATAGACACCCCCTGTGGTTGATGGGAACCCCCCGGATGAGGGTCTCCTTGTAATACTGGCCGAGATGGCCGGGCTGGAAGAGCCTGTCTTCTTTGCTCCCTTGCCAGGAGGAACTTTTTGAGTTGAAATACTGGTGGCGAAAGGAAACTCCTCGTCTCCTGGAATTTGGACAGGTGCTGGCTGCTGTAGTCGCTGGAAAACTGACTACCGATCTTCAGGTGCTGTTGATTTGTCGCAGCAACAGTTGATGATGACTTGGGTGCAACGACACCTCTAGAGGGACTCATTGCATGCTGGTGCTGCCGTCTTGCATTTATGATTAATCTCGTCACGCAAGTCGGTAGGAAGCTTCTATACCTTTATACCTAATTTGTGAACTCGGGAATCCCAAGCACACAGGTGCTTAGGCGTCATGTTTGCTCCCTGATCTGTGGCTAGTAAAAGCACTTTCTCTGGATCTTCAGAGGGAGACTTTAAAGACCCACCCTGTCCGTTAGCCCTGGGGAACTGGACGCGGATGGTTCTGTACAACTTTCCGTTAAGAGCCCGTGTAACAGTCAATGGGGCCCGCAGACAGTCAGCAACTTGGACAGTTGACTCGGCTGGTTGGGCCCGCACTGCCTAAACTTTTTAACTTAGCTCCCAAAGGTGCATAGTAAAAAGAGTCCAGATTGATACATCCCGCATCTTTAGTGAGCCGTATGGCGTCGGGCCTGCATGAGAGGCGGTCGAACACAGAGCTTCTGATAGGATCGCATGAGAAGTCTCGTTTGAGGCCAGGATTGGTCATCGCATGGACCATCTTTCTGTGGCTAGCATTGGCTGCCGCATGGATCATTTTCCTACGACCACAGTTGGCTGTCGCATGAGTCATCTGCCTGCGGCCAGAGTTGGCTGCCGTATGGACAGACTGTCGATCTCCTCTATGTGGCTTCTGAAGAACAGTTTGGCAACTCTAGAGGGGGGTGAATAGAGTTTATATAGAAAAATAGCCAATTAAAAATAACTCTTTCACCAACAATAAAAAATCAGAGTAAAGTGCGGAAAATAAATGAAGAGCAGAAGAGCATACGCAAACACAACGATTTTAACCTGGTTTCCCTCGTGGAGGACTAGTCCAGGCCTGAGAACTCTAGCTCAGGATTAAATCCACTATTTGTGAAATAGTAGCTTACAACCCGTGCCTTTTCTTCAGAAGAGCACGTCAACTTCTAACAGAGGATCGCAGTGGCGATTTGCTTGGAATTGTCCAAGCGACTTCTTCACTCTTGCACAAGAATCCTAACTAAGAGATGCTGAGCACTCGAGACTTAGGAGGCTTGTGGCTAGTAGATAGGAAGGGTATGGCTTATTGAGCTTGTAGGAGAGAAGAGAAGAGAAGATTGAGTGAATTGAAATGAGAGAATTCATGCCCTATTTATAGTGTTTTTAGAGGCAGAATTCGGCCAGAATTCGGGTAGGAAAATTCAAAAATTTGGCCGTTGGACAGCTAGCAACCAGCTAACCCTAAAATTAGGGTTCCTGATTTCTAGGGGACAGAGTTCGGCCCGAACTCTGTGTGGAGGCAGAGTTCGGCCCGAACTCTGTCTCCAGAGCACAGAGTGGTCCTAAGTGGGACTTGTGGGCAATTTTTGTTTTGGTGGAGCTTGGGATTTTGGGTAGGCTTATAGACTAAGTTCCAAGAGCTCAGCATAACTCAGAGTACATACTTCTAGACTCAATAAAATGTAAAAGTACAGACTCGAAAATACACTGAGAGTCGGAAACTGAGCTGTTGTCTGTCCTGAACTGAATGCAGACGTCGTGTGTCGTATTGAATTTATACAGATATTATTTAGTCAATGTAGTCAATATTTGGTTGACTGTGACTTTGTGTCAACAATCTCCCCCATATTGATAATTAACAAAATAATAAATGTATATTTCAATATTCATACCTGGACACAGTTGGTTAAAACACAGCTCCCCCATAAACAATGCCGAGCTAGAATAAGATAGCTCCCCCGTAATCAGTGAACGGTGCCGAGCTAGAATCAATAGCTCTCCCCCGTAAATAATGCATAGAACCTGTGACCTGATAAAAATATTTTCCCAAAAACACAAGCACAGACAAATATACATATTTCTCCCCCTTTTGGCAGTTAGCAATATAAAGGATCATATAGACTGCATAAGGAAAAGCAAGGGAATAGCAGTATAGACAATGAAAAGTAATCCAATCACACCAAGCAGAGAAGAAACAGTATAATACTAATAAAACAAGTCACTGACATAAAGTAGAACTACGAAAAATAGCATAAAATGTTATCCACCAACCAGCACATCATCAGGGTTTGAAGACATAAATCCAGTACAGAAATCCATAACAAACTAAAATAACTAAAATAAAAAAAAGCAACTAAGACCATCAGTAGTGTCAGCAGCATATCAAGCCAATCTCCATCATGGAGCACGAGAAGGTCCTGGAACATCTGAAGGACCAGGGAATGAGCGACGAGGGTCCACAAAAGCATCATCAGGATCCATATACCTTATGACCCACGGATCGTCTATACGATGACCCGCGTGATCTGGATCCCGCTCAATAGGCACATGCAGATCAGGATGACGAGCAAGTGAATACCGCATATCATGCAGAGAGTTCCCAAGGGCACTGATCTGCAAGGTGGTACGGTAATCCTGCTGCGTCCAGCGATCATCCTCAATAGCAAAGCGATCGCGAAGCATAGTCTGAAGAGACTCAAGAGTGGCAGGAGGAGGAGGTGCATCCTGACCAAAAGGAGGGGCGTCAGGCTCCTCATCAGCAGAATGCTCAGATGACTCAGAAGCAGCGACAGGCTGAAGGCGTCGTGCTTTGGATAGAAAGGCAGGTGCAGGCATGAACGGACAATCATGGATAGGAATGATGAAAGCACGAAAAACTAAAGGAAGATAGAGAGGATAAACCAAAGCTCTTGGTTTCTTCCGACAGTTGATTATCCAATCCATCATAGTCCGTGGAAAGTTGAATGGAATACGAAAGTGGAGATGATATAAGGCGGAGATCTCAAGATAAGTGACTTCATCTGTTGAGCCAGCCTTGGACAAGATAGTATTGAACACGATGCGATGAAGTTCATAAAAGTAGGGGGTGAGATGCTTGGCCTTTAGCTTGCGAGGACTTACGTTAGGAGCACATAAATCCTCCTTGAATCCTTCAAGGGAAGTGTCGCCAACAAATTGAAGTTGACGTGCCTCCACAAGCTTGTTCCACACATCAAGATCCGGGAGAGCAAGAAAATCTCCCAACTCAGAATCATTAAAGGCAATGGTAATGCCAGCAACCCGAGAATAGATGTGGGTTGCATCGTGAGTCAAATTGCAGTAAAACATTTGTATTGCACTATGGTAGATGACAGAATTTGAAGCAACAAGTTCATCCAAACAAAGATCACGGAATAAAGACTCATATTGTGAAAATATAGTAAAATTTATGGGATGGCCCCCAAACACCGGACGAGTTCTAAAATCGCTAAACCATTCATTAGAGGCTTCTAGCGATACAAATAAACGGTCGTCGTAAGTGTTAGGGTCATCGGGACGCGGCGGATTGAACAACGGATGAATGGGGTGTTGTTCAACTACTTGTTCAATCGGAGGAGGAGGAACCGAAGATGAAGCACCCTCATGTCGAGTCCTTCTCCCTCGTTTGGACAAGCGAGATGCCATTTGAAATAAAAGAGGAGAACTTGGAAATGATAGAAAAAGAGAGATATACCTGAAAAGAATACCAAACAGTTGAAGAGAATATTGAAAAACCCCTTTCCCTTGATTTTGAGAAGAAATAGAGCCCTCTATATCAAGAACTAGGGTTAGGGTTTGGAAGGAAGAAGATGGAAGAGGTGGAGAAGAAGGAAATATGGGAGGAAAGAGAGGGAATCCCGAAATAAAGTAGGGCTTGGTCTTTGGTCGGGTGAAATATTGACCATTGGATTAGAATTGATCCAACGGCAGAGCCAGATCCCGACCCTGGAACCTAAGAACCGAACTCGGCCCGAACTCTGATAGGGGCAGAGTTCGGCCCGAGTTCTGGATCAATGGTCCAGAACTGAAAACAGGCAAAGAACATGAAGAAAAAGTTTAAGAGTTAAACAAAAGATAGTTGAGGACAACAAAGAGTGTAAAAAATAGATAGAGAGGTACTCAGAAAACAGAATGAACTTTAGAAAATCTCAATTAGGCAACATTAAATCGAAAACGAGCCATATAATAAATAAGGACATATACTGTGGTTCAATAGTCCAAATTTGCCATGGGTTAGCTGCAGGGGCCGGATCCCAGCTAGCGGTAGTCCTGAGGACTAGTGCACCGTATCGCTTAGGCTTTTACGCCTTGTTGTCAGAAGGACCCTTTCGGCTTGTACCCATACCAAATTCTTCGAAAAAGAATCACAATATACTCGATATTTACGCAGGTGAGTTTCAATTTATAACTGCTTCATCTAAAATTCCAAGTTCACGACAAAAAAAATTGAAGCGCTCTTCGGATAGTGGCTAGTAAAGAAATCTGCCAGCTGATGATCAGTGTCAATAAATTCTAAGTTAATCGTGCCATTTTGCTGATGATCACGCAAAAAGTGGTGTCTGATCTCAATGTGTTTAGTGCGTGAGTGGCAGACAGGGTTCTTAGTCAAATTGATTGCACTAGTATTGTCACAGAATATAGGAATGTGCATGAAAGATAACTTATAGTCTTCAAGGGTTTGCTTCATCCACAGAATTTGTGCACAACAACGCCCAGCTGCTATGTATTCAGCTTCTGTTGTGGATAGTGCGATAGAGTTCTGCTTCTTGCTAAACCATGAGACTAAAGCCTTTCCTAATAAATGACACGTGCCGCTCGTACTTTTAAGGTCGACCTTGCATCCAGCAAAGTCAGCATCAGAGTAACCGATGAGGTCAAATGATGTTGACTTGGAATACCATAGACCCACTGTAACCGTACCCTTAAAGTATCGAAAGATACGCTTAACCGCAGTCATAGGAGATTCCTTAGGATTTGCTTGATATCTAGCACATAGGCAAACACTAAACATGATATCGGGGCGACTAGCAGTTAAATAAAGTAAGCTGCCTATCATACCTCGATACTTACGTTGATCAACGGGTTTGCCGCTCTCATCTGGTTCGAGTTTGGTTGAAGTAGCCATTGGAGTGCTGATTGGTTTGATGTTGTCAAGATCGAACTTCTTCAGCATGTCCTTGGTATACTTCGATTGACAGATGAAGGTTCCATTAGCCAGTTGTTTTACTTGCAGACCAAGAAAGTAGTTGAGCTCTCCCATCATGCTCATCTCAAATTCCGTCTGCATACACTTGGCAAATTCTTGACAAAGAGTTTCATCAGTAGACCCAAAAATAATATCATCAACATAAATCTGAATTAATAGAATGGTGTCTTTGAAAGATTTAATAAACAGTGTAGTGTCAATTTTCCCTTTTGAAAAACCTTTCTCAAGCAAGAAACTGCTTAGCCTTTCATACCAAGCTCTGGGGGCTTGTTTAAGGCCATAAAGCGCTTTCTTCAGCTTGAACACGTGGTCGGGAAATTTATGATTTTCAAAGCCAGGGTGTTGTTTGACATAAACTTCCTCCTTAATAAAGCCATTCAAGAAAGCACTTTTAACATCCATTTGAAATAATTTAAAGTTTTGAAAATTAGCAAAAGCACAAAGCATCCGAATGGATTCTAGTCTAGCAACAGGAGCATACGTCTCATCGTAGTCGATACCTTCCTCTTGGTTGTATCCTTGAGCTACTAGACGAGCTTTCTTACGTGTGACTGAACCATCTTCATTTACTTTGTTTCTAAACACCCATTTGGTACCAATTATTGAGTGATTAGCCGGTCTAGGAACTAGTTCCCATACTTGGCTCCTCTCAAATTGGTTGAGTTCTTCTTGCATAGCAGAAATCCAAAATTCATCATTAAAAGCTTCAGAAATATTTTTAGGCTCTACTTGTGAAATGAAGGCAGTGCTAGCAACGGAGTCTCTTAGTGATGATCTAGTAGTTACTCCACGTAAAACTTCTCCTATAACTAAATTTTCTGGATGAGAAGGTTTGAAAGAGAATTTCTTAGGCAAACCCTCCAGAGAATTAGTTTCGGTTGAAGTATTCATTGGAGTAGAAGTTGATGGCTCAACGTCATCATCAAGAGTACTTGCTGCACTGTTATCTTCATCAAAAGTCACATTTGTTGACTCTTCCATAATAAGTGAGCGTTTATTGAAAACTCTATATCCCTTACTCTTGGCGGCATAACCAAGAAAGATACCATCGTCAGCTTTGGCATCAAATTTGCCTAAGTTGTCTTTGGTGTTAAGGATAAAACATCTACAGCCAAAAACTTTAAAATAAGAAACATTGGGGGTTCTCCCAAACCAAAGCTCATAGGGTGTTTTCTTCGTAATGGGACGAATAAGCACCCTATTCAAAATGTGGCATGCTGTACTTACAGCCTCTGCCCAAAAATATTTCGGAAGAGAAAATTTATTCAACATGACTCTAGCCATATCGCCAAGAGTCCTATTCTTCCGCTCCACAACACCATTTTGTTGAGGAGTTCTAGGACAAGAAAATTCATGATCAAAACCATTTACATTACAAAAACTTTCAAAATCATAATTTACGAATTCGCCTCCATGATCACTTCGGATTCGAGTAATCATGTAGCCTTTTTCGTTTTGAACTTTCTTTACAAAAATTTTGAAAGCAGAAATAGCATCGCTCTTATTAGCGAGAAAGAAAACCCATGTAAATCTCGAAAAATCATCAACAATAACAAATGCATAAAGTTTGCCTCCAAGGCTAGCTATTCTACTAGGACCAAATAAATCCATATGAAGTAGTTGCAAGGGTCTAGTAGTACTTACAGAGTTGATAGAATGAAATGAGGATTTGGTTGCCTTGTTTAGTTCACATTCGGCACATACCGTGTCCTTTTTGAACGTGATTTCAGGCAATCCTCTCACTAGCTTCTTGGTGGAAAGCCTGGATATAGCATCCATGTTGGCATGACCAAGACGCTGGTGCCAAAGTAGTCGTTCGTCTTTGTGGGCATATAGACATCTACCTGCATTGTTAGTATTTATAGAAAAATAGAAAATGTAGATGTTGTCCTCTCTTTTCCCTTCAAAAGCAATGTCTCCTGTTGACCTATCAAAGATGTAGCAACTGTTTTGTCCAAAGTTAATATCATATCCATGATCAGCAAGATGACTAATGCTGAGTAGGTTATGCTTTAACTCGGTTACTAGGCAGACATCCTTTATTACAGGAGAAGGAGGATGACCAATAATACCATTACCTATAATGTGCCCTTTGAGATTGTTACCGAAGGATACGTATCCTTCTCTCTTCATCGATAGTGATGCAAAAAGATTTGCGTCTCCCGTCATATGTCGCGAGCATCCACTATCGAGAATCCACTTACTTTCAGTTGAGGAGGGAAGGTCCACCTACATCAAGAGTAGATGTGACCTTTGGTACCCGAGTTCTTGAGGGTCCTGAAAAGTTAGTCTTTGGGAACCAAGCATATATCCTTTTATCTACAAGTCTTCTAACTCTGCACTGTGGTGAGATGTGTCCATGTAATCCACAATAAGTACAGATAGCATTTTTATTTATACTAGGAGCATGAGAATAATATCTATTAGCAACAGGATGAGGATGGACATGATGTGAAGAGTTAGCATGGTGAAGATGATTATGCATGAAATAGGTGGCATGTTGATGGTGTCTATGAGGCATAGAATGATGGTATTGTCTATGATGTGTGACATGCTGATATTGTCTAGATGGCATGGCATGATGATTTTGTCTATATGGTTTATGAGGACCTTGTCTATATGGCATTGCATGATGATTTTGTCTATATGGCATGGCATGATGAATTTTATGTGTGGAGTGATGTTGATTGTGTCTTTGTGCATGATGAGTGTGTACTGAGTGAGAATTGTTCTTACGTGCACGTGGTTTGTGAAAGTTTGTGTATATAAAAGCATGGTTATGTGCTGCATGAGAATGACGTGGTTGACTAGCATGAGTGGTATTGTGCCCATGTGATTGGGTTTGAGGTTGAACAACCTGTTTACCCAATTTGGTTTCTAATCTTTTAGAAACAGCTTGCAGTTCATCAACCTTAATATTTAAGCCATAAATCTTAGTCATGGAAATCTTGTGTCTATTCTTTTCTTCAGCAAGCAACGTGTTGAGAGTAGTGATTTCTTGAGTTTGTTGCTCAATACGTGCTTCAGCATCATGTAAGCTTAATTTAAGCTTGGATGCTTCATCAGTGTCATTTGTGGGTGATGTGTTTCTAACATTATCAAGAAGTAAAGAAATTCTTTGTATCTCATCTTCTAGACTTTTGATTTTGTCCTTGGCATGTTTATATTTACCGATGACCTTTTTATGATCATCGAGTAAATCAGTGAAAGCATCGCCAAGTTCATCAAAAGAGAAGTCATCCAGAGTTTCGTTAGATACCTTGTTGGAAGTTGCCATCAGGCACACATTTGCTGTATCTTGAGGAGAGTCCTTTTCTTCCTCAGAGTCACTCGCTTCACTTTCATGCCAGATACCTGTGTTGGCATATTTCTTTGATGAGTTCTTTTTGTATGGCTTCTCATAGCGGTTGCTCTTCTTCAGGAATGGGCAGTCTTTTCGGACATGTCCAGTTTTCTTGCAACCATAAAAAGTTGGTTCTTCTTCATCGTCTTCTTGAGATTCCTTCTTCCTTCGATTGAAGCGAAGGAATTTCCTGAAGTTGCGAACCATGAGAGCTTGGTCTTCATCATCCGAATTATCTTCTTCGGTCTCATCATGATTAGCTCTTCGTTGATGAGCTTTGAGTGCGATCTCCCTGGTCTTCAGAGCAGGCTCTTCGAAGTCCTTGATGTCAAGCTCGTGAGTCATAAGCTTACCCATCAAGGTCTCCATTGACATTGTTGTGAGATCGTTTCCTTCTATGATGGCTGTCACCTTAGGGTTCCAAATCTTTGGTAGCCCTCTGAGCAGCTTACGAATCTTCTCGTGGTTTGAGTACTGCTTTCCAAGCGAAGATAGAGGATTGATGATGTCGAGGAATCTTGTGATCATTTGAGTGATCGTCTCACTTGGCTTCATCTTGAAGGCTTCGTATTCTTGAGTGAGACGGCTTATTTTAGATTCCTTGACCTGTGTGGTTCCTTCATGCGTCACTTCTAGAAGTCTCCATACTTCATGAGCAGTGGTGCATGTAGAGACCCTGTTGAACTCATTCCTGTCTATAGCACAAAATAAAGCATTAATAGCCCTAGCATCTAGACTTGCCTGTTTCTTCTCCTCGACAGAATATTTGTCATGTGGTTTCTCAATGAGGTCACAATCGACAACTATCCTGGCAGGCTTTTTGTAACCGTCAGTGACGACAGTCCACAGGTCAAAGTCTAGAGACTTAAGATAGAAGCTCATCCTTGTTTTCCAATATGTGTAGTTAGTCCCATCAAATAGGGGAGGCCTATGAGTGGACTGACCTTCACCATGATTGGAAATCAAGGATTGTGTGGTTGCCATGGATCAGCTCTTAGGAAGTTAGTCCTTGTAAAGAGAACAGAGCTCTGATACCAATTGAAGAACAGTTTGGCAACTCTAGAGGGGGGTGAATAGAGTTTATATAGAAAAATAGCCAATTAAAAATAACTCTTTCACCAACAATAAAAAATCAGAGTAAAGTGCGGAAAATAAATGAAGAGCAGAAGAGCATACGCAAATACAACGATTTTAACCTGGTTTCCCTCGTGGAGGACTAGTCCAGGCCTGAGAACTCTAGCTCAGGATTAAATCCACTATTTGTGAAATAGTAGCTTACAACCCGTGCCTTTTCTTCAGAAGAGCACGTCAACTTCTAACAGAGGATCGCAGTGGCGATTTGCTTGGAATTGTCCAAGCGACTTCTTCACTCTTGCACAAGAATCCTAACTGAGAGATGCTGAGCACTCGAGACTTAGGAGGCTTGTGGCTAGTAGATAGGAAGGGTATGGCTTATTGAGCTTGTAGGAGAGAAGAGAAGAGAAGATTGAGTGAATTGAAATGAGAGAATTCATGCCCTATTTATAGTGTTTTTAGAGGCAGAATTCGGCCAGAATTCGGGTAGGAAAATTCAAAAATTTGGCCGTTGGACAGCTAGCAACCAGCTAACCCTAAAATTAGGGTTCTTGATTTCTAGGGGACAGAGTTCGGCCCGAACTCTGTGTGGAGGCAGAGTTCGGCCCGAACTCTGTCTCCAGAGCACAGAGTGGTCCTAAGTGGGACTTGTGGGCAATTTTTGTTTTGGTGGAGCTTGGGATTTTGGGTAGGCTTATAGACTAAGTTCCAAGAGCTCAGCATAACTCAGAGTACATACTTCTAGACTCAATAAAATATAAAAGTACAGACTCGAAAATACACTGAGAGTCGGAAACTGAGCTGTTGTCTGTCCTGAACTGAATGCAGACGTCGTGTGTCGTATTGAATTTATACAGATATTATTTAGTCAATGTAGTCAATATTTGGTTGACTGTGACTTTGTGTCAACAGCTTCTTCTTTGTCCGCATGGAGTTCCCTTGTGCCTCCAAAAACTCAGCATCGTAGTATTTTCCTCTGCTCGTTTTGGGGACAGTGGGGTCCTATGTGGTCGGAAATAAAGCTGCAGAAGAGCTTTGGTCACCGTCTTGGGCTACAGAAGGAGCTTCTTCGATAACTTCGTCGGGGGCAACAGTTTTGCGCACCGACGCCTTGGGAGTCCTTTTTGGGTTGGCTCGCTTTTGAGACGGGCTGGCGCTCCCTTCAGAGAGTAATTCTTTGAAGGCTTGCTGGTCGAAGCGAACCACAAGCATTTACTGCATATAGCCGAGCTTGGACGCGTCAGATTGCGTCACCAACTTCTTATCGGAAGAGAAGGATGTCCCCAGCAGAGTCGCCATCTTGTTTGCCATAAAACATCAAAGATAGGAATTACAGAACACTTAAATTGATTGTAAACTCGCTTGTACAAAAGAAAGCCTAGAAAAAAAATCCTAGGAAACAATCTAAGTACAATTGTCTAGTTTTGATTCTGGGGGCGACGATGGAGGCTCGGGAAAGTGCTATCAACTCTGTCTTACTCCGTGGACTACCTGATGCAGTCTCTAGCTCGTGAAGGAATTGCTTTTCTCTTGAAGGTTGCCCGCCTTTGCAGGGGTATGGCACCCTACTATTTATAATAGGATGTATTTTGAGCCGCATAGACGGCTTGCGGCCAAGATGCTGATTAGCACGCGAAGACCTGCTCTTGGGCTGCCATATGTCGATTTGTTGGGATTTTCTTGCAACAAATCTAGGTAGTTAAGGATTTGGTCAGTTTGCCACGTGTCCCGTTGCGTATGGTTTTTTCAGTCTTCGATCATGTAGGGTTGCATGAGACTCAAGTGGCTTGGATCACAGTTACTCTTGGCGGCATGAAGTTTGAAAACTTTGGGGCCACATAAGCTAAGTCGCATGAGGTTCATGCGGCTTGGATGACACTCTTTTGGTCGTATGGAGGCGTACGAACCCTGCTTTTGGGCGACGCCTCACGTCTTATCTTTCTTGTCGAAGTGTCAAGACTGTCATGTTTTGCCAGGACTTGTCAGCTTTATCAGTTGAACTACTCCTCTTTGGCCGCATATTTTCTTTCTACAGCTGTTTGTCGACGGGCCGCATATGTCTTTGAACAGTCATACGGCTTTCCTTCATGCGGACCTGTTTGGCCCAAAGTACCTATACGGCAATTTGTAATCTGCTTGAACCCCATATTTTTTATGCTTCTAAAAGCGACGATGAAGATGGTGGAGGATAGGGGGTCTCCTTGTCTGACACCGCGACTGGCTTTAAAGAATCCGTCCGATTGTCCGTTGATGACAGTGGAGAACCAAGAGTTTCTTATGGATCTGTAAATGATATCTGTCCACTATTCGAAAAATCCGAATTCTTTGAGGACCCAGATCATGAATTGCCAGTCCAGGCGGTCGTATGCCTTCTCCATATCAAGCTTGATGGCGATGTTCCCCTCCCTCGACGAAAATTTCATGCAAGTGACCATCACCTGGGCTAGAAGGATGTTGTTAGTGATGCTCCATTCGGGGACAAAATTGCTATGCTCTTTGTATATTATCTTAGGGAGGATGGGGGACATGCGGGTATCGATGATCTTGGAGATAATTTTGTTGGCAAAGTTGCAGAGGCTGATCAGCCGGAAGTCTTTGAAGCTCTCCGGGTTATCTTTTTTGGGGATGAGGATGAAGTTGGCCCGGGATATAGATTTAGGAATATGAGCGCCTTGAAAGAAAGCATTGACGGCCTCGGTCACGTCGGCATGAATGGTATTCCAGCATGAGCGGTCGAAAGTCTCGGAGAAACCGTCCGGTCCCGGGGAGCTGTGCTCGTCGAGAGCCCATACCGCGGACTTGACTTCGTTAGAGGAGGGATGGGTTAATAACGGGCCATTGTCGCACTCGTTGATAAGGAGAGGGACTTGATCCAGGAAACTGTCATCCTTGACTACGCCTTCTTTGGTGAAAAGCTTGGTGTAGAAGTTGGCGGCAGCTATCTGGATGTTCCGCTGATCTTTGAGGAGGGTACCGATCTCGTCGGTTATTTGGTGAAGAGATAGCTGATGCCTACGGCCCCTAACACAGGCGTGGAAGAATGCAGAGTTGTGGTCTCCATCGATGTCCCAGGTCAGCCTAGCTTTTTGCTTCCAAAATTTGGTCTCCACTCTCAAACGGGATTTGAGGATGGCTTTGGTGAGATTCAGCGAGGCACGAGCCTCGGCTGATTCGTCTATATATATATATATATATTTTATATATAAATATATATATATATTTATATATATATATAACAATATATATATATATATATATATATATATATATATATATATATATATATATAAATATATATATATAATATGAAAATGCGCATTGCCCTAGAGCGCCGCGGCAGGAGCTCCTGGTAGATCTTCGATTCTTTCGACTCCGGCTAGGCCTTTGGCCGGGCCGATGTCCTCTAAGGATGGCCAAGACCTTTGCTGACGTCCTCTCAGGTCGGGTTGATGAACCCCCTCGCCTAGCCGCTAGATAGGTGTTTTTATATAAAGGTGCCTCCGCTATTTCCTTTTCAGATGAGAAGGAATAGTCATTGGCATCCCCTCTCCGATTTGCTCTCGTTGGAAAATTCTCCCACACCAAACCCTCCATAGAAGTGATCCGTAAAGCCCTATCGGTTTTTCAATTCCAAGGTGATATCAAGGCTGTTTGCTATGAAATATAAAAGAGCAGAACAATTATCGGAGGACTGGACTTTTACTTCACGTTACAAACTCGCTTGTACAAAGAAAGCCTAGGGACGAAAGCCTAGGTACAGCAGTCTAAGTACAATTGTTTATTTTAGATTCTGGGGGGTGACGATAGAGGCTCGGAAAAGCGACGGCCGCTCTGCCTTACTCCTTGGACGATCGGTATGCAGCTTTGGCTCCAGAAGATTGCTCGGTATTGAAGAAATGCTCTCTTTGCTCTCTCTCTGTTCTTTCTCTTCAAGTATTCTGGTGCTCTCTCTGATCTCGAAAAGTGCTCCTTTCTGTATATGTGTGTGCGTCTCTCTCGTAAGAGAATGTCACCCTGCTATTTATAAGAATGGGGGGACCTCATTAGGGTTCATAATGATTGCCCCTTAAAGTGGCGGCGGCCTTTTGATCGATTAATCTGGGCCATTAATTTCGAGTGTAATGGATCTGGGCCATTTAGTGTAGATTGTACCAAATCCTATCAGTAATTAATGCTGATTAGAATAAATCTCCATGATGATGATCTGCTGATGTCTGCAAATCTGAATGAATAAATTTAATTCATTCTCCTGCCACGTGTCCCAGATTATTGGGATTTGACCCAATCTTTGATTGTGGTAAATCTGGGAAATTGATTGGCTTTATGACACATATTCTGGGAGTCGTCGAGCCGCATAAGGATTGAGCCGCATAAGGTTTGGCCACGTGTCAGGGCAGCTTGGGGAGAGGACCCCGAATCTTCGAACCACATGATAATCTGGACCTTACAATGGGTAGTGAGCCGCATGGAGATAATCCTTGTGAGCCGTATAGGGCTGATCCTTGTGGGCCGCAAAGGGCTGTGTCTGCTTGAGCTGCATAGGGCTGTCTCGATCTGGGCCGCATAGGACAACTTCAGCCTGAGCCGCATAGGGGGGTCTCCGCTCGAGCCGTATATGGCTGTCCACGTGTCAAGGCCGCGTGGCATTTTTTGGATCTCGGGGGGTTGTGTCAGAGATTTTCTTTGATTTTCTAGGATTCTGTCATTATGACAGAGTCATAATTGCCTCTTTATGTCAGGCCTGTCGCTTTGTCATAGTGGTCATCCATCCAAGCAATTAATGTAGTACAGTGCGGAGGGGAGAACTGTTTGCAAGCCACGTGCCTTCTCTTCTTGAGCCGCATGGAGATCACAGAGCCGCATGGACTCATTTGAGCTGCATGGAGTTCCATGGCCGCATGGATCTTTCTTTATTATATTCCATGCTTCTACAAGACCCCCTTCAAAGTTTTCAATTTACAAAATTAAAATACTTTAAATAAGAAGCATGGCCGTGTGGAAGCTCTTTCTAGCCGCATAGATGTCTTGGCCGCAAGGAAGTTTCATCCGCATGGATGTTTCAGCCGCATGGCCGTTTTGAGCCGCATGAGCTCTTTGCCACGTGTGAAGGTCTTTAATTGCCTCCTAGTTCGTTTCTGTGCCGTCTTTAGAGGAGAATCCTAAGGGCCGGTTCATTGATTCTTTTGGATTTTATGCCCTGGGTGAATCTCGAGAACGAAACCCGAGGAGTCGGTTTTGCCTTTTACGAGGCGGTTACTAGTCCACGTGTCCTCCTTCTCTCGTTCTCCTATAAATAAGAAGAGTTTGGAGAGAGAAAGGGCTTCTTTACTTTCTCTTTTTCTTCAAATTTTCCCTATCCCAATCGTTCTTTTCTTCTCCGATAACTAATGGCTCCTAAAAAGACCGTGGCAGCAAAGGGCAAGAAGGCGGCCTCTTCATCGATCGCAACAGCGAAAGGCAAGAAGACTACTTCTGCCTCTACTGCGGCCGTTCCTCCGCCGATCGTCATACCCGATGTTCATCCTGACGTTCATCCCCCCATTATTGGTAAGGATATTGTATGTGTTAAAGAACCCTAACTGCTATGGCTACGTCGCATATCTTATGCACGAGCTTTTATGAGCTTCATGTTCATCCCATGGCTGGGCTGCGAGTTGCATAAGAATATCCATTATGTCCGCATACGTGCTTTGTCGACGAAGCCGCATAAGCAAAGTTGAGCCGCATGGACTTTCTTTGAACGGAGCCACATAAGTTTTCTTCTGCATCTTGATCCGCATGAGGCTTCATTAAGTTGGAGCCGCATAAAGCTTCATTAAATTGGAACCGCATAGATGTTTTCTTGAGCCGCATGAGGCTTGAAAGCTCCCAATCATTTCTTTTTATCCATCTTTTTAACTTATCTTTCTCTGTCTTTTTTTTAGTAAATCTGCCGATAAACGCTGCTGGAGAACTCCTGGTGGGTAGTGCCCAAGCTGCTCTGGGTTATAGGTACGACCATATTGTTCAGCATATGACGGACCAGTTTCCGAGTGACGAACCCCCGGCTAGACTGAATGCCATTAAGAACCAGCCTTTTCATTTCCTTAACGCTATGATGAACTCCAGAAAATTCGAAGGGGAATATTTGAAGCCTACATTCTTTTTTGGAGATGCCTTGACTGTGGAGAACAGTCATGTTCTGGAGGTGTCGGAGAATTAGAGTTTTGTTTCTAACGGGATGGCGATCCGTATCCCC
Source organism: Iris pallida (assembly GCA_029216955.1). NCBI lineage: Eukaryota > Viridiplantae > Streptophyta > Magnoliopsida > Asparagales > Iridaceae > Iris > Iris pallida. The sequence goes on from JANAVB010010200.1 coordinate 24,079, forward strand.
CAAATGGAGCGACACTTCCCATTATCTTGGTTCAATATGCTCCCATTGGACCGGAAGATGGAAGAGACTTTAACCCCTACCCGAGGTGGGATGTTTGTGGGAAACATCTATTATAACAACAGTTTGAAGTCAGTGACTGCCGGCAAGGTGCATACCAGCTGTTCTGTAACGGGATTGGTCCCAGGTACTTTCTTGAATATGGCGGGCCCCAACTTCACATTTTCTACCGCCGATACTTTTATAAATCAACTTGCTCGGAAGGGCTCCTACCCTATTGGCCGGTTGATGCTCCCCAGTTGGATACATCCTATTCCCTCGTGGACCAATCTGTCTATGTGGATCTTGCAGAAGTATGAGGCCTTTTTGTGTGAGATTGGCCTTTACCATGCTATTCGAGGCACCAGTCATGGCTTATCCATAAACAAGAAGTTGTTCATGTCTCTGCTGGAGATGTATAAATGCCGTACGGGAACCTTCTATACACCCGTAGGGGAAATGGGGCTCGCGCTCCATGAAATGCACGCAGTCTCCAAGCTTCCTTGGGGGGACGAAGCTTTTGAAGCGTATACTCCCACTAATGAGGAATTCGAAGATTTGGAAAGACGGTATCCCGGCTTCGTGGCTCTTTACCAAGAGATACTATAGCACATGTCATCAGACAGCCCGAAAGGATAGCAACTCGGAAGGGAATGCTCCCCACACCAAGGACTGGGTGCACTATCTCTTCCCGACGGATGCCTCAGGTCGAGTTACCTCTCGTCGCCCTCGATCCCGGGAGGCGGTTAAAGACTTGGTGTCGTCGGCTAAGAGAGTGGCCACCACCAGTGACAGATTCGGGAGTAAGACTAACTCTTTTGGTTACTTTTACCAGGATACCCAAGAGCTGTCGGAGAAGGCGCTCCTGGCGGGATTTTTGATGATATGGTTGCGAAATTGTGTAGTCTCTGGAGGGGCTGGTTCTATCGAGAGAATCAGTCGTAACTTCATCCTTCCGGCTGTGATGTTAGTTTTGCGAATCAGACTAGCTCTCCTTTCGGCCATGGTATGCAGCATACATCGTGGCCTTCGCACCTTCACATCTAAGGTCATCGCTCGCGACGTGACCAAGGATTTTGAATGGACTGAGTTGCCCTATCACTATTTGATGGGGTGGCTGTTGATGCATTATCCGTCTTTGATGAGACCGGGCTCTGAAAACGGTGTAACTGATGATGACGCATTTATTTTCCGTTATCGTGATGAGCCTTGGGAGTATGAGACCATGCGGGCTTGTCGGATGGCATTGGCGAGGGCAAATATGTATTATATTTTCGTATCCGTCCCTCGCTTTACTGCTAAGGACATAGAGGCTGTACATCTTGACGGTATTGCGCCCCTTCAACTTCTGGACGGCCAGATGCTCCTGTGGCTGCGTAACATCCGCCCCGCAAATATGGTGTATCGTAACCGCAATATTGTTTTTCTGGAGCCTTATCTGCCTAGCAGGTTTGCCCGGCAGTTTGGATACAGCCAACTTTGTCTAGACAGCCCCAGCTCCTATCTGGGTTTTGAAGGTAGCCTTCTTGATGGTATCAGGGCTTGGCAATACTACGATACATTCCATATACGTACCATTTTCTCGGTCCCTGCCATCAAGGCGTCAGTGGAGATCTTGTACATGGCGGCTTTGTATCATGTCATGGCGAACAAACCCCCGGTCGGTTTTAACCCAGGTGCCAGTTTTATTGTTGGCCTGGAGGAAGGATCTCAAGGGGCCAAGAAGAGAAAGACTAGAGTCGAAGTGCCAGATTTGGATTCCGCTGCTGAGGATGATGAAGGCAACGAGCATGATGGAGATAACTCTATCCTTCCAGTGGCAGACGTAGAGGTGGATCAGCCACCTATTTTGTCAGATGAGATGTTGGGGGATCAGTCACCCGTTGTGCCTGGCCCTACTCCAAAACGTAGCAGGCAAGTTTCTCCTGTTGGAGGTATTTCTCGTTCTCGAAAGTTGGTAGCGACCAGACACCATCAGCTAACTATAAGAGAAAGTGGAGAAGAAATTAACCCCGCGTCAGAGGTAACCAAGCCACTCCCGACCCTTCCTTCCTTCTTTTCTTTTAGCTTCAATTTTAATCATCTTCTTTCCTTCTTGTAGGTGTCAAGAGAAGAAGAAAAGTTTCAAGATGACGAGGTAGTAACCCGGGATGACGGGGATTTTAATGAACCTGTCCTTGAAACTGCTAAATTTTAGCAAGATGATGTTGATCGCGTCATACTTCCCTCCGGAGTGGCTGGGATAGAAGAACCCGCTGAATCTAAATCGGGTAAGGAGGTCGTGTCAGCTACGCATGAGCCGCAGCCTCCATGTTCCTCTCCTGGTAAGATAAGCCGGATCTTATCCTGCGAGGAGGCCTATCTGCTGTATCATCACATCCTTCAGGTCACGTCGACTGACCATTGTTCTGGGCATACAGGTCCGGCCTCTCCGGTGCTAAGGATGGACACTATTGAGACGAACTATATCGAAGGGGCACCGGTGGAGAGGAGTGTACTTCCTCCTCTTTCGGCTCGTCTTGAGGGGCCTTCTGTGGGCTCGAGTTCAAAAAATCGGGTGATGGGACGGCCAGGGCAGGGGACGATGGTCCTTTCATCCTCTTCTGCTTGTGTGGCTCCGAGGGTCGACCTCTCTGCCCTACCGAGTATCCAGGCTCTTCAGGTGGCGGAGGAAGAGTTATCCGTTATCCGTGCGTCATTCTGCTCGGATTCCATCCCCCTGGTGGCAAGTTCTAGCATCACTCCTCCGATATTACCAGCCACGCTTCCTCTGACGTCGTCCTCTACAAAGGTCTTGGATGACGCGTTATAGGACGTGGTTGCCAGCTTTTATCGTTATTTGAGGAGGGGAATAACGGCTACTGTGGAAAGAGGGACCTCTTTCGTCTTGTCCCGGTAATGCGCCCAGGGTCAAATTGATATCCTTAAGACTCTTCTTGGTGGTACGGGGCTGGCGGCGCTCCTGGAGGTATAGTTATTGGAGACTGAGCAGCTGGTGACCCAGCTGCAGGTGCTGTGGCAGGTTATTTTGTCTGCTATTATAGATCGAGAGCGTAGTTCTCTCATTGCTACTATAAAGAAGACAAGGGCTGTTCGGGATAAAACTAGGTCGACCGTACTGAAGGACCTCCGCGATCTGTCTAATCGATATGATCAATTGAGCCACGCGGGCGAAGATGCCATGGCTCGGGAAGCGGCTGCCTCCCGTGGGATCACTGACACGCAAGAGCAGATCCTTGAGCTTCAGAGGAAGCTAACTTTCTTGGAGTTTGAACTTGAGGCTGCCCGTATTGATAAGGAGCTGATTATTTAGGAGGCTGACAGAGTCAATCGGGCTTCGACTGACCTGGAAGTTGCTCTGAAGAAATTGGAAGATGACTGGCAGGAGCTCATGGGCTTGGATGATGAAGAGCGGTTATCCCGGGAGGCTGAGTGTCGAGTTAAACAGCGACTCGAACAGGAGGCCATCTTAGTGAAAAATTGTCTTTTGGAATTGTGTAATGCTGAGCTATAGTCAGTCTTTTCTTCTTGTTTTGTTCCTGTTTTCTTTTTCTTTTCTTTTTTTTTGAGAGGGACGTGGTCCCAAAACATGTAATGCTTTTTTCTTTCTTCAAATAAAGAGTACTTTTCATTCTATCCTTCATTCGTATTGCTTGTTGTAGCTGTGATTTTGTGGTGATGTTTGCCCCTCATGGGAGACTTGTTTGTGGACTTGTTATCCATGGCATACCTTGGTTTTAGGTACGGATAACAAGTTTGGTTAGGACATCTGGAGCAGCCATGGCAAAGTGGTCACGGGTGCTCTCGGTATCGGGAAAAAAGAATGCCGTAGAGCAGCTGGGCTCCCGGGACATGATGAGATGGTGGGTTTATGCTAAGAAACTTAGCAGAGGATATTTGTGGGCCTATTATCCTTGGCGTACCACTACTTAGGATACGGATAATAGGATGAAGGGGAACCAACATACTTACTCAGAGGTTATGAGGACATGGCTAGTATGAGGGTTTCGTCGTGGAGTCTTCCTACTCAGAGGTAATAAGGACATGGTCGGAGTGGACTTAACGGATGATATTTGTGGTCAACAGAGGACATTTGTGGTCAACAGAGGACATTTGTGGACCTATTATCCTTGTCGTACTCCGGTTGTGGGTACAGCTAATAGGTTGAAAGGGAATCGACATACTTGCTCAGAGGTAATGAGGACATGGCAAGTATGAAGGTTTCTTCTACGGAGCCTTCCCACTCAGAGGTAATGAGGACATGGCAGGAGTGGGCTCAATAAAGAGGGGGTATATAGAACGACTCAAAGGTAATGAGGACATGGAAGTTCTATGTAGGGGTGGTTTGTTTTTGGCGGAAGTGAAACGACTCAGAGGTAATGAGGACATGGCCGTTTTGGAAATTTGTGGATCGGTTACCCTTTTTGCGCACTGGGAGTGCGGGTAGTGGATCATGAGGGAGGATCTCTTCCAGGAAGAAAGTTCAGAGGTATGATCATACATGACTTACTATCTGAGAGAGTGACCGGGATGTGAGTTCAGAGGCACCAGCGGATACATGACTCGATATTGTGAAAGTGTGAGTTCAGTGGTACCAGTGGGTACATGACTCAATAATCTGGAAAATTGTGAGGGTGAGTTCAGCGGCACGAGAGGGTACATGACTCGAAAAAATCTGGTGAATTGTGAGGGTGAGTTCAGCGGTACCAGCGGGTACATGACTCGAAAAATCTGGAGAATTGTGAGGGTGAGTTTAGCGGTACCAGCGGGCACGTGACTCAATAATCTGGAGAATGTCGTTTAGACATAATATTTCTTCAGGAACTTGCCGTTGACGGGCAACATGAGCAAGTCTCCATTTTGCTTGGCGAGGTGGTAAGCACCGTTGGAGAATACGGCCTCGATGATAAATGGACCTTCCCATTTTGGCTGAAACTTGCCGGCGGTCTTGTGAGTCATGACCATCGGCCTCCGGACTGCCAGAATGAGATCGCCCACTTGGAATGTTCTGATTTTAACCTTTTTGTTGAAGGCTCCAGAGATGCGCGCTTGGTATAGTTCGATCCTTTGCTGAGCTAAGAGGCGCTTTTCATCTAAGGCCTTCAACTCTTGTAGTTGGCGTCGGTAGTTATCATCCGTCGTCAATTGATGAGTGAGGGCGATGCGGAGTGAGGGTATTTGAGTCTCCAATGGGAGAACTGCTTCACTCCCGTACACCAGGGAGAATGGTGTGTTCCTGGTAGCTGTTCGGACTGTAGTACGGTACGCCCATAAACATTCACCGAGCTTCTCGTTCCAGTCGCATTTGTTGGAAGAGACAAACTTCTTGAGGAGTTTGATGATTGTTTTATTGAATGCCTCTGCCGACCCGTTTGCTGTAAGGTTGTACGGCGTCGAAGCAATATTCTGGATGCGATGTTTGTCGCAGAACCGATAAAAAGCGTGGCTTGCAAACTGCGGACCATTATCGTAGATGATCCTTCGGGGCAGTCCAAAGCGATAGATGACGTGATGCTTGAAGAAGCTAATCACGTTTGAGGTTTTGACTTCTGAAAGTGGCATAGCTTCTGCCCATTTGGAGAAGTAGTCCGTGATCGCAAGTATGAAGCGATGTCCACGGGAGGAAGGTAGAGTAATTGGACCGATGATGTCCATTCTCCATGCTTCGAAGGGCCAGGATGCCACTGTTGGATGTTGAAATTCGGATGGCTGGTAAATGAAGTCTGCGTGGACTTGGCAGGCTTTGCATTTTCTCGCATAGTCTATCGCATCTGCCACCATCGTGGGCCAGTAGTAGCCCATTCGGCGGAGACGGTCTTGTAATTTTGGTCCAGGCTGATGGGCCCCGCAGACACCGTCATGAGCTTCTCGTACGGCTTCTTTGGCTTCTGCGTTCGACAGACACCGAAGTAATACTCCATTATAGGATCGGCGATACAGCATTTTCGTCTCTGTATCGTAGAAGAATCTGAGGGAACGCCGTTTGATGGAGGTGGCTTCCTTCGGGTTCTCGGGCAGGATGTCGTAGACGACGAAGTTAATGAATGGTTGTCTCCAATCTGGGACATCATCGATCGTCTGAGTGGAATAACTCGCCACGAATTGAACGTTGTTCTTGGGGCAGACCAGTTCGTGGCCTATCACGTCCACCGATTGATGAGTATGATTTGGCACTGCTAGGGAGGCGGCCAGACCTGCTAAGGCATCGGCTTCGATATTTCGGAGTCTGGGAACGTGTTCGATGAAGAACCCCTCGAACGATGAGATGATGTTGATTGCTATTTGGTGATAGGGGATCATGTCTTCGTAGCGAACTTCGTATGAGCCCCGGATCTGATTGACGATTAACTGAGAATCACCGTATGCTTCAAGGTATTCTACCCCCAGCTCCTTTGCAAGTTGGAGGCCGTTGACCAAAGCGTTGTACTCATCCACATTGTTAGAGCAGGGTTCCGTGAGGGAGTAAGCGCGATTAATCATCAATCCGGAAGGGAAGACTAGCACCACCCCAACCCCGACGACGATGTTGCCCTTGGGTCCAGTTCTCGAAGCACCGTCGAAGAACATTCGCCATATATCATCGTGAGAGTTTCTATGCGAGTCGGCGACCTCATCTGGGATTTCTTCATATATCCTGGACGACTCCGAGCCCGGGTGGGCTGCCAAAAAGTCTGCCAGGGCTTGGCCTTTGACCGCCTTTTGTGGTACGAAGATCCTATGATAAGGGGACAGCAATATTGCCCATGTAGCGAGGCGAGAGCTGAGTGCCCCAGGTTTAGTCATGAGGACCCTGAGAGGGTTGACTCGTGAGATCACATGTATCGTTTGTCCAGTGACATAGTGCCGCGTCTTCTGAATGGCGAACACTAGGGCAAGGCATTCCTTCTCCACAGCGGTGTATCGGTGCTCTGGCCCAATCATCATTCAACTGAGGTAATATATGGCTTGTTCATGGCCTGCATCGTTGTTTTGTGCCAGCAGGGCTCCGAGGGAATACTCTATTGCTCGTAAGTAGAGCAGGAATAGTTTTCCAGCAACCGGGGCTACCAGGACCGGAGGGTTTGACAAGTATTCTTTGATGCTGCTGAAGGCCCGCTGACATTCTTCGTCCCATACGAACGAGACGCCTTTCTTCATGAGGTGGGTGAATGGTCGGCATCGCCCGGAGAGGTTAGAAATGAACCTCCTGATATAAGCTAGCCTCCCTTGGAGGCCTCTGAGTTCGCGAAGATTTCTTGGGGGACCCATCTCCATGATTGCCTTTGTCTTCTCAGGGTCTACATGGATACCCTGGGCAGTGATGATAAATCCCAAGAACTTCCCGCTGGATACGCCCAGGAAGGACTTCGTAGAGTTTATTTTCAAATTGTGCGCTCGCATCAGGTCGAATACCGTCCTCAGATCATGCAGATGGTCTTCCTTATAGCGACTCTTGACGGCGATGTCGTCAACATAGCACTCCACCGTTTTGCGTAAGTGGTCTCTGAAGATGATGCTCATGGCTCTTTGATATGTGGCGCCAGCATTCTTTAAACCGAAAGGCATAATTGTGTAGCAGTATGTGCCAATCGGTGTTCGGAATGATGTATGCTTTTCGTCGTCAGGAGACATCTTAATTTGGTTGTACCCCGAGAAACCATCCATGAATGACATACGTTCGAAACCGCAGGTGTTGTTAATCATGATGTCTGTGATTGGGAAGGGAAATTCATCTTTGGGGCATGCCTCGTTCAGATTGCGGAAGTCGATACAGATTCGAATCTTCCCATTCTTCTTGAGGACGGGTACTATGTTGGCGACCCAGTCAAGATGTTGCTTCTCACGAATGAAGCCGCTGGCTATCAGTTTGTTGACTTCGGCTTCGATCGCATCCATGAAGCCCGGGCGAAAGCGTCGCTGTTGTTGCTTGACTGGCTTTGCATCTGGCCAAATGTTGAGCTTGTTGAGAGTAATATCGGGATTTAACCCCGGTATGTCTTCATAGCTCCAGGCGAACACATCAATATATTCTTTGACAAGCTTCAGCAGCGATTCTCGCTCTTCGTCTGTTAGGCTTTTACTGACGAAGATCGGTTTTGGAGAAGATTCGCTGCCGAGATCCACTTGTATGACCTCATCTTCAGTAGGAGGTTCTCTCTGTTCGAACCGCTTTTCCTATTGTGCATCCAGCTGTTGGGCCCACGGCTCTAGCTCGAGGATTTCAGGGATGTCTTCGTCTTTTTTATAAGCGTCGGCGAATGCCATGTTAACTGACAAGACTTGTCTGAATATATCTCCAATGCTGGTATCTGAGTCAGAAGTTGGTGACCCGGTCGAATGTGAATGCCAGTCACATTCTTCATCTGAACTTTCGGGGGTCGTCGTTGGTGTAACATACCCTAACCCGCATCGAGTCTTGCTATAGTAGTCCCGTGGTTTGCCAGGCGGGACTGGTGGCTTCAAAGGTAATCGTCGTCCAGTGCCATAGTTCAAGTCTGGCGTCGTCTCCAGATCATACCTCTGTTTTTGTATAAGATATTTAGATTGGGGGCTATAAAGATATAGAGGCAGTCTCCCGGCATCTGATCCAAGGCCGACTTCTTCTACGGTGAAGGGATGCGGATCGTCCTTCCGGCCAAAGATGATTGGATGGTCCCCTCCCTCAATTATGCGGTAAGCGTCTTCCACTGGGTAAGCTGGATCGCGGTATACACATTTGTCACCTGTGTGTGTAGGTGAGTGCCTATACCGTATTCCATAGCATACATTGTACAGAGCTTATTAAGCTCGAGGTAGTTCAAAGATAGCCCTTTATTGATGAAGTAAGGTATCTTTTCTAGGGGATTACATCATCTGCAGAAGGAACATCAGTGTGGGCAGCCACATACTTGGCTAGCTCCGGTTCCTCTTCGGCTACCCCCTGCGTAAATAAAGACTGAGAGGACGACCTGGGCAGCTTGATCGTCAGAGGTTCAGCTGGTGGAGCAGTGCGTAGAGTTGTTGGGAAACTAGCGACCCCCAGCTTGGCACTCGATGCTGGGCGGGGAGTGGCTGGTTCACTAGAAGTGCCAGACCTTGAATCGGGGTGACGACTCTTCTTGGGAAGGCGTATCGTCATTGGCTTGTCGGAGGGATTGAGCTTCTCCGTTTGTAGCTGGCTGGCTCTCGGCAGCCTGATTGTTAGTAGCTCCGTTGTGGGTCTTGGCACATGGCCAGACCTTGGCAGCCGGATTATCATTTGTTCTTCTTGTGCTGAGAGGCTGATTGCGTCCTTACGCAGAGTGGCGGTAAGGGGTGCAGACTTGCCAGGTTTACGAGCTTGGAGGTGGATCGTCAGAGGTTCTTCTGATCCTGTGGCTGTCTCGGTACGAGCTTGCGCATCTCCTTCATCAAGGTGCTTCTTTGACTTTTCGTACAGGCAGGAATCTGAGTAGTAGGATTCGACCCCTTTGAAGGGATCGATATCAGCAAATTCCGTCCTTACGAAGCCTTGTTTGTCGACATATTTGAAGCATTGGTGCAGTGTGGAAGGCACAATCATATAGTCGTATATCCACGGGCGTCCCAAAAGGATGTTGTAAGAAGTGTCTGCGTCTATGACGTAGCAGGTGACCTCTGATTGGAGATCGCCAATTTGACACTTCAGACGAATCTTTCCAATTGGGTAGCTCCTGCCCGAATTAAAACCGCTGATGGCGGTGCTTGTAGGCGTCAGATGATACATTGGGATACGGAGATGATGTAGCAGACCTTTCAGGATAATGCCTATGGAAGAGCCAGGATCTATGTGCATCCGATCCACCTTTATGTCGCCGATGTATCCAGTGTAGTATAGCGGACGATCATGCAGGTTGGTTTTGATGAGCATGTCCTGCAGAGTGAAGACAATGTTGGGCATCGCTCCCGTGCAGGCGCTGTCTTGGAGATCTGCAGGCAGGTTTTCTCCCGTGAGGTTGACCTGAGCCAGGTATGCGTCGGCATTTTGGAATCCATCGCTCAAAGCCGCACGAACATCCTTGGAGAGTCTCAGGAGCTCGTATAATGACAACTTGGCCGGTGTGTTGGCCAATTGTGCCAAGATGTCGAAGTTGTAGGGCTTTTCTAGCCCTTGTGCTGCCTCTTTTCGGAGGGATTTGTCAAAGCGAGTCTCCCTCGGCCTAGGCTTGTCGGTCGTCGGAGGCTGAGCCGGTTCCGGAGCATCAGTTGTAGTGGGTTGATGATCTTCAGCTGGATTGTCAACCACAGGTTTGGATTGCACCCCAGACCGCGTGACGACGGCTGTAGCTTCTTCGATGTCTGCCGAGATTGTTTGGCAGGTTCTGACTTTTCCACTTTTCTTCTTGCAGGTAGAACAAGGTATGGGCCGAGTCACTTCCGATACCAAGTCTGGATGGATCCACATGACTTTCTCTCGTGATGTGGTGAGGGGGACTAGACCAGCGGCCTGATCTCGGGGAGGTAGAAGATTAGCAATCTCCATTGTTGCCAGAGGGATGGGGACCACCCCGTCTTGAGTTTCCGTCGGAGGAAAGCTGCCGAATTTTACTGACACTATATTGGCTGCCACCGTTACCTCTTCAAAATCGATGGCCAGTGCGTTCGAATCGATGAGATTCTGGATGTACCGTTTTAGCTGGTAGCAGTCGTGTGTAGCATGGTGGACGTAGCGATGATAATGGCAGTACTTTGGGTTCTCTATCTCTGTCGGCCGTGGTTCCCGTCTTGGTAGAGGAAGCTGAATTCTGTCTCCTTGTATGAGTATGTCCAGGATGGGCTTGACGTGACCGTCTTCGAAGGAGTAGATGATTTACGGCCACTGTTTGTTTGCCGACTTTGGCTCAGGTTTCTGTGCTGTGTCGGCCAACATAGCCTGCTTGCCCTTGTTTTCCCGATTGTTGGAGGAGCTACCCCTATTATTGGTGTTGGCGTTGGGACGTCTGCTCTTGTCCTCTCCTTCTGAGATGTGCAATCCCAGTTGGCGAGCCTTCTTCAGTCGTTCTTTGGCGCTTGTGGCACTAATGATAAACGTCTTCCAGTCTTTGAATTGACTTTCGCCCATCCAGAGACTGATTGGTGGAAGCAGTCTCTTTTGGCAAATTTTAATCAAGGAGGAATTCGGGTTTCCAGAGGGCAACTTTATGGCGGTTTGGCGGAACCGCTCGATGTAGTTCCTTGTCAGCTCTTTCTCCCCTTGGACTACGTCCATGAGGGTGGACATGGTGATGTCCTGCCCTACTTCGTAGAATCTCTCCAAGAATATGCGCTTGAAGCCGGCGAAGGAGTGGATGCAGTTGTCTGGCAGGTTGCGGTACCAGTCGAAGACGACCCCTTCCAATGCCCTGATGAATAATCGTATAAGAATAGCATCGTCATGGGGCAGATGGTCGGTGGTGACCTCGAAGTAAGTGATGTACCGACTTGCTGAGGTCTTGCCATCATAAGGATTGATATTGAACGGCTTATGTCTTGGTGGGAATGGAACATCCCTCCATGCAGCAGGGTATGGTTGCCGTATTCTGAGGTCTTGAGAGTTTTCTCGAGCGTGAAACATGGCTCGGAGCTCTTGGACCTCTCTTCTCGCTTCGCGAGCCTCGTCCACGGCGGTGGGGGCCGTTGTTTCAGGAGGATCGTTGCCCGGGTTCGGTGCTGCTGAATTCGAGTCTGTATTGACCGCAGGTCCCGTGCTTGTTTGGCCAGGCGTCCCCCCTTGCAGAGTTGGAAGGGCCGCTTTGATCTCGTCCACAGATTTGACCAAGACAAGCAAGATGGCTTCGAGTGTGTCGATGCGTTAGCGATCACTGGAGCCTTCTTGGCTGCTGTCTGTCATGAATACCATATTCATATGAGGAGAGATAGACGGAGCGGTGGAGAAAGCGCCCTCCGAATCGTACCCCTATAGTGAGAAGTCATCGAGGTATGTGGGTATGTTCTCTTCTGATTCAGACTCGGAAGGAACAGTACCCCCAGTCTCCGAGTTCGCCTCGTCTTGGGAGTTGTGGACGTCCTCGAGGACGTCGGTGTTTGCTGCATCTGATGGGAGAGTTGTTCCCCCGACTCGTCTTCTTGGAACATCGAATTGTCGTGGAGGTTCGGAGGAGTGCTACCCCCTGTCCCAGCAACCCCCAGTGGTGTGGACGACGAGTCTCCCACTGTAGCAGATTTCTTCTTGGAACGGGTACCTTAGAAAACTCTGGTGGCAGGCACCCGCTTAGACGACAGTCTTTTATTCATAGTGGTAGATATCTTTGGGCTAGGGGCGCTGGTCTTCTTTCCCTTCCCATCGGCGGGGACTTTCCGAGCAGAGTTGCAGGAGACGACGGGAAGTGTCTCATCTTCTGAAGATGGCTATTGCAGACTTTGAAAGACAGACCGCTGGTCTTCTCGCACTGTCGTGCTATTGCAGCAGCAGTTGACAATGACTTGGGTGCAGTGACGTCCGTGGGAGGACTCTTTGCACCCCGATGCATCTTCTCTTTCCTTGTGTTTGTGGAGGATAGCCTCACGCAAGTCAGATAGGTCTGGACCGACCATGTTTGCTCCCGAAATTTTGGGAGACTTTTGCGAACCTCTCTGTCCGTCTGCCGCCGGGGGCTGGACTCGAGTGGTTCTGTACAACTTTCCATCCGAGGCCCGCGTAACAGTATACGGAACGTTCGGATGGTCAGAAGTCAGATCAGCGGACCGAACTCGCCAGGCTTGCACTGCTTTAGACTTCTTCGCTCTAGTGCATAAGGGCACATTGTAGGAAGAGTCTAAGTGATACTGGAGAGAGTCAGACATATCTTCTTGGGAGCACAAGAGATCAGGACCGTACGAGAGGCGGTCGAAGACAGAACCGCGTGGAGTAGGCGTCATGCGGCTATCATCGGTAGTCCGTATGTGACTGGCAGACGTAGCCGCATAGGCTTTCTTCATGCGGCTGGGAGTCTCAGCCGCATGAGTCTTCTTTATGTGGCTGGATGATCTGGCCGCATGGATTTTCTTCATGCGGCTGGTAGATCCACCCGCATGAGCCTCCTGCATGTGGTTGGCAGATTTGGCCACAGGAGTGCTCGGCTTCTTCTTGGGGGGCATAGAGTCGCTCTTTGTTCCTGCAAGTCCAGCATCGTAGTGCTTTCCTCTGCCGGACTTGGGGAGAGCAGAGTTCTCTATGGCTCGAAGTGGAGCCATATGAGAATCGCCCTCGCCGTCTTGGGTAGCAGAGAGTACCCCGTCCAGAGCTTGTGGAGGAGCAAATAATTTTGGCCTCCACTCGCAGCGAGCTTTCTTTGTGCGGGTTCGCTTCTGGATCGGGCCGGCACTTCCTTCAGAGAGCATCTCTTCAAACGTCTGTTGGTCGAAACGGACGACCATCTTCTGTTGCATGGAGCCAAGCTTGGCTGCATCTGACTGCGTCACCAACTCCTCAGCCGTGGAGAAGTTTGTCCCCAGCAGAGTCGCCATCGTGTTTGCCATAAAATATAAAGAGCAGAATAATTATCGGAGGACTAGACTTCTACTTTACGTTACAAACTCGCTTGTACAAAGAAAGCCTAGGGACGAAAGCCTAGGTACAGCAGTCTAAGTACAATTGTTTATTTTAGATTCTGGAGGGTGACGATAGAGGCTCGGGAAAGTGACGGCCGCTCTGCCTTGCTCCTTGGACGATCGGTATGCAGCCTTGGCTCCAGAAGATTGCTCGGCGTTGAAGAAATGCTCTCTTTGCTCTCTCTCTCTCTGCTCTTTCTCTCCAAGTATTCTGGTACTCTCTCTGATCTCGAAAAGTGCTCCTTTCTGTATGTGTGTGTGTGTCTCTCTCGCAAGGGAATGGCACCCTGCTATTTATAAGAATGGGGGGACCTCATTAGGGTTCATAATAATTGCCCCTTAAAGTGGCGGCGGCCTGTTGATCGATTAATCTGGGCCATTAATTTCGAGTGTAATGGATCTGGGCCATTTAGTGTAGATTGCACCAAATCCTATCAGTAATTAATGCTGATTAGAATAAATCTCCACGATGATGATCTGCTGATGTCTGCGAATCTAAATGAATAAATTTAATTCTTTCTCCTGCCACGTGTCCCAGATTATTGGGACCCAATCTTTGATTGTGGTAAATCCGGGAAATTGATTGGCTTTATGACACGTGTTCTGGGAGTCACCTAGCCGCATAAGGATTGAGCCGCATAAGGTTTGGCCACGTGTCAGGGCAGCTTGGGGAGTGGACCCCGAATCTTCGAACCACATGATAATCTGGACCTTACAATGGGTAGTGAGCCGCATGGAGATGATCCTTGTGAGCCGCATAGGGCTGATCCTTGTGGGCCGCATAGGACTGTGTCTGCTTGAGCCGCATAGGGCTGTCTCGATCTGGGCCGCATAGGACAACTTCAGCCTGAGCCGCATAGGGGGGTCTCCGCTCGAGCCACATATGGCTGTCCACGTGTCTAGGCTGTATGGCATTTTCTGGATCTCGGGGGGTTGTGTCAGAGATTTTCTTTGATTTCCTAGGATTATGTCATTATGACAGAGTCATAATTGCCTCTTTATGTCAGGCCTGTCGCTTCGTCAGAGTGGTCAGCCGTCCAAGCAATTAATGCAGTGCAGTGCAGAGGGGAGAACTGTTTGCAAGCCACGTGCCTTCTATTCTTGAGCCGCATGGAGATCACAGAGCCGCATGGACTCGTTTGAGCTGCATGGAGTTCCCTGGCCGCATGGATCTTTCTTTATTATTTTTCCATGCTTCTATAAAGGCGAAAGTCATTGACCACAAACATATTCTTATTAGGCCATCCGCTGAAGAAGACTATCTCCGACTTCGTGCTAAAGATACGTGGTTCATCTCATGTGCACTGATGCACGTATTTAAATGGGAGCCTGATTTTTCACCTATGTAAGAATCATCTCTCATGCCTATATGGGTGGACCTTCTAGATCTGTCACATCATTTATATGCCAAGGATGCTTTGTTTGCGATCACCTCTGGCATAGGGATACCATTAAAAATGGATAAGGCAACTATAGACCTGTCTCCACCTAGCAGGGCTCGTGTTTTCGTGGAGGTAGATGCGAGTAAGCCTATACAACAACGCATCATGATAAATCGATCAAGATAAAGAAGTTTCTGGCAGAATATAGAGTATGAATATATTCTATTATATTGCTCTCACTATCATCATCAAGGATATCAAATTTCCTCATGGAAGATGAAGAATAAAGGCAAGGAAGTTATCCAAGCTACCCAACCAGAGACAACTCAGCAACACAACATAGAAGAAGCGGACACGCGGCCATGGTCGACGGGATTGAAGGTCACTTCTATTTTGCGGCGAACCAATGAAGGACGGCTTGCTAACGAAGGCCAGAACACTCCAACCCGTGCTCCTGGTAATACCTCTACCTCCACACCCCAAGATAGACTTAATGACAAAGACACTCAGGTGAACAGGAATGAAGCCTTGACAATTTGATTAATAATGAACTCTCTCATCCCAAAGAACCATTGGATATTGCTCAGGAAGCACAGATAACATTGAATGAGTTGACATCTTTGCCTGCATTGCGTGAGGCGACCGAAACAGAAAAGGAAATGGCGGTTGAAGTAATCATTAACAACGGGAACCCGAAGATTATTGCAGTAACAACTGACCAAGTCACTGGCATTGGTCCAGCACTTGAAGAGGGAGAACTGCTCGAACAAGTCACTGGCATTGATCCAACAATTGAAGAGGGAGAACTGCTCGAGCCGATTACCAGCTGGGCCGATGAAGTCGAGCGAGAAACGGCCGGTGATGAATGGCCGGTTGAGAGAACCACAGTGGGAGATGGGTGTACAGGTGACACTCTAACAGAAGAAGATGGACATCCGATCACAGAAGCTTCAGCAACACAACAAAGGAGGAAAAAGTCTAAGAAGGCGGTGGAGCCTTCCGATCGAATCACAAGACAAGCAGCAAGCACTACAACAACTTGTAAACCCACCATTTCCTCTCATGTTTAACATTCTTATATGGAATGTTCGTGGCATAGCCAACCAGATGACTCTTAAGAGGATCAAAACTTTTGTGCGAGTTTATAAGATTATTTTCCTGGGCGTTATTGAGCCTAAGGTTGATAACAGTCAATTACTCCATTATCAAATGAAGCTAGGTTTTTTTAGTGCTTTTTCTAATGAGAGGGGGAACATATGGGTCATGGCCAAGTCCAACTGTGCTATTTTTCTTCGTGATACTTTCGATCAAGCACTGACAATCTCTATCTCTCATCATATTATCCCCTCAACTGCAACATTTACTATTGTGCATGGTGATAATACCAAGGAGGGGCGTCGATTGTTGTAGGCGAGACTCATCCAACTGTAGTATTCTATCAACTCACTTTGGGTTATAGGGGGTGATTTTAATACAATTTTACGTATTGAGGAAAAAATTGGAGGTCGTCCTGCTGATCCAATTTCTAAAGAAGAGTTTGCAAACTTCAATTTAGTCACTGGTATGTCTGAGCTACAATAAACTGGAAGTTGTTTCACATGGCTCAAGTGGAAGCAAGATGGAAGGCGGGGATTGAGATTGGATAGGGTTCTGGTTGATAACGCATGGTTAGATTTGGCTCCTTTATCTTCAGTTGAGCACCTTAACAAAGCGAAATCTGATCATGCACCAATACTCACTAAATTCAAATCCAATCTGAATGGTGGCAGGAAGAAATTTAGATTTCTTGACTTCTGGGTTCAGCATAAGGAGTTCAAATTATTGATACAGCAAGCTTGGCTATCTGTGGATCACCGTAATGGTATCACCAGGATGGCACTTAGGCTTGATGCTTGTAGGAAAGTATTATCTACATGGAGTCGCAAGACATATGGAGATATCTTTCAGAAGGTGAAGCAAGTGGAGGATGATGTTCTTGCAGCAGAAATTCATGAGAAAGAAAATTCCTTAGAGAGTCGTCAGCAACTGGCTAAGGCGACTGCTATTCTTAAGCAACGCGTATGCATTTGAGGAGGCGTATTGGAAGCAAAAGTCTCGACTAAAATGGGATCTTGAAGGGGATAAAAGTAGTTCATACTTTCATGGTTGTGTTACCAATCGAAAGAGAACTCTTCAAGTACACTCTATTACGATGGAGTATGGCTCTATTTTGAAGAAGAAGTCTCTTATTCATGCATATGCTAAGAAATTTTACTCCAAGCTCTATGAAAGGGGTGATATTCAGGAGGACATTGATCTATTATCAAACATCCCCTCCTTAGTGACTGAGGAAGATAATGATGAGTTGATTGAAGCTCCTTCTAAGGAAAAGATCTTCGACGCCATTAAATCGCTCGATCCCCACAGTGCTTCTGGGCTGGATGGTTTTACCCCCTTTTCTTTCTTGCTTGTTGGGATATTATCAGTGAGGATATGACAGAGGCATTGGGCATGTTCGTTGATGGATTTGTATTACCACGAGCATTCACAAACACTTCATTGGTCCTTATACATAAGGTGAAACAGTCGAGCACCTTCGGGGACTACCGACCAATCAGCCTTTGCTCAGTTATGAATAAAATCATCTCCAAATTACTTTCTCGTTGTCTTGCTCCGTTACTTCCACGTCTTATTTCTTCCGAACAGAGTGGATTCATCAAGGGGCACGAGATTTTTGACAACATATTACTAGCTCAAGAAATGATGGCCAAATGAACAAGAAACATAGAGGGGGTAATGCTTCTATTAAACTAGATATGATGAAAGCATATGACAGGGTTGACTGGAGATTTCTCATAAAAGTTTTGCGCAAATTTGGGTTTCACAACAAATGGGTGGACATGATGCTTCACATTGTTAACAATGTTTGGTATGCTCTGTTGATCAATGGTGAGTCGACGGAATGCTTTCAAGCATTTAGAAGAGTGTGACAGGGGGACCCTCTTTCCCCTGCACTCTTTATTATCGCAGCGGAGGTCCTATCCAGAAGCTTGAAGCAATTGCCAGGGACTGATGGTTTCACATCTTTTATATCTCCCAGAGGATGCCAGCCGATAACTCACTTAGCATATGCCGATGATATTCTTCTATTCGCAGTAGGAGATCTTCGATCTATTACTAAGATCACAGAAATACTGACGAGATTTGAGGCTGTCTCGGGTCAAAAAATTAACAAGGCTAAATCATCTATATACATTTCGAAGAATTTACTTAATACGAGGGGATCAGAATTGGCATCTAGAACTGGGTTCAACATAGGCACTCCCCCGTTCACCTATCTTGGATGCCCTCTGATGGCGGGACAACGCAATGGTGGCATGTATGAAGAACTACTGAATAGGATTCGCCTCAAGCTAGAGGGTTGGCATAACAAATTTTTGTCACCGGGGGGTAAGCTTATTTTGATGAAGGCTGTCTTAACTTCGATTCATGTTTATACATTAGCTACTTGTAATCCTCCTATAGCAGTATTGCATAGAATATAGAGTATGTTCTCGAGTTTTTTCAGGGGCGCTTAAGATGGAATTGCTAAACGGACATGGCTTGGCTGGGACATGATTGCCAGAACTAAAGAAGAAGGGGGTTTAGGCATCAAGAGATTGGAGTACATGATGAATGCGATGGCTATCAAACTATGGTAGAAATTTATAACTCAAGATAGCCTATGGACTTAGTTTTTCAAAACTAAATACTGCTCTCATGCGACTCCATCGGAGGTTGCAATAACATCAAACGCCTCACATGTCTGGAAGAGACTCCTGTACGGCCGAGACATCTCACATCAGTACATGATCTACATGAATGAAGAATGGAGATGGAGGTACACTCTGTCGGGTAAGTTCTTAGTTGCTTCTTCTTGGGAGATTGCTCGAATACACAGGCCTGTATTACCATACTTTAATCATATTTGGAGTTCATGTATTTCTATCAAATGGTCGGTGTTAATATCGAGAATTCTGTACAACAAACTCCTAACGGATGACAGCCTTGACCTCTTGGATATAGCCTAGCTTCGAAATGTCATTGTTGCGATAACAGTTCTACAGAATCATTGGAATACTTGCTTCACGAGGGAGATATGGCTACTGGAGTGTGGAGATTAGTTCAGTCAACTTACCAGGTTCGAGGGAGAGGCCGAAGCCTACTAGATCACCTTCGTGACTGGTGGAGAAAGAAGAACAAGCACAAGAAGGAGATTGCAGCTGCGGCAGTACTTTGGGTGCTATGGAAAAATCGCAACAAATGACGATATGAAAACTATGTTTACTCGACTGATAAGCTTATTGCAGAAGTTCATAGGAAAATCTGGAAGGAAACTGTTAAATGTAAACACAAGCTTAGTAATGTCATGTACTTTGCACTTTTGATAGTTTGAATAAAGCTGGTTTAGTGAAACATATATATATATATATATATATATATATATATATATATATGTATATATATAATTATATATATAAAGGAAATGAAAAAGGTTTTAAATAGGAATATTTATAAATGGTGGGTAGCTAATATTTTTATATAAATATATATATATATATATATATATATATATATATATATATATATATATATATATATATATATATATATATTTGTGGATGTATGTACATATGTATATTTACATGTATTACTATATATAATATATAATCAAACCCACACCTATATACCAATCTAACACACACACACAAAAAAAATCAAACAAAACACGCTCACACATAACCCACACACACAGCCCATCCCACTTGGGCTTTCCCCTCTAAACCGAGAGCAAAGCAACATTAAACTCGAGCCCCCCCTTATAACTCAGTCAAAACCCAAAGCCCCCTTTACATATACTGAGAGAGAGAGAGAGAGAGAGAGGGAATTCTTGCAAACCCTAATCCCTAAACCCTAGCCGTGCGACCCCCCACCTACATGTACCTATGCGCTATCGTAGCCGGTCCGAGGCACCGTCGGAGGCCGGCTAACGCGCGACAGCTACGCGCCTGAGCGCACAGCCACAACAGCAGTGCAGTCGGCCAAGTCAACTTTGCCGTAAATTTTCTCCGCACTCGCTCGTCCATTTCACTAACCATTTACGTCTATTTATCCCAACTTTTGGTTTTAACAAAAATAGACTAAAAGCCTGTGAGAAATTGATGCGAACATCGATAAAAACTTTGCAAACATCAAACAGGGCAGTCCCAATACCCATGTTGGAAGGCGATCTCTCGCCAATCCTTCGAATTTTCCAAAATTAAGCTTAAATAATTTTATCGACAACATAAACATTATTACAACCCCTTTTATAGGTACTGATATTCTGAAGTATACAAAAAGATATTCGTTTTCCAAAATGGTGAAAAACAGTGTTTCAAAATAATAGAAAATTAAAAAAAATCTCCGATATGATATGCGTCCCGCCAAACCGGGCGACGTGGTCACGAACCGAAAATATCAAAAGGTGCGTATTGACTTCGTAGAAGTTTGGGCTTCGATGAAATTCAAATTGGTTGCGTGTGCGCGACAAATTTGATGCGTATCCGTCAAAATTCACCGTATAGGCCTTTTTGAAACTTTGTCAATTACTTTGTGCACGTTCGTCATCTCGAGACGTCTCGCGACGAAACTTACACCAAGAGGACCGTATTATTTTTTTGGTCTAAGTTTGGTCCGATTCTGAGAAGGTCGACCGAAACGCTATTTTGGCGGGCCTGCGGCCCGATCCAATGTGCAAATTTGTGTACGGCCCACCGAAATCCAACTTTGGACATACGGTTGGATTCGTCTCATCAAACCGGACCTGTAGACATATAGTTTGATGACTTTAGAGACCGTAGATACTGGCATACTTTTTGGTGCAAAGAGGATCAAACGACGGACATCTTTTTAGTCCAAAATTACCGTTTTTCCCCTGTGTCCAGAATTGGACTTATGGGTAGGCTATTCTAGCTAATTTGACTATTTTGAGAATGTTGGTAAACTCAATTTCAGCATTAGGAGACTGTTGTGCAAGTTGACCGTTCGTAGATTATTAAGTGATTGGTAGTATCGATTTTCTCAGCTCTGGACAATAGGCGAGTACATTATCTGATAGTTTTTATTGTCTTGATATCTACTATATCTGATTCAGCTTTAGTATTTTACTTGATTCTCGACACGATGGTACACAGACTAGTATACATCGAATCCTGTCATGAGATGTCATTTCTGGGTTACTTGGTATATCGGTACATTATTCAATCTTGTTTCCTGTACCTGTATAGACGTAGATTCCTAAGGGGATTTTCTACCCTCTTAGAGAATCCCGTATCATGATATGTCATGGTTGGATCCATTATACTATTCGGGGATGAGGAGTTATTAGAGGTTATGTGATCAATATCCATCCTGTAACTTTTCTTGTGCTGACTCCACCCTCACTGCACGTAGGGTGTAGTTTGACCTATTACTGCTTGTGCTAGCTTTCCTGTGATAGCTGATCAAATGGAACAACCTGATCTTGACCCAAGCCGATTACATAACGCTCTAATATCTCATGGCACATATTTATGTTGACATCGTACATCAGAGTTATATATACTACTTATATTCCAGTTTTACCTTATATCTCACTCTGACATGATATTCAGTTCACTTGTACTGCTTTACTTTCCGTCTTGACATTTTATTATGTATTTTATTATAATTGTCTCTTATAGTATTTGTCAATTCAAATGGAACTACTATTGGTGTTTGTACTTGCTCATATCCTGACAAGATAACCCCCGTTGCTTTCAGAGGACTTAGATGCAGATTGCTCGACCTCCTACGTGTTTGGCATAGATGGAGTCTACGACTAGGACCTTCATGTGGATCCGGTGTACGTATAGGATGCACCACTGTAGTGACTTAGATTAACTAGCTTTTGTCTGGATTTGTATTCTAGCTTGATACTGTGGATCTGTAGAACTTATTTGGGATGGTTTTATGTCTTTAAATTCTGAACTGGTGTTTCTGACTCCACATTTATTTCTGTCTATTTTTTTCTATCTTTATCATTATCAACCCGTGCTTATCTTCCTTAGATTTTTGTGATTGAGTTGGGATTATATTTCTCCGTATAGAGATGACGGGTTATATTATTGTGTATTAGATGTTTTATGTTCTAGATGACCTTTACAGCGTTCTACCGCCGATGCTGCAGCGTAGGCTGGACGTACCCACGTGCTCGTGCCCCTAAATAGGGTGCAAATCGTGACACATTTTTATGGTGTCCCATGCAGGTCAACGTCGCAACTAGTATGATTTCGTAATGGTGTTCGACTTAGAGTTCTAATTACGAGCCTGCTGTTAGGATATAGGTTTTAGGTTATGATAGGAGTTACTCAATCACAGTTAGGACTTCTTGAGAGATTCCTAGGACAACCGTTGATAATCTTGGTTGAACGTCAATTTGAAATCCTTTTCTTTTGTTTTTGTTCGCCCTTGCTCCTTGTTATTGAATTTAATTTTTGTTAGATCATCACTGACTTTGATTGTTCATATCGAGATAAATGTTATGGCCTGAATTACGGTATCTTCTGATGACATATGTTGACGGGAATAATAGGGAAGGTAAACGTCTACTTGGTTATGAAACCTAGAGTTTATCACAGCTATATTAGCCGACGTAGCGAAAAAGTAGAGACCTGACTACCGATGTACATATCTTGGTCATGAGATTTGAGATTTCTTGCAGCTATACTTCCTAACCATACATAAGATTGGAACCTAGATTTCTTTCAGTTCTTTAGTCCAGGTTCTTGTAGATTCTCATTCTCATTATCATTTTATTATAGATTCTCATTTCATTATAGGTTCTTCATAGTGTGATGGCTTGGTGATTTGCAATTGGTCTGTGTCCTTGATTATGGTTAGGAAGTATTATATATGATTGTTGATAATTAAATATAGATGAGAATCCTAGAGTGATTAATAAGTGTTAAGGTAGGAGTTGCGCCAGGTACCAGAATAGGAGGAGTACCCTAGTAGCTAGAGACGAAGTACTTCAAGTATTATAGAAGTTTAGGCACCAACAGTTTAGTGGCTAGTTGGAGGAGAGACATGAACAACCTAGTATAGGGGTACCATCCCAGTATCATATAGAGGAGTTAGTGCCTTGTGTAGACAGTATCAAGACTTAGGTAGACACCCTAGAGAGAGTATTCTAGATAGACGAATGTTCTTTCCGTGGCTTTGATTTTTGGAGTGTCAGAGATGTCAATCTCTGGAAACTTCCTTTATGAGTTTGTAGTAGACAAGATTATCTTTATTTTGATATATCACGTCCCACTCAAACTTGTTCCCTTGTACTATCATTGTATCGCACAACTTTCGGATCAATTTAGGCCATTGACCATTTCCACTTTTATTCATGATTATCATATGCACCTTGCCATGACTTTAATTTAGGAGCACAAGACTAGTTATTTTCTTAAAACCAACTTCACATGCATGATCTAGTCAAGACATACTACACCCATGACCTTCGTGTCCCACTCAGGCACATCATCTTGTGCTTCATGTTTATCGCACGACTTTCTTGACACAAGACCCAATCTTGATTCACCCCACGAAGTCACTTTTATTTCCGACTCGAATTGGGGACCCATTTCGACCTAAACTTGTGACCCAAAATATAGATACGACCCACATTAAGCCTACTACCCACATGACTCATATGACCCATTCAATAGAGCCCTGTATGCTACTTATTTAATCGTATTCTTTTGAGGCAGACAATAGAAGGTAGTATCCTATAAAGTGTAGTATAGTATCCTAGATAGTGTGTGCCAGTAATTTCAGTTTGTCGTAGCCTGAAACCATAGTATATGGTAGCATTATAACTGGTAACCCATTGTAGATAGATCTTCTATTATCATGATAATTATCAATTTTCATTATTATGTTTAATGATAACCTGTCTTACAACCTTTAGTGATTCCTTGGTTTTCACCGACCTTTTCAATATGGCACCCGTGACCAGAGCCCGTCATCTGAGAGCAGCTACAATTTCGGACATGACTGGTGGCATACTTCTACCTCCTACTACTCAGGAGGTAGTGACCCCTCCAATTGACCGGGGGTAGTTGCACCACCTGCCCTTAAGGAGGTGGTAGCAGCCTCACTAGAGAGTTTCCCTACCATTCAAGAGAGGGCTGCAGTTTCGTCCAAGACCGAGAGTC
Source organism: Iris pallida (assembly GCA_029216955.1). Lineage (NCBI taxonomy): Eukaryota > Viridiplantae > Streptophyta > Magnoliopsida > Asparagales > Iridaceae > Iris > Iris pallida. The sequence continues at coordinate 48,230 of JANAVB010010200.1, forward strand.
TTCCTCGGCCTCCTCCTCTGTCTCCTGGAGAGGTGTCCCATACCATATACTCAGGAGATTTTCCCATTGATGGAACTCATATGTCTGGACTCCTTCGGGACGTATTAGAGACACAGAGAGTTCAGACCGAGATCGTAAGGGAGAAGAATCAGAGGATCCAGGAGCCGAGGGACCTAATGCATTTTCGAGGTGGAGAGCCTAGTTCCAAGTGAGTGAGGAGTGTAGAAACATGAAAAAACTCAGCTGAAGACATCCTTTTGCCACAGCGCAGAAGATGCAAAAGACTCAGGCTCAGTGCTAAAAAGATAAAACAGAAGATATGGAGAGAAGTCCCTTTATTGTTATGTCTACCAAAGTCTAGTACAGACAGATCAGGACCATACATAACAGACTAATTCTGTTCTTCTATAAAGGATCTAGTACAGATTCGACAGAAGCCTAGAGGGATCTACAATGGATGCAGTCTTCATTGAAGCGCAGCCTTCCTTCTTCTCGATACACACGCTGGAGGATTGACCTCCACCGAAGCATGTTCTGATATTCTTGTGGGCGCAGCTTCTCAGAAGCATATCAGTAAGTCAGTACTTTAAAGAAGCCAGAGCTTTCAAGCCAGAGGCGCAGCCACCTGCCTGTGCCAACCTCAGAAACAAGATGGTGGTAGGCCCCCCTCCCCTTCTTTTATTCCAGAAGCCAGTGCCTTCACTCCAGAGGCATAGCTATCATCCTGCGCCAATCTCAGACACGCAACGGTGTCATACCCTTCCTTTCACAGCCAACGCCTTCACTGTTCAGAGGTGCAGCTACTTACCAGCGTCCGCATGAGGCGCAGGATGTGATATGCTCATACCATCTCCATTCCTACGGTGCAGTCATCTGCTCCGGTCAGAAGCTTAAGTCACTTCTCTACAAGAGACTTGGGAACTCCTATCGCAACCAATGCAAGTCAACCTGTCGCTCCAAAAGCACAGTAACCTTGTCAACCTAAAGCACAAGCCCACTTATCGCCTACAACACAGTGACTCTAGTAGCCTGAAAGACAGCTTCATAAGTTCCTCTATACGCACAGAAGTCTCGTCGTCATTCGAAGCCAAGTCCACTCGTAGCCTGAAAGTACAGCGGTTCTGTCGTCTCCAGAAGCACAGTCTGTTCATCGCCCCAGAAGCACAGGAGCTCTTAGTCCTCACCAGAAGCACATGAAGCATGGGTCCGCCCCAATTGGTTTGTTTAAACCGCCTATTACAGAGAAGATTGGGATTAAATCATGATTGATATCATATCAGATTGATTTAAATCTTAGATGAGGATCAATTAGACTCCAAATCTAAGATAAAATCTTAAGATTTACTCGGCTGTATCCGAGCAAGCAAATCGGCATGCGCCACATGTCACCTCCTTTGTTTATGTTTATAACCACCAGAGATATCGTTTGAGGGGAATCTCGATGTCCGCCACGTGTCAGCACCGCAGAAGCTCGCACCATACAATGACGGCAAATTCTTTCATATCTCAGGAACCCTAATGTACATCACATATGTGCTCTGTTCTCTATAAATAGGAGTCCTTCTTCCACCAAAGGAAAAAAGAGGAGGAGAAGAAGAAAGAAGGAATATTGACAATCGACAATCTTGAAAGGAGCAGCGATCTCCATCCACGAAGATTCGACCACCCTCATCCACCTATCAACCAAAGAACCAACCAACCAACCATCTTCAAGGGATCTTCTCAATCAGACAGTATCTTGATCGGTGACCCCAGAGTCCCATCAAAGGCGCCAGAGAGCCATAGCAAGGTTGATTCGTCGTCAGGTCGTCAACGGAGTAAAGATGCCGCCGTAGTGCTCGATCTCTATTATCACACATTTCCAAAAATCTCTTTTCCCTGTACTTAGAATATCCTGTTTAGGGCTTTCTTCTTTGTACACAGATACCTTTTACGTTCAATAAAGCAAAAAGTTCGTTCAACCTTTTGTTACGTCGAACAAAATGACGACTCTACTGGGGAATACCTTCTCCTCCAATGAGAAGGCGATGATGCAATCTGATGACAACTTGCTGGGATCTTCTCAAGACAAGCTGGTCGTACGCTTCGACCAGCAGGCTTTTGAAGATCTCCTCTCTGATGAAAAGTTGAAGACTTCGAAATGGTACGTACAACCAAAGAAGACTCAACGTATCTGGAGGCCTAAGGCGGCTGCAGCTAGCAGCACGATGGTGGAAACTGCGTCTTAGTCCCCCTCAACGTCAAGACCACAGAGAAGATCCCGGCTACTACAGCCTTATCCCCTCGTTCGATTCCCGTCTCGGGAAAGCATGGCAAAGAAGATGGTTGTTCCATGGTTGATCAAACAAAAGAACGGTGCCAAAGGAAGCGCATACCAGTCCAACCCCTCATGATGGGAGTATTGCCGGCAAGGAGATTTATCTTCGACGGAATCACTTTCCCATCAGGTAAACCTTCGGCGGACTCTGAATACTACTCACACTTCTGGGGGTAGTAGGAAGAGATCCCAGGTGGCTCGTGCTTCGTACAACAAGCGTGCGACACCAATGGCAGAACAGAGGCCCGTGTTGACAGTAATATGCGCAACCGACGAAAAGCTATACAAGACTGGCTCTCACTCTCTGATGCCTCAACTAGTCGAATCTCCAATCCTCTGGGGTACTCCTGTGAGTAAGCCAAGCCAGGGGGTATGTCCTATAGAGAGGGAGCCACGTGAGCTGTATCCCCGCAGGAGCGACAGAAGGCTTCCTCGCCAGACCGGCTCTGATCGTGCTTACATGTAGCTTCCCTATATGTACAATGGGAGTGCTACGATAGAAGATCCAACCATCTTCCAAGCGAAAGAAGAATCTGTGGTGCAAGACGTGCCTAAATCAAGGCACTCTTGTACCCAGATTACCATCAACTGATGTTATCAGCAGACGGATGTGCCATCCCTGAGCAGGCGTTTCGTCTTCCAGAGACTCTACTCCATGTCGACTCCACGCCAAAGGCTTAACAGGGTGTCGGTGAGCCATAGAGAAGACAAGCCCCGTATCACCACATGCTACGCGGTACAGGGTTCCAGAGCTTCAAGAAGCCCTTCCAGAATCCTCCCATATTGGTTGCTAAACCAAAAAGGAGGTCAGAGAACAGTAAAGCTAAGGTACCCGATGCAAGTATGTTCCAAGGCACTCGTTCCAAATCTGCATGGGTGCCTTGCCAAAAAGTAGGGGTATTGTCACGACCCGCACCCGCTTTTCGGATACGAGACGTGTCAAGCCAGCCTACGCCGCAGAGTCGGCGGTAGAACGATGTCAAGCCCGCAAGAAATAAATGCTCAAGAAATAATATTGGCTGTTCATTCACATTTCTACATTTATTACAACATTTATAATGAAAGAAAATACAAGATTTTACAATTAATGAAATTGAGTACAACTGTTATCTATTTCTAGGTTGACTTCAGCATACCCAAGCCTTCCCAATGCTAAGAGTGATCGCGGCTAAACCTGAAAAATATTGGTTTCCAGTTAGGAATGGAACAAGTACACAAACCGACGGTAATACGAAAATACAATAGAATTAACAAGACATGAAAATAACATATGAGATATCAAAACCGGAAGATAACTGATGACATAGCACGATAGAAAAGTAAACAAGAAAAAACTAATAAAAGACAACTATCTAGGTGGTTTGAAATATCATTTTCAACATGTGAACGGCTAGGGGGTAAATACGACTCACTGCACGTGTCGTGTGCAGCTGCTATCATTCACGATTAGACATTAGGATATTTCTGGGTAGTCCACATGTACACTAAGATATTTTCCCTCCCGACTACTCCGTGTGACGAGCGTGTCAACAAGCAGTAAGATATATGTATAGACATGAAATGAAAAGACTACTATGAATCAGAAAGCAATCAGAAAGTGCACTTGCCTGAGGTCCTTAGCTGGAGAAACCAATAATAATATACCCCTCAATGAGCCACAATCCATCAACACATGCAGAAGTCTCCGGATGCTGAAATAAATAGTAGCAATGTTTTTAGAATAGTCAAATTAGCTAGGATTGCCTATCCTTAAGTCCAACTCTGGATACAGGGATAAAACGGCAATTTTGGGCAAAAACGATGTCCGCCGTTGGACCCGCTTTGCACCGAAAAGTGTGCCAGAGTCAGTGGTCTCTAAAGTCATCAAACTACATGTCTACGGATCTGGTTTTTCGATACGAACCCAACCGTATGTCCAAAGTTGGATACCGGCGGGCCGTGCACAAAATTGCCCTTGAGTCGGACCGTGGGGCCCGCAAAATGACGTACGATTCAACTATCTCAGAATCGGACAAAACTTGGCATACAGGACCAGAAAAATGATACGGTCCTGTTGGCGCAAGTTTCATCTCGATCTGACGAGCGTGCATAAAGTAATTAGAGAATTTGCATAGAGGCCGATACGGTACATTTTGACGGATACGCATCAAATTCGTCGCGCACACGCGACCAATTTGAATTCAGTCAAAGCCCACACGACCACGAAGCCGTTACGCACCTTTCGATGCTTTCGGTTCGCAACCAAGTCGCCCGGAATGGCAGGACGCACGTGGTATCGGACAATTTCTAAGTTTTGAAAACTGTTTTTCCTTTTTTCTTGATTTTTAGAATCAATTATCTTCCTGTATAATAAACGAAAAATGGTTCTACAAAAATCATTCTAATCTCGTATAGGTTGTCTAAACTTTGGTTCAAGTAGTTTCTCAAATCTGTCGATCGCTCGACAGGAAATAGGCTTCCAAATCGGTGTTTTAATATCGAAAACTGTCCTGTTTCGGACAGGTCTTCATCGAACTTTGGTTCGATTTCCTGGCCGATCTAGCGCATCTACACATAAAGTAATTGAAAGAAAGTAAAGGCGTATATATTGGATTCGTACTAGAGTTGGAAGATCGAGAATCGGTCGAGAGACGAGGCGGGAAACTCGTCTCGAAGTCAAGGTTTCGACAGCAACTTGATGCTGCCAACACCGCGCATCGTGCGCGCTGGCTGTGCGCGCGTGGCCTCCGGCCTGCTCCGGCCGGCCGGCGGTGCCTTAGGCGGTGCGCGCGCACGGGGCACACCCAGGTATAGGGGACGGCGGCGTGCCGAGGTCTGGGTCGAGTTTGATTAGGGTTTTCTTGTTTTCTCGAGCATGTATATATGTTCTCTCTCAACGAGCAGGATCGGGGGGGGAGGAAGTAATGTTCGGGCTGCTGCTTGTGGGGATGTTGGGTGGGCCTGAGCGCAGGGCGGACTGGGATGGGCTTTGTTACTGCTGTTTTTTTCTTTTTCTTTTTCTTTTCTTATTACATATATATTTATAGGTATACACCAATACATATATAATTATACGTATACACATAAATACTTACGTATATATATACGTTTACACACATATACATTTATATATATTTATATATACAAACACTTATACAAGTATATAATATCTATTTATATATATACGTATATCCATACACACATGTATAATATATTTATATATATATACACACATACACGTATAATGTATATATTTATATATACATATCTCTATATATATATATTCATCTATATACATGCATACATATATATATTTATCTATATACACGTATACACATATCTTCTATACATACACATATATAATATATATTTATATATACAAACACTTATACACGTATATAATATCTTATTTATATATATGTATATCCATACACACACGTAAAATATATTTATATATATATACACATATACACGTATAATGTATATATTTATATATACATACATTCACATTCACACATATATAATATTTATTTGACAATAGAATAATATAACCAATAAAATAATAATATTAAATAATAATCCCAATAAAGATAATAATAATAACGAAATTTAATATACCAATACTAGGCATTGCATCTACTTGAAATATGTCTACATGGGGGTATTTGATCTCACTACATACCTACGAAGGCTTGGATTCGGTTCGGGCCTAGCTCGGGCTAAATCGACACAAACGGTCTCCTACAGGTCAATACTATAATTAATAAATAATTAAAATATTCTATAGGGTTAAGTCGAAACTTGGCCTGGTTTTCTTAGTTATGACATCACTATGGCTCGGCCTTCCTTGGCATGGCTAATACACTAGTCAAATCACGCCACTGCACTATCTGTGCCATGATTCCTAGTCGTCTTGTACTCCAAAACTCCACTATGGCTAAGGTCATCTACCGTAATAATTAACTAAATAATTATTTATAAAATCATAATTCACCATTTTAATCAATTAAATAAAATAATAAAAATATTCCAAAAAATTTCAGGAAGGGGAGCTACAAGCCAGCCTCCTTCCATGCACGATTTCCCTGTGTACCAATCTGACGAGGCACAATACGACACGAATGTCTCCATTGGTGCAGCCAGTCACCAGACCGGGGGTAACAACCATACTGAGTCCGAAGAAGATCATAATCTTACTGTATATCCTCAGGGTAGCGAGACTCATGCGTCGGAGCAAGAAAGTGAAGGATCCACGGCTCTCTCAAGTTAGCCTCACACTCGGTCTATGTTCATGGACGATGGCAATGAGGAAGACAACAACGAAGCTCTCAGACGTATCGAATTCCTTGAGACGAAGTTGGATACGCTGACGGACACCACAAAGACCCTATCTTCGGTCATAATCGACCTCAAGAGTAGTATGGCCCCCGCTGCCTCTACACCTGCGTGTGATCCGCCAATCAATGATGAATCTAGCAGGTTGCCTACTGCCAATCAGACATGACCATCCTCGTCTACTCCATCGGCTACAGGCTCCGCAATGCCAGCCGAGATATAGCAGGCCATTAAGGAGCTGTATGCTCGTCATGACGCTAAGGAGAAGCAAGCAACGCTCCGGAAGATGGAGATCCGGCAGCCATACCCTATCGAGTGGGACAACGTCGTCTGTCCTCCCAAATACGATCCGTAGACGCTTATACCTTATGATGGGAAGGGGTGGGGTCTCCCTGATAATACTTGAGGTACTTTTCCTTAGTAACGGGGCATCTGCCAAACAATGATGCCCTCATGTCCAACATATTCATAAGAGCCCTGCAGGGGGTAGCCTATGAGTGGTTATGCAGTCTTTCGGATGACTGCATCTTATCGTTTGAAGACCAGAAGACTCGGTTCGTGGACCAATTCTACGAAGTTGGCATGGATATGACCATGTCGATCCTCATGGAAATTGTCCAGAGGGAGAAAGAGCCTGTATGCGCATACATCGAGCACTTCCACCAGGCAGCCCTCAGATTACCACCTGGCATGCGCGAGCCCATGCTTATGGACTTCTGCCGTTAGAACATGATGCCCGCTATAAAATTATGGCATAGTGCTCCCTGTACGGAGTGGACGCCTTTTATTATATAGGCGGATGTCGCACAAAGAAAAGCCTAGGACGCGCAGCTCCTGGGGCTACACTTTCCTGCACCCGAAGATAAGGGGAGGCGCTCTTCCAACAACAACCCTAAAGACGAAAAAGGCAAGCAAGCCTCAGAAGATTCAGAAAAAGAAGTCATGAGGCACTCACACTCTTCTGACTTCTCAACTTGGGACTCTGATACCAGCATGGGACAAGTCCTTAAGAAGATGTTGTCTGCTAACATAATCACCAATCAATTAACCGTCAAAGACAATCAGTACAGGTGGTTATAAAAGCTAGAAGTATTGGATGAAAAGAACTTGCTCACACAGCAAAGGATTGAGCTTTACCAAGCTCACATTTCTAGGGCCTTTAACAAAAAGGTCAACGAAAGATCCTACCAGATGGGCGACCTCGTCTTGGCAGTAAAGAGGCCGATGGTGACGACCCACTAGATGGCCGGGAAGTTCGAGCCCAAGTGGGAAGGTCCATTCCTTATAGAAACGGTGTACTCCAACGGCGCTTATCGGCTAGCTAAGCCTAACGGGTACTTGCTAATGATGCCCATCAACGGCAAGTTCCTAAAAAAGTATTATGTCTGAAAACATAACCAGCATACACCCACATCCCGTGAAAAAGGTGCCCATGAGTTCTGGAAATGGGATCTCTCGCTCTCCCTCCTATATATTTTGAATGAGAACAACGATCTGCTTCATCATCTGATCTTTCGGGAGTTGTTGGAGGAGTGACATAACCCAAACCAACACCGCTTCATTGATAGTAGTTCTCGGGTTTACCAGGAGGAGCAAAGTGTCGTATTGGCAACCGTCGTCCTCGGCCGTAATTTAGCCCCTGGTCACTTTTGATGTTATATCCCATGTTATGGATGATATTCTTGGCCTGCCAACTATATCGAAAAAGTTGTATTTTTTCCAGAGTCATAGTTAGTTTCCGTATTGTGCTTGGAAGAAGCAGAGTCTGGAACGAACTTTCTCTCACCAATTATACGACCGAAGATGATTAGTTCTTCATCCTTCTTTCTGGCTGGAACGATGAAGTAGAGGATATCTTTTGGGTAAACTTTTTCCTGCAGGTGAGACGTCATGACCGACATGCAGAGGTGTAGTCCTATGCCGTGCTCTAGAGTGTATATCATATCTATGTAGTGGTTTACAGATTGATAGACATCGAAGTAATTCAAAGATAAACCTTTACTAAAGAAATATGCAAGTTCTTCTCCAGGGATAACATCATCCATTGAAGGTACATTATTATGAGTATTGATATACTCATTGAGAGGATCATCATCTGGAAGAGGAGCCATAGACTTGGTCGAGTTCACCACATAGGATAATTCTTCAGGATTGGGAGGACGAGCATCAGTAGGTTCCTCCCGAGGTGCCTTGCCGAGAGTGATGGTCAATGGTTTGACCTTGTCAGGGTTCTTCTTTTTTACCCAGTTTGTGAGAGGCTTCGGAGTACTTTTCGGAGTAGTACGTCCTTTGACTCCGATGATCAGGGGACCATCATTGGAGGATGAACTTGCTTCAGCTTCATTGTCAACTTCTTTGCCGTCATCCTTGGGGGGCAGAGATTGGTAAAGTACCGAATCTCCATAGTAGGCTTCGATGCCCTTAAAATGATCGACATCGGCAAACTCCGTCTTCACGATACTGTCACTGTTGACGTATTTGAAGCACTGGTGAAGTATGGAAGGAATGATCATGGTCTCGTGTATCCATGGACGTCCCAACAAGAAGTTATAGGATACATTGGTATCGATCACAGAACAAGAAACCTCCGTTCGGAGATCACCGATCTGGCACTTGAGACGGATCTTGTCCAACTGGTGGCTTCGACCAGCATTGAAAGCCATGATAGTTGTGTTGGTTGCAGATAGCTTGTGCAGAGGGATTCCCAGAATTTGAAGCAAACTTCTAGAAATGATGCTGAGGGAGGATCCTAGATCGATATGCATGCGGTCCACCTCGATCGCTCCGATATACCCTGTATAGTACAGGGGTCTATCATGACAATTATTTTTTAGTAGTATGTCCTCCTGTGAAAAGATGATGTTGGGTACCACTTCTATAGTACTGTGGCAGTGGGGATAGGAGACAGGATCTTCAGCGGTGGCTTTGACTTCAGCGAGATAAGAGTCGGCATGTAGTAAAGCCTTACTTAAGGCCTTCCGTGTTTCTTTGGAGAGTCGCAACAGATCGAAAAGAGACAACCTGGCAGGTGTATTGGCTAGCTGTGCCAGTATGTCAAAGTTGTAGGGTCGATCCATGCCTTCGGGAGCTGGCACCTTCAGAGATTTGTCAAACCATGTCTCCTTCTGCTTGGCTTTGTCCGTAGTTGGAGGTTTAAATGGGCCGGATTCTGAGCTTGTAGGGGCAGTAGGAGGTTGAGAAGATACTGCTTCTTCTTGTGCGTGATCGTACGTTCGAAGATAAGTCTTTCCCGATCGCTTCTCTCCAGATAGAACCTCATAGATGGGAGAGGATACCATATGGTATAACTTGTATTTCTTGCCCCTTTTTGCTTTGGAAGAGACCACCTCCTGTGTCATCTCTTGCACATGGTCCGGATGGACCCACATGATCTCACCACATTCAGTTGTGAGTGGCACCAGGGTTGAGTTACGAGCTGGTGGTAGGTTGACGACTTCCATTATCACCTTTGTGATCGGGACCACGCCGTCTAGGACTTCTGTGGAAGGAAAGTCACCAAACTGAAGAGAGAACATATTAGAAGATACGACCTTGTCTTCAGCTTCGAGGTTGATTACTTGGCTGTCGATGAGCTATTATATCTTCTTCTTTAGGACGATGCAGTCCTTGGTAGAATAATGCACGTACTGATGATAGAGACAGTACTTGGGATCGTTGAGCTGATTCGCCTCTGTAGGATGTCGTGGTGGAGGCAATGTCAGCTTATTACCTTTCGTCAATGTATGAAAGATGGTAATGACATCGTCTTCGTCAAAGGAGAAGGTCTCTTTAGGCTTGTGGGAGGCGCCCAAAGAATTGGAAGCTCCTTTGGATGTGTCGACCTTCAGGACTTCTTTCCCTTTACCCCAACGAACAGGGATAGTTTGAGGATGCTTACCCTTGTCTTCAGATTTGGGTGTTTTTAACCCCAGTAGTTCCAAGTTAGGAATGTCATTTTCAGCAGCATCAACGGCCCCAATGAAAGCGGGCCATGTATCATACTTATGTATACCCAGACAAAACTTTACTGTAGGAAGGAAGTTATGTCGACAAGTATCCATAAGTTCTGAGTCTGGTACGCCGAAGGGCATCTTCCATATTAGCCGTCTGAAGCGTTCGATGAAGGCAATGACAAACTCAGTCCTCCTTTGCTTGGTCTCGATGAGGGTGGACATACTAACATGCATGCCACTCTCGTAAAACCTGTTGAGGAACAATCTCTTCAAGTCTTTAAATGAATTGATACATCCTTCAGGCAGACTACAGAACCATTCGAAAGCTACCCCCTGCAAGGTGTTAATAAACATCTTTGGCAAGAACGGATCGTCTCTGGGCAAGTGTAGAGTCTGTGTGTTGAAGTATGTCATGTGTTGACTAGGAGAAGTCAACCCGTCAAATGAATTCAGCATCAGCGGCTTGTAGTTAGGAGGGCAAGTAGCATTCTCCGACTCAGGGGGATACGGTTGAGATATCCCCATCTTCTAAAGCTCGTCTTTGTGTGAGATGGTGTCACGACCCGCACTCGCTTTTCGGATACGAAACGTGTCCAAGCCCAGCCTATGCCGCAGTGTCGACGGTAGTACGATGTCTATACACAAGTCACGACAATCTAGAATCACATGGTAAACTATATCTCATCCACAGAATAATCGAATCAACCAATATCAGTGAAATACCAAAGAAACTGAATTATATGACTGAATATATCCAAGATTTAATGTCATATCCGGTGGACACAAATCCACTACCAATAGACGGAAGGAAAAAATAAATACATGAAATACACTAACTGAATACAACCTGCAAAGCAAGGCAACCCCAACTGCAAAGCTTCGCGGTCTGGTGCTGACTCAACCGGCTCAACTGCTCCTGACTCAATCTCGACTAAATCTGAAGAGATTATCAGGTCCTCAGAGGACTAGCAAGATACATAAAAACGAGCCTTTCTAACAGTTTATTATGTATGGAGAAAATATAGAATAAACAAGTAAAACTGAGCAATGAATAAAGCACGAATCTATACACTGTCTACACATAAACGAACTGCTGAACGAGGACGAAAGAAACTCATGTTATTGTCAACGGATAACCAAATCGGATACTCAAACCCTCGTCCCTAGTGTGGACGCGCAGGTTTGAACAACTACTAGCCCTCGTCCCTAGTGTGGACTCGCAGGCTAGCATCACCCTCGTTCCTAGTGTGGACTCGCAGATGTGAACCATATACTACTAACCGTCGTCCCTATTGTGGACTCGCAAGTTAGCATCACCTTCGCCCCTAGTGTGGACTCGCAGGTGTGAACCATATACTACTAACCCTCGTCCCTAGTATGGACTCACAGGTTAGCATCACCCTCGCCCCTAGTGTGGACTCGCAGGTGTGAACCATATACTACTAACCCTCATTTTTAATGTGGACTCGCAGGTTAGCATCACCCTCGCCCCTAGTGTGGGCTCGCAGGTTTGGACCAATAACTACTAACCCTCGTCCCTAATGTGGACTCGCAGATTAGCTTAAGACACATATAACTACTAACCCTCGTCCCTGGTGTGGACTCGCTGGTTAGCTTCAAGGTTTCAAGACACGGAGGAAAAAGCAGTTCGGTTCACGACTCACGACACGACTCGATCAAGGTTCAATGAATACATCCAATAATATACAAAGCTAACTGTGAACACGGTCTATATAGCAATGATACAAGTATATAAACAGGATATGAAAGATACATGACAACAATACGAGAAAAAATGGATAATAATAAAAGACAGTGTATGGAAATAAAGCTGTGTAGAAAGGCAAGGTATACTTGCCTGAGGTCCTGAGCTGTGGTACGGTTCAAGTGCTGAGTCAAGTTCGAATTACCTATTTATTCATTTACCATGTCAATAAGCGAATCAAAGTAAAAGTAATCCTATCTACTTACTTTCTAAGTCATTTGCTATCTATTTCTTTTTATTACCTTATTTACCAACAAATATATTTATTCATTATTAATCATTACCTCTATTACTACCAAGTCTTAACCTATTAAGCCTAAACTTATGTGTTGAGCCTAGCTCGTATTCCTAGTCCACAACCAATCAGCATCTGAAATGCAAGTGCAAGGTACTCTGTCATGGCAGCATTAACTACCAAGTCCATAACTTCATGAAATGCATTAGCTAGAGGATTTTTTGATTCCTAGCACTACTACAATAGTTTACAAGCTTTCATAGTGGACAGATGAATCTCAGACCAATATGCAGGCCACAAAGTTCTAAGCCACAAGCAGTAACAATCCTGAGTACCATCTGAAGATCTAGAAGAAGGCTTACTTTGCACATTATAGTTCAGTCACCTCCAACTGTACCTAGCACACTGGGTTTTGGACTATGGATTGTGGCACTACTGTTTCACACACCCAGGTATCCCCATTTGTTAACCCCTCTTGTTGTAATGAGCAGCAACTGCTACTGTTGCCTTTGCATCTGTCCTGCAGTAGCATATAGTAAGTTTGCAGGTTATTACTACCATGATCAAGGTGTACTCGGACACTTAACCCCATCCAATCACAGGTTTTTGCACATGACTCACGAATGCATATGAATGATGTCCTATTGCTACAGGTTTTATATGGTACAAGTATCAGTCTGATACTTATTGATACAACTTGGATATTAACATCCTATTAACATTACTACGTGCATACTCTCTAATTAAACTCGATGTGTTGTCACCCAAAATAAGAGGCTCAGATATGCTCTACAATCAGAGAGGATAAGCTACAGGAATGGCCAAGACTATGGATAGCACAGAATGAGACTTTAAGCTAGACACAACTAAATCAAGAAAGAAATGACCACATTCCAAAGGATAATGGTACATAGACTGATCAAGAAGGAAATGACCACATGGGAAGTGGACAGATGCTACCTATTACTTTAGACTAAAATATTGTTGTCCTCATGGGGACAAAGAATTAGACTGATGCACAAATAAGAGTATAGTTGTCACAGGGTTGTACAAGGTCTGCACATTACAACACAAACTGTACAGTGACTAAACGGTAACTGAACTTAAACAATAATTGACCCTAAGAGGCATTAGAGTGAACATGATATAAGAAAACTGAACATGGGAATTATTAAGCTGAACGTGTGTCTAAGAGAAGTGATATCATGTCCAGTTTGGGAACTGGACTTAATATCTAGGACTGGGGCTGAACAAGGTGCCTATATGTGAAGATAAATCAAAATTTACTTCTGAAATCTATACTCCAGCATTAAAGTTTAAGCCAATATTCATTGATCTTCAAGGTGAATAGTCAAGATCATTCAATCCAGGGAATTACTTAGTCCAAGTCCTAACTTACTTCCAGGGTTCTTTTAAGGGGATTCCAATCAAGGTGGATAATTGAAACTCAAGCAATTTGCTCATAGCAGAAAATAAAACTATGGGTTGCTTTTGAACATGGATTTGATCAAGGGTAAATCAATCTGTTATATAGGCAACCCTCTCTGCACCCTAATGCAAGATATACTGATATCTGATATATATATATATATAACCTAATGTATTCATGTCTCACTGATTACAGGATATGCAACCATTGTAGCAGTACAAACTAATACACTAGTTTACCTTCATTCACATGGCATTATCCAAAATTTCTTAAGGTGCATATATGACCTATCATGGTGCTCTACAGGTAAGGGACTGGATCATTCAAGACCTGTAAAGGCTAAACATTAACCCACTGCCTGATACTCATATTAGCCTACAATTTATATGGCAGAAGTAATGTTCCTAATGCATACAAGGATATATATCTATATATGTATATATGCACAGCTACTCAATCCTAAAAGTTGGACTAAACCAAGGTACAAACAATGGCTGAAAGTCATTTGGTTCACTGGTTGAACTAGTGGACAGAACTGCCTGCTATCTGATCATGTGGAGGTATGCACTGAGGCTATAATGAGAGGGACTGCACAATGGTAAGTTGAGTTTACAGGCCTACCATAGCAGGGTTGTCCTGTACATGGTCTAATGATTTGAACATGAGTTCAATTCTGGTCCTAACATCAACATGCTACAAATTCTTAATCATATGGTGGTCAGATAAGAAGAGAGGCATGGCAACCTATGCCAATACTTAAGATTGCATTCCTATTTGCAGGATATTAATAAAATGGATATGTAATGAACTGTGTCTATCGTGTACTAGTTGAAAAGGAAATGTGGACAGAATTTGGGTTAAAGTATCACAACCAAGTTCATTGTGCTTGATTGAAACAAGGCATACACAAATACATATATGTATAGGAACTGGAATCCCATTAAAAACTATATACAGGCATTCAAAACATGTCCTGGTACTCCAGGTCAGTGAAGGCAAGTGGTCTATCCTGAAGATCAAGGCATATCTTGGTCTGCCCGTAGTCTTGCCTGCCTATGTGTATACATCAGTAAGGTAAATACCATCTAATTGAACCTGTTGCCACACTAACCTACTTCATTAACCTTATTACTGTTGTTATTTTTTTTGTATGCCTTACTTGGCTAAAGCAATACCAATCTTGACATCTCATGACCTCTCTAAATAGGATCCTCCATCCTGCTACACATGTTATTGACTATAGCCTATACTCGATACCAGGGTCCCTTGACTCCCCACTGATACTTGTTTGTTGGCCAAATCTTCATATCCTTCCTGATACTAGGTTCTCCTAGGCATATTCTCAAACATTAATACCACCATTGCACGCATGACACAAACAAACAAGTAAAGGAAACCAATGACATGATTGCATATAGAGAAGAGGATTACCTGCTTGAGAATTCAACTGCTCTGTCCCTGCGTCTTGCAGCGACAATTTTCACAAACTAGAGGAGGGTTAGGGTTCAGATGGCAAGGTCAGCTACCTTGCTCCCTTTTATATATCGAAATATAGATAAGGTCGAATCCCTTCACAGGGATTAAGAGAAATCAATTCCCAGTTTGGGATGAAATCAACTCAAGTTTTTAAACTGGAACTCGACTTTATCAATAGTCGTTTGGTTTTGATTCAAAAATAGAGTTTTGCATTTAAGCCCCTCATAGCTGTGATACTTGGGAAAAAACCCCTCTCTGTTCCCTTTTAATTAGAATCAAATATTAGATATATATTACATATATACACTTATTATTCCAATGTTTATTCATTACTTTAATAATTCAGCTAAATATAATAATAAAAATAAAATAAATAGGCAAACTAGGCTAAGGGCTCACAAACCTACCCACCTTAAAATAATTTTGTCCTCGAAATTCGAATAAAGCTGTGATATAAATGAATAGTCAAAACCTGCTGCTACTAAAATATTTTCAAGTTCTCACAAAATCTAAAATAGGACTCTCAATGGTATTAACACTATGATTCTACTATGAACTTCCGTCAGTTCCTCCTTGTGCGGCTGGTAGGGGTGTTCAGGAAGGCGTTGTCCCTGCCTTGAGAGTCCATTTGACTGAAACAAAGAAAATACTAGACGGTATAAAGATTTCAAGCAGGATGCAAGTGAAAGATTCAATGAATTCAAGGGTTTAGGATTAACAAGGAGTCAAGTCATGTGGATGAGATCCTAGGTGTCTAATCCTATTCGCAGGCTCACGAAGGCATAGTGACGTAACCGAAGTGATTAACGTTGACCTGCATGGGCCACCAAAAAAATTTGTCACGACCCGCACCCGCTTTTCGGATACGAAACGTGTCCAAGCCCAGCCTACGTCGCAGTGTCGACGGTAGTACGCTGTCTATGCACAAGTCACAACAATCTAGAATCACATGGTAAACTATATCTCATCCCCAGAATAATCGAATCAACCAAGATCAATGAAATAATAAAGAAACTGAATAATATGACTGAATATATCCAAGATATAATGTTACGTCCGGTGGACACAAATCTACTACCAATAGACGGAAGAAAAAAATAAATACATGAAATACACTAACTGAATACAACCTGCAAAGCAAGGCAACCCCAACTGCAAAGCTCCGCGGTCTGGTGCTGACTCAACCGGCTCAACTGCTCATGACTCAATCTCGGCTAAACCTGAAGAGATCATCAGGTCCTCAGAGGACTAGCAAGATACATAAAAATGAGTCTTTCTAACAGTTTATTATGCATGGAGAAAAATACAGAATAAACAAGTAAAATTGAGCAATGAATAAAGCACAAATCTATACACTGTCTACACATAAACGAACTGCTGAACGAGGACGAAAGAAACACATATCAATGTCAACGGATAACCAAATCGGATACTCAAACCCTCGTCCCTAGTGTGGACTCGCAGGTTTGAACAACTACTAGCCATCGTCCCTAGTATGGACTCGCAGGCTAGCATCACCCTCGTCCCTAGTGTGGACTCGCAGGTGTGAACCATATACTACTAACCGTCGTCCCTAGTATGGACTCGCAGGTTAGCATCACCTTCGCCCCTAGTGTGGACTCGCAGGTGTGAACCATATACTACTAACCCTCGTCCCTAGTATGGACTCGCAAGTTAGCATCACCCTCGTCCCTAGTGTGGACTCGCAGGTGTGAACCATATACTACCAACCCTCGTCTCTAATGTGGACTCGCAGGTTAGCATCACCCTCGCCCCTAGTGTGGGCTCCCAGGTTTGGACCAATAACTACTAACCCTCGTCCCTAATGTGGACTCGCAGGTTAGCTTAAGACACAGATAACTACTAACCCTCGTCCCTAGTGTGGACTCGCAGGTTAGCTTCAAGGTTTCAAGACACAGAGGAAAAAGCAGTTCGGTTTACGACTCACGACACGACTCGATCAAGGCTCAATGAATACATCGAATAAGATACAAAGCTAACTGTGAACATAGTCTACATAGCAATAATACAAGTATATAAACAGGATATGAAAGAAACATGGTAACAATATGAGAAAAACTGGATAATAATAAAAGACAGTGCATGTAAATAGAGCTGTGTAGAAAGGCAAGGTATACTTGCCTGAGGTCCTGAGCTGCTGTACGGTTCAAGTGTTGTGTCAAGTCTGAATTACCTATTTATTCATTTACCATGTCAATAAGCGAATCAAAGTAAAAGTAATCCTATCTTCTTACTTTCTAAGTCATTTGCTATCTATTTCTTTTTATTACCTTATTTACCAACAAATCTATTTATTTATTATTAATCATTACCTCTATTACTACCAAGTCTTAACCTATTAAGCCTAAACTTATGTGTTGAGCCTAGCTCGTATTCCTAGTCCACAACCAATCAGCATCTGAAATACAAGTGCAAGGTACTCTGTCATGGCAGCATTAACTACCAAGTCCATGACTTCATGAAATGCATTAGCTAGAGGATTATTTGATTCCTAGCACTACTACAATAGTTTACAAGCTTTCATAGTGGGCAGTTGAATCTCAGACCAATATGCAGGCCACAAAGTTCTAAGCCACAAGCAGTAACAATCCTGAGTACCATCTGAAGATCTAGAAGAAGGCTTACTTTGCACATTATAGTTCAGTCACCTCCAATTGGACCTAGCACACTGGGGTTTAGACTATGGATTGTGGCACTACTGTTTCACACACCCAGGTATCCCCATTTGTTAACCCCTCTTGTTGTAATGAGCAGCGACTGCTACTATTGCCTTTACATCTGTCTTGCAGTAGCATATAGCAAGTTTGCAGGTTATTACCACCATGATCAAGGTGTACTCGGACACTTAACCCCATCCAATCACAGGTTTTTGTATATGACTCAGGAATGCATATGAATGATGTCCTATTGCTACAGGTTTTATATGGTACAAGTATCAGTCTAATAGTTATTGATACAACTTGGATATTAACATCCTGTTAACATTACTACGTGCATACTCTCTAATTAAACTCGATGTGTTGTCACCCAAAATAAGAGGCTCAGATATGCTCTACAATCAGAGATGATAAGCTACAGGAATGGCCAAGACTATGGATAGCACAGAATGAGACTTTAAGCCAGACACAACTAAATCAAGAAAGAAATGACCACATTCCAAAGGATAGTGGTACATAGACTGATCAAGAAGGAAATGACCACATGGGAAGTGGACAGATGCTACCTGTTACTTTGGACTAAAATATTGTTGTCCTTATAGGGACAAAGAATTAGACTGATGCACAAATAAGTGTATTGGTTGTCACAGGGTTGTACAAGGTCTGTACATTAAAACACAAACTGTACAGTGACTAACCGGTAACTGAACTTAAACAATAATTGACCCTAAGAGGCATTAGAGTGAACATGATATAAAAAAACTGAACATGGGAATTATTAAACTGAACGTGTGTCTAAGAGAAGTGATATCATGTCCAGTTTGGGGACTGGACTTAATATCTAGGACTGGGGCTGAACAAGGTGCCTATATGTGAAGATAAATCGAATTTACTTCTGAAACCTATACTCCAGCATTAAAGTTTAAGCCAATATTCATTGATCTTCAAGGTGAATAGTCAAGATCGTTCAGTCCAGGGAATTACTTAGTCCAAGTCCTAACTTACTTCCAGGGTTCTTTTCAGGGGATTCCAATCAAGGTGGATAATTGAAACTCAAGCAATTTGCTCATAGCTGAAAATAAAACTATGGGTTGCTTATGAACATGGATTTGATCAAGGGTAAATCAATCTGTTATGCAGGCAACCCTCTCTGCACCCTAATACAAGATACACTGATACCTGATATATATATATAACCTAATGTATTCATGTCTCACTGATTACAGGATATACAACCATTGTAGCAGTACAAACTAATATACTAGTTTACCTTCATTCATATGGCATTATCCAATATTTCTTAAGGTTCATATATGACCTATCATGGTGCTCTACAGGTAAGGGACTGAATCATTCAAGACCTGTAGAGGCTGAACATTAACCTACTGCCTGATACTCATATTAGCCTACAATTTATATGGCTGAAGTAACGTTCCTAATGCATACAAGGATATATATCTATACATGTATATATGCACAGCTACTCAATCCTAAAAGTTGGACTGAACCAAGGTACAAACAATGGCTCAAAATCATTTGGTTCACTGGTTGAACTAGTGGACAGAACTGCCTGCTATCTGATCATGTGGGGGCATGCACTGAGGCAATAATGAGAGGGACTGCACAATGGTAAGTTAACTCTACAGGCCTATCATAGCAGGGTTGTCCTATACATGGTCTAATGATTTAAATAAGAGTTCAATTCTGGTCCTAACATCGACATGCTACAAATTCTTAATCATATGGTGGTCAGATAAGAAGAGAGGCATGGCAACCTATGCCAATACTTAAGATTGCATTCCTATATGCAGGATATTAATAAAACGGATATGTAATGAATTGTGTCTATCGTGTACTAGTTGAAAAGAAAATGTGGACAGGATTTGGGTTAAAGTATCACAAGCAAGTTCATTGTGCTTGACTGAAACAAGGCATACACATATACATATATGTATAGGAACTGGAATCCTATTAAAAACTATATGCAGGCATTCAAAACATGTCCTGGTACTCCAGGTCAGTGAAGGCAAGTGGTCTGTCCTGAAGATCAAGTTATATCTTGGTCTGCCCATAGTCTTGTCTGCCTATGTGTATACATCAGTAAGGTAAATACCATATAATTGAACATGTTGCCACACTAACCTACTTCATTAACCTTACTACTATTGTCATTTTTTTGTATGTCTTACTTGGCTAAAGCAATACCAATCTTGACATCTCATGACCTCTCTGAATAGGATCCTCCATCCTGCTACACATGTTATTGACTATAGCCTATACTCGATACCAGGGTCCCTTGACTCCCCAATGATACTTGTTTGTTAGCCAAATCTTCACATCCTTCCTGATACTAGGTTCTCCTAGGTATATTCTCAAACACTAATACCACCATTGCACGCATGACACAACCAAACAAGTAAAGGAAACCAATGACATGATTGCATATAGAGAAGAGGATTACCTGCTTGAGAATTCGACTGCTCTGTCCCTGCGTCTTGCGGCGGCAGTTTTCACGAACTGGAGGAGTGTTAGGGTTCAGATGGCAGGTCGGCTACCTTGCTCCCTTTTATATATCGAAATATAGATAAGGTCGAATCCCTTCACAGGTATTAAGAGAAATCAATTCCCAGTTTATGACGAAATCAACTCCAGTATTTAAACTGGAACTCGACTTTATCAATAGCCGTTTTGTTTTGATTCAAAAATAGAGTTTCGCATTTAAGCCCCTCATAGCTGTGATACTTGGATAAACCCCCCCTCTGTTCCCTTTTAATTAGAATCAAATATTAGATATATATTACATATATACACTTATTATTCCAATGTTTATTCATTACTTTAACAATTCAGCTAAATATAATAATAAAAATAAAATAAATAGGCAAACTGGGCTAAGGGCTTACAGATGGTGTCGAGAAGGGCGAAACAGCGAATCAATTGCATACTGTTGACTGAGCAGGTGTTGGAAAATGGCGGCTGAACGGTTGTTAGGCGTCGTTGGCAAAGGACCACCCCTAGCATTTGCAAGATTTAGAGGAGGCGCAACGGAATGATACTCATTTTATAGTGAAGAAGGGTTGTTGCTATGAGCCGGACTAGTGTGGGCCGAGACATTTTGTTGAGGTGGAGGAACAACCCCAGCAGCTTGAACTGCCATGATACTGGTAAGCATATCAGTGATCTTGGCGAATGCTATTTCAAGACCCTCTAGCCGTTTGCTGGTCTGATTACTGGCTTCTTCAGGTCTCTCTGTCCGTCATGTATGTAGATAACATGCGAGGATGAACCGAGGAAACAGTACAACTGGTGCTAATACTGTCTGTCTCCGAGTGGACAAGTCCTTCATCTTCAGGTAGAGGAAGGAGATAGTCGCCATCAGATTCGGAGGAATCGTCGTCCTCTGGAAGGCTACCCCTAGTGTGAAGGTCATCTGCTTCAGACTATGAGGGAATACTACCCCCAACTTGGGAGTCTTCGTCGTCCATACAGAATTTTGCCTTTGATCGAGTACCCATATAGACTCCTTCAGATGTGACAGCCTGCTGGCCATCTGTTGGTAGACTTCTTCTTCTCGCAGAAAAAAGAGAGAAAGATGGGTTCGTAGTCCACCGTCTTTGATTGGGGCTTCCGTAAGTGGGACCCCATGAAGCCATGTTGGATGAAATACACGTAGCTTTTCATCGTCAGAGAAATACAGCCGTCGAAATACGGACTTTCTCTGAGGCACTTTTGTTGCTTTGGAGCAGCAACAGTTGATAACAATACTGGTGCATGGATGTGCACTATGAATTGTTATGTCCTCCCTCGCTTTACGCTTATGATTTATCATGCCACACAAGTCAGCGAAAGGGAGTTTCGCCTTACAACCCATGTTGCATGCATCGCCGAGCTTTGCATGCGGGTTCTTAAAGAGAGTTGGCGCATCCAGACTTAGTTCACTTGCAGGAAAAACCCCCACACCTAAGTTCTGTGATGTCCTTGAAGGCAGCCCCGTGCTATACACGTTGGGGACTGTCTTTTTGCTGTGGGCGTATAGGCCTTGGAGACTAGCCTTGGGCACATGCTCCTTGACAGCATGTTTGAGCCTCCTTGATGTGGGCGCATAGTATGGATCCAGTGAGCCTGGGCGCATAGCCTTGGGCGAATGACCCTGGATGTCCAGTTTGTTGGAGACAGAAGCATTCTTGTTGGGGTTATGCGCCCAAACATCCCCTTGGGCCCATGGCTTTAGGCGCATGCTTGGTGGAGCAGCGCTGTTTTCTTCCAGTTTTGCCTCCTTCATTTATGAGCCTCGTTGGGTTTGCCCAGAGTGTTGCACACCCCGATTCTTGGCATCGTAGTGTTTTCCTTTGCCAAGTCTCGAGCATCGAACACTCTCTTGTTGCTTGTGCAGGAAGGAAGTCACTGGGCTATTAGAGCCCAGAACGGTGTGAGCCTTCTCCATTTGGGGAGCTTCTGTGGCAGAGTCATGCACCCATGTGACAGAGTCCTCCAGTTGTATATCTGCTATAACACTAGCATGATATGCACAGCGAGCCTTCGGAAGCCAAGTTTTGTGAGACCTATTTAGCTTCGCTGATTTTGAGGGAGTAGAGCCATCCCTCGGGAGCATCTCTTCGAATGCCTGCTGATCGAACTTTACGATCAGCATCTTCTGAGTGCTCCCCACTTTGTCGGTATCGGATTGCATCATCACCTTCTCGTCAGAGGAAAAGGTAGTCTCCAGCAGAGTCGCCATTTTTGTGGACACACACAAAAGAAAAAAAAAATGCTATCTTTTCTTTATTGGCGCAAGGCACCACAAATCAAGTACGCCTGAGAGATCCTGCGCTGAGGATCCCCGAGTACAAAAAAGAATTCTGGGGAATGGGACGATGATCGAGCCGCAGTTGCTCCTTTACTCCGTTGACACTCCGATTACATAAGTGGGAGAAAACCTAAGAAAATTGCTAACTCTCGGCTCATTGGCAAGAAGTGCAGCAATTTGGCTCTTGAAAATGCTCTTCGTTCTGTGTTTTGAAGAGGGATAAGGCCCCTTTTATAGTCGTTCTTGAGGTAGGATGATGTTATGCGCCCACATGAGGAAAATATACTGGTCGTGTGCATAGTAGGCTCAAAATAGATCAAAATTATATATTGGGTCGATTAACTTGGACTGATGTCGAGCCCTAAAATTGAATTGGAAGTTAGGTCATATTTTTCGGTACATGATCAAATGACCTAAATTGACCTGAAAGTTGTGCTATATAAATAGAGTACAAGGAAACAAGTTTCAGTAGGACATGATATATCAACATAAAGATAAACTTGTCTATATCAAAACTCATGAAGGACGTTTTGAGGGATTGACATCCCTGGCGCTCCAAAAATTAAAGTCACAGAAAAGTATATTTAATGATCAAAACTAATTATAATAATATATTTATTGAAAATAATTCATTTAAAAAATTTAAAATAAACCCTAAAGTCCAGGGAACTTACACCCTATCCAACTTAGAGAATTCTGTGCTCGAAATTACACTAAGACATAGTATAAGAAGATAGAAGATTAATATCTTAAAGGAGTCACATACGACTAGTCGGAACCAAAAGGACATGGTTGTGATTCTACTAATAGGGTTTTGGAAAGGAGTACGAGAATTTAAGTATTACAGTCTGTAATAACTAAGGGAACCTAGGTACTATTGGACAATTACTCTATAATGGCAATTACTATCAATTCAGTGCTAATCCTATATGGGTCAGGGTTTCAACAAGTTAGAAGTGTTGACTTGGTTTGTCATAACTGGAGCGAGGTGGCATAAAGGGATTTGTAAACAAGTTCAAGTGAATCACAAACAAGGAAGTTGCAGATCATAGTACGAAAAGTTTTAAAAAGTTCCAGAAGAAATTTTCCACAAGAATAAGGTACGACTAGGTAGACACTTAATCAGAAATTTGTAAGGAATAGCGTCTAGGGTAACATGATCGTTAGATAGAAGAGGTATGAAATCAAGGTATTGGTTTAAAATCAAGGCACGGCTAGGAAAGAATAGGGTCTTCTCAATCATATTTTAGAATCAAGAAATGGCTAATCACGCAACCATGATTTAGGAGCTTAAGAAATAGGAAAGAAAAGAATATGGATAACTTCCAGTCACTTAGAATAACTAAAAATCAAGTGGACTGAGGTAATTGCACACCAATGTATACTATGGTTATGCCTATCTATCAGGTTCCTAGAACAACATAGGGTCTCTGAAATATGGCTAATCAATCTTAATCCAGAATCGAACTCATAGTATTCGGAAGTCCTCAGTATCATCCATTTAATATTAGTATACTATATTTCTTATCAATTGAAAATTTTACTAACTCAATATCAGGCTGCTTACAATATCCTCTATCTTCGAAAACACACGATATTTTAGTTCTTAGCATCTTTCATCCTTAATAAACATCTTCATCTTCTGAAATGTATCATCTACTATGCACAACTCTACTCTAGATCCCATTATCAATCTATTTAGGGTTACTCTATGTAAACTCCCATAATTTATAATTGATTTTTTTATAAATTAAATTAATTTTGTTACGTATTTCACTAGTTATGGATTTATTTACTATTAAGTAATTGGTATAATTAAAGTATGTGTATATATACATTATTATATGTGTGCATGTTAATATTTCTATTAAATAAGGTATATAATAAATTCTAGGATTTTTAGGAATTTGTTCGTAAATTTTTGGGAATTTATTGCTTGCTTAAAATATATATATATTTATAATTGATATATATATATATATATATATATATATATATATATATATATATTTATATATATATATATATATTAAAAAAAAGATAATAGTGGGCTCGGCCACACCCAGGAAGGGGACGGGCCAGCCTCGGTTGTCAAGCAGTGCTTGTGCTTTAAAAAAATAATAATAATAATATAAAGGGGGAGGGGACCAGCCCACGTAGGACCGGTCCACCTCCACCCGAGACCCCCAAAGCAGTGGAGTAGCAGCAGCTGCTGCTATAGAATTCACCCGAGCCCCCCCTAACTCTAAGTCCTATTTCTATTAAGAGTCAGCGGCAGTAGTATATAAACTACTCGACCAAAATCGAAACCCTAACCCTCAATAATCCTTCACCTTCCCATCTCCTCTCCACGTGGACCCCAAGGCCGCCAACTCCCCGTGCACACCCCAGCCGTCGGACAACCACCGCGCCGCCGTGAAACACCCCAACCCGACGGACGAGCGAGAGACTCCTCTGTTTTCGTACTTCCAGGTACAGATTTTCGAGTTGTATATCTTCCCTATTTTGCAATGATTTCTCGATCCGTCGCCTCCTAGGCAACGACCACATAACCATCTACAAATCCCTCCAGGTAGAACCTGGGAAGACCCAATGTACAGATTTTCGAGTTGTATATCTTCCCTATTTTGCAATGATTTCTCGATCCGTCGCCTCCTAGGCAACGACCACATAACCATCTACAAATCCCTCCAGGTAGAACCTGGGAAGACCCAATGAGTGAATCGAGAAATCGATTCAAATTCTCGAGAAAAACTCGAGGAAAAATAGAATAGAAAGCAGTCCCAAACCCATAATTGGAAGCCAAAATTTTGGCGATTCTTCGACAGTTTTGTAAAACTAATTGAACACGTGTGAATACAACATAACCACGACTAAAAAGCAACTGGTAGATTGATATTTCGATTTCTGTGCAAGAATTAAATCCGTGTTAAACTGGTGTGAAAAACTGTTTTCGAAATAGTAAATTTTAGAAAATTTTCTCCGATACGACGTGCGTCCCGACAAACCGGACGACGTAGTCGCACGCTATATGCATCAAAAGGCGCGTATGGACGTTGCGGACGTGTGGGAACTGACGGAACTCAGTTTCGTCGCGTGTGCGCGACGAAATCAACGTGTATCCGTCGAGATACCCCCGTATCGGCGTTTTACAAACTTGCCCATAACTTCGTGTACAGTCGTCAATTCGAGACGAAACTTGCGCCAACAGGCCCGAATCAAAATTTTGGTCCTGTATGCCAAGTTTGGTTCGATTCTGAGAAGGTCGAATCGGAACCCATTTTTGGCGGGCGCGCGACCCACTCAATGGGCGATTTTGTGCACGGCTCATCGTAATCCAAAACTGGACATACCGTTGAGTTCCTCACCTCGAAATGAAACCGTAGACATGTAGTTTGACGACTTTAGAGACCATAGACTTCGGCACGCATTTTGGTGCAAAGCGGGTCCAACGGCGGATATCGTTTTGACCCGAAATTACGATTTTGCCCCTGTTCCAGAATTTGACTTTTGGACAGGCGTTTCCTAGGTATATCTTTTACACCGAGTGCATTTTTGATATTTGTTTCAGCGTCCGGAGTTGTTTGGAGACTGTGACGTTTCTTAGCTGACATTGTGATTTCTTGGGCTTGCCACTTTGCACCATCAGGCAAGATACCTTGCCACATTACTCTGTGATTATTATATTTCTTATTTTTAGTTGTTATTTTCAGCATTTCTTATTTCTTGATATTTAAAATGTGCGTCCAAGTCACACTTGGGTGCAAGCGACTCTATCGGTCGTTTTTCTCGCCTTATTTATTTCTTTTGCATTGACTTATTCTATTGACCACCCATTGATGTTGAGGTATTGGTATATCTCATACGGCCTTGCCATTTGTTGTATCACGTGATGTGAGTCACATTTAGGACACGTATCCGCGTAGTCGGCTGGCCACCGATACGTATAGAGCGTGCGACGGATAGGGGTAACTGCCAATAGAATTGCATACTAGAAGACCTGGCGGTTACTAGAGGTACATGTCAGTCATGGAGATGATGATACTAGGCATTGGGTAGGGAGAACATTACCTGACGTATGGGCTTCGATTGCACTTCCCTTGTAACCCGGAAGCTCCGCTGGAGATACGGGTATGATTAGCCTCTCAGGTTGGCCACTGTCGTTCTTGGAACGTCATGCGCTTGGTCACTGGTGCCCAAGAGAGGACTATACCGGATCCTATATTCAGCCAGGGCTCATGCGTCGAAGGAATATATCTCAACTGCATATTCACAGTAGAATGGTCAGGAACCCGATTGCATGCATACCTTTCTCTTATTATATTATCACAGTTTATATGGCATAGTATTTTCTTGTATCTTGCTATATCCCCTGAGGACCTGGTTATCTCTCCAGGTTTAGATGATTTTTTACAGGAGTACGGAGCGACGTTGGAGCTATCCTACATTGATGACGAGGCAGTGCCTTTTGATTTCTAGACTATTTCTTATCTGAGACAGTTGTAGACATTATTTTACATCTCATTTCTTTCTATTTGCGGAGGTCGGACTCCGATCTTGTGAAAGTATTTTTTACAGCTGTTTGGAGTGAGTATGTTCACCCGACTATCTTTTGATACTCTTATTTATTTATTTGGACTCTATTATTTTCTGTGTTGAGCTGTGATAAGATTAGATATGCTATTCTGGCCTGTGATTATTCTATTTACAGCTTATGAGCATATAAGAAGATTCCATATATTGGAGTATTCTTCGTATATGTGCAGCTGGCATGTTCACGTACTTGGTCCTACGTATTTTGGGACTGGGGCATTACATGTTTTTGTGGTGGCCCATGCAGGTCCACGTAAATATTGTTGGGTTACATGACTGTGCCTAACAAGCTTGCATATAGGAATAGGAATATCTCATCAAGAACTACTACTACCTCTTGACTTTGTCATGACCCGCACCCTAGAGTAAGGGCACGAGAAGTGGGTACGTCTAGCCTACGCCGCAGTGTCGACGGTATAACGCTTTCTTAGGTCACAACATCTAGCAATATAAGCTGAACAGTTTATACTCCCCAAATGGGGATGACATAGCAGAAAGTAAACTCAATCACAACTAAGGCAGATGATAAGATAGCAGATAGATAGATAAAAAAACTGCTGAAATGGAAGGAAATCCCAAGTACATCAGAGAGTCTAAGTGTCTAAGATAAATACATAATCCCAGATCCCAAGTATCAATAAGTACAATCATCCATAGAATACTGTAAATGAAAACATCCTAGTCTAAGGGTGTGTCATCCACAGCTAGCGGGAGCTGCTGCTGCTCTAGGTCCAGGCACTCATCTAAGGTGGCACCGTAATAGGTATCCACACCAGCCTCCTCCTCGTCCTCTGTAATATTTTCAACAGGACCAGTCAAGATAGGAGCGAGCACAATACATCTCAACAGTTCATAGCAGGTTAGAAAATATAGACATACAGTAGAGTAAGATACAGGAAACTGAAAAAAGCATGGAATATAAACAGAGGAAACTGTAATGGAAATATATATACTGTAAATAGAGAACTATCAGTGGCTAGTGAGTCAGAGTACAATATAAACATGTGAATGGCATAGGAGATTCTGGAAACTATACTATGGAGTGATTCTGGGAACTACAATACTTGGATATTATTCACATGTTAACTTCTACTCCCCCGTACCCCCAATCAATACACAAGGATCTAGCCAGGTTATGTTATGATTCCATGCAAAGGCCCACAAGGGGTGATACATGGATAGCCCATAAATGGGTGATTCTGGGAATGCCCATAAATGGGGTGATTCTGGAAAGACTCTGTGATCATGAGAGTACATGTCACAAGTGATCGAAGAATCGTGTAGCATAGTGATACACCATGTAAGTGAAACGCACAGAACATGTAGTATACGATGCTCCCTGAGGGGATAATATCTCAAGAAGAGATCCATATAGTACTAATCCGTATTACCAACATGACAGCATCAAGTAAAGTAATCTAAAGCAGGAAAATAATTCTAACATGATATGAAATGATCAGAGAATGTACTCGCCTGGTATCTGAGTGTCCAACTGAAAAGTACTGTCCGAGGAGTGGTATCTGGCTCCTATTCAGAACAGCACAAGTCACAACAAGTCCAGAATGATAAAATGAAACACTATAATGCATTCTACATGAATCTAGGTCAAACTAGGCCAAAGTCAACTCTTGGTCGACTCTGGTCAACCCTAGAAGTCAAACTAGGTCAACTATGGTCAAACTAGGTCAAACAAGGTCTACACTAGTCTAGCAAGTCTATTCTAGGTCTAATAAAGCTGTACAAGGCCAATCTAGGCTCACCAAGCTATACAAGCCTAGACCAAGCTATCTCACACATTACCTAGGCCTATACATAACACATGTATATATATATTACATATATATAGTAAATACACAAGTTGTATATATATGAGACATA
Source organism: Iris pallida (assembly GCA_029216955.1). Classification (NCBI taxonomy): domain Eukaryota; kingdom Viridiplantae; phylum Streptophyta; class Magnoliopsida; order Asparagales; family Iridaceae; genus Iris; species Iris pallida. The sequence continues at coordinate 77,675 of JANAVB010010200.1, forward strand.
TATATACTTGTATAACCTATACATCCATTGTAGGTATCTATACTAGATACCCAAATATTACACAACTATATTATATATATATACACACATTACATTATATATATATATACATTACCTATTAAAAAAAATATATATATATATATATACATTACCTATTAGCATGTATTTACATAGGAAAATATGATATATATAGAGAGGGTATGTGTGAGAGAAGAATGTGAGTGAGAGAGTGACTGTCCCTGTGTGACAGTGAGGCTAGGGTGTGTGTGTGTGTGTGAATGTGAGAGTGGGTGAGGGGAACTGTGAGGCAAAGACAAAGAGTGTGTGAGTAGTGTGGAAAAACTAGAATCAACGTGTGTGTGTGTATCAAGGATGTGAGTGAGAGATAGGAACACCAAGTGTGTGTACAGGATTTACAAATGTGTTTGTGGATGTGTAGGTCTTGACAGTGCAAAAATGGGAAAGAAATTAACTCATTGAACCCCCCATACAATACACAAGTCTTATATCAAAACAAAACTCAGATTTAACATAACACAGGTTTTGTGAAAACAGAAAATCAATTTGACAGTCCACATATTGCCTAAACTCAGATTTCAGGTTAGAAATAAGAACCAATACCACATATAGTAATTCTTGTTAATTCAGTTCAGATTCAACAAAACTCAGTTAGAATAAAAGGGAAAAATTATTTCATTGAACCCCTACTAAACTCAGGTTTTGTGAACTCAGTTTTCATAAAAATAGTCCACACATTTCGAAATCCAAACACCATCAATTCAACCCAAATCTTAGCATACATGTAGGTAACTAATAGGAGAACAAGTTATGGATTTAATCAAGTAAATAATAGCATTTAAATCAGTCAAAAAGGGAGCTAAAACTCAGATGAAAAAAAAACTGGAAACTGTCAACATAGGGTATATCGGGTTTTTGGGGGAAAATAGGAATTAATCATCAAATTCAAACTAAAACAAGCTATTAATGGTTTGTAATATGAATACAACTTGTCCACGTGTCTTACCATGTGTTTGTGCCCCAGAAAGAGGACATAAACGTGTCCAATTGAATAAATCACGCAAACAGTGCACACACAGACACTGTACAGTGCACTGTCTCGTGCACAGGTGCACGCGTGTCGTGCACTCGACACGACACAAATTAGGACACGTGGTTGTGTCCACACTTAGGTTAGGTCTAGGTGCACGTGTCCATACGCCTGTATCGTATCCAAAGTGTCGTGTGTCCGAATTATAAAGCCGTGTCAGTGGCTCTAAACAGCAGTACACAGAACAGTGCTAAAACGGTACGCGTTCGATTTCTCCCGAACCAGTACACGAGACTCAATGAAATTTTGGAGGCATGATGTCAGTGCATGCCCCCTCGAGTCCACAAAGTTTCGTGTCGAAACATGGCGTGTCGTGTCCTGCAGGAGCCCCGAGCAGCAGGGGATACACCCAGGCCGCGCGCGCGTGTCCAAGATTGTGTGCACGAGTGTCATAGCAACACGACACGAACACGATACAAGTTCAGAGCAATGGAAATGTGTAAGCGACACAAAAATACATTTTTCCATTCAATTAGTTTTACAAAAATAGAACGAAATATCCATTAAGGCATTTCGTCAAACACCTACAGCCATCACTGATACGTGTCCAATACGGACACGTACAGGACACAAGATTCTACAAATCCTATTCCTACAAGGTCAGAATACTTAGGGCTAGGCATCCATGAAATTAAAACTAAATTTTAATGGGTGGATTAGGATTTTACCTATGGTGTTCTCCAACACAAAAACCCTTTGAATGAGGATTCCCAAAAGCCACCAAACTCCTTCAAATAAGTAGAAAATAGAGAATAACAAATTCCAACAGCAAGAAAACATCAATTAGAATCTATTGCAATTTGTTTGGATTAAAAAGGAGTTAAAATGGATTTTCTAGGGATTTTTGAAGATGGAAAAATACCTCTTTCTAAAGTTGCTCTTTCCTAATGAGGCTAGCCCTAAATGGAGGAGAATACTTATAGGGGGGTTTTCTAATGGGTGTAGTGGCTGGACAAATAGTGTTAGGGTTAGGGTTAGGCATTAGTTAATGGGCTTTAGGCCTCCATGGCAAGTTATTGATTTAATGTTTAATTACAAGTCATGGCTTATGACTTAAATGATCTAACTTAAGTCAAATAACCATACCATGGGTCAACTCTAGTCTAACTAGGGTTGCATAACCTAACCAAGTCCAAACTCAACTAGGGTTAGCTCCTAGGTTAGTCTACCATGGTCATTGCTAGTCAAAGTCAACCTAGTCAACCCTCATTCAAACAATTCCAAAATAAATTCTAAAAATTCCCATAAATTCAAATAAATTATAATAAATTCAAATAACCCTAAAAATGACAAAAATACCCTCAAACTAGAAATGTGGTAGTGACAAATCTACCCTTCTTAAAAGAATTTTGTCCTCGAAATTGAAAGGCGAAATGTAACTGATGAGAAGGATAGAAAGTATACCTCATGGTCCAAAAAGATAAGGGTATCGCTCGCACATCTCATCCTCCTGCTCCCAGGTAGACTCTCCTAGAGAATGATGCTCCCATGCGACGCGTACCAAGGGTATCACCTGGTTTCTCAGAACCTTCTCCCGTCGATCTAGTATCTCCATTGGCTGCTTTGGATAGCTGAGAGAAGGTCCAACCTCAATCTCCAAATGATCGAGCACATGGCTAGGGTCAGCCACGTACCGTCTCAATTATGATACATGGAATACGTTATGGACCCCCACAAGTGCTGGTGGCAAGTCTAGCCTGTATGCCACGTCACCGACTCTCCCGCTGATAACGAAAGGGCCGATGAAGCACGGGCTAAGCTTCCTGCCTCCACCAAACCGTATCGTACCACGAGTCGGAGATATCCTCAAGAAAACCTGGTCTCCGACCTAATCACAAGCAAGGTCTTAATTAATTATAATAAACAAACATGATTAATAAAACATAAATAATTAAACCTAAATCTAATCCTACTCTAATCTGTACCTCAAACTCCAAGGGTCTCCGGTGGCTATCGGCCCAGTGCCGATGTCTGTCCTGCGCCACGCTAAGTCTGTCCCTGATGAGCTTCACCTTCTCGGCTGCGTCAACAACCATATCTGGCCCCAGTAAAGCTCGCTCACCAACATCATCCCAAAATAAGGGTGTACGGCACCTACGCCCGTACAGAGCCTCGAAAGGTAACATCTCAATGCTGGCCTGGAAACTGTTATTGTAAGCAAACTCCACCAAATGAAGATAATCCTCCCAGGAGCCTCCAAAGTCCAAGAAACACGTCTGCAGCATATCTTCAAGTGTCTGAATAGTTCTCTCTGACTGTCTGTCCGTCTGGGGGTGGTATGCGGTACTAAACATGAGCTGAGTGCCCAAGCTAGTCTGCAGACTCCTCCAGAAATGGGAAGTAAAGCGACTATCCCGATCTGAGACGATGTTGACCGGAACTCCATAAATTCTGACTATCTGCCGCATATACATCTCCGCAAGCCTTTCTATAGACGTACCCACCTTGAATGGCAAGAAGTGGGCCGATTTGGTCAACCTATCAACGATGACCCAAATCGCGTCCTTTCCTCCTGATGTACGTGGCAATCCTGATACGAAGTCCATAGTGATATGCTCCCATTTCCACCCGGGAATGGGCAGCGGCAGCAATAATCCACCGAGCCTCTACCTCTCCGCCTTGACCTGCTGACAGACCAAGCACCTAGCTACGAGGCGAGCCACCTCCCGCTTCATCCCGGACCACCAAACATGCACCCTCAGATCTTGGTACATCTTGTTGGCACCAGGGTGTATGGAGTACTGAGATCTGTGGGCCTCCTGCAAAACCTGCTCCCTGAGCTCTCCGCTGGGCACACATAATCTGGAACCATGCCTCAAGGCACCATCATATACTAGAGAAAACTCGCCGTCCACCAATCCTGCTCGAACCTGCTCTCGGAGACACCGCAGAGCAACGTCCTCAAACTGAGTCGCCTTGATCCTCTCCACCAAGTCCGACTGAATCTGCATCCCCCATAACTGCATCTGTACCCCGGGCACGATCACCTCAATCCCAAGGCTCTCCAAGTCTGCAAGCAAATGCCGATCCATGGTCAAACACATGGTTGTCGGATACCTACTCAAGGCATCGGCAACCACGTTGGCCTTCCCTGGGTGATACTGAAGTAGGATGTCAAAGTCCTTCATCAACTCTAGCCATCTGTGCTGCCTCATGTTCAACTCCTTCTGAGTGAACACATACTTTAAGCTCTTGTGATATGTGTAGATCTCCACCCTCTCCCAATACAGATAATGCTTCCACAACTTCAGAGCAAATATCACCGCTGCCAGCTCCAGGTCATGGGTAGGGTAGTTCTTCTCATGGGGACATAATTGCCTGGAAGCATAGGCAATCACCTTTCCATGCTGCTGCAAGACGCAACCCAGCCCCTTCCCTGAAGCGTCACTATAAATAGTGAAACCACCTGATCCTGAAGGCAATGTCAGAATTGGAGCTGTCGTAAGCCGCTTCTTCAACTCATCAAAAGCTGCCTGACACTCCTTTGACCAAATATACTCAGCATCCTTCCGGGTCAACCGTGTCAACGGCTCTGCAACCCGGGAGAAATCCTGCACAAATCTCCGATAATATCCAGCCAGCCCTAGAAAACTCCTGATCTCTGCAACTGAAGTCAGCGCTGCCCATGCCTCAACTGCTACAATCTTCTTGGGGTCAACTGAGATACTATCTCCAGTTACCACATGCCCCAAAAAGTCCACCCGGTCCAAGAAAAACTCACATTTGGAGAGTTTTCCATAAAGCTGCTCCCTCCTGAGAGTCTCCAGCACTATCCGCAGATGCTCTTCGTGCTCCTCCTCATTCTTGGAATATATCAAGATGTCGTCTATGAACACCACCACAAACTGATCCAGATACTGGTGGAACACCTTGTTCATTAGGTTCATAAACACTGCTGGTGCATTGGTTAGCCCAAACGGTATAACCAAAAACTCAAACTGCTCGTACCGCGTCCTGAAAGCGGTCTTGGGAATATCATCCCCCTTCACCTTCACCTGGTGATATCCCGACCTCAGATCAATCTTGAAAAATACCCGCGCTTCGCTCAACTGGTCAAAAAGATCGTCGATCCGCGGCAGTGGGTATTTGTTCTTGATCGTGAGGTTGTTGAGTGCCCTATAGTCAATACACATCCATACTGACCCATCCTTCTTCGGCACAAACAACACTGGTGCACCCCATGGCGACGAACTCGAGCGGATGAAGCCCTTGTCCTGCAGCTCATCCACTTGCTTCTTCAACTCCACCAGCTCACTGTTGTTTACCCGATAGATATGTTGAGAGATGGGTTCCGCTCCTGGAACCAAGTCTATCGAGAACTCTATGTCTCTGTCTGGTGTCAATCCCGACAACTCCTCTGGGAAAACATCTATATACTCTGCTATCAAGGGGTGTGGAATCGCCTGCTCCTCAACCGAGACTCTGCAAAAAACTTTACTGCTCTGCTCCGCCTGACATCTGGAGTACTCGAACTCTGGCTCCCCCGGCGCTCTGAAGAGAACTCTACCCCCTCTGCAATCAATGCTGGCGTGGTGCATGTTCAACCAATCCATGCCGAGTACTATATCGTAGTTCGGCAATGGCATTACGAGCAGGCTCACCTCCAACTCACGGCCTCCCAAAATAACTCTTCGACCCTTACAAACATCACGTACGAGGATAATGCCACCCCCGATCATGATCTTGTAAGTCCTAGGCAACGATTCAGCTATGATACCGTGTCTAATCACAAAAGATACTGATATAAAACTATGCGAAGCACCGGAATCGAATAATGCAAAAGCTGGACTGGAGTCGAGGAGAATCGAACCTGCAATCAGCTCTCCTATCACCTCTGCATCCTCAGCCGCCATGGCGAAAGCTCGCCCCGGCTGGCCTCCCCTGGCCTGCTGCTGGTGCTGAACAAATCTCTGCTGCTGGGTCGGCAGGGCTGGTCCCCTCTGCTGGCCTGCTGCTGTCCTGGCTCCTCCTTCCTGAGCTGCTCGTCCCATGGTCAAGGTACACTCCCTTATCTGGTGATCTCCTGAGCCACATACCAGGCACTTGCCCAGCCTCTTCCTACACTCGTTCCACCCGTGCCCTGGCTTCTTGCAATAAGCACAGGTGGTGGCCTGCTGCCTCGGTGCCTGCTGCTATACTCTCTGCTGCTGATGCTGCACTGGCTGGTGCCTCGGCTGCTGAAACTGCTGCGGCTGGAACCTCTGCTGTTGGGGGTGCTGCTGGTACTGCTGCTGAAAGTGCGACCTCTTGGCGGTCCTCCGCTACTGCTGCCTCCCTGGGAGTCTCGCCCCCTCTTGAGCCTAAGCTCAAGATCATCCTCTGTAGCTAGTGCATCCACCAGGATCTCCTCAAATATAGCACTGCGGGTGTTCTTGGTGTAGGACTTGACCTCCTTTACCAAGCCCTTCCGGAACCTCCGGGCCTTCGTCGTCTCTGACAAGTCCTCCATAAATCTGCTCAGGCGGCAGAACTCTTCTGCGTACTCCTCTATGGACTGGCTCCCCTGGACTAGGGCCTCGAACTGGGTCTCGAGGGCTCCCAGCGCTGCGTCTGGAAAGAACTTCTCCTTGAACAGATTCTTGAATGTTGCCCAAGTCTGTCCTGCTGTACCGACCCTCGGGTCGGTCTGGTTCCAGGTATGGGCCAGATCCTACATCATGCTGGCCGCTGCCTTTATCTGGAGCCTCGACGGGATCTCAGCCAATCTGAAAATCTCCTCCATATGCTTGATCCACTCATCGGCATGCAAGATCCCCTCTGTCCCCCGGAAGTCTCTAGGGTGCATCTTCTGGAAATCTTGGATGCCCTTCTCCCGTGGCTGGTGCGGCTGCGGGGCTGCCGCTGGCTGAGCTACGACTCTCTCCACTGCGGTCACTGCCAGCTCAATGCCTCGAGTGAGCTCCACCGTGTGCCTCTGCTACTGGGTCTACTGACCCTCCATGTACTGCCGAAAGAAGGCCAATAGCTGAACGGCTTTAACTGTCCCCGCAGGTGGCTGCTGCTGGAAGGGCTCCTCTGTGATGACTGGGTCCTGCCTCCGAGTCGGTGGAGGCATACCCCCTGCTGCTGCTGCTGGAGCCTCAATACGAACAGAGGTGGTAAAAGCTGCAGTCTCATGTCTCTGCTGAACTGGCTGAGAGGTAGCAGATCCCTCTGTAGCATCTCCATGAATGGTACGCTGCGACCGAGTCACTACCATCCTGAAGATAGACCAAACAAGAGTATCAATTTCTGAGAAATAAGCGATATGACAAAGGCGGACAATTAAAATTCAAAAGGATCAGCTGACAATAAGGATTTAGATGGCAATAAAAGAAAAAAAAATTCCTAATGTGATTGAGTACCTTAAAAATTAATGTCTTATATCCTACTGCAGGCTGTAGTGATACTCTAGTTCAAATACCACTACATTCTAGTCAAGACCTGCATGGGCCACCACTAAAAAATGTGTCATGACCCGCACCCTAGAGTAAGGGCACGAGAAGTGGGTACGTCCAGCCTACGCCGCAGTATCGACGGTAGAACGCTGTCCTAGGTCACAACATCTAGCAATATAAGCTGAACAGTTTATACTCCCCGAATGGGGGTGACATATCAGAAAGTAAACTCAATCACAACTAAGACAGATAATAAGATAGCAGATAGATAGATAAAAGAAACTGCTGAAATGGAAGGAAATCCTAAGTACATCAGAGAGTCTAAGTGTCTAAGATAAATACATAATCCCAGATCCCAAGTATCAATAAGTACAATCATCCATAAAATACTGTAAATGAAAACATCCTAGTCTAAGGGTGTGTCATCCACAGCTAGTGGGACCTGCTGCTGGTCCAGGTCCAGGCACTCATCTAAGGTGGCACCGTAATAGGTATCCACACCAGCCTCCTCCTCGTCCTCTGTAATGTTTTCAACAGGTCCAGTCAGGACAGGAGCGAGCACAATACATCTCAACAGTTCATAGCAGGTTAGAAAATATAGACATGCAGTAGAGTAAGATACAGGAAACTGAAAGAAGCATTGAATGTAAACAAAGAAAACTGTAATTGAAATATATATATTGTAAATAGAGAACTATCAGTGGCTAGTGAGTCAGAGTACAATATAAACATGTGAATGGCATAGGAGATTCTGGGAACTATACTATGGAGTGATTCTGGGAACTACACTACTTTGATATTATTCACATGTTTACTTCAACTCTCCCGTACCCCCAATCAATACACAAGGATCCAGCTAGGTTATGTTATGATTCCATGCAAAGGCCCACAAGGGGTGATACATGGATAGCCCATAAATGGGTGATTCTGGGAATGCCCATAAATGGGGTGATTCTGGAAAGACTCTGTGATCATGAGAGTACATATCACAAGTGATCGAAGAATCGTCAAGCATAGTGATACACCATGTAAGTGAAACGCACAGAACATGTAGTATACGATGCTCCATGAGGGGATAACATCTCAAAAATGGATCCATATAGTACTAATCCGTGTTACCAATGTGACAGCATCAAGTAAAGTAATCTAAAGCAGGAAAATAATTCTAACAGGATATGAAATGATCAGAGAATGTACTCACCTGGTATCTGAGTGTCCAACTGAAAAGTATTGTCCGAGGAGTGGTGTCTGGCTCCTATTCAGAACAGCACAAGTCACAACAAGTCCAGAATGGTAAAATGAAACACTACAATGCATTCTACATGAATTTAGATCAAACTAGGCCAAAGTCAACTCTTGGTCAACTCTGGTCAACCCTATAAGTCAAACTAGGTCAACTATGGTCAAACTAGGTCAAACAAGGTCTACACTAGTCTAGCAAGTCTATTCTAGGTCTAACAAAGCTGTACAAGCCCAATCTAGGCTCACCAAGCTATACAAGCCTAGACCAAGCTATCTCACACATTACCTAGGCCTATACATAACACATGTAAATATATATTACATATATATAGTAAATACACAAGTTGTATATATATGAGACATATATATACTTGTATAACCTATACATCCATTGTAGGTATCTATACTAGATACCCAAATATTACAAAACTATATATATATATATATATACACACATTATATTATATATATATATACATTACCTATTAGCATATGTATTTACATAGGAAAATAGGATATATATAAAGAGGGTATGTGTGAGAGAAGAATGTGAGTGAGAGAGTGACTGTCCCTGTGTGAAAGTGAGGCTAGGGGGTGTGTGTGTGTGTGTGAATGTGAGAGTGGATGAGGGAAACTGTGAGGAAAAGACAAAGAGTGTGTGAGTAGTGTGGAAAAACTAGAATCAATGTGTGTGTGTGTGTATCAAGGATGTGAGTGAGAGATAGGAACACAAAGTGTGTGTACAGGATTTACAAATATGTGTGTGGATGTGTAGGTCTTGACAGTGCAAAAATGGGAAGGAAATTAACTAATTGAACCCCCCTATACAATACGCAAGTCTTATATCAAAACAAAACTCAGATTTAACATAACACAGGTTTTGTGAAAACAGGAAATCAATTTGACAGTCCACATATTGCCTAAATTCAGATTTTAGGTTAGAAATAAGAACCAATACCACATATAGTAATTCCTGTTAATTCAGTTCAGATTCAACAAAACTCAGTTAGAATAAAAGGGAAAAATCATTTCATTGAACCCCTACTAAACTCAGGTTTTGTGAACTCAGTTTTCATAAAAACAGTCCACACATTTTGAAATCCAAACACCATCAATTCAACCCAAATCTTAGCATACATGTAGGTAACTAATAGGAGAACAAGTTAGGGATTTAATCAGGTAAATAATAGCATTTAAATCAGTCAAAAAGGGTGCTAAAACTCAGATGAAAAAAAACTGGAAACTGTCAACATAGGGTGTATCGGATTTTTGGGGGAAAATGGGAATTAATCATCAAATTCAAACTAAAACAAGATATTAATGGTTGGTAATGTGAATACAACTTGTGCACGTGTCTTACCATGTGTTTGTTTCCAGAAAAAGGACACAAACGTGTCGAATTGAATAAATCATGCAAACAGTGCACACACAGATACTGCACAGTGCACTGTCTCGTGCACAGGTGCACGCGTGTCGTGCACTCGACACGACACAAACTGGGACATGTGGTTGTGTCCACACTTAGGTTAGGTCTAGGTGCACGTGTCCATACGCCTGTATCGTGTCCAAAGTGCCGCGTGTCCGAATTATAAAGCCGTGTCAGTGGCTGTAAACAGCAGGGCACAGAACAGTGCTAAAACGGTGCGTGATCGATTTTTCCCTAACCAGTGCACGAGACTCGATGAAATTTTGGGGGCATGATGTCAGTGCATGCCCCCTCGAGTCCACAAAGTTTTGTGTTGAAACATGGCGTATTGTGTCCTGCAGGAGCCCCGAGTAGCAGGGGATACACCCAGGCCGTGCGTGCGTGTCCAAGATCGTGTGCACGAGTGTCATAGCAACACGACACGAACACGATACAAGTTCAGAGCAATGGAAACATGTAAGCGACACAAAAATACATTTTTCCATTCAATTAGTTTTACAAAAACAGAACAAAATGTCCATTGAGGCATTTCGTCAAACACCTACAGCCATCACTGATACGTGTCCGATACGGACACGTACAGGACATAAGATTCTACAAATCCTATTCCTATAAGGTCAGGATACTTAGGGCTAGGCATCCATGCAATTAACACCAAATTTTAATTGGTAGATTAGGATTTTACTTATGGTGTTCTCCAACACAAAAACTCTTTGAATGAGGATTCCCAAAAGCCACCAAACTCCTTCAAATAGGTAGAAAACTGAGAATAACAAATTCTAACTGCAAGAAAATATCAATTAGAATCTATTGCAATTTGTTTGGATTAAAAAGGAGTTAAAATGGATTTTCTAGGGATTTTTGAAGTTGGAAAAATACCTCTTTCTAAAGTTGCTCTTTCCTAATGAGGCTAGCCCTAAATGGAGGAGAATACTTATAGGGGGGTTTCCCAATGGGTGTAGTGGCTGGACAAATAGTGTTAGGGTTAGGGTTAGGCATTAGTTAATGGGCTTTGGCCTCTATGGCTAGTTATTGATTTAATGTTTAATCACAAGTCATGGCTTATGACTTAAATGATCTAACTTAAGTCAAATAACCATACCATGGGTCAACTCTAGTCTAACTAGGGTTGCATAACCTAACCAAGTCCAAACTCAACTAGGGTTAGCTCCTAGGTTAGTCTACCATGGTCATTGCTAGTCAAAGTCAACCTAGTCAACCCTATTCAAACAATTCCAAAATAAATTCTAAAAATTCCCATAAATTCAAGTAAATTATAATAAATTCAAATAACCCTAAAAATGACAAAAATACCCTTAAACTAGAAATGTGGTAGTGACAGACATCCAATCTTTTTTTGAAACTTTCTTGATTATTTGATTTCCTCATATCTAATCTTCCTAATATCAACTTATCTTCTTCGTGCCAACAGTATGCATTTAAGAAGCGGACGTACTTCTGTCTTGGCCCTCACATCTGGTGAAGAGGCTACTCCGGAGGGAGAAAATCCTCTTATGACTCCAGCGACACCATACCAGCCAGGACAGTCGCAGCCTACTATGACACCGACGACGGAGTACCCAGAGATCGCAGCACCCCCAGACAGCCAGGCTGGGCAGACTACTACCATGCCACCGGACGGGAATGTACCACTGCCTCCACCACCCCCATTCCCTCAGCAGTTTCCTCCACAGTCGGGACCTCAGATGCCTCCACCACAGACTGATGGGAGCCCTACTTCTCAGTTTATGTACGCCATGATGCAGGCTCAGTGGGAGCAGACTGAGCTGATGAGACAGACGATGATGGCAGCAATGGCTAGACCTCCATCACCACCTCCAGCACCAGCACCAGCACCAGTACCGGCTCTGCATCCTTATGAAGGCTCTATCAAGAATTTTACGGATATGAACCCCAAGGCCTTTAGAGGAACAGAGAAGCCATTAGAGGTGTCACGGTGGCTTATTAGTACCGAAAAGCTACTGAAGGCATCCCAGTTGCCAGCTCGAGATTGGATGACAGCAGTGGACTTACTGTTAGAAGACAATGCTCACCACTGATGGAAGGCAGAAGTGAGACGACTAGGCACTGGGATCACCTGGAAGCAGTTCTATGATGAGTTTTATTAGAGGTTCTTCCCTATTCATGTCAGAGATGGTCTCTACGACTAGTTTCTTCATCTAAAGCAAGGGAATATGACAGTTGATGAGTATGACTCAGAGTTTAATCGTTTGAGTCGATTTGGTGCAGGATTGATTCTGACGGAGTTAGAGAAGGCGAGGAGATTTCACCAGGGGCTTGTACCAGAGCTCAAGTCTTATACGACTACCCAGTCTCGAGTCTCCCATTCAGCTGTCTTGGAAGAAGCTCGTTCTCAGAAGATTCTTCGCAAGGAGCAGCAGCAGACATCGAGGCGCCATACCCCAGCAGCTACACCAGCCCAGCTACGCAGGGAGGACCTATTAGGAGGACCACAGGACAGTACCAGCAGAGGAACACACATTATCAGAAGCCTATCTACAACTTTTGCGGGAAGCAGGGGCATATCAGAGATGACTGTCGACTTCGTTTGGGCTTATGTATGAGATATTGATCAGGACAGCACTTGGCCAGAGATTGTCCTGAGCAACAGGCTCTAGTTCAGGCACATCAGGCCCAGAGGCCTACAGCCCCAGCACCTCGTCCACCATTACCACCACAGACAGCACAGTACCACATGGCCAGAGCTCAAGGCCCAGGACAGAACAATGGAAAGGCATTATCTCTAGCTGTTGAGAATGTAGAGACAGAGGCAGAGGTCATAGCAGGTATGGTTTTAGTTGCATCTTTTCCTGCTATTACCTTATTTGAGACTGGAGCCACGCATTCATTTATAGCCACTAGTTTTGCCACAAGACACAACATTCCCATCACACCCCTAGCTAAGAATGATAAAATCCTCACTGGAGGAGGAGTTGTACCTGTTAGTGGTATTTGTAGACTTTGTCCTATAGTGACAAATGGCAGAGAGTGATGTCACGACTTCTTGTATTTCCTATGCCGACATTTGATGTGGTTCTTGGAATGGACTGGTTGAGCCAGCATTTCGCTCTCATAGACTGCCATAGGAGCAGTATTATCGTTAGACCACCGAATACGGCAGAGTTTGAGTTCACCAAAAAATACGGAGATAGTTGTGATGCACCCACATCGGGGACTCATATGATGATGCATGACACCCCTCAGCACCCTATTATCGCCGAGTTCGAGGATATATTCCCCAAAGAATTGCCAGGACTACCACCTGACCGAGATATTGAGTTTTCTATTGAGCTTACTCCCTGTAGAAGCATGGAAAATATTAGAATAATGATCCATGCGGCTCTGAGTAAGAAGCTTATGTGGCTCACACAGGAGCGGCCCTATGCGGTTTAAAGAAGACTCTCAATCGCATGCGGCTCGGGAGCGTATGCGGTTCAGTAAGGCATATGCGGCTCGATGGACGCCATGTGTGATCCTTCCCTACAGCTGGTCGTTTGAGTAGTGGCCTCATTTATTGCTCCAGCACGATTCACTGTGGCGGCCCTGACATAAAGTTTCATAATGGCCTTGCCATAATGACTGACTCCTCGGGAAAAGAAGAAAATCTCTGACCAAATCCGTTAGAAGTCCCAGATTGCCACGTGGCAATCAGTCATATGCGGCTCCCTGAGAACCCGTTCCATGCGGTTCGATACAACGCTAGCTCATGCGGCTCCCTGGGAACACATTTCCTGCGGCCCAATACAACGCCAGCTCATGCGGCTCACAAAGATTACGCATATACGGCTCGATGAAGCATCGTCCTATGCGGCTTACAAAGAGTATCTCTCTGCGGTTCGAGGATCGTCAATCCTATGCGGCTCTGACAAGACTCACAATTAAGACACGTGGCATGGGATCAATAAGAGATTTAACCGAATCTCAACAAATATATTTGACATCATCGTCATAATTACTGAGATCAGGGCATATCATTTATCATCAAGCTAATGGGACACGTGGCGAGCAATCAGACATTGGCATAATCAATCACGAGGATTTAAAGCAGCTAGCATTAATTGCTCATGAGATATGATGCTATCCGCATTAATGGCCGAGATTCACTATAATCAGGATCAAGGGTTCAGATAGAATGAAGGAGCACCGACATTCCAAACAGATAATCATTAGCAAACCCTAATGATCACCCCCCACTCTTATAAATAGCCAGCATCATTCCCTTGTAAAAAAAAGAGAGGTCGGCAACAAAAGAATAAAAAAATAAAAAGAGAGAGATCTACACAGAGAGAGCTCCCCTTTTTTTTCTTAATAATCACAGAGAGAGAGAAGCAAGGAGAGCAATTCGAGGAGAGCAAGAAAAGCATTTCTTCATCAACGTCGAGCAGATCTTCCCCGAGCCAAGGCTGCATACTGATCGTCCAAAGAGTAAGGCAGAGCGGCCGTCGCTTTCTCGAGCCTCTATCGTCACCCCCCAGAATCAAAAATAAACAATCATACTTAGTCTGCTGTACCTAGGTTTTCGTCCCTAGGCTTTCTTTGTACGAGCGAGTTTGTATTGTGAGTCTAAGTTTAGTCCTCCGATAATTGTTCTGTTCTTTTACAATCAATGGCAAACACGATGGCGACTCTGCTGGGGACTAATTTCTCCACGGCTGAGGAGTTGGTGACGCAATCAGATGTAGCCAAACTTGGCTCCACACAAAAGAAGACGGTCGTCCGCTTTGACCAACAGGCGTTCGAAGAGATGCTCTCTGAAGGCAGCGCTGGCCCGGCCCAGAAGCGCACCCGCACCACGAAGGCTCGCAAAGAATGGAGACCGAAGTCATTTGCTCCTCCTCAAGCCATCGATGGGATGCCCTTTGTTGCTCAAGACGGTGAGAAGGATTCTCCTACGGTCCCACTTCAGATCGTAGACAACTCTGCTGTCCCCAAGTCCGGCAGAAGAAAACATTATGATGCTGGACTTGCAGGGACAAAGAGGGACTCTACGCGGACCGAACCGCAGAAGAGTATTAGCCGCAAGGAGAAAGCCCATGCGGCTACATCCGCCAACCGCATAAAGAAAACTCATGCGGCTACTTCTGTCAGCCGCATAACTTATGCGACTACAGTTCCCGACAGCATGGATGAGACTCATACGGCCAGTAAAGTCAATCGTTTGCAGAAAACCCATGCGGCCATAGATGCCAACCGCATGCGGCCAGCCTGCACGGTTGTGACCCCTAGCCGCATAAGAACTCGTCCGACGACAGAAGACAACCGCATACAGACAGCCCGCACGGTTTCCGCTCCCAGCCGCAAAGCATCTGCTCCATGCTCCTCTCGATTAGTTTTCGACCGTCTCTCGTACGGTCCGAACCCTGATGACTCTCTGGATGATAAGCCAGACTCTGTGATGTTCAACTTGGACTCTTCCTATTATGCACCCACAAGTGCTAGAAAGAAGAAGTCTAGGGCTGCGCGGGCTCATCAAGCCCAGACAGCTGCCCCAACCTCTGACTATCAGGGCGTCCCACTGATTATCACACTGGCCTCTGATGGAAAGTTGTACAGAATCGCTCAAGTCCAATCCCCGACGGCGAACGGACAGAGTGGTTCCTCTGACCTGC
Source organism: Iris pallida (assembly GCA_029216955.1). Lineage (NCBI taxonomy): Eukaryota > Viridiplantae > Streptophyta > Magnoliopsida > Asparagales > Iridaceae > Iris > Iris pallida. The sequence goes on from JANAVB010010200.1 coordinate 93,458, forward strand.
GTGAGGCGATCCTCTACAAACGCAAGGAAAGAGAAGGGGCCTCGGCGTGCAAAGAATCCTCACATGGACGTCACTGCACCCAGATCATCGTCAACTGCTGCTGCAACAACGCGGCAGTGACGGAAGATCGGCCGTCCGTCTTCCACAGACTACAGCACCCGAACTCAGAAGATGAGGCACCTCCTGTTGTCTCCTGCAATTCCGCTCAGAAGGTCCCCGCCGAGGGGAGAGGAAAGAAGACAAGCATCTCCAGTCCAAAGATATCAGCCACTACAGCTAAGAAATTGTCGGCTAAACGGTTGCCCTCCATCGGAGTATACCAATACACCCGTTCGAAGACAAAATCTGCTGCAACAGGAGACTCATCGTCCCCGACCCTGGGGGTCGTAGGAGCTGGGGGTAGTACTCCTCCGAACGTCCACAATAATCTAATGTTTCAAGGAGACGAACCCCGAGAAACAACCCTCCCATCGGGTACAACAGATGTTGATGTCCCCGAGGACATCCATGATTCTCGAGATGAAGCAAGCTCCGAAGCTGGGAGTACTGTCCCTTCCGAGTCCGAACCTGAAGAGAACACCCCACATATCCAGATGATTTCTCGACGCATGGGTACGACTCGGAGGATACATCCTCCACCACTCCCTCCGTCACTCCTCATGTGAAGACGGTATTCATGACAGACAGCAATCAAGGCGGTTCCAGCGATCGCCAGCGCATCGACACTTTGGAGGCCATATTGCATGCCTTGGTCAAGTCTGTAGACGAGATCAAAGCGGCACTTTCTACTCTACAGGGAGTGACACCTGGCCAGACAAGCACGGGTCCCGCAATCAACGTAGATTCAAATTCAGCGGCACCAAACCAGGGTAATAATCCTCCCGAGATAACGGCCCCTACCGCGACAGATAAGGCCCGAGAAGTAAGAAGAGAGGTTCAGGAGCTCCGAGCAATGTTCCACGCCCGAGAAAACTCTCAAGACCTCATAATACGGCAACCATATCCTGCTGAATGGAGGGATGTTCCCTTTCCGCCAAGATATAAGCCGTTCAATATCAACCCATATGATGGCAAGACTTCAGCAAGTCGATACATCACTTACTTTGAGGTCACTACCGACCATCTGCCCCATGATGATGCTATCCTCACGCGGTTATTCATTGGGGCATTGGAAGGAGTCGCCTTCGATTGGTACCGCTGTACGAGAAGCTATACGAGAAGCTCACGACGGTGTCTGTGGGGCCCATCAACCCGGCCCTATGCTACAGGACCGCCTTCGCCGGATGGGCTACTACTGGCCCACGATGGTGGCAGATGCGATAGATTATGCCAGAAAATACAAGGCCTGCCAAGTCCACGCAGACTTCATTCATCGACCATCCGAATTTCTACATTCGACAGTGGCGTCCTGGCCATTCGAAGCATGGGGAATGGATATCATTGGTCCAATCACCCCACCTTCCTTCCGAGGACATCGCTTCATACTTGCGATCACTGATTATTTCTTCAAATGGGCGGAAGCTGTCCCACTCGCAGAAGTTAAAACTTCAAACGTGATCAGCTTCCTTAAGCATCACGTTATCTACTGCTTCGGACTACCACGAAGAATCATCCATGATAATGGTCCACAGTTTATAAGCCATGTATTCTACCGATTCTGCGATAAACACCGCATTCAGAATGTCGCTTCGACACCATACAACCCGGCAGCAAACGGGTTGGCAGAGGCATTCAACAAAACAATCATCAAGCTCCTCAAGAAGTTCGTCTCCTCCAACAAACGCGACTGGAACGAGAAGCTCGGCGAGTGCTTATGGGCTTATCGTACCACGGTTCGGACAGCCACCGGGAATACACCATTCTCTCTGGTGTACGGGAGCGAGGCAGTCCTCCCTTTGGAGACTCAGATCCCCTCACTCCGCGTCACCCTCACTTATCAATTGACGACGGATGATAACTACCGACGACGACTACAAGAGTTGGAGGCTTTAGATGAAAAGCGTCTCCTAGCTCAGCAAAGGATCGAGCTATACCAAGCACGCATCTTAGGAGCCTTCAACAAGAAAGTTAAAATCAGAATATTCCAAGTGGGCGATCTTGTTCTGGCAGTCCGGAGGCCGATGGTCATGACTCACAAGACCACCGGTAAGTTCCAGCCAAAATAGGAAGGTCCATTTGTCATCGAGACCGTGTTCTCCAACGGCGCTTATCGCCTCGCTAAGCAGAACGGAGATTTGCTCATGTTGCCCGTCAACGGCAAGTTCCTGAAGAAATACTATGTTTAAACATCATTCTCCAGATTATCGAGTCATGTACTCCTTTAGTACCACTGAACTCTCATCTATCACTCTCCAGATTATCGAGTCATGTACTCCTTTAGTACCACTGAACTCTCATCCATCATTCTCCAAATTATCGAGTCATGTACCCCTTTAGTACCACTGAACTCTCATCCACCCTATTTCAGATTATCGAGCCATGCACCCGCTGGTGCCGCTGAACTCTCACTCCCTCAATAGTCCAAATTACCAAGTTATGTACCAGCTGGTGCCTCTGAACTTACATTCCGGTCACTCTTTCAGATAGTAAGTTAAGTATGATTATACCTCTGAACTTTCTTCCTGGCAGAGATCCTCCCTTAGGATTCACTACCCGCACTCCCAGTGCACAAAAAGGGTAGTCGATCCACCAATTTCCGAAACGACCATGTCCTCATTACCTCTGAGTCGTCTTCACTTCCACCAAAAACAAACCGCCCCCTCGTATAGAACTTCCACGTTCTCCTACCTCTGAGTCGTTCTATGTACCCAATCTTCATTGAGCCCACTCCTGCCATGTCCTCATTACCTCTGAGTGGGAAGGCTCCGTCGAAGAATTCGTCATATTTGCCATGTCCACATTACCTCTGAGCAAGTATGTCGGTCCTCTTTTAACCTATTATCTGTACCCACAACCGGAGTACGATAAGGATAATAGGTCCACAAATGTCCCCTGTTGACCACAAATATCCTCTGTTGACCACAAATGTCCTCTGTTGACCACAAATGTCCTCTATTGACCACAAATGTCCTCTGTTGACCACAAATAGCTTCCGTAAAGTCTCTCCTGCCATGTTCTCATTAACGCTGAGCAGGAAGATTTCACGATAAAACCTTCATGTTTGCCATGTCATCATAACCTCTGAGCAAATGTGATCGGTTCCCTTTCACCCCATTATCCGCATCCTGAACTAGGGTACGCCAAGGGTAATAGGTCCACAAATATTCATTCGCTAAGCTTCTTAGCATAAATCCACCATCTTACCATGCCCCGGGAGCCCAGCTACTCTACGGCATTCCTTCCCCCGGTACCGAGAACATCCATGACCACTTTGCCGTGGCTGTCCCGGACATCCTATCTAAACTGTTATCCGTACCTAAAACCAAGGTACGCCTAGGATAACAGGTCCACAAATAAATCCCCCAGCAAGTCCAAATTCCATAAACACCGCAAGTGCAAGAAAAAAAAGATGAGTTGAAACATGCTCATTTATTCAAAAATCAAAGGGCTACATCAGCAGGGATCACACCCCCTTGCAAAAATTAAAAAGAAAGAAAAAAAAGAGAGAGAAAGAGAGAAGAAGAAGAAGACAGAAAGCCGATCACTGCTCTGGAACACATAACGCCGTAAGACGGTCCTTTATCAAGGCAACCGACCGCTCAAGCTTCTGCCTGGCTCGGAGCTCCGCTTCCTGATTCAACACCGCCGCATCCTCCAGATGAGCATGGGCTCGCCAGTTGTCCTCAAACTTCTTGAAGGCCCGCTCCAGGTTGACAGAGGATTGGGAAATCCTTTCGGCCTCTCGAGCAATCAACTCTTGTTCTGCACGAGCAGCCTCCCGCTCTGACTCTAAGAAGACCAACTCCTTCTGGAGTGCGAGAATCCGCTCTTCGTATCAGCTACTCCACGAGAGGCAGATTCTTTCCGGGCTCTACAAGCCTGACTCCGACGACCCAGTCGGTCATAAGAGATGGAGAACTTGTCAAGGTCCCCCTACACAGCCGGTCCGGCAGTTTCTCGAGCGAGCATAATCCTGTCCCTAGCAGCGACCAGGAAGCTGTGCTCCCGTTCAGTCGCGGCGGGCAAGCCAGCCTGCCGCACTGCCAGCAGTTGGGTCACAAGCTGGTCAGCCTCTGTCAACTTAGGCTCCAGGAGCGCTGCTAACCCCAGCCCGCCAGGAAGACCCTTCAGAGTGTTAATTTGGCCCCGAGCTCCCCGTAGAGACAGAGAAAAAGGGATCCCCCATTCCACGGCAGCGTTTACACCCCTCCCTAAGTGGCGATAGAAGCTGTCAACCACATCCTGCGTCACCTCGTCCAGAGCCTCCGAGGAAACCGGTGTCAACGGGAGTATGGCTGGTAGCACGGAAGAAGACGCGATAGAATCTGCCGCTCCTGCCATAAGAGAAACCAACTCCGCACGGAAGGACGCTTGAACATCGGTCAATTCCTCTTCAGCGGCCCGCAGAATTTGGATGCTCGGCAGGGTCGAGAAGTCAATCTCCGGAGCCGTATAAGCAGCCGAAGACGAGGCCGGGGCCAGCACCAACTCCATCCCCATCTGCCCAGAGCTGGCAGGATGTCCCTCAACATGCGATGACGAAGGGGAGGAAATGCTCCTTTCCCCCTGATCACGGTAGACCGGGCCTTCCCCAAGAATATCAGCGGCAGGAGATAAAGGGTCAGGACCTGCACGGCCAAGGCAACCATGAATCGACTTGACCCGAAGGATATGCTGATAGAGCAAATAAGCCCCCTCGGTGGTCAATATGTGGCTCAGCTTACCAGTGGAGGAATGTGGAGGCTGAGGTTCGCCTACAGCCATCACAACCTCTTCACCAACAGCCCCCGAGTCAGGAATAAAAGACTCATCCGCCCTTGCATCCTCGGGAGGGGATGCACCGAGGATGGCGTCATCTCGCTGAAGTTCAGAAATCTCGGAGACGGGCCCAAGGAAACTTTCGTCACCCCGGGCTGGGGCCTCAGCAGCTTGGGAGTCCTTAGCCGCCGCTGAGAGAGCCCCCGCAGAGAGGACCACGACACACATGTCGCTAATCAAAGCGGCAAGGGCCGGATCAACTACTGAGGCAGCAGATGGTTCAGGAGAGCCTGGTTCGTCAGACGCCTACAAAGAAAAATGATCAAGTCATATCCCCGAGAGGAAAGAAAGCTACAACAAAGATATAACTCCGACTTGGACTTACCTCCGGAACATCGTCTACACCCTCACCCTTCTCCGTAATAAACAGCCTACGGGGACCGACAGCCGCTCTCTTTACAGAAAAAGTTACCCCTCCGCCGGTAGGCTCATGCCTGCCCCGCTTACGCGAAGGACCAGGCATGGCGGGCGATAGATCTACCCGTACCTCCTCCGACGCAGACGGTAACGGGCCTACTGCTTCGTCAAATACGGCCGACAGTTGTTCCGTCGCCATCTCAGCCGCCATAACGGGAGGCTGACCCGCCATTATCCCATCACCCGAAGAAAAGGAGTCTTCGCCGTCCCGCTCATTATCTTCCTCAATTGTGTCGAAGGATTCGAAATCGGGCGAAGGAACCCTATTCGTCCCTTTTTTCTTTGCTCTCGACGTCATAGCCTTCTCCGCTAGGCGAGTGCCCACAATGAAGCTAGTCCTCAAGTCAAAATCGAGGGGAGGAGGATTCGCCGTAACATGATACAGGGCTGCCATATACAGGATTTCATCCATCACATTTGCGGCAGGGACCAAGAAGCTAGTCCGAGTATGACAGGTGTCATAGTAGCTCCATGCTCTGATACCATCAAGAATGCTGCCTTCAAATCCCAGGTGAGAACTGGGGCGCCCGAGGAATAGCTGACTATACCCAAATTGACGGGCAAACCTACTAGGCAAGTAGGGCTCCAAATACACAGTATTACGATTCCGCTAAACTAGATATGCCGGGCGAATATTGCGCAGCCAGAAACACATCTTTTCAGACAAGAAATGAGGAGGTCCGACCCCATCAACATGAACACTCCTCACCTCTTGATCAGTGAAACGAGGAACGGATACGAAGAAATTGTACCCATCCACCCTCGCCAGCATCCTCCGACACGCCGGTATGGTACTACATTCCCAAGACTGGTGGTGATACTTGAAAAGAAACGCGTCATCACTTGTAACGCCATCTCCCGTCCCGGGTCTCATCAAGGATTGATAATGCAGCAATAGCCATCCCAGCAAGTAATGGTAAGGCAATTCTACACGTTCAAAATCCATTACCACGTCACGAGCAATGACCTTGGACGAGAAGGCACGAAGACCATGTTGAATACTGCACACCATGGCAGAAAGGAGGGCCAGCCTGACCCCAAAGGCCAACTTCACGGCAGGAAGAATGAAGTGGCGACTGATCCTCTTAATAGAGCCTGCCCCTCCTGAGACCACGCAGTTGCGCAGCCACACCATTAGAAATCCGGCCAAGAGTGCCTTCTCTGACAACCGCCGAGTACCATAACGAAAGTAGCTAAAGGAGTCAATCTGGCTCCCGAACCTGTCACTTTGAGACTTCGACCTCCTGGCAGTCGACATCAAGACCTCCACTTCTTTAGGAGTTAAACGATCTCGGGAAGTAACCCGGCCAGCCGCGCTAAATTTGAAAAGGTATGCAACCCAAGATTTAGTATGGGGAGAGTCCCCCTCCGAGCTGTCATTTTTCTGGATAGTCGTTCGGTGACAGGTGCTATGATGGCATAATAATTCTTGATACACGGTGACAAAACCGGGGAATCGCTGATCCAAATCTTGGAGCTCCTCATTCGTCGGCGTATACACTTCGAAGGGTTCATCCCCCCATGGGAGCTTGGAAACAGCATACATCTCGTGAAGAACGAGCCCTAATTCTCCAACAGGGGTAAAAAAGGTCCCCGTTCGATGATTGTACATCTCCAAAAGGGCCATGAACAGTGGCTTATTAACGGGCAACCCGTGGCTGGTACCCCGGATAGCGTCATAAAGGTTGACTCCCCGCAAAAACTCTTCATACTTTCGTAGGATCCATGAGGACAGATTAGCCCACGGAGGAATGGGGTGTAACCAGCTCGGTAGGACCAACCTACCAATAGAATAGGACCCTTTGCGAGCAAGCTGACTCAGGAAGGTATCAGCCTGGGAGAATGAAAAGTTAGGACCAGGGGTGTTGATGAAGGTACCTGGAACTAACCCTATCACGGACCGACTGGCCGGATCTTTGACTGCGCGCACTGACCCAGTGGCTCTGTTATAACGAATATTACCAACAAATATCCCCGGTCTGGTCGGAGTGAGGGTGTCCGGCATCTGCCTATCCAGAACGATCATATTGAACCACTCAAAAGGGAAATGGCGCTTCATAATAGGGATGTGAATCGTCATCCCGTCCAGGTCAAAATCCCAACTCTCCGAAACATCCAACACTCGGGAGTTTTCTACAACCAACGCATCTCCAAAGAGGAAGACCGGTTTCAGATACTTTCCGTCAGACTGCCCAGAGCTTATCATATCAACAAGGAACTGAAAGGATTGAACCCTGATAGCATTTAGTCGCTCCAAAGGTTCATCAACAAGTAGCTGTTCAGACACTTGACGAACTAAGTCATCCCGATGAACGCCCGAGGCAAACTGACGCGAGCCTACCATAAGTTCCCCAGCAGGATTCACGGGCAGAGTCACTGAAGAAAGGCAAAAGAAACAAGGTCAAAATGATAGCTGAAACGCAAAAACACATGATGCTTATGCGGCTCAGCATAGGTGCGGCTCGGTTTATACAGGTCAGTTCAAATGAGCCTATGCGGCTCAGTTTGAAAGAGCCCATGCGGTCCAGTACGAATAAACTCATGCGGTTCTGTTCGAAGGGAACTCATGCGGCTCAGTACGGAGGAACTTATGCGGTCAGAAAGGAGTATATTCGGCTCTAAAACGCTTATGCGGCCCTGCAAGGATGAGCTTATGCAGTCCAGCGAGGATGAGCTTATGTGGCCCTGTTAAAGAAGTAGTTACGCAACCACTTTCATGCGGCTCAAACCTGGGTCATACACCATGCGGCCCAAGCATGAGTCGGACACCCAGTGTGCTTTGGAATATAGGCTCGCGCATAAAATATGCGGCGTAGCCATGGCAGTTCATATTAAGGGACCCTTACCAGCGATAGGCGGGTGGACGTCGGGGTGAAAAGCGGGTACGTCAGTCAAAAGAGCCGCCATGTTCGCCGCCGCAGTCGATGAAGATGCAACTTTCTTGCCCTTCGCTGCCGCAGAAGATGAGGCGGCCTTCGATGCTGCAGCCTTCTTGGGAGCCATTGTCGGTTGCTAAAGGAAGAAGACGAAGAGCAAAGACGGCAAATAGAGAATCAGAGCAAAGAGAGAAGGTAAAGAAAAGCCCCAAGAGGCTAAAAGACTCCTATTTATAGGCAAAAGAGACCCACGAAACGAACAGACGTCTCGGAGTATGCCTCGGATTACGCGCCGCCCCCAAAGAATAAAGGCAATACGCTTCGGTCAAGGCAAAACCGACTCTTGGGATCCTCCCCCAAAAGGCGGCGTTAAATCAAATCAAAGGCACTTAATGAAGATTTGCACACGTATTCAGGACATGTGGCAACAAGTTTATGCGGCCACATGAATTTATACGGCTAAGGCACTTATGCGGCAAGGAAGCTCAGGCAGACAGAAAAATCCTATGCGGTATGAACGGGGCCATGCTTCTTGTTCAAAGTATTCTAATTTTTACAAATTGAAAACTTTGAAGGGGATCCTGTAGAAGCATAGAAAATATTAGAATAATGATCCATGCGGCTCTGAGTAAGAAGCTTATGCGGCTCACACAGGAGCGGCCCTATGCGGTTCAAAGAAGACTCTCAATCGCATGCGGCTCGGGAGCGTATGCGGTTCAGCAAGGCATATGCGGCTCGATGGACGCCATGTGTGATCCTTCCCTACAGCTGGTCGTTTGAGTAGTGGCCTCATTTATTGCTCCAGCACGATTCACTGTGGCGGCCCTGACATAAAGTTTCATAATGGCCTTGCCATAATGACTGACTCCTCGGGAAAAGAAGAAAATCTCTGACCAAATCCGTCAGAAGTCCCAGATTGCCACGTGGCAATCAGTCATATGCGGCTTCCTGAGAACCCGTTCCATGCGGTTCTATACAACGCTAGCTCATGCGGCTCCCTGGGAACACATTCCCTGCGGCCCAATACAACGCCAGCTCATGCGGCTCACAAAGATTACGCATATGCGGCTCGATGAAGCATCGTCCTATGCGGCTTACAAAGAGTATCTCTCTGCGGTTCGAGGATCGTCAATCCTATGCGGCTCTAACAAGACTCACAATTAAGACACGTGGCATGGGATCAATAAGAGATTTAACCGAATCTCAACAAATATATTTGACATCATCGTCATAATTACTGAGATCAGGGCATATCATTTATCATCAAGCTAATGGGACACGTGGCGAGCAATCAGACATTGGCATAATCAATCACGAGGATTTAAAGCAGCTAGCATTAATTGCTCATGAGATATGATGCTATCCGCATTAATGGCCGAGATTCACTATAATCAGGATCAAGGGTTCAGATAGAATGAAGGAGCGCCGACATTCCAAACAGATAATCATTAGCAAACCCTAATGATCACCCCCCACTCTTATAAATAGCCAGCATCATTCCCTTGTAAAAAAAAGAGAGGTCGGCAACAAAAGAATAAAAAAATAAAAAGAGAGAGATCTACACAGAGAGAGCTCCCCCTTTTTTTCTTAATAATCACAGAGAGAGAAGCCAGGAGAGCAATCCGAGGAGAGCAAGAAAAGCATTTCTTCATCAACGTCGAGCAGATCTTCCCCGAGCCAAGGCTGCATACTGATCATCCAAGGAGTAAGGCAGAGCGGCCGTCACTTTCCCGAGCCTCTATCGTCACCCCCCAGAATCAAAAATAAACAATCGTACTTAGTCTGCTGTACCTAGGTTTTCGTCCCTAGGCTTTCTTTGTACGAGCGAGTTTGTATTGTGAGTCTAAGTTCAGTCCTTCGATAATTGTTCTGTTCTTTTACAATCAATGGCAAACACTCCCGGAGCCGAGCCTATTTCATCTCGAGTATATCGTCTGGCACCCAAGGAGTTGGTAGAAATGAAGACACAGATTGATGACTTATTAGAGAAGGAATTTATTCCTGCCAGTACGTCACCATGGGGAGCACCTGTTCTTTTTGTGCCTAAGAAAGATGGGACAGTACGCATGTGCATCGACTACAGAGCATTGAATGCGGTGACGGTGAAGAATAAGTATCCCTTGCCGCGTATAGACGATTTATTCGATCAACTGAGTGGAGCAAAAGTATTCTCCAAGATTGACTGACGATCGGGCTATCACCCATTAAAGGTTCGGAAGGAAGATATTGCAAAGACGGCCTTTCGATCGAGGTATGGACACTACGAGTTCTTGGTCATGCCTTCCGGTTTGACCAATGCTCCCGCAGTTTTCATGAATTTAATGAACAAGATCTTTCACCAGTACTTGGACAAATTTGTAGTAGTCTTTATAGATGATATCTTGATTTACTCCAAGAGTCAAGAGGAGCATGAGCAGCATCTACGGATAGTTTTGGGAATGTTGAGAAATAAGCGACTTTTTGCGAAGCTTAGCAAGTGTGATTTCTTTCTCAAGGAGGTACCATTTCTTGGTCATATTGTTACGGGAGATGGTATATCAGTGGACCCAGAGAAGATCAAAGCAGTCAAATCATGGTCCGCTCCCATATCAGTTTCTGAGGTGAGAAGTTTTCTCAAACTTGCAGGTTACTACCGACGGTTCATAAAAGATTTCTTTCGAATAGTAGGGCCAATGACACGTTTGACTTGCAAGGATCAGGAGTTTGTATGGACAGACGAGTGTCGAACCGCTTTTGATGAGTTGAAGAAGCAATTGACCACAATACCGATCTTGACACTACCATCGGGCCCAGGAAGATTTGTGATCTACAGCGACGCATCCAGGAAGGGATTAGGATGTGTATTAATGCAGCACGGTCGGGTAGTAGCATATGCATCGCGACAGTTGAGAGTGCATGAAAAGAATTATTCGACCCACAATCTAGAACTCGCAGCAGTTATCTTTGCTTTGAAGCTATGGAGACACTACTTGTACGACAAAAAGGTTGATATCTACACTAATCATAAGAGCCTCAAGTACGTGTTCACACAAAAAGAGTTGAATATGTGGCAGCGACGTTGGTTGGAGTTGATGAAGGATTATGAGATCAAGCTTCATTATCATCCGGGAAAGGCTAATATCGTGGCAGACGCATTGAGCCGCAAGCCCATGGCACACTTTTTGACCGCACAGAAGGAGTTGATTAGAGACTTGGAACAGCTTGGTATTGAAGTAGTATTGCCTAGAGCAGACGGCATACTAGCCAACCTCCAAGTGCAATCATCATTGGTAGAGCGCATCAAGGCAGCATTGCCCAATGATGCTAGATTTCGACGGCTCAGAGAGAGGACTGAAGCAGGAGAGCAGATGGGATTGAGGATCCACCCCGATGGGACATTGCGATGTGGCGATCACATTTATGTTCCCAATGGAGAGCTACGACAGGAGCTGATAGCAGAGGCTCACAGTTCGGCTTACTCTATTCATCCCGGAGGAACCAAGATGTATCGTGACTTACGACAGTATTATTGGTGGCATGGAATGAAGCGGAAGATAGCTCATTTCGTTGCCAAGTGCTTGGTATGTCAACAAGTTAAGGCAGAGCACCAAAGGACGGCCGGATTATTGTAGCCTCTATCCATTCCCGAGTGGAAGTGGGAGCACATTACTATAGATTTCGTCACGAGTTTTCCTCGGAGTCCTAGGGGATGTGACGCAGTGTGGGTGATTATTGATAGACTTACCAAGTCATCCCATTTCTTACCTTTTAGAGTGGGCCAGTCGACATAGGTATTGGCAGAGATATATATGGAGCAGATTATGAGATTACACGATGTTCCTGTTAGTATTGTGTCAGACCGTAACTCGAGATTTACCTCACATTTTTGGAGGAGCATGCAAGAGAGTTTGGGCACCCGATTGAAGTTTAGCACGATATACCATCCTCAGACAGACGGTCAGTCAGAGCGTACCATTCAGACGCTAGAGGATATGTTGAGAGTGTGCATGCTTGACATTGGCGGTTCATGGGAGGACCATCTTCATCTTGTTGAGTTTTTCTATAACAATAGCTATCAAGCGAGCATTCAAATGGCTCCGTTTGAGGCATTGTATGGTAGGAAGTGTCGGTCTCCTGTTTGTTGGAGCGACATAGGAGAGCGACAGCTATTGGGTCCCGAGTTGGTCTTGAGCACAGTAGAGACAGTGAAGAAAATTCAGGGCTACCTGCGAGCAGCGCAGGATCGTTAGAAGCAGTAGGCAGATAATCATCGTCGACCTTTGGAGTTCAAAGAGGGCGACCATATATTCTTAAAGATATCCCCCACTAGAGGCACGATTCGATTCGGAGGACGTGGCAAGTTGAGTCCAAGGTACATCGGGCCTTTTGATGTCTTGGAATGTGTTGGAGAGGTTGCCTACAGATTGGCCTTGCCACCGTCGCTAGAGGGAGTGCATGACGTATTCCATGTATCTCAGTTGAGGAGGTACGTGGAGGACAACAATCTTGTGCTTGATCACTCTGAGATCACAGTTGGACCGAGTTTGTCGTACGAAGAGCAACCAGAAGGTATCCTCGATCGCCGAGTGAAGGTGTTACAGAATCAATCTATTCCATTGGTTCACGTGGCATGGAAGCATCACTCGCCAGGGGAGTCTACTTGGGAGCGCGAGAACGACCTCCGAAACTGCTACCCGTATTTGTTCGAAGACGAAGGTATGTCTTGCGGTTAAGCTTTTAGATTACTATTAATTTCCTTGCATTACATTCGATCCTCCGACCTTAGTTTAATTTCGAGGACAAAATTTTTTTTAAGTTGGGTAGGATGTAAACTCCCATAATTTATAATTGATTTTTTTATAAATTAAATTAATTTGGTTACGTATTTCATTAGTTATGGATTTATTTACTATTAAGTTATTGGTATAATTAAAGTATGTGTGTATATATACATTATTATATGTGTGCTTGTTAATATTTCTATTAAATAAGGTATATAATAAATTATAGGATTTTTAGCAATTTGTTCGTAAATTTTTGGGAATTTTTTGCTTGCTTAAAAAATATATATTTATAATTGATATATATATATATATATATATAGTTATTAAAAAAAAGATGTTAGTGGGCTCGGCTACACCCAGGAAGGGGGGCGGGCCAGCCTCGGTTGTCAAGCAGTGCTTGTGCTTTAAAAAAAATAATATAAAGGGGGAGGGGACCAGCCTACGTGGGACCGGTCCACCTCCACCCGAGACCCCCAAAGCAGTGGAGTAGCAGCAGCTGCTGCTATAGAATTCACCCGAGCCCCCCTAACTCTAATTCCTATTTCTATTAAGAGTCAGCGGCAGTAGTATATAAACTACTCAACCAAAATTGAAACCCTAACCCTCAATAATCCTTCACCTACCCATCTCCTCTCCACCTCGACCCCAAGGCCGCCAACTCCCCGTGCACACCCCAGCCGTCGGACGACCACCGCGCTGCCGTGAAACACCCCAACCCGACGGACGAGCGAGAGACTCCCCTGTTTTCGTACTTCCAGGTACAGATTTTCGAGTTGTATATCTTCCCTGTTTTACAATGATTTCTCGATACGCTGCCTCCTAGGCAACGACCACATAACCATCTACAAATCCCTCCAGGTAGAACCTAGGAAGACCCAATGAGTGAATCGAGAAATCGATTCAAATTCTCGAAAAAAACTCGAGGAAAAATAGAATAGAAAGCAGTCCCAAACCCATAATTGGAAGCCAAAATTTTGATGATTCTTCGATAGTTTTGTAAAACTAATTGAACACGTGTGAAGACAACATAACCACGACTAAAACGCAACTGGTAGATTGATATTTCAATTTCTGTACAAGAATTAAATCCGGGTTAAACTGGTGTGAAAAACTATTTTCGAAATAGTAAATTTTAGAAAATTTTCTCCGATACGACGTGCGCCCCGACATACCGGGCGACGTGGTCGTGCGCTATATGCATCGAAAGGCGCATATGGGCATTGCGGACGTGTGGGAACTGACGGAACTCAGTTTCGTCGCGTGTGTGCGACGAAATCAACGCGTATCCGTCGAGATACCCCTGTATCGGCATTTTGCAAACTTGCCCATAACTTCATGTACAGTCGTCGATTCGAGACGAAACTTGCGCCAACAGGTCCGAATCAAAATTTTTGTCCTGTGTGCCAAGTTTGGTTCGATTCTGAGAAGGTCGAATCGAAACCCATTTTTGGCGGGCCCGCGACCCACTCAACGGACGATTTTGTGCACAGCTCATCGGAATCCAAAACTGGACATACCGTTGAGTTCCTCTCCTCGAACTGAAATCATAGACATGTTGTTTGACGACTTTAGATACCATAGACTTCGGCACGTATTTCGGTACAAAGCGGGTCCAACGGCGGACATCGTTTTGACCCAAAATTACGATTTTGCCCCTGTTCCAGAATTTGGCTTTTGGACAGGCATTTCCTAGGTATATCTTTTATACTGAGTGCATTTTTTATGTTTGTTTCAGCGTCCGGAGTTGTTTGGAGACTGTGACGTTTCCTAGCTGATATTGTGATTTCTTGGGCTTGCCACTTTGCACCATCAGGCAAGATACCTTGCCACCTTACTCTATGATTATTATATTTCTTATTTTTAGTTGTTATTTTCAGCATTTCTTATTTCTTGATATGTAAACTGTGCGTCCAAGTCACACTTGTGTGCAAGCGACTCTATCGGTCATTTTTCTCGCCTTATTTATTTCTCTTGCATTGACTTAGTCTATTGACCACCCATTGATGTTGAGGTATTGGTATATCTCATACGGCCTTGCCACTTGTTGTATCACGTGATGTGAGTCACATATAGGATACGTATCCGCGTAGTCGGCTGGCCACCGATACGTATGGAGTGTTCGACGGATAGGGGTAACTGCCAATAGAATTGCATACTAGAAGACTTGGCGGTTACTAGAGGTACATGTCAGTCATGGAGATGATGATACTAGGCATTGGGTGGGGAGAACATTACCTGACGTATGGGCTTTGATTGCACTTTCCTTGTAACCCAGAAGCTCCGCTGGGGATACGGGTATGATTAGCCTCTCAGGTTGGCCACTGTCGTTCTTAGAACGTCATGCGCTTGGTCACTGGTGCCCAAGAAGGGACAATACCGGATCCTATATTCAGCCAGGGCTCATGCGTTGAAGGAATGTATCTCAACTGCATATTCACAGTAGAATGGTCAGGAACCCGATTGCATGCATATATTTCTCTTATTATATTATCACAGTTTATATGGCATGGTATTTTCTTGTATCTTACTATATCCCCTGAGGACCTGGTTATCTCTCCAGGTTTAGACAATTTTCTACAGGAATACGGAGCGGCGTTGGAGCTATCCTACATTGATGACGAGGCAGTGCCTTTTGATTTCTAGACTATTTTTTATCTGAGACAGTTGTAGACATTATTTTACATCTTATTTTTTTCTATTTGCGGAGGTCAGACTCCGATCTTGTGAAACTATTTTTCATAACTGTTTGGAGTGAGTATGTTTACCCGGCTATCTTTTGATAATCTTATTTATTTATTTGGACTCTATTATTTTCTGTGTTGAGCTGTGATGAGATTAGATATGTTATTCTGGCCTGTGATTATTCTATTTACAGCTTATGTGCATATATGAGGATTCCATATATTGGAGTATTCTTCGAATATATGCAGCTGGCATGTTCACGTACTTGGTCCTACGTATTTTGGGACTGGGGCGTTACATGTTTTTGTGGTGGCCCATGCAGGTCCACATAAATATTGTTGGGTTATATGACTGCGCCTAACAAGCCTGCATATAGGAATAGGAATATCTCATCCAAAACTACTACTACCTCTTGACTTCCAATCTTTTTGGGAAACTTCCTTGATTATTTGATTTCCTCATATCTAATCTTTCTAATATCAACTTATCTTTTTCGTGCCAACAGTATACATTTAAGAAGTGGACGTACTTCTGCCTTGGCCCTCACATCTGGTGAAGAGGCTACTCCGGAGGGACAAAATCCTCCTATGACTCCAGCGACACCATACCAGCCAGGACAGTCACAGCCTACTACGACACCGACGACGGAGTACCCAGAGATCACAGCACCCCCAAGCAGCCAGGCTGGGCAGACTACTACCATGCCACCGGACGGGAATCTACCACTGCCTCCACCACCACCATTCCCTCAGCAGTTTCCTCCACAGTTGGGACCTCAGATGCCTCCACCACCGATTAATGGGAGCCCTACTTCTCAGTTTATGTACGCCATGATACAGGCACAGTGGCAGCAGACTGAGCTGATGAGACAGACGATGATGGCAGCAATGGCTAGACCTCTACCACCACCTCCAGTACCAGCACCAGTACCGGCTCTGCATCCTTATGAAGGCTCTATCAAGAATTTTACGGATATGAACCCCAAGGCCTTTAGAGGAACAAAGAAGCCATTAGAGGTATCACAGTGGCTTATTAGTACCGAAAAGCTACTGAAGGCATCCCAGTTGCTAGCTCGAGATTGGATGACAGCAGTGGACTTACTGTTAGAAGACAATGCTCACCACTGGTGGAAGGCGGAAGAGAGACGACTAGGCACTGGGATCACCTGGAAGCAGTTCTATGATGCGTTTTATGAGAGGTTCTTCCCTATTCATATCAGAGATGGTCTCTATGACCAGTTCCTTCATCTGAAGCAAGGGAATATGACAGTTGATGAGTATGACTCGGAGTTTAATCGCCTTAGTCGATTTGGTGCGGGATTGATTCCGACGAAGTTAGAGAAGGCGAGGAGATTTCACCAGGGGCTTGCACCAGAGCTCAAGTCTTATACGACTACCCAGTCTCGAGTCTCCCATTCAGCTGTCTTGGAAGAAGCTCGTGCTTAGAAGATTCTTCGCAAGGAGCAGCAGCAGACATCGAGGCGCCATACCCCAGCAGCTACACCAGCCCGAGCTACGCAGGAAGGACCTATTAGGAGGACCACATGACAGTACCAGCAGAGGCACACACCTTATCAGAAGCCCACCTGCAACTTTTACGGAAAGCAGGGGCATATCAGAGATGACTGTCGACTTCGTTTGGGCTTATGTATGAGATGTGGATCAAGACAACACTTGGCCAGAGATTGTCCTGAGCAACAGGCTCTAGTTCAGGCACATCAGGTCCAGAGGCCTACAGCCCCAGCACCTCGTCCACCATTACCACCACAGACAGCACAGTACCACAAGGCCAGAGCTCAAGGTCCAGGGCAGAACAATGAAAAGGCATTCTCTCTAGCTGTTGAGAATGTAGAGACAGAGGCAGAGGTCATAGCAGGTATGATTTTAGTTGCATCTTTTCCTGCTATTACCTTATTTGATACTGGAACCACGCATTCATTTATAGCCGCTAGTTTTGCCACAAGATACAGCATTCCCATCACACCCTTAGCTAAGAATGTTAAAATCCTTACTGGAGAAGGAGTTGTACCTGTTAGTGGTGTTTGTAGACTTTGTCCTGTAGTGATAAATGGCAGAGAGATGATGGCACGACTTCTTGTATTTCCTATGCCGACATTTGATGTGGTTCTTGAAATGGACTGGTTGAGCCAGCATTTCGCTCTCATAGACTGCCATAGGAGCAGTAGTATATTTAGACCACTGAATGCGGCAGAGTTTGAGTTCACCAAAGAAGATGGAGATAGTTGTGATGCACCCATATCGGAGACTCATATGATGATGCATGATACCCCTCAGCACCCTATTATTACCGAGTTCGAGGATGTATTCCCCGAGGAATTACCAGGACTACCACCTGACCGAGATATTGAGTTTTCTATTGAGCTTACTCCCGTAGCCGAGCCTATTTTATCTCGAGTATATCGTCTGGCACCCAAGGAGTTGGTAGAAATGAAGACGCAGATTGATAACTTATTAGAGAAGGGATTTATTCGTGCCAGTGCGTCACCATGGGGAGCACCTGTTCTTTTTGTGCCTAAGAAAGACGGGACAGTGCGCATGTACATCGACTACAGAGTATTGAATGCGATGACGGTGAAGAACAAGTATCCCTTGCCGCGTATAGACGATTTATTCGATCAACTGAGTGGAGCAAAAGTATTCTCCAAGATTGACTTACGATCGGGCTATCACCAATTGAAGGTTCGGAAGGAAGACATTGCAAAGATGGCCTTTCGATCGAGGTATGGACACTACGAGTTCTTGGTCATGCCTTTCGGTTTGACCAATGCTCCCAAAGTTTTTATGAATTTAATGGACAAGATCTTTCACCAGTACTTGGACAAATTTGTAGTAGTATTTATAGATGATATCTTGATTTACTCCAAGAGTCAAGAGGAGCATGAGCAGCATCTACAGATTGTTTTGGGAACGTTAAGGAATGAGCGACTTTTTGCGAAGCTTAGCAAGTGTGATTTCTTTCTCAAGGAGGTATCATTTTTTGGTCATATTGTTATGGGTGATGGTATATCAGTGGACCCAGAAAAGATCACAGCAGTCAAATCATGGCCCGCTCCCACATCAGCTTCTGAGGTGAGAAATTTCTTCGAACTTGCGGGTTACTACCGACGGTTCGTAGAAGATTTCTCTCGAATAGCGGGGCCAATGACTCGATTGACTTGCAAGGATCAGGAGTTTGTATGGACAGACGAGTGTCAAACCGCTTTTGACGAGTTGAAGAATCGATTGACCACAACACCGATCTTGACACTACCATCGGGCCCAGGTGGATTTGTGATCTACAACGACGCATCCGGGAAGGGATTAGGATGTGTATTGATGCAGCACGGTCGGGTAGTAGCATATTCATCATGACAGTTGAGAGTGCATGAAAAGAATTATCCGACCCACGATCTAGAGCTCGCAGCGGTTATCTTTGCTTTGAAGCTATGGAGACACTACTTGTACGACGAAAAAGTTGATATCTATACTGATTATAAGATCCTCAAGTACGTGTTCACACAAAAAGAGTTGAATATGCGGCAGCGACGTTGGTTGCAGTTGATGAAGGATTATGAGATCAAGCTTTATTATCATCCGGGCAAGGCTAATGTCGTGGCAGACGCATTGAGCCGCAAGCCCATGGCACACTTTTTAACCACACAGAAGGAGTTGATTAGAGACTTGGAGAAGCTTGGTATTGAAGTAGTATTGCCTGGAGCAGACGGTGTACTAGCCAACCTCCAAGTGCAATCATCATTGGTAGAGCGCATCAAGGCAGCATTGCCCAATGATGTTAGATTTCCACGGCTCAGAGAGAGGACTGAAGCAGGAGAGCAGACGGGATTGAGAATCCACCCCGATAGGACATTGCGATGTGGCGATCGTATTTATGTTCCCAATGGAGAGCTACGGCAGGAGCTGATGGCAGAGGCTCACAGTTCGGCTTACTCTATTCATCCCGGAGGAACCAAGATGTATCGTGACTTACGACAGTATTATTGGTGGCATGGAATGAAGCGGGAGATAGCTCCTTTTGTTGCCAAGTGCTTGGTATGTCAACAAGTTAAGATGGAGCACCAGAGGACGGCCGGATTATTGCAGCCGCTACCCATTCCCGAGTGGAAGTGGGAGCACATTACTATGGATTTCGTTACGAGTTTTCCTCGGAGTCCTAGGGGACGTGACGCAGTGTGGGTGATTGTTGATAGACTTACCAAGTCAGCCCATTTCTTACCTTTTAGAGTGGGCCAGTCGACAGAGGTATTGGCAGAGATGTATATGGAGCAGATTGTGAGATTACACAGTGTGCCTGTTAGTATTGTGTCAGACCGTGACTCGAGATTTACCTCACATTTTTGGAGAAGCATGCAAGAGAGTTTGGGCACCCGATTGAAGTTTAGCACGGCATACCATTCTCAGACAGACGGTCAGTCGAAGCGTACCATTCAGACGCTAGAGGATATGTTGAGAGCGTGCATGCTTGACTTTGGCGGTTCATGGGAGGACCATCTTCATCTTGTTGAGTTTTTCTACAACAATAGCTATCAAACGAGCATTCAAATAGCTCCGTTTGAGGCATTGTATGGTAGGAAGTGTCGGTCTCTTGTTTGTTGGAGCGACATAGGAGAGCGACAGTTATTGGGTCCCGAATTGGTCTTGAGCACAGTAGAGACAGTGAAGAAAATTTAGGACCACCTGCGAACAGCACAGGATCGTCAGAAGCAGTGGGCAGATAATCGTCGTCGACCTTTGGAGTTCAAAGAGGGCGACCATGTGTTCCTGAAGATATCCCCCACTAGAGGCACGATTCGATTCGGAGGATGTGGCAAGTTGAGTCCAAGGTACATCGGGCCTTTCGATGTCTTGGAACGTGTTGGAGAGGTTGCCTACAGATTGGCCTTGCTACCGTCGCTAGAGGGAGTGCATGACGTATTCCATGTATCTCAGTTGAGGAGGTACGTGGCGGACAACAATCATGTGCTTGATCACTCCGAGATCACAGTTGGACCGAGTTTGTTGTACGAAGAGCAACCAGTAGGTATCCTCGATCGCCGAGTGAAGGTGTTGCGAAATCAATCTATTCCATTAGTTCGCGTGGCATGGAAGCATCACTCGCCAGGGGAGTCTACTTAGGAGCGCGAGGACGACATCCGAAATCGCTACTCGCATTTGTTCGAAGACAAAGGTATGTCTTGCAGTTAAGCTATTAGATTACTATTAATTTCCTTGCATTGCATTCGATCCCCCGACCTTAGTTTAATTTCGAGGACGAAATTTTTTTTAAGTTGGGTAGGATGTAAACTCCCATAATTTATAATTGATTTTTTTATAAATTAAATTAATTTTATTACATATTTTATTAGTTATGGATTTATTTACTATTAAGTTATTGGTATAATTAAAATTTGTGTGTATATATACATTATTATATGTGTGCATGTTAATATTTCTATTAAATAAGGTATATAATAAATTCTATGATTTTTAGGAACTTGTTCGTAAATTTTTGGGAATTTATTGCTTGCTTAAAATATGTATATTTATAATTGATATATATATATATATATATATATATATATATATATATATATATATATATATATATATATATATATATATATATATATATATATATATATTATATATATATATATATATACATATATATATATATATATAGTTATTAAAAAAATATTAGTGGGCTCGGCCACACCCAGGAAGGGGGGCGGGCCAGCCTCGGTTGTCAAGCAGTGCTTGTGCTTTAAAAAAAAATTATAAAGGGGGAGGGGACCAGCCCACGTGGGACCGGTCCACCTCCACCCGAGACCCCCAAAGTAGTGGAGTAGCAGCAGCTGCTGCTATAGAATTCACTCAAGCCCCCTCCCAACTCTAAGTCCTATTTCTATTAAGAGTCAGCGGCAGTAGTATATAAACTACTCAACCAAAATCGAAACCCTAACCCTCAATAATCCTTCACCTTCCCATCTCCTCTCCACCTCGACCCCAAGGCCGCCAACTCCTCGCGCACACCCTAGCCGCCGAACAACCACCGCGCCGCCGTGAAACACCCCAACCCGACGGACGAGCGAGAGACTCCCCTGTTTTCGTACTTCCAGGTACAGATTTTTGAGTTGTATATCTTCCCTGTTTTGCAATGATTTCTCGATCCGTCGCCTCCTAGGCAATGACCACATAACCATCTACAAATCCCTCCAGGTAGAACCTGGGAAGACCCAATGAGTGAATCGAGAAATCGATTCAAATTCTCGAGAAAAACTCGAGGAAAAACAGAATAGAAAGCAGTCTCAAACCCATAATTGGAAGCCAAAATTTTGGCGATTCTTCACAGTTTTTTAAAACTAATTGAACACTTGTGAAGACAACATAACCACGACTAAAACGCAACTGGTAGATTGATATTTTGATTTCTGTGCAAGAATTAAATCCGTGTTAAACTGGTGTGAAAAACTGTTTTTGAAATAGTAAATTTCAGAAAATTTTCTCCGATACGACGTGCGTCCCGACAAACCGGGTGACGTGGTCGCACGCTATATGCATCGAAAGGCGCGTATGGACGTTGCGGACGTGTGGGAACTGACGGAACTCAGTTTCGTCGCGTGTGCGCGACAAAATCAACGCGTATCCGTCGAGATACCCCCGTATCGGCGTTTTGCAAACTTGCCCATAACTTTGTGTACAGTCGTCGATTCGAGACAAAACTTGCGCCAACAGGTCCGAATCGAAATTTTGGTCCTGTGTGCCAAGTTTGGTTCAATTCTGAGAAGGTTAAATCGGAACCCATTTTTGGTGGGCCCGCGACCCACTCAACGGGCGATTTTGTGCACGGCTCATCGGAATCCAAAACTGGACATACCGTTGAGTTCCTCTCCTCGAACTAAAATCGTAGACATGTAGTTTGACGACTTTAGAATCCATAGACTTTGACACGCATTTCGGTACAAAGCGGGTCCAACGGCGGACATCGTTTTGACCCAAAATTACGATTTTGCCCATATTCCAGAATTTGAATTTTGGACAGGTGTTTCCTAGGTATATCTTTTACACTGAGTGAATTTTTTATGTTTGTTTCAGCGTCCAGAGTTGTTTGGAGACTGTGATGTTTCTTAGCTGACATTGTGATTTCTTGGGCTTGCCACTTTGCACCATCAGGCAAGATACCTTGCCACCTTACTCTGTGATTATTATATTTCTTATTTTCAGTTGTTATTTTCAGCATTTCTTATTTCTTGATATTTAAACTGTGCGTCCAAGTCACACTTGGGTGCAAGCGACTCTATCGGTCGTTTTTCTTGCCTTATTTATTTCTCTTGTATTGACTTAGTCTATTGACCACCCATTGATGTTGAGGTATTGGTATATCTCATACGGCCTTACCACTTGTTATATCACGTGATGTGAGTCACATATAGGACACGTATCCGCGTAGTCAGCTGGCCACCGATACGTATGGAGCGTGCGACGGATAGGGGTAACTGCCAATAGAATTGCATACTAGAAGACTTGGGGGTTACTAGAGGTACATGTCAGTCATGGAGATAATGATACTAGGTATTGGGTAGGGAGAACATTACCTGACGTATGGGCTTCGATTGCACTTCCCTTGTAACCCGGAAGCTCCGCTGGAGATACGGGTATGATTAGCCTCTCAGGTTGGCCACTGTCGTTCTTGGAACGTCATGCGCTTAGTCACTGGTGCCCAAGAGGGGACTATACCGGATCCTATATTCAGCCAGGGCTCATGCATCGAAGGAATGTATCTCAACTGCATATTCACAGTAGAATGGTCAGGAACCCGATTGCATACATACCTTTCTCTTATTATATTATCATAGTTTATATGGCATGGTATTTTCTTGTATCTTGCTATGTCCCATGAGGACCTGGTTATCTCTCTAGGTTTAGACGATTTTCCACAGGAGTACGGAGCGGCGTTGGAGCTATCCTACATTGATGACGAGGCAGTGCCTTTTGATTTCTAGACTATTTCTTATCTGAGAAAGTTGTAGACATTATTTTATATCTCATTTCTTTCTATTTGCAGAGGTCGGACTCCGATCTTGTAAAACTATTTTTCATAGCTGTTTGGAGTGAGTATGTTCACCCGGCTATCTTTTGATACTCTTATTTATTTATTTGGACTCTAGTATTTTCTGTGTTGAGCTGTGATACGATTAGATATGTTATTCTGGCCTGTGATTATTCTATTTACAGCTTATGTGCATATATGAGGATTCCATATATTGGAGTATTCTTCGTATATGTGCAGCTGGCATGTTCATGTACTTGGTCCTACGTATTTTGGGACTGGGGCATTACACTCTACCTCTCTATCTTGAATTCCTTTCTTGTCATCTCATGCCATAATCTTGATCAGGTGCATACAATACTTCATGGTATAATTTTCATATCAACTTATTTCCTTGTCTCTTTCTCTATAAATTTTGTACCATCTATCTCCTCGGGATAGTCTCCTCATTCTTTATTGGATCTCAATTTCAAGATCTTGCTTAAGGTATGGTACTCTTTGTAATCCTCTTTATGTCATCGTAGGTAACCATAGTCATAATCCTCGTCTCAATAAGTTTTTCCGAAATTTTAATCTTAGGCATCTTCATTTATTTGGACAAAACATACTATTCCTTATAATTATCTCTTCTTGTATTCCCACTACATAACCTCAAACCAATACAATGTTCCAGTTGTCATTCCTCTAGTATTTATAACTAGCCTTCAACGATAAGGGTTTACTAGTCTGCCTCTTGAGGTACAACTTTTAACTCTAGTCCTAGATCCTTGGCTACGATTAATCATCAAAGATCATGATCAATTCTTAAACTTGACCAACCCTAAAACTCTATGTTATACTTTTACAAGCTTTAAGTCATATCCAATAACAGCATAACCAATATGCCACCTTATCTATCCATAAGCAATTATACGTTTCTTACAAGCACGTCTAACTATTTTACTATGATTTTCTATGGAAGGTTTAAGGCTAGGTTAAATAATTACTTATATCTAATGCCTCTATCATAGTCTAAATCTATTGGTCATTCTTCTATTCTCTATCTCCAATAGTTCGTTCAAGGTTTGACTCATCCGATATAGAGTTGGTTGACTAGTCTAAATTAGTCTTACATATTCCTAGACCACATTTCTCTCTGATACCTAATCTTCCTAGGAAAGTTCCTCATTATCCAAGAAATTTTTTTCCCCATCATATCATATTCCTGATTTCTATAACCTATACGTAAAAATTCCTCAAATTTTTGTGCAACATAACTCCAAATGTTGATATCTAGTTATGATTATCATGTTCCACCAATTTGTTTTATCCCGTCGGAATCCTCAGACTCTATTTTATACCGTCCTTCAGGTTTGCACTCTTCAATCTAAGATTCCAACTGTGTCTTCCTTCAAGTCATATTCCTACTCATCTCATCCTTTATGATCGAGAAATCTTTATATTCTTTTAATCAACCTGGGTGGATCACGTTCACTTCTATTCCAATTTAGGCTAGCCTAGACAAGGACGACATGGTTTAGTCTAATAATCCTCATGTTTTCTGTTAGGGTTAAGCTTGGTACCGTACTCTATTCCACATCCTATCTTGGTGGAGTATCTATACAAGCCTATCCACCTTAACTAACAGCTAGTCCTGTCAAGCATGTTTGACTATATCCTTCCAGTAAAAACTTTCTAACTCAAAGTGATAATTTACAGGCTGTCGTCGAATCACTAATTTGTGATTCAATGAATCATTCAACCAGAAATTTTTCTATAGAAACTAAACCTCGATATAAATGACATTCTTATCCTATCTGTCTATTTAGTAAAGACGTCTATACAACCCCTTTATACCTTAAATAATGTATAAATAATCCCTAGTAAATATCCTATCTGTCTTAGTCATATCCTATGATAAGATAATATTGATAAGATAATACTGAAATAATTGTAAAACACAAGTGTTCGTCCGTCCGAGAGAGGGAAAGACACAAATTCATAAGTAGGAATTTAAGAAAGGTATGATTGAGCACAAATATGAAGTTTCAATGACGATAGTAGAAGTCAAATAAATTTTCAATAGCAATAGTTGATTGAAATTCTAATATGTAATACTAATGCAGGCTCGTTCGGTACAGTAATGTAACCGAACAATTTATATCAACTAGCATGGGCCACCACAAAAATATGTCATGTCCCAGTTCAAAAATATATAGGAACTTGAGACGCGAGCATGCTAGCTAATACAATCTAGCATAAGTTCCCAATTTAATGGATTTATCCCTAGACGTACTACAATGTCAATGGTACTAAAGGTAACTGGTCATCTATATCTCAACCCATAATAATAAAATGAATATAAAGAATGAACATAATATATTAAAGTTGGCCACCCAGTAATATAAATGTTCGAGCAAGCTCAAGGAAGGAATAAGGTTGTAAATAATAGGTTACGTGGCAGCATGAATCAAATAAAGGTGAAATGTATACAGGAAAGAGTAAATGGAAATATCAGAGAACACACACATATATATATTCCTGAAATCTCGGTGCATCATGCAGCACCTGCCTAGCTACTCTGTACTAACTGCTCAGCAAATACCTAGAGAGATCACCAGGTCCTTAGTGGGACATAGCAAGATACAGAAATACATGCCATAATATGAACTAAATAAATTGAACCCGAATCATAACATGATCTAATATCCAGTCATTAATCAGTAAACCATATCTCTGACCAATCATGATTAATGGATGGCATACCAGCCCATGATAAGATATTGTCCCATGATACGGTCATACTTAGGTACACGAACTAACCATTCTACGTGAATGCATGTTGAAGATGACTTTGGAGCATGTGGGTAGGTGAATATAGAATTTGTGTCGAAACACGGGCCGACGTCGGATCACGAGCCGATGTAAACATACATGCACTAGTATACCTCCCGACCACAACTAGCGCGCAGCTAGATGCCGTTGTCGGACATATCCCTAGTGTATGTATGGCCCCATAATCGGGTAACCACGCCCATAATCGAGTCCCACTGAGGCTAAAATAAAATAACTATCTGTCCCATATGCCTACTGATAGTCTTCCCCGCCCATGAACCGTGCAAGTCGAATCCACGACTCAAACAATTCGTAACTCAATACAAGTCTCTAGCCTAGACACCATCTAACTCTATATGTACCGAACAAGAACCGCTCGTACCGATGATCATTCGAATGTGTAAGCTCGTGCCAACACAATGAACCTTCACTCACAGTGTCGTGTAATGTCTCTTAACAAATCATAGAAGTTATTCAGAATAACTTCACAATTTCTGGGTACGGCTGCTAACTCTAAGTCACATACGCACGCACCCATAACATCGATGCTATCATCGATAAAACCCAAGTCATCCTAGGATACACACTACCAGTGTCACCAACTAACAACACAATATTAGAAATAAATAAGGTAAGCAGAACAAGTATGGCAAGGTATCTTGCCTGGGGTGAAGCAATAATCCGATAATGTCCTGCAAGCAAATCGTCAAGTCCAAGAAAGGTTGCAACATAGGAGTCTCCATGAACGCCTCTGGATCCTGAAACAAACATCACCAATATTCCAGAAATAAGGAAAATAGCTAAGATAGACTACCCGTAAGTCCAATTATGGACATAAGGACAAAATGGTAATTTCGGATCAAAATACGGTCCGTCGTTGGACCTACTTGTACCGAAATTTGTGTCAGGATCAAATTCATCAAAATCTAGCAAACTATAAGACCATAAGTCCAGAATGATGATATGAACCCAACGGAATATCCAGAATTGGATTCCAATGAGCCGATCTCAAAATGACCCGTTGACTCAGACGTTGGAATCTGGTTTGCACGAAAAAGTGTGCCAGAGCCAAAGTCCACTAAATTTAGTATAGTATATGTCAGCGAGTCCAAAATGACGATACTAACCCAATGGTATATCCAGAATTGGATTTCGATGAGCGGATCATAAAATGACCCGTTGACTCGGATGTTGGAATCCGGTTTACACGAAAATGCATGTCGGAGCCAAAGTCCACTAAATCTAGCAAATTATATGTCATGAGTACATAATGATGATACGAATCAAACAATATATCCAGAATTGGATTCTGATGGGCCGATCTGAAAATGACTTGTTGACCCGGACTATGGGACCCAATTTGCACCGAAATACGAGTCAGGGACCATGTCCTCCAAATCTAGCAAACTATATATGAATTTGGACCAGAAGGATACCACGAGTCTACTGGTAGTGTCAGAATTGGAATCCAGAGTCCCGGGTCCACAATTAAAATTTTACAAGTTGGAAATTATGAATTCGAACGACCAACTTTGGCGTCAAATTCAACTAACCAAACGACCTCATAATGAAACAAAAATTTTATGAAAAGAAATTGGTTATACCAGCTATGCACAGGAATTGGTGGCTCACCAAATAGATATATGTCAGCGGAGTTATATATCCATGAAGTTGGCTCAATGAAACTGTCCAAAATAAACACAATTATTCAGGCAACTTGGTAGCCGATTTTGACCTAGCAAATGAAAGAATTAACGGTTGAAATTTTAGTTGACAGTAGAGCTATATACCAAAATTGTAACGGAGGTCGGATTGCCGAGAAAATATGCACGAAGTTGATGTCTTGAAGCTCAATTCTGACTTGGCATTCCTCGTGTGCGTTGACAGGATTTCGACTCTGAAGTCGAAATCGACCGTCTAGGGTATTGCGGCCAGGATGAGTTGCCACGCAGAGGCGTGCATGGGTGGTGCACAGCCACCGTACGGTGGAGGATGACCGGTCGGGGCCTTGCCGGTGAGCACGACCAACTCATTCACGCGGGCTCACTTTACAGCAGCGACAGCAACAATGGCTGATGTCCGGAGGTCATTGGGAACATGGCGATACGTTAGGCTCGCTGGGGTGGTGTACAAGGTGATACGCGGCCACCCACGGTGTGCCACGATAGCCATACAATGTTGGGGTAGGCCGGGATGGCCGCGGGGCTGACACGCTGTTGTATGCACGTGCAGGCACTACATAGCCATACGATGGCCTATTACGGCCTGAGGCGACCACCACAGTGACCGACGATGGCCTGGAGGAGGCCAACATAGTTGTACGCTGGTAGCACGACGGCCAAGGCACTCTAAATGGCTGCTGCCATTGGAGAATGAGAGAGGAATAAGGTGAGAAGGTTTCGGAGTTTAGAGAATAATGAAAAGAAGAATGTGAAGGGTGGTTCTTTAGGGTTAGGAGCTTCTAGGGTTTTGGGGAAGTCTGATAAAGTGAAGTAAGAAGAAAAGGAAGGAATGGGGGGCTGTAGGCCAGGTTGGGATGGAGAAGAGTTTGTGCAAAAGGAAAGAAGAAGTGAATGTGTGATTGTGATTAAAGTTGGGAGGAGAGAGATGTATGCATTAAATGTGAGGGGAAATAAGTTTGCGTAAAAATGGAAATGAGTGTAGGTTAGGGTGATTTGTCATGTACTATGAGGGAGGTGCTCATATTTATTGAGCCTCTATTGGGTCTGGCCAAAAATAGGGTGTATGAGTGAAAGAGAGTTGAGGGCTGGCCCAAAATGTGGGTTCATGGAAATGAGTTTTATCTATTAGCTTTTGGATGGTGGTGTTTGTGTGTTTGGTATTTTGTAGGAAAGAAAGGTGTTGTATGTTTGGGTGGTCATGAGGGAGTCACATGTGGTTTGGATGGGTTCATTTTGGGTTTGGTTGGATCAAGATTGGCTAGGTGTGATCAATGGCTACAAATTTAGCCATTTGTAATCATTGACGAAGTAGGAGCATACGAGAGCTCAATTGGATGGCATGCAAGTGGCATGTACGTAGTAGGCGCAAAATAGGTCAAAATCACATATTGGGTCGATTAGCTTGGACTGATGTCGAGCCATGAAATTGAATTGGAAGTTAGGTCATATTTTTCGGTAGATGATCAAATGGCCTAAATTGACCTGAAAGTTGTGCGATATAAATAGAGTACAAGGGAACAAGTTTAAATAAGAAATGATATAACAACATAAAGATAAACTTGTCTAGATCAAAACTCATGAAGGACGTTTCATGGGATTGACATCCCTAGCGCTCCAAAAATTAAAGTCATGAAAAAATTTATTGAAAATAATTCATTTAAAAAATTAAAATAAACCCTAAAATTCAGGGGGCTTACAATAGATAAATAGTGGAATGGTTGTAGTCCATTGATTCTAGAGTCTCTCGTTAGGGTTAAGTCATCTATATGAATTCTATATTACTGATCCGATCTGATCGGTCTATCTAATGGAGGCGTCTATCTAATCCCTTATTACCTTTAATATCCTATCAACTACCGTCTATCCTATGATAAAATATAACCCAAAGGATTTGTCAAGCACGAGTATTCATCATTCTGAAATAGGAAAAGACGAGAATCCATGGTAAGGAGGACAAAAAGAATGATCGACTTCAATTACGTGTTCCAAAGGCAATAAATAAAATTAAGTAAATTTTTAAGACAATTGTGGATTGAGATCCTAACACACTATCCTATTGCAAGCTAGTTCAGTGTAATAACGTAATCGAAACAATATGCTCTTGACCTTCATGGGCCACAACAAAAATATGGAACTGTAGAAGCCTGGGGGTGAATAGGGTAATAAAATAATTACCAATAATAATATACAAAGTAGAAAAAGTAATTCAAAAGAGAGAACAGATCGAACACTCGATGTATCCTGGTATCCTCCCTTGGGGAACTCTAGTCCCGAAACTCTCTCCAGCTTTAATTCACTATTTGGGTAAACAAAACGATCTTTGATCCGAAGACTCGTCAACTTCTTACACACGAGTTTTTATCTGAAGGCTCGTCAACTTCTTACACACGAGTTTTTATCCAAAAGCTCGTCAACTTCAAACACAAGAGAAAAGATTTCGATCTTCTTGGACACTTAGAAGATCTAAGTTACAACTCTTTGAAATAACTCCAACACTTTTGTGGATGACAAATAAAAGTTTTGTAGAGTTATGGGGGAGCTCTTTGGTAGATAAGAAAAATTAAAGCTTAAATGGATAAGCATTTATGAAGAATGAAGAAGTCTATTTATACAAATCCAAAAGCACCAAGCATTTACAACAGCCGAACGGATCATCCATCAGTTTTTTATGAACGTCTGACGTATTATCCGTTCCAACAGTAATGGATAGAAAACTAGCCGTTGGATGCATTAAATACTTTGACTTATCACCGTTGGATTTGAATTTTCAAATAGCCAACTGAGCAAGCCGGATTATCCGACGGTGATCCACAGATGTCCGTCGAATCATTCGAATGTCTCCATAAATACTTGTTATGACAATCCTAATTATCCGAGGTGATCCACGGATGTCCGTCAGATCATCCGAATGTCTCCACAAATACTTGTTGTGACAACATGGATTGTCCGACGGTGATCCGCAAATGTTTGTCGGATCATCCGAATGTCCCCACAAATACTTGCTGTGAGAATCTATATTATCTACGATGATCTTTAGATTTCTGCCAGATCATCCGCTTCTTCATGAATGTTAATTTGTTTTAAATGCTTTTTTTTACTTTGTCATCCAATCAAAGTGTTAACATAGATTTCCTATGAACTTACAGACACTTAGAGAACTAGTAGAGATACGATCTTGGATTTTTTAGCTTTGATCTTGTAACCTTTGATTTGTGATCCATGAGCTGAGTTAGCGTGGTAGGTGTTGTAAGCATCTTTCTTTTATTGTTAACGCTCTTCACATCGTTCCTGTGGAGTAATAGAACTAAAACAGTATGGTGGTTAATTATGGTCAATATATCAAAATCAATGTGTCAATAATCTCTTCCATTTTGATAATTGACAAACGTACGGGTTTAGAAGATAGCTTCCCCATAAAATGATATCTCCCCTTCAATATAATTTATCCCCCTTTGGCATTTATACAAAATAAAAGAATATATGCTAGGGACAAAAGAATATATGCTAGTGTAGATGAACAGGAGAAACATATGCATTGGATAGCATAAAAGTTTTTAAACATAAAGCTATCCTTGCTAGGGACATACACAGAGAACCAAAAGAACTACTAATTATAAGATCAGATAACTAGTCGCCGAAGGACTTCATAAGATAAAACATAATACACTTCCCGAAGGACTGCAAAAACACAAAACATATTTATTCTAAGATACACCACCACCTAGTGCAAGCAACCATCAACTGTCAGGAGCGACCAGAGGGGTCGATGTCTACTGAGGGATCCTCATCAATGCCCGGGGTAGGGTAAAGGCGCCATAGGGATCTATGCCTCTGGGATACATGAAGCCAAGACATTCGAGTTAGTAAAGCGTAACCCAAGATAGTTTGGATGTTGTACTGTAGGGCTGACAAATGGATCCCTCTCCTCAAAAATATGCTAAATGTAGTGGCTTAATCGATAAACCCATGATGAATGAGAGTGCCGAGGCCCCAAGTAATAGCTTGGATGCGCTCTAAGGTGGAGATGGAGAGAGAGTCAAAACGTCGATCTATGTATCAACGAATCTCATGAGATATAGCATCGTAGCCGGAGGACTAGAAGATGTACCGGCCACAGGTGGATGGAAAGCAGATGGACGAGATGATGAGTGGAGGGGTCTTGATTTAGATTTGGCTAAGAGGGATGGTTTGGTATCTATGGGGCAATTTTTGAGATTCACTCCATTGGCTTCAAGGATCATGGTGATGTACATGCCAAACAGAAGGGATCGGTGGTTGGCTTCATAGATTCTGATCATAGAACAAACGATTGTTTTTGCCAGGGAGAATGGTTGTTTGGTGAACAGATAATACATAGCAATCAATTCCTGAGTTGTGAGGTTGTCTATGTTTCCAAATTTTGGGGTGATGGAGTGACAAAGGATACGATGTAAATTATGATAAAATGGGGACAAGTCCTTGTCATCCAGTTTAAGAGAGGAGGGACGATCACAAATTCAAAAGATGAACTCCTCAAAGGTGTAGTTAGAAGAGAGTTTGATGGAGTCAATGTGGACGGGCAGAGGACAAAGATTGCGACGTTCCAAAATACCAAGGATGTTGGCCAGCGACGCTGCGGTGACAGTGAACTTTACCCTGCCCACTTTGGTCTCAATTTTTGTGCCATCTCCACTAGCAACTAAGTTACAGTAGAACATCCGAATGGCAGCGGGATATGTAAGCCCCCTAGATTTTAGGTTTCTTTTTAAAAAAAATTAAATGAATTATTTTAAATAAATATTTTATTATAATTAGTTTTTATCATTAAATGTACATTTTTGTGACTTTGATTTTTGGATCGCTAGGGATGTCAATCTCTCGAAACGTCCTTCATGAGCTTTGACCTACACAAGTTTATCTTCATTTTAATATATCATGTACCACTCAAACTTGTTCCCTTGCATTCTATTTATATCGTACAACTTTTTGGTCAATTTAGGTCATTTGATCATCTACAGAAAAAACTTGACCGAACATCTAATTTAATTTCGAGACTCGATATCGATCCAACCTAAACGAACAAATATATGATCTTGACTAAATTTGAGCCTACTACACACATGCCACTTGTGTGCCATCCAATTGAGCTCTCGTGTGCTATTATTTCATCAATGGTCATAGTTGATCTAATTTGTAGGCATGACTACACCTAAAGCCATATGTGTTATTTCTTCTTATTAATCATACTAGCCAAGTACCCTTGTGTGTATTAGGCCTTCGATCCACCTAAGCATAAAGAATGTTTAGTATTTTAGCCCTATATTATTCTTATTAGAAACCTTCAGCCCATGAATCTTTATTTGGATCCTTAACCACAACAAATCCTAGCCATGTCAGCAAATCCAAGCCCACTACATATTACCTAAAATCCAAATCCTTCCCTAGCAAATCCCATAGGCCAGTCCCACTACAAATAAATTAGCATGGGTCTTCCCCTTATCCACTGGACCATGCATACCCAACCCACACAAGCCCAACCCTAATCCCCTTGATCATGCTCTTTTATCCAACCTACAGTACATAGCGGCACCCGTTAACCCATGCCCACTGTTTTCAAATTGTTAAGCAGCAGCAACATGCTACTATACATCTACCTCATCTGTATGTGTACAGGTCGAAAGCATACGATGTCTTAGATAGCTGGAGTGATCGCGCCTCTCACTCTACTCCACTCTATATAAACTATTCTCCACCTTGCCCTAAACCCTAGCAGCCACCCTAGCCCGCCTTCGACACCACCATGGCCGCCTGCCACCATGCGAGTCATGCAGCACCACCAGCCTCGCGACCCCCAATCGGTCGTATGCCGTCCTACACAGCCACCATTCCTACAATAGAGGCACAGTAGCGCACCGTCACCTGGGCGCCCGCGCTGTGTCGTGCCCTCGCGCTTGACCATATTGTCGTAGCAGCGTGCTACGACTGCTGCGGTTGCCACCTCTGGATACCGAACCGCCTGAAGAGTGCCCAACGATCCCCGTACACATGTCACATGACCCCCTCCTACGGTGGAGGCACACCATGTGTGCCTTCCCGCATGCACAAGCACGACTATGCGCCGGTGACGCACGCGATAATGCCTTCACGTGTACTGCACTCGTCCGAGGCGATAGTCTGACCGTCCTGTGCACCACCACAAGCATCCCCAACGTGTCATCACCCTCCCTGACTATCGTCGCTGGTGATTCCTACGATTTTGAATCGATCCCGTCGAGACGGTGATGAACGCCAAGTTAGAATTCGTACTTCAGTGTAGCGACTTTGTGCATATTTTCTAGGAGATCCAACCGTTGGATCGTCAAAATCTTTCTTCCATCGTAATCTTAGTATACAGCTCTATCTTTACCAAAATTTTTAGCAGTTAATTTGATCATTTGATATGTCAAAATCGACAACAAATTTGCAAGATTAAGTTATATTTATTTTTGATAGTTTCATAGAGCCAACTTTACATATTTATTTATCCCCTGTCGTAGCTCCTTTTGATGAGCCACAAGTTCCTATGCATAGCTGGTTTGACTCTCTTCTTGTGATAAAAATTTTATTCCATTGTGAGGTTGTTTGATTAGTTGAATTCGTCGCCAAAGTTGGTCGTCCGAATTGGTTATTTTCAACTTGTAAAATTTAAATTTTAACACGTGGCCCCAACACCACTAGTAGTATCGTGGCATCGTTCTGTCCAGAAATTGTATATAATTTGCTGAATTCGAAGCAACGTAGCCCCGACACGCATTTTGGTGGAAATTGGGTCCCATAATCCGGGTCAACGGGTCATTTTGAGATCAGCTCATCGAAATTCAATTCTGGATATACCGTTGGGTTCTTATCGTCATTCTGGACTCGTGGACATATAGTTTGCTAGGTTTAGATGACTTTTATCCTGGCACATTTTTAGTGTAAAGTAGTTCCAACGGTGGATATCGTTTTGACCCAAAATTATCGTTTTTCCCCTGTGTCAAAAATTGGACTTATGGGTAGACTATTCTATTTAATTTGACTAGTTTGGACATGTTGGTGATATTTGTTTCATCACCAGACGACGTCTGATAGATTTTCCTCTATGTATCACTACTAACTATAATTAATTCTTATTATGTTCGTATTTCGGAACTCGTGCGTCGAAACTGAGATCAGTCGATTCCAGTGATCTCACATTACTGAAATTGACAAGGTGACCATAAGGACCGCCAAGATAAGATTGATAATCTTGTGGTTGATCATCATGTCTTGATTTGTGCGTCATAGGTTTCGTTGTATGAATAACGAGGTACAAACTTGATATTTTAAATCTACAACTTGCAATTCATATTATTAACAAATAATGATTATAGCGACTAGTGTGACCAAGTTCTAGACGATATAATTAACAAGTGTCTTAGATAACATAAGGTAATACACGACTAGAATGGGCCAAGCTCTCTGTAGGAGTTATACGTGGATTTTAGTGTGTGATATATATTTGTTTATGATTTGGGTTGATAGATATTTGCATGGAGCATGGTTCAATGGCCCATAGATAGTTGGGTTAGACTTTGGTACTGCAGTCTCAGCACAGATTGGACAAACTCCAAGCAAGTATACCTTGCCTTTTTGATTTTACAGTATTTACATGATTGTATTCCCTATCAGTCATTTACTTTGGATTTACTTCTACATGATTTACCGGCTCTCATATGTATACTTACATGATTATACCTGCTGACACATGGACATGATATATGGATTCACATTGCATAGCATATAGGAGACTCGGTTATGATCTTTGGATATGTACTCGATGATGGATTTTTCTGTATACATGTTGACTGAACTTCTGGACTTATCATTTACCAGAGTCGGACTGGATGTGTCGTGGATGCGATATGGACAGAACCATTGGGTGGAAAGGACAGTTACTAGACGGAGGGGCTACTTGTAGCTTATTTTATTTATGATTTAATACTATTGCAGCTGGTGACTCAGACCACTATACATGTACCCTTTAGAGAGAGCTCCATTCGTCGAACATTGTCCTCAAGTGTATTTCACACAGACTAGATAGTCTACCTAGTTGTAGTGTTACTGGATCACTTGATTATTTCCTTGATCACATGTTTATTACTTGGATTACCTGTCTACTACCTTCATATGTTTAATTACTGGATCACTCTGGACTTATCATTTACCAGAGTCGGACAGGATGTGTCATGGATATGACACAGACAGTATCATTGGGTGGGAAGGATGGTCACTCGGCGGAGGGGCTACTTGTATCTTATTTTATTTATTATTTGATATTGCTATAGCTGGTGACTCAGACTACTACACATGTACCCTTTAGAGAGAGCTCCATTCGTCGAACATTGTTCTCAAGTGCATTTCACACAGGCTAGATGGTCTGCCTAGTTGTAGTATTTTTGGATCACTAGATTATTTCCTTGATCACGTGTTTATTACCTTGATTACCTATCTACTACCTTCACATGTTATTTATTGTACTTTATTTCGGTATGTGCATTATGTATCTTGCTACGTACCCCTGAGGACCTGTAACCAATTGAAAAATAAGATATGATGATACATCCACAACTAGGATTATAGGTTCTCTAGTACTCTCCAACATGATTGCTTTTGTGGTAGCGCTCAAGCGAGTCGCTAGCACAGTACACGGGTAGTGCTCCAACGAGTCACTAGCAAGACCGATACGACCCAACACGACTCGACACGACATTGCCCAAGCATCTAGTGTCTGTTCTCCCCATATAATGCTCTAATCTATTTTTGTCCTCTAAAAGGACGTCAACATGCATAAAATAATTAAAGACAACAAAAATGACTAACTTAGTCATCTGTACCCAAATATGACTTGAACGCACAATTTAATGTAAAACAATTAAAAATATCAAATAAAAGGTATAAAAATGTTGAAATGACAGTAAATAATCACGAAATAGTGGCAAGGTATCTTTCCTGGAGGTAGTCTGCAGAATAGCAATATCTAGTAACCCAAACCGTCAGAACATTGAAGCAATGAAAGCTAACTTCCGCAAACGTCCTCGGATGTTGAAACAGACATCACCAACATTTTTGGAATAAATAAATATCTAAAATTTTCTGCCTGTAAGTCCAATTCTGGAAATAGGGCAAAATCATAATTTTAGGTCAAATCGGTGTCTGTCGTTGGACCCACCTTGCACCAAAAAGTGTGCCAAATCATATGGTCTCTAAAGTCATCAAGTTATATGTCTATAGGTCTGGTTTGGTGATACGAACTCAACTGTATGTCCAAATTTGGATTCCAGTGAGCCGTGCACAATTTTGTCCGTTGGATCGGGTCGTGGACCTGCCAAAATAGCTTGTCGACCATCTCAGAATCGGACCAAACTTGGCTCATTGGACCAAAAAAATAATACGAGTCCAGTCGCACAAGTTTCGTCTTGATGTGACGAACTTGTACGAAGTTGTGGGCTAGTTTGAAAAAGATTCGATACGGGATATCTCGACCGATACGCCTCGTTTTGGTCGCACACACAACCAAATCGAGTTTCATCAAATCTCATACGTCGGCGAAGTCGACACGCACCTTTCATACTTTCGGTTTACGACCATGTCACCCGGTTTGTCAGAATGAACGTCGTATCGAGAAATTTTTCAAAATTTTACTATTTTTGAAAACTATTTTTCTTGATTTTAGAAATCCATTTTCTCGACACACAGTCGACGAAATCAAAATCTACAAAAAGAGTTTTGAAGCCCTACAGGTTGTCTAAAACTGTGTTCAATCAGTTTTCTAAACTTCGCGATCCTCTTGTCAAAATTTGGTGACAAACAGGGCTTCGGGTCAATGACAAATCTGTCATTATGACACTGATAAATCCTAAACTTTCAGGAATTTTCATGAGCTGTACAGAGCAACTAAAATAATCTATTTGAAGAAGTTTGTAGGGGATCAACTAGGCTACCTGTAAAAATTTATGACTCGAGAAACTGTCGTATATAATGGGAGAAAATTGCTGACGAATCATGGGGTACCTGGGCTCGATGTTTGTGAGTTGTTACTGCTGCTACTGCAGTTGTGCTCACTATCCGTGCCGTCAAGCACTGTCCGTTGATGCTCGGTCGGCTGATGTCGGTTCCGACGATGCGTGCGCAGGCCACGGCCATGGGGTGCATGTCACGCCGCAGTCCTAAAATATGTGGGATCAAGCTACGTGGCAGTGGCCAGCTACGCATTCGAGCGGACTCAAGCCTAACTCAAAAAGCTATAATATGTCTAATATGAGCTCCAGTTCATGAGTCTACAGAAAATATAACATGGAAGATAACTAGATCTCATCCGCAAGAAACAGTATATGAAAACTACAAAGCAAACTAAAATAAATGCTGAAGAGTAAAGATAATGTCGAATGTCCAGCAAAAAATAAATGACAAGTCGGGTAAAGATAAATCCACTACCGATAGAATAAAGGAAAAATAATAAAGAGAGAAAGAGAGTCCAAGCTCACTGAAACTCTTCAGGATCAATCTTGTAACCCTCTGCTGAAGCAATGCCAGCGCTCGATCCTGATCCGAACTGGTTTACAATACCTGGAAAGTAACCAGGTCCTCAGGAGGACGTAACAAGATACATAATATACATGCCCAACTAACAGTATAATCATGCAGAAATAAGAACAGCAAATATCAGTAAACTACTACTAGCATTCTATGTGTGCAAACAAATAAAAGACAACTCTAGTACGCTTGGGCTGACACGATTCAAGTACAACGCTCATCTGAGCCGCTAGCAAAGACTCACCAGGTAGTGCTCACCTCGACTCACTAACAAAACACAATTATACGGGTAGCACTCGTCTCAAGGCACTAGCGATACAGACACAGACACAAACATAGCCCAACTGCCTAGTGACTGTTCTTCCTACCCAATACAACTACAAAAAATCGGGTCTGTGTCAGAATAATCACATGAGTACTAACTAACCATGAGACAAGTGATACAACCATAATCATAATGATAACAAGTAAGTCCAGCAACACTAAGCTACTATGCATGAAAAATTTTGTGACAAAGTCAGTGTCATCTGGATAAAATAAAATACTACTAACGACATATATGAAAATAAAGCAACTAACCAAAATAAGGGATTAGAAATAAGAAATTTATATGCATGAAATATTGTAACTGATTGCAAGGTGTACTTTCCTAGGGGTTCGTCCGAATATGCTGAGGTCCAGAACCCAATGTCAGATCCAAAGTCCTAAAAATTGTAAGAATATAATACATTAATTTAACATATTTATTTATTTACAAAATTCAGTAAGTGTTATTCCTAAAAACATATATAATATTACATCCCCTATTTAATAACTAATGGCCTAGGCCCAATCTTCTAGTTAATCATATCTAATAATTTAGTGTTTCTTTTAACGGCTTAGCCTAAAATACGATAACAAAAATAGTGTACTCTTGGCATGAACTAACAGAGATAAGGTAAAGTGTCACGACCCGCACCCTAGAGTAAGGGTACGAGACGCGAGTACGTCCAGCCTACGCCGCAATGTCGGCAGTAGAATGCTGTTCTAGGTCACAACATCTAACAGTTTAAGGTAATAACAGTTATACTCCCCGAATGGGGGTGACATAACAGAATATATCTCAATCACAACTAAGGTAGAACAGGATAAAGATAGAATGATAGATAATATCCAGAATAAAAACACAGAGATACATCCAGAATTCTAAGTGTCTAAATAAATACATATCCCAAAGTCTCTAATCCATATACAGTCATCCATGAAAAGTAAAGACATCCTAATCTAAGGGAGTGTCATCTACTACTAGTGGATCTTGCTGCTGGTCCAAATCCAAACACTAATCTAGTGTAGCACCTAGTAGGTAGGGTAGAACGCCTCAGCCTCGTCCTCTATAAAATTTTTAACAGGTCCAGTCAGGACAAGGGCGAGCACAGTACATCTCAACAAATTATAGCAGGTCAGGATATATAATCATGCTAGAGAGTAAGATACAAGATACTGAAAGAAATATATGATAAAAAGAGAGAGACTGTAAATAAATAGCTACAGTATATAGAGAACTAACAGTGCTAGTGATTCAGAGCACAAGATGGTTATGTAAACGGCACGATATTGTACACAAGTAATCTACAGACGTTGTACACGAGTAATCTACTGGATTGAATACATAACCACTTCTACTCCCCCGTCCCAATCAATACACAAGGATCTAGCTAAGTTATGTTATTGTACACGAAGGTCATGTGAATACATGATTATACACGATTCACACGTTTCGTACACGAATATCACAAATACAAGGAGTACACGATGTTCACGATAAAGTACACGAACACGAATATTCGATGTATCCGCTAAGGGGATAATATCGCACAACAAGATCCATATAGTACTAATCCGTGTTTCCAACGTGTCAGCATCATGTAAAGTAATCTAAAGCAGGAAATATACTCCTAATGCAGGATATGAAATGATCAGAGAATATACTCGCCTGTATCCTGAGAATCTGAGGAATATCTACTGTCCGAGGAGTGGTGTCTGTCTCCTATAGAAGAGTACAAGTCACTATGAGTCTAAATGATAATAAGATGTAAGTCAATGCATTCTACATGAATCTTGGTCAATCTAGGCCAATGTCAACTCCTGGTCAACTCTGGTCAACCCTAGAAGTCAAACTAGGTCAATCTAGTCAAACCTAAGGCAAACAAGTCTATACTAGTCTAACTAGTCTATTCTAGGTCTAACAAGACTAATCTAGACTCTATACTAGGCATTTAAGCCATACCCATAGGCAATTGGCTATACCATGCCTATGAACCAGACCATAACACATAACACAAGTCAAATACATCTAATTATAGGATACACATATTGATATTATTCAATCTAATATAGAAGTACACATGGGCAATAGACTACTATATGTATACCACACATACATTATATATATATATTATATCATATGGTATCACACATTATATAATACATCTCAATATATATACATATAGGGAATGGGAAGGGAATGTGGTGGTGTGTGTGTTATGAGAGATACAAGAGTGTGTTACTGGAAAACAAGGCAATACAAACTATGTAAACTGGAATGGGAAGTAACAGTGTTAGACAATGCAAAACAGTGGCTATATTAATGTAAAATCAGTACATGGTGTGCACCTGTGTACAGTGAATGAAGCAATGGAAAACAGAAAAATCAGTGGTACTTATATCAGTCAAGTATAAGGGAAACAGTCCAGGTTACAGTTCAAATGGTTTATCACAGGTTTTGGGATTGAAAACATTTGACAGGAAAATATAATCTCAGCTTAAAGAATTTAACGATTTAACTCAGTTAAGTATTTCAAAAGGAAGGGAATTGGAAATCAATAAAATTAGTTTAACTATAGTTCAATAGTTATATGAAACAAACATCACTTAAGAAATCTGGAAAATGGTGAACAGGGAATCAGTCCAATGAATGAATCATTCATTCAAATCTCAGTTAAATTAATGAGGGAAAAACAGGGAAGAATCATTCAGGATATCCAGAGACTTCAATCTCGGGTTTAGCTAAGGAAAGCAATCTCAGATTTCAAAAATGAATTCAGCATTGACAGTTTACATGAACAGTTGATAGAAAAAAATAATACTCCAACCCATCATTCGAATTTAAACACAAAAAGACACTGATACATGCATGAGGATTCACATTAAATGGCCATTCTCATTCAGTTTAACCAATCTCAGGTTTTTAACAGTTAGTTCAATAACATTCAAAACCATCACATATGTCTAATTCTTATTCACAGACCAAAACCCAATTTCGAATTGAAAAACTTAGCTAAATATGAACTACAACATATGGAAGAATATTAATCATTGAGAACATCATTCAAAACAGGGAATGGAATAATCTCAGGTTTTTAGCAAATTCGAAAACCAAACCCAATGTCAAAATCTCATTTCTACATCATAAAGCCTAATCGAATGCAACATTAAGCTAAAATATGAACAACCAATATGTGGGAACACATTTAACAGTGAAACATTACTAAAACTGGAAATTAAAATGTTTAGGAATGGAAAAAATACTAAGTATCAGCCACCCGTATCAGTGTTCCTGGAATTAACCCAATTCGACCAATTTTCCACATTAAAACTAAACTAACATGTAAATCTAATATAACATAGTTTATACATTATAATTAGGATCTAATTAGCAAGTTAAAACACAATTAAAACATATTAAAACTGTAACAAAATAGTGAACCAAATGAACACTGATACACGCACAGTGCACGTACGAATTCGTATCCGACACGACACGAGGGGTCGTGTCACTTGACACACGTGATGTCAGTGGTCTCCCCTTAGCGTGTGTCAAATATTTCATATCGAGGTGGCGTGTCCGCTGCGCAAACACACCCGAGTAGCAGGAAAGCTACAGTTCCCCCGCGCGCGCGCGTGTGCCCGTGTGTTCGTGTGCACAATCCGACACGACGCGACACGAAAATCCTACCAGGGCACTAGAAACCTATAAGCAAGGTTAAAACCTAATTTTCTATTCAAATAGTTTCCTAAAAATAAATCGAAATGCCCTTTGGGGCATTTCATCAAACACTTAAATACATAGACTGATACGTGTCCGATACGGACACGTATAAGACTCAAAACCTAGGGTTAGCTACACCTACAGCTAGGGTAGGCCTAGGGCTTCCTAGATATACAATAAAAATAGTATTTTATGGAAGGGATTAGAATATTACCTAGGGATTTGTAATATAACAAAAAGCCCCAAATGAGAGGATCCTCAAACCACCAAAACTCTCCTAAATTGTTTCTTCCCTAAAATTTCTCAATACCAACAAAAAATACAACAATTTTAGCTCCTATTGCAATTGGTTTGGGGGAAAATGAATTGAAATGGAATTTCTATGAATTAAAGAAGATGGAGACTCACCTCTTTCCAAACTTGCAATATTCCTAATGGAGGCTAGCCCTAATTTCTAGGAGAGGATTAAATAGATGGGAATCCCTAGGCTAGTGGCCGGCCATGGGCTGGAATGGGCTAGGGTTCACTAGGTTACATGGTGTTGGGTTGGGCTTTTAAGGCTAAAGTCACAAGTCATGACTTGTGAAATCACAAGCCATTCCTTAATCAATTCAAATCCTAATTTCCCCAAAATAATTCTAATGGGTTAAAAGTCACTAACTTAGGTCAAGCTAGGGTTCCATAACCTAACCAAATAGTCATGACCTAGGTTAGCCTCTAGGACAGTCTTCAAAGTCAACACTAGTCAAAGTCTAAAAATAGCACCAACTCAAATATAGTAAAAATTACTTAAAAATTCTAATAAATATAATTAATACTAATAATTCCAAAATAATTCCAAAATTTTAAAAATGACCAAAATACCCTCAAGCTAGAAATGTGGTAGTGATAAATCTATCCACCTTAAAATAATTTCGTCCTCGAAATTAAGGCGAAACTAAACTGCTGAGAAGGATAGAAAAGTATACCTCAAGGTCCAAAAAGATAGGGGTACCGCTCGCACATCACATCCTCCCGCTCCCAGGTAGACTCTCCTGGAGAATGATGCCTCCATGCGACGCGTACCAAGGGTATCACCTGGTTCCTCAGAACCTTCTTCCGGCGATCCAGAATCTCCACAGGCTGCTCTGGATAACTGAGAGTAGGTCCAACCTCAATCTTCGAATGATCGAGCACATGGCTAGGATCAGCCACGTACCGTCTCAACTGTGATTCGTGGAATACGTTGTGAACTCCCACTAGTACAGGTGGCAAGTCTAGTCTGTATGCCACGTCATCGACTCTCCCGCTGATAACGAAAGGGCCGATGAAGCGCGGGCTAAGCTTCCCACCTCCCCCAAAACGTATCGTACCACGAGTCGGAGATATCCGCAGAAAAACCATGTCTCCAACCTAATCACAAGCAAGAACTCAAGTTACTAAAAATCAAACACGATCAAACAAACAAAACAAAAATACAACCTACTTCTAATCCTATCTCTAAATCTGTACCTCAAACTCCAACGGCCTCCGGTGGCTATCGGCCCAGTGCCGATGTCTGTCCTGGGCCACGGAAAGTCTGTCCCTGATGAGCTTTACCTTCTCGGCTGCGTCAACAACCATCTCTGGTCCCAGTAAAGCTCGCTCTCCAACATTATCCCAAGATAAGGGCGTACGACACCTATGCCCGTACAGAGCCTCAAACGGTGACATCTCAATGCTGGCCTGATAACTGTTGTTGTAAGCAAACACCACCAAATGTAGATGATCCTCCCAGGAACCTCTAAAATCTAGGACGCATGTCCGCAGCATGTCCTCAAGTGTCTGAATAGTCCTCTCTGACTGTCCGTCCGTTCGGGGATGGTATACAGTACTAAACTTGAGCTGAGTGGCCAAACTAGTCTGCAGACTCCTCCAGAAATGGAAAATAAAGCGACTATCCCGATCTGAGACAATGTTGACGGAAACTCCGTGAATCCTGATTATCTGCCTCATATACAACTCCGTAAGCCTCTCTGTAGACGTACCCACTTTGAATGGCAGGAAGTGGGCCGATTTGGTCAACCTGTCAACGATGAC
Source organism: Iris pallida (assembly GCA_029216955.1). NCBI lineage: Eukaryota > Viridiplantae > Streptophyta > Magnoliopsida > Asparagales > Iridaceae > Iris > Iris pallida. The sequence continues at coordinate 138,312 of JANAVB010010200.1, forward strand.
CCAAATTGCGTCTTTTTTTCCTGGTGTACGCGACAACCCAGATACGAAATCCATGGTGATATGTTCCTACTTCCACTCTAGAATGGGCAACGGCTGCAATAATCCTCTGGGCCTCTGCCTCTCTGCCTTGACCTGCTGACAGACCAATCATCTAGCTACGAAGTGGGATACCTCCCGTTTCATCCCGTACCACCAGACATGCTCTCGCAGATCCCTGTACATCTTGTTGGCACCAGGATATATAGAGTACTGCGATCTGTGAGCCTCCTGCATGATCTGCTCTCTGAGCTTCCCGTTCGGCACACATAACCTGGAATCGTGCCTCAGGACACCATCCTCTGCATGTGAAAACTCGCCATCCACCAACCCTGCACGAACATGCTCTCGGATACACCGCAGAGCCACATCCTCGAATTGCGTCGCCTTGTCCCTCTCCATCAAGTCCGACTGTATCTGAAGGCCCCATAACTGCATCTGCACCCCGGGCACAATCACCTCAATCCCAAGGCTCTCCAAGTCTGCAAGCAAGTGCCGATCCATAGTCAAACACATGGCTGTCGGATACCTACTCAAGGCATCGACAACCACGTTGGCCTTCCCCGGGTGATACTGAAGTGAGATGTCAAAGTCCTTCATCAACTCTAGCCATCTCTGCTGCCTCATGTTGAGCTCTTTCTGTGTAAACACATACTTCAAGCTCTTGTGATCTATGAAAATCTCTACCCTTTCGCCATACAGATAGTGCTTCCACAACTTCAAAGCAAAAATCACCGTTGCCAACTCCAGGTCATAGGTAGGGTAGTTCTTCTCATGGGGACGTAATTGCCTGGAAGCATAGGCAATCACCTTCCCATGCTGCTGTAAGACACAACCCAGCCCCTTCCCTGAAGCATCACTATAAATAGTGAATCCACCCGATCCTGAAGGCAATGTCAGAATCGGAGCTGTCGTAAGCCGCTTCTTCAACTCATCAAAAGCTGCCTAACACTCCTCTGACCAAACGAACTCAGTATCCTTCCGGGTCAACCGAGTCAACGGCTTTGCAACCCGGGAGAAATCCTGCACAAATCTCCTATAATATCCTGCCAGCCCCAGGAAACTCCTGATCTCTGCCACTGAAGTCGGCGCTGCCCAAGCCTCAACTGGTGTGATCTTCTTCGGGTCCACTGAGATACCATCTCCAGTCACCACATGACCCAAGAAGTCAACTCTGTCTAGGAAGAACTCGCACTTCGAGATCTTGCCATACAATCTCTCCCTCCTGAGTGTCTCCAGCACCACTCTCAAGTGCTCCTCGTGCTCTTCTTCTGTCTTCGAATACACCAGAATATCATCAATAAATACCACCACGAACATGTCCAAGTACTGGTGGAATACCTTGTTCATAAGGTTCATAAACACTGCTGGTGCATTGGTTAGCCCAAACGGCATAACCAAAAACTCAAACTGCCCGTACCGCATCCTGAAAGCGGTCTTAGGAATATCCTCTCTCTTCACCTTCACCTGGTGATAACCTGACCTCAAATTAATCTTGAAGAACACCCGAGCTCCGTTCAACTGATCAAAGAGATCATCGATCTGTGGCAGTGGGTATCTGTTCTTGATCGTCGGGTTGTTAAGTGCCCTGTAGTCGATACACATCCGTACCGACCCATCCTTTTTGTGTACGAAAAGTACCGGTGCACCCTAAGGTGAAGAACTCGATCGGATGAAGCCCTTGTCCTGCAGCTCATCCACCTGCTTCTTCAGCTCCACCAATTCACTGTTGTTCACTCGATAGACATGCTGAGATATTGGTTTCGTGCCGGGAACCAAGTCTATCGAGAACTCTACATCCCTATCCGGTGGAAGCTCCGATAACTCCTCTGGAAATACGTCCATAAACTATGTGATCAATGGATGTGGAGCCACCTGCTCCTCAACTGATGCTCCACAGAAGACTTCGCTGTCCTGCTCTGCCTGCCGTCGGGTGTACTCAAACTCTGGCTCTCCTGGCATCCCAAACAAAACTCTACCACTTCGGCAATCAATACGGGCGTGGTGTCTACTCAGCCAGTCCATACCTAATACAATATCGTAGTTTGGTAGTGGCATGACGAGTAGACTCACTCCCAACTCTCGGTCTCCCAATATGACGCTCCGCCCTCTACAAACATCACTCTCGAGGATGACCCCATCCCCGGTCATGATCTTGCAGGTCCTAGGCAATGGTTCAAAAACCAGACTGTGTCCAATAGCATACGATACTGACATAAAGCTGTGGGAAGCCCCGAAATCAAAGAGTACAAATGCTGGAAGGGTGTCGAGAAGAACCGAACCTGCTATCAGCTCTCCGATGGCCTCGACATCCTCAGCCACCATGGCGAAAGCTCGCCCCTGCTGTCCACCTCGTGCCTGCTGCTGGTGCTGCTGGAACCTCTACTGCTAGGTCTGCATGGCTGGTCCCTTCTGCTGGCCTGCTGGAGCCTTGGCTGCCCCAACTCCTCCTGGTATCGGACGCATCGACACAACTGGACACTCTCGCATCTGGTGGTCCGCTGATCCACACATCAAGCATCTGCCAAGTCTCTTCCTACACTCCTTCCACTTGTGCCCAGGCTTCTTGTAGAAAGTACAACTGATAGTCCGCTGATCTGGTGGTCCGCTGATCCACACATCAAGCATCTGCCAAGTCTCTTCCTACATTCCTACACTCTTCGACACAACTGGACACTCTCGCATCTGGTGGTCCGCTGATCCATACATCAAGCATCTGCCAAGTCTCTTCCTACAATCCTCCTACTTATGCCCAGGCTTCTTACAGAAAGTACAACTGATAGCCTGCTGCCTGGGTGCCTGCTGCCCTCTCTGCTGCTGATGCTGCACCTGCTGAAAAGGTGCACGGCCCTGATGCTGATACTGCTGAACTGGCCTCTGTGGCTGCTGATGCTGGAAGTGAGGCCTCTTGGCATCTGGTGGTCCGTACCTAATATAATATCGTAGTTTGGTAGTGGCATGACGAGTAGACTACTCAATGCGGGCGTGGTGTCTACTCAGCCAGTCCATACCTAATACAATATCGTAGTTTGGTAGTGGCATGACGAGTAGACTCACTCCCAACTCTCGGTCTTCCAATATGACGCTCCTCCCTCTACAAACATCACTCTCGAGGATGACCCCATCCCTAGTCATGATCTTGCAGGTCCTAGGCAATGGTTCAAAAACTAGACTGTGTCCAATAGCATATGATACTGACACAAAGCTGTGGGAAGCCCCGGAATCAAAGAGTACAAATGCTGGAAGGGTGTCGAGAAGAACCGAACCTGCTATCAGCTCTCCGATGGCCTCGGCATCCTCAGCCACCATGGCAAAAGCTCGCCCCTGCTGTCCACCTCGTGCCTGCTGCTGGTGCTGCTGGAACCTCTACTGCTAGGTCTGCATGGCTGGTCCCCTCTGCTGGCCTGCTGGAGCCTTGGCTGCCCTAACTCCTCCTGGTATCGGACGCATCAACACAACTGGACACTCTCGTATCTGGTGGTCCGCTGATCCACTTGTGCCCAGGCTTCTTGCAGAAAGTACAACTGATAGCCTGCTGCCTGGGTACCTGCTGCCCTCTCTGCTGTTGATGCTGCACCTGCTGAAAAGGTGTACGGCCCTGATGCTGATACTGCTGAACTGGCCTCTGTGGCTGCTGATGCTGGAAGTGAGGCCTCTTGGCCTGCCCTTGACTGCTGCTACCACCCTGGAAGTCACGACCCCTCTTCTGCTTCAGCCCTAGGTCATCTTCCGCCGCCATAGCCCCAGAAAATATCTCAGTAAATGTAGCATTCCGGTCGCTCTTAGTCAGCGACCGAACCTCTCTAATCAAGCCTCGGTGAAACTTCCTCGCCTTCGTCTTCTCGGTCAAGTCATCTATAAAGTGGGCCAGTCTACAAAACTCTGCAGCATACTCAGCTACCGTCTGGTTCTCCTGAACCAGACCCTCGAACTGTGTCTCGATACCTCCCAAGGCCACATCAGGAAAGAACTGCTCCTTAAACAGCTCCTTGAACTGGGCCCAAGTCTTGCCCTCAACTCCCACCCTGGGATCTGTCTGATACCACGCACGGGCTAAGTCCTGTATCTGACTGCCCGCCGCATCGATCTGGAGTCGAGCTGGTATCTCCGCCAGCCTGAATATCTCCTCGATATGCTCTATCCAGTCATCGGCATAGTGGATGCCCTCTGTGCCGAAGAACTCCCGAGGGTGTATCTTCTGGAAGTCCTGTATGTCCTTTTCACTCTGACAGGGCTGCTGCTGGGCCCTCTGAGCAGTAATCATCTCAACTGTAGTACGAACCAACTGGTGTGCCTCATCGATCCCCTGACGGAAATTTACAGTCTGTCTCGTCTGATGCTGCTGGTGGGACTCAAGAATCCTCTCCACGAAGTAGAAGAGATGTGCAGCATCTACCATTCCCGCAGGCGGAGGCGGCTGCGGTGGAAGGATCTCAGGAATCACAACGCTCGGCCTCCTGACTGGTAGAGGTGCTCCTCCAAAGGTGGCAGAAACACCGACTCCTGAGGGCTGCACTGGCCCTGTGGCACCGGGAGCTGGCTGCTACTGAGGTCGAGAGGTGCTAGACCCCTCTCCAGCATCTCCCAGTCCAGGGCGATGCGATCTCGTCTCAACCATCCTGGAGACATAGATCAAACAAGAAACAATTACTGAGAATGAGTCGAAATATCAAAGGAGGACAGTTTAAATTTCTAAGGAAGACAATAAGCAGCAAAATAGATATACAGAATCTGATAAGGAATTTTCCTAGTGTGATTGAGTACCTTCAAAAAATACTAATTCCTAGCGATATTCTAGTTCGAATACCACTACATTTCTAACCTGGACCTGCATGGGCCACCACTAAAAACGTGTCATGACCCGCACCCTAGAGTAAGGGCACGAGACGTGGGTACGTCCAGCCTATGCCGCAGTGTCGGCGGTAGAACGCTGTCCTAGGTCACAACATCTAACAGTTTAAGGTAATAACAGTTATACTCCCCGAATGGGGGTGACATAACAGAATATATCTCAATTACAACTGAGGTAGAACAGGATAAAGATAGATAGAATGATAGATAATATCCAGAATGAAAACACGGAGATACATCCAGAATTCTAAGTGTCTAAATAAATACATATCCCAAAGTCTCTAATCCATATACAGTCATCCATGAAAAGTAAAGACATCCTAATCTAAGGGAGTGTCATCTACTGCTAGTGGATCCTGCTGCTGGTCCAAATCCAAACACTCATCTAATGTAGCACCGTAGTAGGTAGGGCAGAACGCCTCAGCCTCGTCCTCTATAAAATTTTTAACAGGTCCAGTCAGGACAGGAGCGAGCACGGTACATCTCAAAAAATCATAGCAGGTCAGGATATATAATCATGCTAGAGAGTAAGATACAAGATACTGAAAGAAATACATGACAAAAAGAGAGAGACTGTAAATAAATAGCTACAGTATATAGAGAACTAACAGTGCTAGTGATTCAGAGCACAAGATGGTTATGTAAACGGCACGATATTGTACACGAGTAATCTACAGAGGTTGTACACGAGTAATCTACTGGATTGAATACATAACCACTTCTACTCCCCCGCCCCAATCAATACACAAGGATCTAGCTAAGTTGTGTTATTGTACACGAAGGTCATGTGAATACATGATTTACACGTTTCGTACAAGAATATCACAAATACAAGGAGTACACGATGTTCACGATAAAGTACACGAACACGAATACCCGATGTATCCGCTAAGGGGATAACATCGCACAACAAGATCCATATAGTACTAATCCGTGATTCTAACGTGTCAGAATCATGTAAAGTAATCTAAACCAGAAAATATACTCCTAATGCAGGATATGAAATGATCAGAGAATGTACTCGCCTGTATCCTGAGAATCTGAGGAATATCTACTGTCCGAGGAGTGGTGTATGTCTCCTATAGAACAGTACAAGTCACTATGAGTCTACAATGATAATAAGATGCAAGTCAATGCATTCTACATGAATCTAGGTCAATCTAGGCCAAAGTCAACTCTTGGTCAACTCTGGTCAACCCTAGAAGTCAAACTAGGTCAATCTAGTCAAACCTAAGTCAAACAAGTCTATACTAGTCTAACTAGTCTATTCTAGGTCTAACAAGACTGCACAAGACTAATCTAGACTCTATGCTAGGCATTTAAGCCACATCCATAGGCTATAGGCTATACCATGCCTATGAACCAAACCATAACACATAACACAAGTCAAATACATCTAATTATAGGATACACATATTGATATTATTCAGTCTAATATAGAAGTACACATGGAAAATAGACTGCTATATGTATACCACGCATACATTATATATATCCATATTAAATCATATGGTATCACACATTATATAATACATCTCAATATATATACATATAGGGAATGGGAAGGGAATGTGGTGGTGTGTGTGTTATGAGAGATACAAGAGTGTGTCACTGGAAAACAAGGCAATACAAACTGTGTAAACTGGAATGGAAAGTAACAGTGTTAGACAATGTAAAACAGTAGCTATATCAATGTAAAATCAGTACATGGTGTGCACCTGTGTACAGTGAATGAAGCAATGGAAAACAGGAAAATTAATAGTACTTATATCAGTGAAGTTTAAGGGAAACAGTCCAGGTTACAGTTCAAATGGTTTAATCACAGGTTTTGGGATTGAAAACATTGGACAGGAAAATATAATCTTAGCTTAAAGAATTTAACCATTTAACTCAGTTAAATATTTCAAAAGAAAGGGAATTGGAAATCAATGAAATCAGTTTAAATATAGTTCAATAGTTATATGAAACAAACATCACTTAGAAAATCTGGAAAATGGTGAACAGGGAATCAGTCCAATGAATGAATCATTCATTCAAATCTCAGTTAAATTAAAGAGGGAAAAATAGGGAAGAACCATTCAGGATATCCAGAGACTTCATTCTCAGGTTTAGCTAAGGAAAGCAATCTCAGATTTCAAAAATGAATTCAGCATTGACAGTTTACATGAACAGTTGATAGAAAAAAATGATACTCCAACCCATCATTCGAATTTAAACACAAAAAGACACTAATACATGCATGAGGATTCACATTAAATGGCCATTCTAATTCAGTTTAACCAATCTCAGGTTTTTAACAATTAGTTCAGTAACATTCAAAACCATCACTTATGTCTAATTCTTATTCACAGACCAAAACCCAATTTTGAATTGAAAAACTTAGCTAAATATGAACTACAACATGTGGGAGAATATTAACCAGAGAGAACATCATTCAAAACAGGGAATGGAATAATCTCAGGTTTTTAGCAAATTCGAAAACCAAACCCAATGTCAAAATCTCATTTCTACATCATAAAGCCAAATCGAATGCAACATTAAGCTAAAATATGAACAACCAATATGTGGGAACACATTTAATAGTGAAACATTACTAAAACTGGAAATTAAAATGTTTAGGAATGGAAAAAATACTAAGTATCAGTCACCCGTATCAGTGTTCCTGGAATTAACCCAATTCGACCAATTTCCCACATCAAAACTAAACTAACATGTAAATCTAATATAACATAGTTTATACATTATAATTAGGATCTAATTAGCAAGTTAAAACACAATTAAAACATATTAAAACTGTAACAAAATAGTGAACCAAATGAACACTGATACACATACAGTGCACGCACAAATCCGTGTCCGACACGACACGAGGGGTCGTGTCACTTGACACACGTGATGTCAGTGGTCGCCCCTTAGCGTGTGTCAAATATTTCGTGTCGAGGTGGCGTGTCCGCTGCGCAAACGCACCCGAGTAGCAGGGGAGCTACAGTTCCCGCGCGCGCGCGCGTGTGCCCGTGTGTTCGTATCCACAATCCGACACGACGCGACACAAAAATCCTACCAGGACACTAGAAACCTATAAGCAAGGTTAAAACCTAATTTTCTATTCAAATAGTTTCCTAAAAATAAATCGAAATGCCCTTTGGGGCATTTCATCTAACACTTAAACACATAGACTGATACGTGTCCGATACGGACACGTATAGGACTCAAAACCTAGGGTTAGCTACACCTACAGCTAGGGTAGGCCTAGGGCTTCCTAGATATGCAATAAAATTAGTATTTTATGGAAGGGATTAGAATATTACCTAGGGATTTACAATGTAACAAAAAGCTCCAAATGAGAGGATCCTCAAACCACCAAAACTCTCCTAAATTGTTTCTTCCCTAAAATTTCTCAATACCAACAGCAAATACAATAATTTTAGGTCCTATTTCAATTAGTTTGGGGGAAAAATGAATTGAAATGGAATTTCTATGAATTAAAGAAGATGGAGACTCACCTCTTTCCAAACTTGCAATATTTCTAATGGAGGCTAGCCCTAATTTCTAGGAGGTGATTAAATAGATGGGAATCCCTAGGCTAGTGGCCGACCGTGGGCTGGAATGGGCTAGGGTTCACTAGGTTACATGGTGTTGGGTTGGGCTTTTAAGGCTAAAGTCACAAGTCATGACTTGTGAAATCACAAGCCATTCCTTAATCAATTCAAATCCAAATTTCCCCAAAATAATTCTAATAGGTTAAAAGTCACTAACTTAGGTCAAGCTAGGGTTCCATAACCTAACCAAATAGTCATGACCTAGGTTACCCTCTAGGACAGTCTCCAAAGTCAACACTAGTCAAAGTCTAAAAATAGCACCAACTCAAATATACTAAAAATCACTTAAAAATTCTAATAAATATAATTAATACTAATAATTCCAAAATTTTAAAAATGACCAAAATACCCTCAAGCTAGAAATGTGGTAGTGACATAAAGTTGGTAAACAACTCTGCTAATTAAGGCAGTATCTTATTCTCCTACATGCTAATAGCTACTCTACAACTGTTTCACTCTCTTTAATAAAGGAAACCTATGCATTTGAAAGAGAAAACAATTATTGTTTACTATTACCTCTTCTTAACCATATTCCCCTACATGTAAAGCTATTCTTCACCTACTATTTCTTTGCTAATTAAAATATTTACTATTTAAGTGTTATACTGCTATTTACATATATTTGTTATCACACATGGATTTACTATACATCTACCTAAAGGAATTAAAAGATAGGCCAACAAAAAATTACCTATATGTGAATATGTTGATGGAACTTGGGTTCGAGTGTGAGGAGGTTGGCGTGAGTGCATCGACCGTGGGGTTAAAATGGCACAATATTAGCGATCATCGATGAGCTCAAGCGCTAGCAGGGGTCTGTGAGGCCTGCGACAGCATGGGTCGACAACAACTACTCTGTGATGATAACGTCGACTAGATGGCTTCCTTGACGCAATCATCCAATGACCCAAGGGGGTCAGCTCCTGTACTGAGGAGTTGGCGACGCTCAGTCCTTCCAGTAAAGCATCAGATCGACCTGAAAGGGACGACAAACTTGAGGAATGCTTGACAAAGTTGTTGGAATTGTGGGAATCGTCGTTGGTGCACAACTTTAGAGATCACCAAAAATTGCATGAGGATTGGTGACGTATGTCGAGCTATCTGGGTAATACATGTCACCCGGAGATGAGGCGACGAGCTTGGTGGGGATGGAGACAGCACGCTGGAAGCCTGATCGAGGAGGAGAACTCGGCGTTATCTCGCGATGGCATGCTCGAAAAGCTCATAGACACCTGGCAATGGTCGAGGCAATGAACAGTTGTAGCATGGGAGGTGCTACTCTACTTCCTTCTTCACTCCGGTGATAGAATTGATGGATTGCAAGAGGAGAAAAATGACGAAGGAAATGAAGATGTTGCTGGCGGCTGCTTCTAATGCCAGTGGAATAAAGAGTAAGGGTTTTTCTATAGGATGTTTCTAGGGTTCAGTTAGAGGAAGAATTTGGAGTAGGCCCTTGGGCCTTGGTTCTTAAGTATATAAGTACAAGGAATAATGATGAAGAAAAGTTTGTGAGCTGAGCTGGGCTGGGGATTCGGAGAAAAAATTAACTAGGTTAAATGAATCTTGGTCCAAAAACTTAAAAGAAAATAGAGAACTTATTTATTTAACTAAATAATTTAATATAACTCATATATGTCACGCCCCAATTCGGGGAATCTTTCGTCCTCGCTTCGATTCGAGCTGAATCGTTCGTCCTCGCTAAGGCATGATGCCGTACAAGTCTGGTGTTGCACTTGTACAAGGCAAGAACGTACACTATTATGTCATTTACAAACATTTGAAACCCAGCCACATTTCAGAAACATTTAGAACATAATATAGGAAGAAGAAATACTCATTTTATTGATAATTGTAGTCTGAATACAACTTTTCTCGATAAAATTTGAAATGCCATTTCGGCTACATTAATTCATGAAAAGAAGTACAACTGATAGGCTGCCATGAAATAACTTCCCGTTCCATACATCATGCCCCTTTAGTACTTTGAAATATAAGCAGCTATCTTTGAAAACTCTGCAATACTTTGTGCGTCTTTTTAGGGAAAATAACTTAAAAGGAAACAGCAGTTCAGAAAGCTTTAGTTGCGATATGCACCCGAGCCTTCTCCAGTACCTGTGGAGGAGGGGTCAGCACATTATAACAATGTACTGGTGAGCCCCGTTGGCCCACTCAGCTAAACCAATATTTTATTAATGACAAGCATTTTAAAGATATGAACTTATTAGGGACAGGCAACATTTAGAGTAAATCACAATTCAAATGACATGGTATTTCATGAAACCATATTTACTTTACCATTGGTCAAATCCAGCTTTCCTGCATAAGATATAGGATATTAATAATATACTTACTGCCCCTGCATAAGACATTGATTAGCATACATCCTTACAACATGACCACTGGTGGTTGTGCACCAAGTCGACGTGCCATATAGGACTTCGTATTGGTATGCGGTTGACCATTCAACAGGTTGCGAGCCCGAATGAAGGTTCCGATACCGTGCTACCAAATCACTAATTCCTCCTAGGCCAACTCTATCCTACCGTCGCAGGTACCGTTCAAGGAAATCCTTGTATACAAGTACGTCTATGGTCATATGAATGTATGTCCCACTCGATAAACATTCTGTGCATAGAATATTAAGTACTAGGCAACATGTTTATTCTCAACATTTTATATCTCATCATCATAGGCATCAATTCATCTCAATTCAATGTTCAAGGCACAAGCACAATCTCAACGTTGTTAACAGTGTAATCAATTCTTTCAATATTCAATGTTCAATGTTCAATCTCTAGCTTCTTAGTGGTATTGACTTGTGTCATTAGCAACTTGATATCGATCAACAGATGTTGTAAGACAATTATTTAGTTGGCATGAAGGAATAGCGAGAGGGACAATACCACCACAGAGATCCACAATCACCAAATTAGAGAATCGCAGAGAGAGAGAGAGGAACACTTGCACGCTTAGCCTTCCGTCACGCGTCAGTCTGCATTGGTACCAAAAGTTTGGTTAATATTCTGTCTCGTTATGTTCTCTTCTCTCAGAATTCTCAAGAATGAATGCTATGCAATCGATGAAAACGGGCAAGAATCAAATCATCAAAAATCATTAAGAAAAGCATCCATCAAAACCAAGCAACAAAACCAGTAGCAAAACATCCAGAGAAAACTCTTGGACGCATTTCAAGAGAAACCAATCCATTAGTTAGAAAGGTTCTTATGCACTTGTCCGTGATCGATTCGGTGTCGACGGTAAGTTTCCCCAATACTCGGTTCCGACCAAGTTAGCCAAGCCACAAGCCTTACGTAGTAAACCGCTAGGAGCGGGGCACTACATAATATACCACTAAGAAAATGTTTCGTCCTCAAAACTTAAAGCAAAAGTCCTACCTCAAAATTATCAAACAGCGAGGGGTATTTCACCCGCATCTCATCTTCTAATTCCCACGTCGACTCCTCGATAGCATGGTTCCGCCATAGCACGTTGACTAAAGACACTATCCGATTCTGCAAAACTTTCTCTTTCCTGTCCAAAATTTGGACAGGCTCTTCAGTATATGATAGGTCAGCGCTCAGCTGCAACTGATCGAAGTTTACTACATGGCTTGGATCATGCATGTACTTTCATAGTTAGGACACATGGAAGACATCGTGTACATCAGCCAGAGCCGAAGGTAGTGCAAGTCGATAAGCCACTGAGGCTACCTTCTCCAAAATCTCAAATGGTCCAATGAATCTCGGGCTCAGCTTTCCTTTCACCCCAAACCGTATCACACCTCACATGGGTGTGACCTTTAAGAATACATGATCACCTGTCACAAATTCCAAAGGTCATCGATGTACGTCCGCATAACTCTTCTGTCGACTTTGAGCAACTCTAAGTCTTTCTTAAATTAAGCGAACCCTCTCGATGGCCTGTTCTACAAGTTCTGGTCTGAGCACTTGCCGTTTACCGACTTCATCCTAGCATATCGGTGATCGACATTTTTGTTCAAACAAGGCTTCGTACGGGGCCATCTGGATACTTGCCTGATAACTGTTGTTATAGGCAAATTCTGCAAATGTGAGATGTGCGTCCGAATTTGTCTTCGAGTCGAGCACGCACAATCTCAACATATCCTCAAGAATCTGATTTACTCTCTCTGTCTGATCATCAGTCTGCGGATGGTATGTCGTACCGAAGTTCAACTTTGTGCCCATTGTTGAGTGTAGACTTATCCAAAATTGTGACAAGAATCTTCCGTCTCTATCTGACACTATAGAAGCTGGTACCCCATGTAATCTGACAATTTCATTTATGTAGATCTGAGCCAACCGTTCTACGCCCCACGCAACTTTTATTGGAATGAAATGGGCCGACTTGGTTAATCTATCCACGATAACCCAAATCGTATCATTCCCCTTCTGAGTTCTTGGCAAGCCGACTATAAAGTTCATACAGATATTATCCCACTTCCACAGTAGAATAGCCAAATTTTGTAGTTCTTTGCCTGGCCGCTGGTGTTCGGCCTTCACTCACTGACAATCTAAGCATTGTGACACGAATAGCGCCACATCCTTCTTCATGCCATGCCACCAAAATATTGTGCACAGATCTTTATACATTTTCGTGCTTCCCGGATGCAAGGAATACTTCACGAAATGAGCCTCGGTCAGTATTTCCTTCCTGATATCCTCATCCTTAGGGACGCACAATCTTCCCTTGATACGAATAGTGTCATCTTCAAAGGTAAAGTCTGACGCCTTTCCTTCTAGAATCAACTCGCGTATCCTCTACAGAAACGGGTCATCCTTCTGAGAAATCTTAATCCTTCCCTGGAGACTCGGCTCAAGTTGCAACTGAGCCAACTGCACATTCTGCGGACGAATCCTGAATTCGATACCCATCTCTTCAAGATCTCGTAGTACCTCCTTTGCTATTGTTAGTGACCTAACAAATTTCTGACTCAAGGCATCAGCTACCACGTTTCCTTTACCCGGCGTGTAGGAGATTGTCAAGTCATAGTCCTTGATCAATTCTAACCAACGTTGCTGCCTCAAATTCAATTCCTTCTGCGTACATATATACTTTTTGTGATCCGTGAAGATCTCGCAGGACACACCGTAGAGATAGTGTCGCCACAATTTCAACGCAAAACATAATCGCCGCCAGTTCTAAGTCATGAGTTGGGTACTTCTTCTCATGCTGTTTGAGTTGTCTCGACGCATAAGATATCGTCTTCCCACGTTGCATGAGAACACATCCCAAACCAAGTCCAGTTGCGTCACTGTAGATCTAAAATCCCTCAGAGCCCTCTAGAAGTGCTAAAATTGGAGCCGTGACGAGCTGCTGCTTGAGTTCTTGAAAACTATTCTCGCAGTCGTCGGTCCACTAAAATACGACTCCCTTCTGAGTAAGGCGAGTCAAAGGCGAAGTGATTCTTAAAAAGTCTTTCACAAACCTACGGTAGTACCCGGCTAAACCTAGGAAACTTCGTATCTCACTAGCTGATGCAGGCTGCATCCAGTCCACAACTGCCTCAATCTTCTTTGGGTTAACGACAACACCTTCTGCCGAAACAACATGTCCTAGGAACGACATGCTGTTCATCCAAAATTCGCACTTGCTTAGCTTTGCATACAACTGATTGTCCCGCAGCATCTGAAGTACTTCTCCCAAGTGTTCGACATGAGTCTTCCTGTCCTTTGAGTAGATCAAGATGTCATCGATGAACACAACAACATACTTGTCTAAGAACGGTCGAAACACTCTATTCATTAGATCCATAAAGGCTGCTGGAGCATTAGTCAAGCCGAATGGCATGACCAAAAACTCATAGTGTCTGTATCTCGTACGAAATACAGACTTAGGTACATCCTCGGGTCTGATCTTCAACTGATGGTATCCTGAACGAAGATCAATTTTTGAAAACACGGTCGCCCCTTGTAGTTGATCGAACAGATCATCTATTCTTGGCAAGGAATACTTGTTACAGATGGTTGCCTTATTCAGTTCTCTGTAATCGATGCACAGCCGCATCGTCCCATCCTTCTTCTTTACAAACAGCACTGGAGCTTCCCATAGAGATACACTTGGACGAATGTATCCCCGGTCTAGCAATTCTTGTAGCTGCACCTTTAGTTCCTTTAATTCTGCCGGAGCCATCCTGTACGACGCCTTTGATATCGGGCGAGTACCCGGGAATGTATCAATTGTGAATTCAATTTCTCTATCCGACGGTATTCCAGGTATCTCATCCGAAAACACATCGGAGAACTCTGCCACAATTTTGGTCTAATTCGAGTCTATACACTTCATCCGAGTGTCTTAAACAGAAGCGAGAAATCCTTTGCACCCTGAGTATAGCATGTGCCTAGCTGTAACTGCCGATATTACCATAGGTCCTTGGAACGCCGAGCCACACGAGTAAAAGAACTCCATTTCTCCGGGTAGGCGAAACACAACTCTCTTATCCGTACAGTCGATTGTTGTATGATAGGCGCTGAGCCAGTCCATTCCTAATATGATATCGTACTCTTTGATGTCGAGTACAATTGCGTCCAGAGATAAAGTCTTGTCTCCAATTTTAATATAGCCGTCCCTGCAAATCAAAGTTGCAGGCATATCTACTCCCGAAGGAGTGCTAACACACAAAGCTGTCTTTAGTTGAGTCATACAAAATTTATTTTCCGTTGTAAAATCAGATGAGATAAAGTAATGAGTGCACCAGAATCAAAAAGTACTCTTGCAGGTATGCCTTTGTACAGCAACATACCTGTAATTACATTCTCTGCGGTCTAGGCCTCTACCTGAGTCAAGGCATAAACCCTTGCTTGCGCACCTTGTTGTTGATTCGGTGCATTCCCGGTTGGTGCTGGTAAGGCTGGTGGTGATTGGCCACGTGTAACGCCCCAGTCCCAAAATACGTAGGACTAGGAACGTAGACATGCCAGCCGTATAATAAATATACGTAAGCTGTAAAATGTAGTAGAACCATAACTAATCTCATCCACACAAAATAAATGAATAGAAGATCTCATATAATCAACTATAAAATTGTCATTTTGTATATGTAGTTGGGCGGAGACAAATCCACTACCAACTATGGAAAGAAAAACATAACAAAAGAAAGATTTTGGCGAGCGAAGCGAAGACGATCCAAGTGCAATCATCTTCGAAGAAATAGCGATGATCACGGCTAGTGCTAGAATACCTGCGAAAGACAAGAGCACACACCTGGAGAGATAACCAGGTCCTCAGAGGGACGTAACAAGACACATAATATCATACCATATAAACTGAATAAATATTGCTCAAATAAATAAGTCAATTGAATTTATAACATGGTCCAATACACACCTATTGAACGAGCGTACCATCCCCCCAACCAAACAAGGACAGAAGATGGTAAACTAATTCATGGTGACGTATCTTTCCATGTTATGAATCCAATATGGTATCCGGACCCCAACAAGGTTCAATACCTTCTGATCGAAGTAGTAAGTCACACCTACAACCAAACAAGGACAAGATGTGACGAACTAATCCGCGACAAGTTATTGTTCCAAGCCACGGTCAGATACAAGTACTCAAACCAAAAGTACTCGTACCTAACGAATAAAGGTAGCCTACCGTTCTAAGTGATATGTAGTTAAGAACAATCCTTCCTACGCATGGGCCCTGGCTAAATAGGATCGACGTAGTCCTCCTTGGGCACCAGAGGCCCCATCAGTAAGAGCATGATGTTCCGCAGAATCGTCAGTGGCCGTCAGTAATCATGGGTCATCAACCCCGTATCTCCAGCGGAGAGTCCGGGTCACAAGGGAAAGTGCATCGAAGCCCATACGCTAAGGAATTGTCCTCCCCGCCCAATGCCTACTCTGTTGTATCCATAATAGTAAACCTCTATAACCGCTAAGTCAAACTAATCATGCAATTTCTATTAGCGGTTATTTCTATCGTACGGCTTGTACGTACTGGTGGCCAGCCAATTACGCACTTCCGTATTCTACATGCGACACAACTTCGTGGTACAACGTGTCAAGGCCATGAATGCAACACATAAAGGTGGTCCCTTAAATCTAGGTTTAATGTGTAAGAAAAATAATACATAGCAGAATATAAATGAACAGTAAGTTCTAACAGGTTATGTCATGTATCATAGTTTATTTTGTATAAAGAAAATAAATAATGCATGAAATATGAGCTAAAATAAATAAACAGCAAATGGCAAGATGTCTTGCCTGGTAGTACGCCTGGTGTGCTGCGATAATCACGGTGGCACGACTGTGACTTCGGTGTAACAACTACACAAGGGGACCTCTGATGGTGGCACGGACAGTTCCATTGGGTCCAGAAGGGTCAATTTAGTTAGGGTGGACATAAGGTAGTATAGAATTGGCGAGGACATAGGAGTCATGGGAATTAGTTAGGGTGGAAGGATAGTCGAAGGAAATTTTGATAAACAACATATATACGATTTTTAGAAAACAATTTATAATAATTTGAAAAAAATATTTTTTTGATAAAATACGTACTTACAAAATTTGAAATCGTTTTTCGTCTAAAAACTCTAAGTAGTAAAAATGTGATTTAGAAAGAAACTATATTTCATTAGTAAAAATACTTGTAGGTAATACTAAAAATCAAACTTAATTTTTTTTAGGCAAAACTCTAATCTTATCAAATAGGATTTCTAGGTTAGAAACTAAATTTTTCATTAGTCCAAAAATAAAAATATATATATAAATCTAGGAAAATTGTCACGACCTGCACCCTGATTAGGGGCACGAGTACGTGGTTACGCCCAGCCTACGCCGCAGAATCGGCGGTAGAACGTTGTATATAGGGTCTGTAAATACTACGACTAAAACAGATAAAGGTACCTGTACCGTATATACTCTCCGAATGGAGGTGACATAGCAATACAGTCTCAATCACAAATACAAAACTAAGGTAGATAGCATGGAAAGGAAATATGATAGATAAAAGCAGAAAATGAGTCCAAGATCCACACAAGTCCAGAGCTATACATAAATGACCCAGAGTCACAGAAAATATATATAACTACTACAAACTAAAATTGCTAGCTGGCTCGTAGGCCAGGCAAACCTAACTAGCTATACTACTCAGGGTGAGCAAAGTCTAGTGGCTCTACTAATAAGCCACAGTCCGAGTCTACTCCATCAGACTCGACCCCATAATAGGTCGGACAATCTGCCTCAGAATCATCTGTAATATGTCAACGGTATCCAGTCATGAAAATGAGCAAGTACAAACACCAACAGCAGTTCCATATGAATTGACAAATTCTATAACAGACAGTGTAATGAAATACAAGACAAAGATATGTGAAATACAGGGTAAAATCAGCAGAAAATGTATAATAGATGTGAGTACTGAATAGGACGATAATATATTTGTAGGATTGCTTAGGAACTATTCGGAAGCCGATTTACAACCCTTAAACCAAACAAGGACCGGGATTGTAACCCTTCTCTCGAACAGAACTTAGCCTCCTAGGATAAATAAATATAAAAATGTGACTTAAATTATTAGAGCGCTATGTGATCGACTAGGAAATTATGGTAGGGTTATCCACTAGGCCTGACAATCACATGAAAATCTGAAAGGGTCATGCCGGCCAACCTGGATAACATGGACATGGGGTATCTGCTACACCCTACGTGAAGTGAGGGTGGCGCTAGCAAAATAGTGACAGGGAGGCTTTGATCACATAACCCCTAATAATTCCCCCATCCCCAAATAGTATCTTGGATCCGGACATGGCACGTCATGACACGGATTCAAAAGCAGGTGATCAGCCCACTCCCAAATCAATGTCTATATAAGTACATGAAACATCGATATCACACACTAATATACCAAGAAAAATCCGGGAATAACATAACATGACAGGATCCGACGTATACTAGTCCGTGAACTATCGTGTCGAAAATCAAGTAAGACACTACAACTGAATCGGATATAGTAGATATCAAGACAATAAAAACTATCAGTGAATGTACTCGCCTGTGGTCCTGAGCTGATAAGGTGAACAGACGCTCAGAGTAAATCACAGACCTAAAATGAGATACTATGAGTTAAACAGGGTTTTATACTGAAAAAGAAAACTAATTGAAGTCATGAATGCATACTGGTTCATACTGGGTCATACTGGGTCATACTGGTTCATACTAGGTCATACCAAGTCACGGGGAGTCAATCCAAGTCAAACTAGGTCAAACGGGATCAAAGGTTGACTTACAGTTGACTTTTGGTCAACTGGTCAACCCTGGTCAACTCTGGTCAACTCTAGTCAACCCTGGGTCAACCCTAGGTCAAACTAGTCAAATGTTGACTAACTGTTGACTTTCAGTCAACTGGTCAACTCTGGTTTGGTTTAGGTCAATTCTAGTCACTTATAGGCTAAGTTTGACTTTCGGTTGACTTTTGTTGACTTTTGGTCAAAATGGTCAACCGATGTCAAAACTAGTCTTAAGGACACTAATCCTAACCATTACCAACCAAGAGAACCTAATTCTAACTATATCTTAGAAGTTAAACTCAATATCTTAACTATACCCTATTACCTACATTTATCCTTACCAAGGTAATCCCGATACCTTGTCCATTTCAAAGGAAACCCCGCTAATACTCAAGATATTAGCCTAGGCTCCTTAGGGTAGCTAGACACTATTCTATCTAGGGTTTACCAACCATAAAATCTAGGGTTCTTGGACATCAAAACTATTTTTTCTAATATGTTACTCTCCTATACATTACCTTAAGGTAATATTGAGATATCAAGATACCACATCTAACATACTCATTCTTCTAAACCACACTCACTCTCCCTCACAAACATCATCTATCTAACCCCCATCTAACTTAGAATGCTACTTCTAAAATAACTTCTCAAAAACTAACTCAAACATCTACCACTACCCTCAAGATAACATAACATGGCATACTTTCTATCATTGACAAACCTTATTTTCTACCACTATAAACACTACCCTACTAACCGCCTAACGCACTAAAAATACTCTCTAACTTAGGGGTTTCGTAGTACTAAATGTGGTTGATAAGTGTGGGTAGGTATTTGGGGCTAAGGTGGGTCAAAAGGGGATGTTTCGAGACAACAAAAACCCCAAAAAACCATCATGCACTGCTTCTGCTTACTGCTTTTTCCTGCTTACTGCTTATTGCTTACTGCTTACTGCTTTTTTTTTGCTGCTGTCCTGCTCATTCTCTCACTCTCTAACCATCTAACCACACACACAAATAAATATATATGCACAATCCACATACTACTATATTATATATATATATATATATATATATATATATATATATATAAAATATATATATATATATATATATATATATATATATATATATATATATATATATATATATATATAAAGAGACACACTAATCTAAATATAAAATGAATATGATACAATATGATACCATAAAGAACACATTAGAAACAACTCTCTAAAATTATGAATCTGAGATTAAAATACTAATTAATCATTCCTACAATATATATATATATATACATACAAGTGTCCAAAATAGGGATTTTTTCCACTAGGACACAACCACAACACAAAGGACACTCCTATGACCTCCAAATGGACACGAAATGGACACAAATAGAGATACAACCATGGGGGTCATTCCTATTGGTTTAAAATATTTCTATATGTATATAGGGATGGATTAGATGAGGTATTATACCTTCCGGGAGAGAGATTCAAAGGAAAAAGTCTTCTGACACGACACTGACACGTAGAGATTCCAAAAGGACACGAACGAGCTCCGAATCCTCCCAAACTTGGCTAGCACCCTCTAACTATGGAGTAGAGGAGAAATATAGAAGATTTGGTGGAAGAAGGTGTTGATTTCGAGATAAAATCAATGGTGGTTCCTCTCTAAATTAATTTGTGGAAGAACAAGAGAGAGAAAGTGGATGAGAACAAATGAATGAAGGAGTGACTCACTCCTTATCCCCCCACATAGGTGGCTGCCCAAAAAGAGTGAGGTGTCCCCATTAGAAAAGTCCAAAATGCCCCCACTTGACCTATTTGATTTAAATTAAGAATGGGTTAAAGGTTGAGGTTAAATTAGTCTAGTTTAAATTCTCTAATTAAACCAAACCTATCCATAAATAATTAGTCTAACTACTAACTAAAATTGATATCATGTGCACTAAAATTAATACCATGTGGGCCATGCCTAACTAGTGTGTGGGTCCCACTAGAGTCAAACTTCCCCCCACCCCCGGGGTCCTCGTTTCAAGTCGGATTGAGCTAAAATTCGAACCCGACTTAAATAACCCAAAACAATATCATAAATAATAAAATAAATTTCAACCCTAAAACAATATCATAAATAATAAAATAAATTTCAACCCCAAAACAATATCATAAATAATAAAATAAATTCAACCCCAAAACAATATCATAAATAATAAAATAATTTTCAAAAATATTCAAAAATGCAAAATGACAAAAATACCCCTGTTTCTGAAAACTGGGGGTGACAAATCTATCCACCTTAAAAAAATTTCGTCCTCGAAATTAAAATCAAACAATAGTAAAATATCAAAATCACAAGTCATGGCTTAAATTTTAAAATGATTAAAATCTCAAAAATCAAAGCATGAATTTAAATGACTAAAATTATAAAATTTAAAATTACACTCGAATAGAAACTGGGTGCTATAAGTCTATCCACCTTAAAAAAAATTATCCTCAAAAATTAAAATAAGGTAAACACAGAAAAATCATGCAAATTGATAATCGTATGCGTCTGTCCAATCATCATGATACTCAGAATCTCCGTCATGCCAGTGAGCAAGGCTACGATAATCACAAAGTCCTCGACTAAGGTACATACCTCTAGAATCATGGTATGTAAAATTTTTGCATTGCCGCTAGCTTGGCAGCAAAAATCTTAAATTCCCACACCCGAGAAATACGTCCATAGTCCGACTATATGTCCTCACTCTGCCTGCCAGCATGACCCTAGAGGATTCAAAAATCTCATAATCGAGGCGACCTAGTCCATACGACTTATCTCAGAAAGAAATCACATCACAAGAACAATTTTCATCCAACGATCAAAGAACAGATAGAATCGAATTTCAAGACAGTTTATAAGAAGGCAAATACGGGAAGGAGATTCGAAATATTGGAACCTTCTATCTGCTCTGCTACTGCCTGAGTGGGCTCAACTGTCATGGCGAAAGCATGCCCCTGCTGGCCTCCTCTAGCCTGCTGCACTCTATCCTGGTCCTTTCGAAAACTACTAGCGTGGCAATCCCTCAGCTGGTGGTCAGGCGCCCCACAGTATAGGCAAACGCCTAACCTCTTCCTACAAACCTTTCGAGTGTGTTCCTACTTCCCGCAGAAAGTGTACTGAGTAGCCGACCTCTGACCCTGACCCTGGTGCTGCTGGACACGCGCTGGTGCCTGCTGAAACTGCAATTGAGGCTGCTGCTGAAACTGCCTCTGCTGGAAATGTGGGTGCTTCGTCGGCCCCGCACTCGAGCTAACTCCGAGAACGTCACTGCCCCTCTTCGGCTTGAGGCCGAAGTCCTTCTCTGCAATCTGAGCCTCCATCAGGATCTGCTCTAAGGTCGCGTCACGTCTCCCAGAGGTACGAGTGCGCACTGCATGTATAAGACCCCTCCGGAACTTTTGGGCCTTGTACCCCTCATTCTGGATCAGACTGGGTACAAACCTGCTCAAGCGGAAGAACTCTGCTGTATACTCGTCTACCGACGAGTTCCCCTGCACCAAACTAGCAAACTGTCCCTCCAAAGCTGTCAAGGCTACATCCGGGTAGAACTTCTCCTTAAAGAGCTTCCTGAAGTCCTCCCAAGACAAACCCCTCACCGACGCACGCGGATCCGTGCGAAACCAAGTTAGCGCTATGTCAAAAAATTGGCTCGCTGCAGAAGTCACCCACAGTCCTCTCGGAACCTTTGCCAACTCCAGACTCCGCTGGACATCCTTTAACCAGTCGTCCACGTATAGGATACCATCGGTACCCTTGAACTCCATCGGGTTTATCTTCCTGAAATCAAGATGTGTATCGGGCCTCCCCTGACCCTGCTGATGATCTGGTGCTCCCTGAACTGTACCCGGTGCACCCCTCTCTACTGCTGCCATCGCCAGCTGATGGGAGTTCTCCATGGTCCGTCGTAACAACTCTGTCTGAGCACTCCGAGTCTGCAACATCTACTGCAGAAGGGCCATCATCCCCTGAGTATCTGTCAGTAGCGGAGGCGGCTGTAAAAGAATATCAGGGATGACCATGGACGGTCTCGCTGCTGGAGGTGGAAGACCTCCTGAAACCGTCGCTGCTGCCCCCGTCTGAAGGGCAAAAACTGAGGTGGCAGCTCCCTGAACTGCAGCTCCCTGAACTACAGCTCCCTCAGCTAAAGGTGGAAGACCTCCGGAAACTGCCGCTGCTACTCCTGCCTGAAGGGCAAGAACTGAGGCTACTGCTCTCTCGACTGCTACTCCCATAGCTGGAGGTGGAAGACCTCCCGGATCTGACCTCTCTGGAACTGTACTAGGCCCTACTGCCTGAGAATGAGTCACTGTCATCCTGAAGACGATTTGAACCCAAGAGATCAATATGGCAAAAGATAAGATATTTTCAAAGGAGGATAATTGAATTCAAATGCAAGAAGAGTTGTCATGGTAATCAAAAGATCAAAAATTTTCTAAAATGTGATTGAGTAACTCCTATCATATCCTAGATCCTATGTCCTAGTCGCAGGCTCGTAATTAGCACTCTAAGTCGAGCACCATTACGATATCGCACTAATTGCGACTCTGACCTGCATGGGCCACCACAAAAATGTGTCACGACCCGCACCCTGATTAGGGGCACGAGTACGTGGTTACGTCCAGCCTATGCCGCGGAATCGACGGAAGAACGCTGTATATAGGGTCTGTAAATACTACAACTAAAACAGATAAAGGTACCTGTACCGTATATACTCTCCGAATGGAGGTGACATAGCAATACAGTCTCAATCACAAATACAAAACTAAGGTAGATAGCATGGAAAGAAAATATGATAGATAAAAGCAGGAAATGAGTCCAAGATCCACACAAGTCCAGAGCTATACATAAACGACCCAGAGTCACAGAAAATATATATAACTACTACAAACTGAAAGTGCTAGCTGGCTCGCAGGCCAGGCAAACCTAACTAGCTATACTACTCAGGGTGAGCAAAGTCTAGTGGCTCTACTAATAAGCCACAGTCCGGGTCTACTCCATCAGACTCGACCCCATAATAGGTCGGGCAATCTGCCTCAGAATCATCTGTAATATGTCAACGGTATTCTGTCAGAAAAATGAGCAAGTACAAACACCAACAGCAGTTCCATATGAATTGACAAATTCTATAAGAGACAGTGTAATGAAATACAAGACAAAGATATGTGAAATACAGGGTAAAATCAGCAGAAAATGTATAATAGATGTGAGTACTGAATAGGATGACAATATATTTGTATGATTGCTTAGAAACTATTCGGAAGCCGAGTTACAACCCTTAAACCAAATAAGGACCGGGGTTGTAACCCTTCTCTCGAACAGAACTTAGCCTCCTAGGATAAATAAATATAAAAATATAACTTGAATTATTAGAGCGCTATGTGATCGGCTAGGGAATCATGGTAGGGTTATCCACTTGGCCCGACAATCACATGAAAATCTGAAAGGGTTATGCCGGCCAACCTGGATAACATGGACATGGGGTATCTGTTACACCCTACGTGAAGTGAGGGTGGCGCTAGCAAAATAGTGACAGGGAGGCTTTGATCACATAACCCCTAATAATTCCCCCATCCCCGAATAGTATCATGGATCCGGATATGGCACGTCATGACACGGATTCAAAAGCAGGTGATCAGCCCACTCCCAAATCAATATCTATATAAGTACATGAAACATGGATATCACACACCAATATACCAAGGAAAATTCGGGAATAACATCTCATGACAGGATCCGACGTATACTAGTCCGTGAACTATCGTGTCGAGAATCAAATAAGACACTACAACTGAATCGGATATAGTAGATATCAAGACAATAAAAACTATCAGTAAATGTACTCGCCTGTGGTCCTGAGCTGATAAGGTGAACAGACGCTTAGAGTAAATCACAGACCTAAAATGAGATACTATGAGTTAAACAGGGTTTTATACTGAAAAAGAAAACTAATTTAAGTCATGAATGCAAGTCTAAGTCAAAACTAGGTCAATCTAGGTCAAACTGAGTCGTACTAGGTCATACTGGGTCATACTGGTTCAAACTAGGTCATACCAGGTCACGGGGAGTCAATCCAAGTCAAACTAGGTCAAACGGGGTCAAAGGTTGACTTATAGTTGACTTTTGGTCAACTGGTCAACCCTGGTCAACTCTGGTCAACTCTAGTCAACCCTGGGTCAACCCTAGGTCAAACTAGTCAAATGTTGACTAACTGTTGACTTTCAGTCAACTGGTCTGTAGAAGCATAAAAAAGAAGAGAAAAATGATCCATGCGGCCAAGCAGCCTCATGCGGCTCGAAGGGCCCATGCGGCTCAGGAGTCCCATGCGGCTCAAACACATAGGCAACTCGAGTAAACTCCATGCGGCCCACAGAGAGAGGCCACGTGGCCTTCAAAGCAGCTGTGTCCAACGTCTGGATGCATTTAATGCTCTGACGGCTGACAGACCTGACAGATGACAACCCTGACATAAAGTAATCATGATGACTGACACAAGAGCACTATCTTCCTAGGGAACTGGAGAAAATCTTCGCAGACGTGGCACTATTCACCAAGCTTCGAGGCAAGTCTATGCGGCCAGACTAGACGAGTTCATACGGCCAGTGCAGAGAAATCTATGCGGTTCAACCATGAAGGTCCCCCATGCGGCTCGGCCATGAAGACTCTCATACAGCTCGGCCATGAAGGCCCCCATGCGGCTCGGTCATGAACATATTCATGCGGCTCGGTCATGACAACCTTCATGCGGTTCGAGTATAGAGACTATTCATGCGGCTCGGTCATAAAATCTTTCATGCGGCTCGGTCATGACGACCTTCATGCGGCCCAAATATGAACACTCCTCATGCGGCTCAACAATGATGACAGGGCACGTTTCCTAAAGATAATCAAATTTTAGGTCAGATCCCAATAATTTGGGACACATGGCAAGAGAATGAATTAAATTGATTCATTTAGATTTGCGGACATCAGCAAATCATCATGATGGGATTTATTACAATCAACATTAATTACTGACATGATTTGGCATAATCCTCATTAATGGCCCAGATTGATCATTTATCAGGCCGCCCCCACTTTGAGAATGGGCAATCATTGCAAACCCTAATGATGCCCCCCACTATTATAAATAGCAAGGTGCCAAGAGAGGCTTCCCCCAATAATCAGAGAGAAAATACACAGAGATCAATCCAGAGAGAGAGAAGCCAGAAGGACAATACAAGGAGAGCAAGAAGAGCATTTCTTCGTCAACGCCAAGCATCTCGTCACAGGAGCCAAGGCTACGTCCGATCATCCAAGGAGTAAGGCAGAGCTGCCGTCGCTTTCCCGAGCCTCTACCGTCACCCCCAGAATAAAAAATAAACAATTGTACTTAGATTGCTGTACCTAGGTTTTCGTCCCTAGGCTTTCTTTGTACAAGCGAGTTTGTAACGTGAAGTAAAAGTCCAGTCCTCCCATAAAACTGTTCTGCCCTTTTATATTTCATGGCAAACACGATGGCGACTCTGCTGGGGACAAACTTCTCAACGGCTGAGGAGTTGGTGACGCGATTGGATGCAGCCAAACTTGGCTCCACTCAACAGATGATGGTCTCCCGGTTCGACCAACAGGCGTTTGAAGAAATGCTCTCCGACAAGAGCGCTGGCCCGGTCCAGAAGCAAGCCCGCACGAAGAAGGCCCGCAAGGAGTGGAGACCCCGATCATTCGCTCCTACTGAAGCTCTTGCAGAGATACCCTCTGTTGCTCAAGACGGCGGAGAAGACTCTCCTGCGGCCCCACTTCAGACCGTAGACAACTCTGTTGCCCCCAAGTCCGGCAGAAGAAAATACTATGATGCTGGACTTGCAGGGGAAAAGAGGAACTCTATGCGATCCGAGCTGCATAAGGGTGCCAGCCGCATGAAGAAAGCTCACACAACCACATCTGTCAGCCGCATAGCTTATGCGGCTACAGTTGCCAACCGCATGGATGAAACTTATGCGGTTACTGAAGTCAATCGCTTGTAGAAAACCCATGCGGCCACAATTGCCAACCGTATGCGGCCAGCCTGCACGGTCGTGACTCCTAGTCGCACAAGAACAACTCATCCGACAGCTAAAGACAGCCGCATGCAGACAGCCTGTACGGTTTCCAATCCTAGCCGCATAGCGTCTGTTCTACGCTTCTCTCGATCAGTCTTCGACCGTCTCTCATGTGGTCCTGACCCTGATGGTTCTCTGGATGATAAGCCAGACTCTGTGGTATTCAACTTGGACTCTTCCTATTACGCACCCGTAAGTGCTTAAAGAAAGAAGTCTAGGGCAGCGCGGGCCCACCAAGCCCAATCAGCTGCCCTAACCTCTGATTATCGGGGCGTCCCGATGATTATTACGCGGGCCTCGGATGGGAAGTTATAGAGAACCACTCGAGTCCAGCCCCCGACGGCAGACGGACAGAGAGGTTCACAAAAGTCTTCTAAAATCCTGGGAGCAAACATGGTCGGTCCAGACCCATCTGACTTGCGTGAGGCCATTCTCCACAAACGCAAGGAAAGAGAAGATGCATCGGGGTGCAAAGAGTCCTCCCACGGATGTCACTGCACCCAAGTCATCGTCAACTGCTGCTGCAATAGCACGACGATGCAAGAAGACCGGCAGTCTGTCTTTCAAAGACTGCAACAGCCATCATCAGAAGACTAGGCACTACCCGTCGTCTCCTACAACTCTGCTCGGAAAGTCCCCGCTGATGGAAGGGAGAAGAAGATGAATGTTCCCAGCCCGAAGATCTCAACCACTGCGACTAAAGGACTGTCGTCTAAACGGGTGCCCACCACCGGAGTTTTCCAAGGTACTCGTTCGAAGACAAAATCTGCTACAGTGGGGGATTCGTCGTCCATAACGCAGGGGGTTGCTGGGGCTGGGGGTAGCACCCCTCCGAGCCTCCACAGCAACCCGATGTTCCAAGAAGACGAGCCGAGGGAGACAACTCTTCCATCGGATGTAGCAAACCTCGACGTCCCCGAGGACGTCCACAACTCCCATGACGAGGCGAACTCGGAGACTGGGGGTATTGTTCTTTCCGAGTCTGAGTCAGAAGGGAATATACCCATATACCCCGACGACTTCTCACTACAGGGATACGATTCAGAGGGCGCTTCCTCCACCGCTTCGTCTGTCTCTCCTCATGTGAAAACGGTATTCATGACAGACAGCAACCAAGGTGGTTCCAGTGATCGCCAACGCATCGACACTCTAGAGGCCATACTACATGCCTTGGTCAAGTCTGTAGACGAGATCAAAGCGGCCCTTCCAAATCTACAAGGAGGGACGCCTGGCCAAACAAGTGCGGGTCCCGCGGTTAATGCGGACTCGAATTCAGCGGCACCGAACCCGGACAATAAACCTCCGGAAACAATGACCCCCACCGTCGTGGATGAAGCACGCAAAGCGAGAAGAGAGGTCCAGGAGCTCCGAGCCATGTTCCACGCTCGAGAAAACTCTCAAGACCTCAGAATACGGCAATTATACCCTGTTGCATGGAGGGATGTTCCATTTCCACCAAGATATAAGCCGTTTAATATCAATCCTTATGATGGCAAGACCTCAGCAAGTCGGTACATCACTTACTTCGAGGTCACCACCGACCATCTGCCCCATGACGATGCCATTCTCACACGATTATTCATCGAGGCAGTGGAAGGAGTCGCCTTCGACTGGTATCGCAACCTGCCGGACAATTGCATCCACTCCTTCGCCGGCTTCAAGCGCATGTTCTTGGAGAGATTCTACGAAGTAGGGCAGGACATCACCATGTCCACCCTCATGGACGTCGTCCAAGGGGAGAAAGAGCTGACAAGGAACTACATCGAGCGGCTCCGCCAAACCGCCATGAAGTTGCCCTCTGGGAATCCAGATTCCTCCTTGATTGAAATTTGCCAAAAGAGACTCCTTCCAACAATCAGTCTCTGGATGGGCAAAAGTCAATTCAAGGACTGGAAGACGTTCATCATCAGCACCACAAGCGCCGAAGAACGATTGAAGAAGGCTCGCCAGCTGGGATTGCACATCTCGGACGGAGAGAACAAGGGCAAGTGTCCTAACACCAATAATGACAATGGGGGTAGTCCCTCCAACAATCGGAACGGCAGGGGCAAGCAGGCTATGGTGGCCGACACGGCACAGAAACCTGAGCCAAAGTCGGCAGACAAACAATGGCCGCAAGTCACTTACTCCTTCGAAGATGGTCACGTCAAGCCCATCTTGGACATGCTCATACAAGGGGACAGAATTCAGCTTCCTCCACCAAGACGGTAACCGCGGCCGGCAGAGATGGAGAACCCAAAGTACTGCCATTATCATCACTACGTCCACCATGCTGCACACGACTGCTACCAACTAAAATGGTACATCCAAAACCTCATCGATTCGAATGCTCTGGCTATCGATTTCGAAGAGGTAACCGTGGCAGCCAACATGGTGTCCGTACAATTCGGCAGCTTTCCTCCGACGGAAACTCAAGACGGAGTGGTCCCCATCCCTCTGGCGACAATGGAGATTGCTAATCTTCCACCTCCCGAGATCAGGCTGCTGGTCTAGTGCCCCTTACCACATCACGAGGGGAGGTCATGTGGATCCATCCAGACTTGGTATCAGAAGTGACTCGGCCCACACCATCTCCCACCTACAAGAAGAAAAGTGGAAAAGTCAGGACCTGCCACACAATCTCGGCAGACATCGAGGAAGCTACAGCCGTCGTCACCCGGTCTGGGACGCAATCCCAACCTGTGGTTGACAATCCAGCTAAAAATTATCAACCCACTACAACTGATGCTCCGGGACCGGCTCAGCCTTCGACGACCGATAAGCCTAGGCCGAGGGAGACTCGCTTCGACAAGTCCCTCCGAAAAGAGACAGCCCAAGGACTGGAGAGGCCCTACAACTTCGACATCTTGGCACAATTGGCCAACACACCGGCCAAGTTGTCATTATATGAGCTCCTGAGACTCTCCAAGGATGTTCGTGCGGCTTTGAGCGATGCACTCCAAAATGCCGACGCATACTTGGCGCAAGTCAACCTCACGGAAGAAAACCCACCTGCAGATCTCCAAGACAGTGCCTGCACGGAAGCAATGCCCAACATCGTCTTCACTCCGCAGGACATGCTCATCAAAACTAATCTGCACGATCGCCCACTATACTACACTGGATACATCGGCGACGTAAAGGTGGATCGGATGCACATTGATCCTAGCTTTTCCATAAGCATTATCCCGAAGGGTCTGCTATATCATCTCCGCATCCCAATGCATTGCCTGACGCCTACAAGCACCGCCATCAGCGGTTTCAATTCGGGCATGAGCTACCCTATTGGGAAGATTCGTCTGAAGTGTCAAATTGGTGACCTCCAATCTGAAGTCACCTGTGACGTCATAGATGCAGACACTTCTTACAACATCCTCTTGGGGCGTCCGTGGATACACGATTATATGAACGTGCCTTCCACGCTGCACCAGTACTTCAAATATGTCGACAAACACGGCTTCGTGAGGACGAAATTTGCTGATATCGATCCCTTCAAAGGGGTCGAATCTTACTACTCAGACTCTTGCCTGTACGAAAAATCGAAGAAGCATCTTGGTGAAGAAGATGTACAAGCTAGTACCGAGACAGCCATAGGATCAGAAGAGCCTCTGACGATCCACCTCCAAGCTCGCAAACCGGGCAGGTCTGCACCCCTTACCGCCACTCTGCTTAAGGACACAATCAGCCTCTCGGCACAAGAAGAGTAGATGATAATCCGGCTGCCAAGGTCTGGCCAAGTGCCAAGACCTACAACGGAGCCACTGACAATCAGGCTGCCAAGAACCGGCCAGCCGCAGACGGAGAAGCTCAATCCCTCCGACAAGCCGATGACGATACGCCTTCCCAAGAAGGGTTGTCACCCCGATGCAAGGTCTGACACTTCTAGCGAACCAGCCACTCCTCGCCCCACATCGAGTACCAAACTGGGGGTCGCTAGTCTGCCAACAACTCCACGCTCAGCTCCATCAACTGAACCGCTGACAATCAAGCTCCCCAGGTCGTCCTCTCAGTCTTCATTCACACAGGGGGTAGCCGAAGAGGAACCGGAGCTAGCCAAGTATGTGGCTGCCCACACTGATGTTCCCTTCGCAGATGATGTAATCCCCCTAGAAAAGATACCTTACTTCATCAATAAAGGGCTATCTTTGAACTACCTCGAGCTTAATAAGCTTTGTACATTGTACGCTATAGAACACGGTATTGGCACTCACCTACACACACAGATGACAAATGTCTACACCACAATCCAGCTTACTCCAGCAGAAGATGCTTACCGAATAATCGAGGGAGGGGACCATCCAATCATCTTCGGCCGGAAGGACGATCCGCATCCCTTCACCATAGAAGAAGTCGACCTTGGATCGGATGCCGGAAGACTACCTCTGTATCTTTATAGTCCCCAATCTAAATATCTCATGCAGAAACAGGGGTATGATCTGGAAACGATGCCGAGCTTGAACTACGGTACTGGACGACGATTATCTTTGAAGCCACCGGTCCCGGCTGGCAAACCACGGGACTACTATAGCAAGACTCGATGTGGATTAGGGTATGTAACACCCCGACGACCCCTGAAAGTTCAGATAAAGAATGTGACTGGCATTCACATTCGATCGGGTCACCAACTTCTGACTCTGATACCAGCATCGGAGATGTATTCAGACAAGTTTTGTTAGTCAACATGGCGTTCGCCGACGCTTATGAAGAAGACGAAGACATCCCCGAACTTCCTAAGCTAGAACCATGGGCACAACAGCTAGATGAACAATAGGAAAAGCGTTTCGAGCAAAGAGAACCTCCCACTGAGGATGAGGTCATACAAGTTAATCTTGGTGATGAAGCCTCCCCGAAACCAATCTTCATCAGCCAGAGTCTGATAGATGAAGAGCGAGAGTCGCTGCTCCAACTCGTCAAGGAATATATCGATGTGTTCGCCTAGAGCTATGAAGATATGCCAGGATTGGACCCAGAGATCGCACTCCACAAACTTAATATTCGTCCGGATACAAAACCTGTCAAGCAACAGCAACGATAATTTTACCCCGATGTCATGAATGCTATCAAAGCCGAGGTCAACAAATTGATAGCCAGCGGCTTCATTCGTGAAGAGCAGCATCCAGACTAGGTAGCCAACATAGTACCAGTTCTCAAGAAGAATGGGAAGATCCGAATATGCATTGACTTCCGGAATCTGAATGAGGCATGCCCTAAAGACAAATTCCCTCTCCCTATCACAGATATTATAATCGACAACACCTGCGGCTTCGAACGTATGTCCTTCATGGATGGCTTCTTAGGATACAACCAGATCAAGATGTTTCCTGATGACGAGAAGCACACATCATTCCGAACACCGATTGGTACATATTGCTACACCGTTATGCCTTTCGGTTTAAGGAATACTGGCGCCACTTACCAGAGAGCTATGAGCGTCATCTTTAGAGACCACTTGTGCAAGACAGTAGAGTGCTACGTCGACGACATCGCCGTCAAAAGCCGTTCGAAGAAAGATCATCTGCAAGATCTCAGGACAGTGTTCGACCTAATGCGAGCACACAACTTAAAGATGAACCCTACGAAATCATTCTTGGGTGTCTACAGCGGGAAATTCCTGGATTTCGTCATCACTTCTCAGGGCATTCACATCGACCCCGAGAAAACAAAGGCAATCATGGAGATGGGTCTCCCGAAAAATCTTCGCGAACTCCGAGGCCTCCAAGGCAGGCTAGCTTACATCAGGAGGTTCATCTCTAATCTCTCCGGACGATGTCAACCATTCACCCATCTCATGAAGAAGGGAGTCTCTTTCGTATGGGATGAGGAATGCCAGCGCGCTTTCGACAGCATTAAAGAATATTTGTCAAACCCCCCAGTCCTGGTAGCTCCTGTTCCTGGGAAGCCATTCCTGCTCTATGTACGAGCTATGGAACGTTCTCTTGGTGCTCTATTGGCACAGAACAATGACGCGGGCCACGAACAAGCTATATACTACCTCAATCAAAAGATGATTGGGCCAGAATACCGATACACGGCTGTAGAGAAGGAATGCCTTGCTCTCGTGTTCGTCATCCAAAAGATGCGACTGTACGTCACGGGATGAACCATCCACGTGATATCGCGGATCAACCCCATCAGGGTCCTCATGACCAAACCTGGGGTACTCACCTCTCGCCTTGCTAACTGGGCAATATTACTATCACCATAACACATGATCTTCGTCCCGCAAAAGACTGTTAAAGGCCAGGCTCTGGCAGACTTTCTAGCAGCCCATCCAGGTTTAGAGACGACTAGGGTATATAAAGAGATACCGGACGAGGTCACCAGTTCAAATGTAGTATCCCATGATGCCATCTGGCGAATGTTCTTCGACGGTGCTTCGAGAACTGGACCCAAAGGCAACATCGTCGCTAGAGTTGGAGTGGTGCTGATTTCTTCCTCCGGCTTGGTGATCAATCGGGCCTACTCACTCACAGAGCCCTGTTCAAATAATGTGGCCGAGTACAATGCCTTGGTCATTGGCCGCCGGCTTGTAAAAGAACTGGGGGTAGAGTATCTTGAAGCATACGGCGACTCGCAGTTAATCGTCAATCAGATTCGGGGGTCGTACGAGGTCCGCCACGAAGACATGATCCCGTATCATCAAATAGCAATCGACATCATCTCGCCTCTGGGAGGATTCTTCATAGAACATGTTCCCAGACTCCAGAACATTGGGGCTGATGCCCTAGCTGGTTTGTCCGCTTCCCTAGCTGTGCCAAATTACGCTCGCCATCAGGTCGACATAATAGACCGTGAACTGGTCTGTCCTAAGGATAACGTTCGATGCATGGAAAGCTACTCTGCCCTTTCAGTCGACGAAGCACCAGACTGTAGACAGTCGTTCATCGACTTCGTAGTTTACGACATCTTGCCAGAGAATCCGAAGGAAGCTACTTCTATCAGAAGACGTTCTCTCAGATTTTTCTATGATACGGAGACGAAAATGCTGTATCGCCGATCCTATGATGGGTTGCTGCTTCGGTGTCTATCAAATACAGAAGCCAAAGAAGCCATACGCGAGGCCCATGACGATGTTTGCGGAGCCCATCAACCTGGTCCGAAACTGCAAGACCGCCTTCGCCGAATGGGCTAGTACTGGCCCACGATGGTTGCAGACGCAATAGATTATGCACGAAAGTGCAAAGCCTGCCAAATCTACGCCGACTTCATCCACCAGCCATCTGAATTCCTACATCCGACTGTGGCCTCCTGGCCATTCGAAGCATGGGGTATGGACATCGTCGGCCCAATCACCCCGCCTTCGTCTAGAGGACACCGATTCATACTCGCAATCACCGATTACTTCTCCAAATGGACGAAAGCCATCCCATTGGCAGAAGTGAAAACTTTAAACGTGATCAGCTTCCTTAAGCATCATGTCATCTACCGCTTTAGACTACCCCGAAGGATCATTCACGACAATGGGCCACAGTTCGCAAGCCACACATTTTATCGGTTCTGCGATAAGCACCGAATTCAGAATATTGCTTCGACACCCTACAATCCAGCAGCCAATGGGTTAGCAGAAGCATTCAATAAAACTATAATCAAGCTACTCAAGAAATTCGTGTCCTCTAGCAAGCGCGACTGGAACGAGAAGCTCGACAAATGCTTATGGGCATATCGCACCACAGTTCAAACAGCCACCGCGAATACACCATTTTCCCTGGTGTACGGAAGTGAGGCAGTCCTCCCATTAGAGACTCAGATCCCCTCACTCTGCATCGCCCTCGC
The DNA here is from genome assembly GCA_029216955.1 of Iris pallida. Lineage (NCBI taxonomy): Eukaryota > Viridiplantae > Streptophyta > Magnoliopsida > Asparagales > Iridaceae > Iris > Iris pallida. Next base: position 172,927 of record JANAVB010010200.1, read on the forward strand.
ACATCAGTTGACGTCAGACGAAAACCACCATCGCCGACTACAGGAATTGGAGGCCCTAGACGAGAAACGCATGTTAGCTCAACAGCGAATCGAGTTTATCAGGCCAAAATCTCCGGAGCTTTCAACAAGAAGATCAAGGTCAGGACATTCCAAGTAGGCAATCTCGTTCTGGCGGTTCGGAGGTCGATGGTTATGACGCATAAAACCGCCAGTAAATTCCAACCAAAATGGGAAGGCCCGTTCATCATCGAGGCTGTATTCTCCAACGGCGCCTACCGCCTCGCAAAGCAAAATGGAGACTTGCTCATGTTGCCCATCAACGGCAAGTTCCTGAAGAAGTATTACGTATGAAACAAAATCCTCGAAACATCTCAGAGTGTCGAGTTATGTACCTTCCCGTACCGCTGAACTTACATTCTGGTTCTGCACATCGAGTCATGTACCCGATGGTACCTCTGAACTCATTTCTACAATTTTTCCATACATAGAGTCATGTGCTCGCTGGTACCGCTGAACTCATACTCATATTTTCCAGATCATCGAGTCATGTACCCGCTGGTACCGCTGAACTCGTACCCACAAAATTTTAGATTACCGAAGTTATGTACCCGCTGGTACCGCTGAACTCGCCTGATCTACTGCCCGCATTCTCAATGCACAAAAGGGTAACAGATCCACAAAATTCCGATACAACCACGTCGATGCTACCTCTGAGTTGTTCCACTTCCACCAAAAATAAACCGCCCCCTCGTATAGAACTTCCACGTCCTCCTACCTCTGAGTCGTTCTATGTATCCTTCATTGAGCCCACTCCTGCCATGTCCCTGTGACCTCTGAGTGGAAAGGCTCCGTCGAAGAAACCATTCATGCTTGCCATATCCTTACACCTCTGAGTAAGTATGATGGTTACCCCTCGACCTATTATCCGTACCCATGACCGGAGTACGCCAAGGATAGTAGGTCCACAAATATCCTCCGTCGAATCCACTCCTGCCATGTCCTCACTACCTCTGAGCAGGAAGATCCCACGGTAAAGAAATCTCCATACTTGCCATGTCCTCACTACCTCTGAGTAAGTATGATGGTCCTCCCTCGACTTATTATCTGTATCCACGATCTGAGTACGCCCAAAGATAATAGGCCCACAAACGTCTTCCGATGACCACAAATGTCCTCAGTCGACCACAGATGATGTACTGGGTCTCCAGTACACGCCCATACCTTCCCTATCATGTCTGGGAGCCCAGTTGCTCCCTGGCATTCTCTCGAATACCAAAAACTTCTATAGCTGTCTTATCGCGAAGTTGTTCTAGGTATTCCTCTCCGAAACTTGTTACCCGTACCTAAAACTAAGGTACGCCCAGGGTAACAGGTCCACAAATAATCCTCCAGTAGGTCCAATTCCACAAACACCACAAGTACAAGAAAGAGAAGATGAGTTGAAACATGCTCATTTATTCAAAATTCAAAGTACTACATCATCTGGGATCATATCCCTTGACAAAAAGAAAAAAATAGTAAAAGAAAACAGAAAACTGATCACTGCTCCGGGGCACATAACGCCGTGAGACGGTCCGTCAGCAAGGCAACCGACCGCTCAAACCTCTGTTTGGCTCGACGCTCTGCCTCTTGGGTTAGCACCGCCGCATCCTCCAGATGAGCATGGGCTTGCCAGTTGTCCTCGAATTTCTTGAAAGCCCGCTCCAGGTTAGCAGAAGATCGGGAAACCTTCTCAGCCTCCCGAATGATTGACTCATGTTCCGCACGAGCAGCCTTCAGCTCTGACTCTAGGAAGGCCAACTCCCTCTGAAGTGCGAGAATCCGCTCCTTTGTGTCAGCTATTCCACGAGAAGCAGTCTCTTCTCGAGTCCGACAAGCTTGACTTCGACGACCAAGCCTGTCATACGAAGCGAAAAGCTCGTCAGGGTCTCCCTTCACAACTGGCCCGACAGTGTCTCGAGCGAACTTTATCCTATCCCGAGCGGCAATAAGGAAGCCCCACTCTCGTTCAATCGTAGCAGGCAAGTCAGCCTGCCTTAACGCCAGCAATTGGGTCACGAGCTGATCAGCCTCTGCCAACTTGGGATCCAGGAGCGCAGCCAACCCCATCCCGCCAGGAAGAGCCTTCAAAGTTTCAATCTGACCCCGAGCGCACCGCAGGGACAGAGAAAAAGGGATCCCCCGTTCTACGGCAGCATCTACGCCCCTCTATAAATGGCGATAGAAGCTGTCGACCACATCCTACGACGCCTCGTCCAGAGCCTCCAAAGAAGCCGGCGTCAACGGGAGTGTAGCTGGCAATACTGAAGAAGACATAACAGAATCTGCCGCTCCTGCCACAAGGGAAACAAACTCCGTACGGAAGGACACATGAACAGCGGCCAACTCTTCTTCAGCAGCCCGCAGAACTTGAATGCTCGGCAGGGTCGAGAAGTCAATCTCCGAAGCCATATAAACAGCAGAGGATGAGGTGGAGACCATCGCTCCCAGAACAAGCTCCACTCCCATCTGCCCGGAGCTGGCGGGAGGCCCCTCGACATGAGTCGGTGAAGGAGAGGAAACGCTTATTTCCCCCAGATCGCAGCAGGCCGAACCTTCCCCAAGAACATCCGCTGTGGAAAGTAAAGGGTCAGGACCTGTAGGGCCAAGACAACCATGAATCGATTTGACCCAGAGGATATGTTGATAGAGCAAATATGCCGCCTCACTAGTCAATATTTGGCTTATCTTACCAGCGAAAGAGTGTGGAGGCTGAGGTTCGCCTACAGCCACCACAGCCTCTTCACCAGCAGCCTCCGAGTCGAATATAATAGGCTCCTCCGCCCAGCACCCTCGGCAGGGGATGCGACGAGATCGGCATCGCCTTGCTGAAATTCAGCAATCTCGGAAATAGGCCCGAGGAAACCTTCGTTACCCTAGGTCGGGGCCTCAGCAACTTGGGAGTCCTCAGCCGCCGCTGAGAGAGCCCCCACAGAAAGGACCATGGCACACATGCCACTAATCAAAGCAGCAAAGGCCGGATCAGCCTCACGAGCGGCAGACGGTTCATGAGAGCCCGGTTTGTCAGACACCTACAAAGAAGAATGATTAGGTCATATCCCAAGAGAAAGAAAACCACAACAAGGATATGGCTCCAACTTAGTCTTACCTCCGGAACATCGTCAGCATTTTTACCCCTCTCCGTAATAAGTAGCCTACGAGGTCTGACCGCAGCTTTCTTTACGGAAAAGGTCACTCCTCCGTCAGTAGACTCACGCTTGTCTCGCTTATGTAAGGGACCAGGCACGGCAGGCGGTAGTTCTACCCTCACCACCTCTGGTACAGATGGCAACTGATCTACCACCTCATCTAATACGACCGACGGCTGATCCATCATCATCTCATCTGCTATGATAGGCGGCTGATCTGCCGCTGCTTTACCACCAGAAGAGAGAGAGTCCTCATCGTCCCGCTCGTTGTTTCCCTCTACTGTGTCAAAGGACTCGAAATCGGGCTCGGGAACCCTATTCACCCCTTTCCTCTTTGCCTTCGACACCGTAGCCCTCTCCGCCAAACAAGTGCCCACGATGAAGCTAGTCCTCGGGTCAAAATCGACAGGAGGCTGGCTCGCCACAACATGGTATAAGGCCGCCATATGCAAGATTTCCTCTGGCACGTTTGCTGCAGGAATTGAGAAACTAGTTCGAGTATGACAAGTGTCATAGTAGCTCCATGCCCTAATACCATCAAGGATGCTACCCTCAAATCCCAGGCAGGAACTGGGACGCCCAAGGAATAGTTGACTGTACCCAAATTGACGGGCAAACCTACTGGGCAAGTAGGGCTCCAGGTACACAGTTTTGCGGTTGCGATAAACTAAATGCGCCGAACGAATGTTACACAACCAGAAACGCATCTTCTCAGGTAAGAAATAAGGAAATCCAACGCCATCAACATGGACACTCCTCACTTCCTGGTCGGTAAAACGGGGAACGGACACGAAGAAATCATATCCGTCCACCCTCGCCAGCATCCTCCGACACGCCGGCATAGTACTATATTCCCAAGGCTGATGGTGATACCTGAAAAGAAAAGCGTCATCGTCCGTAACGCCGTCTCCCGTCCCAGGCCTCATCAAAGACCGATAATGCAACAAACAGCCACCCCAGCAGGTAATGATAAGACAGCTCTATACGTTCAAAGTCCATCGCCACGTCACGAGCGATGACCTTGGACGAGAAGGCGCGGAGACCATGATGAATGCTGCACACCATAGCGGGAAGAAGAGCCAGCCTGACCCCAAAGGCCAACTTCACAGCGGGAAGAATAAAGTGACGGCTAATCCTCTCGATGGAACCTGCCCCTCCTGAGACTACATAATTGTGCAGCCACACCATTAAAAACCCTACTAAGAGTGCCTTCTCTGACAGCCGTCGAGTACCATAATAAAAATAGCTGAAGGAGTCAATCTGGCTCCCAAACTTGTCACCCTTAGACTTCGACCTCTTAGCAGTCGACACCAAGCCTTCTACTTCCCTAGGAGTTTGACGATCTCGGAAAATAACTCGGCCGGCAGCACTAAATTTAAAAAGATAGGAGACCCAAGAGGTGGTATGGGGAGCGTCCCCTTTCGAGCTACCATCTTTCTTGATAGCTGATTGGTGACAGGTACTATGGTGACATAACAGTTCTTGGTATACAGCGACGAAGCCTGGGAATCGTCGATCTAGATCCTGGAACTCCTCGTTCGTTGGAGTGTATACTTCAAAGGGCTCGTCTCCCCAAGGAAGCTTGGAGATAGTATACATCTCATGGAGAGCGAGCCCCAACTCCCCTACAGGTGTGAAGAAAGTTTCTGTCTGATGGTTATATATCTCCAGAAGGGCCATGAACAACGGCTTATTAATGGGCAGCCCGTGGCTGGTACCCCGGATAGCATCATAAAGATTGACTTCTCGCAAAAATGCCTCATATTTCCGCAGAATCTACGAGGTCAGGTTAGCCCACGAGGGAATGGGGTTTAACCAGCTCGACAGTGCCAATCTGCCAACAGGATAGGACCCTTTTCGAGCAAGCTGGCTCAGAAAAGTATCAGTCTGAGCAAATAAGAAATTAGGACCGGGTGTGTTGATAAAGGTACCCAGAACTAACCCCATCACAGATCGACTGGCCGGATCCTTGATCGTGCGCACTGACCCAGTAGTTTTATTGTAACGGATGTTACCCACGAATATCTCCGGTCTGGTTGGAGTGAGGGGGTCTGTCATCTGCCTGTCCAAAAAGATCATGTTGAACCACGCAAAAGGGAAATGACGCTTCATAATGGGGATATAAATTGGCATTCCGTCCAGATTAAAATCCCAACTCTCGGAAATATCCAGCACTCGGGAGTTTTTTATGATCAATGCATCCCCAAAGAGGAAGACCGGCCTCAGATGATTCCCATTTAGCTCCCTGGAGCTCATCATGTCACTAAGGAATTGGAAAGATTGAATCATGATAACAATCAGTCGCTCCAAAGGCTCATTAACAAGAAGCTGCTCTGACACTTGATAAACTAAATCATTCCGTCGCACATCCATGGTAAGTTGATTCGAGCCAACTAGGAGTTCCCCTGCAGGATTTACTGGCAGATTCACTGAAGATAGACGAAAGAAATAAGATTAGAAGATAGTCAAAACAAGAAGCATTTGAAAGATCATTTAAGTCTATGCAGCTCGGGTCGTCACAGCCTCATGCGGCTCAGAACCAGATGAGTCCATGCGGTTCTGTTCATCATAGCCTTATGCAGCTCCGAGTCAGACGAGTCCATACAAATCAAGTTCAGATGAGCTTATGAAGCTTCTGCGGTTTGGGTTTGGAAGGGCCTATGCGGTTCAAGGTTCACATGGACTCAACAGACGAACCTAGGCGCTGATGCGGCTCGGATTCAGGTGAGACTATACGATTCAAAGTCCACACGGACTCATACGGCCCTGAACAGACAGACTCATGCGGTTCAAGTTAGGTACGCTTATGCGATCTAGATTCATATAAGCTGATGCGGCTACAAGCAGATGAGCTTATGCGGTTCAAAAGTGAACTACGCTCATGCGGCCCAAACCGAAAATATATATGCGGTTCAGGTCGAGTATGACAAGCCCATGCGGCCCCTGGGCGAAGTGCTTATGCGGTCATATCGACGAACCTCGTACATGCGGCTTGTGCATAAATTATGCAACAGAGCCATGGCAGTTAGGGTTCTAAGGCAACGCCCTTACCAGCAATAGGTGGATGAACGTCGGGATGAACAGAGTGAACAGCGGCCGACGGAGGAGTGGCCACGTTCGTCGTCGCAGTCGCCGCAGAAGCGACCGCCTTGCCCTTCGCTGCCTTCGACACAGCAACCTTCTTGGGAGTCATAGATGCTTGGGAGAGAAAGGAGTTAGAACAACAAAAGATCGAAAAAAGCAAAGGGGATTCCCCAGAATGAAAGTGTTCCTATTTATAGACAAGGAAGGAACGCCTCGATCTGCGTACAATATGATGACCGACTCTTCGATCATCGAGGCAAAACGGCTGAATAATAGCCTGACTCTTGGAATCCTGGCCCAAAAAGTGGCTCTTAAAATCTGACAGCAAATCAAGAGCATTAAATGCAGAAGATTTACAAAAGATTTGCACACGTGGCAGAAAGACGTGGCAAGAAGCTCATGCGGCCAAACAGCCCATGCGATTCAGAGAGTTATGCGGCTGAGGTAATCATGCGGCTAGACAAATCCATGCAGCTAGGACAGAATACATCCATGCGGCTCTCGCATAACCAAGCTTCTTATTCAAAGTATTTCAATTTTGCAAATTGAAAACTTTGAAGGGGGTCTTGTAGAAGCATGAAAAAGAAGAGAAAAATGATCCATGCGGCCAAGGAGCCTCATGCGGCTCGAAGGGCCCATGCGGCTCAGGAGTTCCATACGGCTCAAATACATAGGAAACTCGAGTAAACTCCATGCGGCCCACAGAGAGAGGCCACGTGGCCTTCAAAGCAGCTGTGCCCAACGTCTGGACGCATTTAATGCTCTGACGGCTGACAGACCTGACAGATGACAACCCTGATATAAAGTAATCATGATGACTGACACAAGAGCACTATCTTCCTAGGGAACTGGAGAAAATCTTTGCAGACGTGGCACTATTCACCAAGCTTCGAGGCAAGTCTATGCGGCCAGACTAGACGAGTTCATGCGGCCAGTGCAGAAAAATCTATGCGGTTCAACCATGAAGGTCCCCCATACGGCTCGGCCATGAAGACTCTCATGCAGCTCGGCCATGAAGGCCCCCATGCGGCTCGGTCATGAACATATTCATGCGGCTCGGTCATGACAACCTTCATGCGGTTCGAGTATAGAAACTATTCATGCGACTCGTTCATGAAATCTTTCATGCGGCTCGGCCATGACGACCTTCATGCGGCCCAAATATGAACACTCCTCATGCGTGATGACAGGGCACGTGTCCTAAAGATAATCAAATTTTGGGTCAGATCCCAATAATTTGGGACACGTGGCCAGAGAATGAATTAAATTGATTCATTTAGATTTGCGGACATCAGCAAATCATCATGATGGGGATTTATTGCAATCAACATTAATTACTGACATGATTTGGCATAATCCTCATTAATGGCCCAGATCCTTCACGCTCAAGATTAATGGCCCAGATTAATTATTTATCAGGCCGCCGCCACTTTAAGAATGGGCAATCATTGTAAACCCTAATGATGCCCCCACTATTATAAATAGCAAGGTGCCAAGAGAGGCTTCCCCCAATAATCAGAGAGAAAATACACAGAGATCAATCCAGAGAGAGAGAAGCCAGAAGGGCAATACGAGGAGAGCAAGAAGAGCATTTCTTCGTCAACGCCAAGCATCTCGTCACAGGAGCCAAGGCTACGTACGATCGTCCAAGAAGTAAGACAGAGCTGCCGTCGCTTTCTCGAGCCTCTACCGTCATCCCCCAGAATCAAAAATAAATAATTGTACTTAGATTGCTGTACCTAGGTTTTCGTCCCTAAGCTTTCTTTGTACAAGCGAGTTTATAACGTGAAGTAAAAGTCCAGTCCTCCCATAAAACTGTTCTGCTCTTTTATATTTCATGGCAAACACGGTCAACTCTGGTTTAGTTTCGGTCAATTCTAGTCACTTATAGGCTAAGTTTGACTTTCTGTTGACTTTTGTTGACATTTGGGCAAAATGGTCAACCGAGGTCAAAACTAGTCTAAGGACACTAATCCTAACCATTACCAACTAAGATAACCTAATTCTAACTATATCTTAGAAGTTAAACTAAATATCTTAACTATACCCTATTACCTACATTTACCCTTACCAAGGTAATTCCGATACCTTGTCCATTATAAAGGAAAGCCTGCTAATACTCAAGATACTAGCCTAGGCTCCTTAGGGTAGCTAGATACTATCCTATCTAGGGTTTACCAACCAAGAAATCTAGGGTTCTTGGAAATCAAAACTATTTTTCTAATATGTTACTCTCCTACACATTACCTTAAGGTAATATTGAGATATCAAGATACCACATCTAACATAACTCATTATTCTAAACCACACTCACTCTCCCTCACAAACATCATCTATCTAACCCCCATCTAACTTAGAATGCTACTTCTAAAATAACTTCTCAAAAACTAACTCAAATATCTACCACTACCCTCAAGATAACATAACATGGCATACTTTCTAACATTGACAAACCTTATTTTCTACCACTATAAACACTACCCTACTAACCGCCTAACACACTAAAAACACTCTCTAACTTAGGGGTTTCGTAGTACTAAATGTGGTTGATAAGTGTGGGTAGGTATTTGGGGCTAAGGTGGATCAAAAGGGGATGTTTCGAGACCACAAAAACCCCAAAAAATCATCATGCACTGCTTCTGCTTACTGCTTTTTCCTGCTTACTGCTTATTGCTTACTGCTTTTTTCTGCTGCTTTCCTGCTCATTCTCTCACTCTCTAACCATCTAACCACACACACAAATAAATATATATGCACAATCCACATACATATATATATATATATATATATATATATATATATATATATATATATATATATATATATATATATATATATATATATATATATAAAGAGACACACTAATCTATTTGCACACACAAAAAAAAATTTTATATATATATATATATATATATATATATATATATATATATATATATATATATATATATATATATATATATATATATATATATAAAGAGACACACTAATCTAAATATAAAATAAATATGATACCATAAAGAACACATTAGAAACAACTCTCTAAAATTATAAATCTGAGATTAAAATACTAATTAATCATTCCTACAATATATATATACATACAAGTGTCCAAAATAGGGATTTTTCCCACTAGGACACAACCACAACAGAAAGGACACTCCAATGACCTCCAAATGGACACGAAATGGACACAAATGGAGATACAACCATGGGGGTCATTCCTATGGGTTTAAAATATTCCTATATGTATATAGGGATGGATTAGAGGAGGGATTATACCTTCCGGGAGAGAAATTCAAAGGAAAAAGCCTTCCGACACGACACCGACACATAGAGATTTCAAAAGGACACGAACGAGCTCCGAATCCTCCCAAACTTGGCTAGCACCCTCTAACTATGGAGTAGAGGAGAAATAAAGAAGATTTGGTGGAAGAAGGGGTTGATTTGGAGATAAAATCAATGGAGGTTCCTCTCTAAATTAATTTGGGGAAGAACAAGAGAGAGAAAGTGGATGAGAACAAATGATTGAAGGAGTGACTCACTCCTTATCCCCCCACATAGGTGGCTGCCCAAAAAGGATGAGGTATCCCCATTAGAAAAGTCCAAAATGCCCCCACTTGACCTATTTGATTTAAATTAAGAATGAGTTAAAGGTTGAGGTCAAATTAGTCCAGTTATAAGTCTCTAATTAAACTAAACCTATCCATAAATAATTAGTCTAACTACTAACTAAAATTAGTATCATGTGGACTAAAATTAATATCATGTGGGCCATGCCTAACTAGTGTGTGAGTCCCACTAGAGTCAAACTACCCCTCCCCCCCGGGTCCCCGTTTCAAGTCGGATTGAGCTGAAATTCGAACCCGACTTAAATAACCCAAAACAATATCATAAATAATAAAATAAATTTCAACCCCAAAACAATATCATAAATTATAAAATAATTTTATTCAAAAATAGAAAATGATAAAAATACCCCTGTTTCTGAAAACTGGGGGTGACAAATCTATCCACCTTAAAAAAATTTCGTCCTCGAAATTAAAATCAAACAATAGTAAAATGTCAGAATCACAAGTCATGGCTTAAAATTTAAAATGATTAAAATCTCAAAAATCAAAGCATGAATTTAAATGACTAAAATTATAAAATTTAAAATTACTCTCAAATAGAAACTGGGTGCTATAAGTCTATCCACCTTAAAAAAATTATCCTCAAAAATTAAAATAAGGTAAACACAGAAAAATCATGCAAATTGATAATCGTATGCGTCTGTCCAATCATCATGATACTCAGAATCTCCGTCATGCTAGTGAGCAAGGCTACGATAATCACAAAGTCCTCGACTAAGGTACATACCTCTAGAATCATGGTATTTAAAATTTTCGCATTGCCGCTAGCTTGGCAGCGAAAACCTTAAATTCCTACACCCGAGAAATACGTCCATAGTCCGACTATATGTCCTCACTCTGCCTGCTAGCATGACCCTAGAGGATTCTAAACTCTCATAATCGAGGCGGCCTAGCCCATACGACTTATCTCAGAAAGAAATCACATCACAAGAACAATTTTCATCCAACGATCAAAGAACAGATAGAATCAAATTTCAAGACAGTTTATAAGAAGGCAAATACGGGATGGAGATTCGAAATATTGGAACCTTCTATCTGCTCTGCTACTGTCTTAGTGGGCTCAACTGTCATGGCGAAAGCATGCCCTGCTGGCCTCCTCTAGCCTGCTGCACTCTGTCCTGGTCCTTACGGATTCCACTAGCGTGGCAATCCCTCAGCTGGTGGTCAGGCGCCCCACAGTATAGACAAACGCCAACCTCTTCCTATAAACCTCTCGAGTGTGTTCCTGCTTCCCGCAGAAAGTGCACTGAGTATCCGGCCTCTGACCCTGACCCTGGTGCTGCTGGGCATACGTCGGTGCCTGCTGAAACTGCAACTGAGGCTGCTGCTGCTGAAACTGCCTCTGCTGGAAATATGGGTGCTTCGCCGGCCCCACACTCGAGCTAACTCCGAGAACGTCACTGCCCCTCTTCGGCTTGAGGTCGAAGTCCTCCTCTATAATCTGAGCCTCCATCAGGATCTGCTCGAAGGTCGCGTCACGTCTCCCAGAGGTACGAGTGCGCACTGCATGTATAAGACCCCTCCAGAACTTTCGGGCCTTGCACCCCTCATCCTGGATCAGACCGGGTGCAAACCTGCTCAGGCGGAAGAACTCTGCTGCATACTCGTCTACCGACGAGTTCCCCTGCACCAAACTGGCAAACTGTCCCTCCAAAGCTGTCAAGGCTACATCCGGGTAGAACTTCTTCTTAAAGAGCTTCCTGAAGTCCTCCCAAGACAAATCCCTCATCGACGTACGTGGATCCGTACGAAACCAAGTCAGCGCTATATCAAAAAACTGTCTCGCTGCAGAAGTCACCCACAGTCCTCTTGGAACATCTGCCAACTCCAGACTCCGCTGGACATCCTCTAACCAGTCGTCCGCGTATAGGATACCCTTGGTACCCTTGAACTCCCTCGGGTTCATCTTCCTGAAATCAAGGTTTGTACAGGGCCTCCTCTGACCCTGTTGCTGATCTGGTGCTCCCTGAACTATACCCGGTGCACCCCTCTCTACTGCTGCCATCGCCAGCTGATAGGAGTTCTTTATGGTCCGCCGTAACAACTCTTCCTGTGCACTCTGAGTCTGCAACATCTGCTGCAGAAGGGCCATCATCCCCTGAGTATCTGTCAGTAGTGGAGGCGGCTGTAAAAGAATATCAGGGATGACCATGGACAGTCTCGCTGCTGGAGTTGGAAGACCTCCTGAAACCGTCGCTGCTGCTCCCGCCTGAAGGACAGGGACTGAGGTGGCAGCTCCCTGAACTGTAGCTCCCTCAGCTGAAGGTGGAAGACCTTCGGGAACTGCCGCTGCTACTCCTGCGTGAAGGACAGGAACTGAGGATACTGCTCTCTCGACTGCTACTCCCGTAGCTGGAGGTGGAAGACCTTCCAGATCTGACCTCTCTGGAACTGTACTAGGCCCTGCTGCCTGAGAACGAGTCACTATCATCCTGAAGACGAATTGAACCCAAGAGATCAATATGGCAAAAGATAAGATATTTTCAAAGGAGGACAATTGAATTCAAATACAAAAAGAGTTGTCATGGTAATCAAAAGATCAGAAATTTTCTAAAATGTGATTGAGTAACTCCTATCATATCCTAGATCCTATGTCCTAGTCGCAGGCTTGTAATTAGCACTCTAAGTCGAGCACCATTACGATATCGTACTAATTGCGACTCTGACCTACATGGGCCACCACAAAAACGTGTCACGGCCCGCACCCTGATTAGGGGCATAAGTACGTGGTTACGTCCAGCCTACGCCGTAGAATCTGTGGTAGAACGCTGTATATAGGGTCTGTAAATACTACGACTAAAACAGATAAAGGTACCTGTACCGTATATACTCTCCGAATGGAGGTGACATAGTAATACAGTCTCAATCACAAATACAAAACTAAGGTAGATAGCATGGAAAGGAAATATGATAGATAAAAGCAGAAAATGAGTCCAAGATCCACACAAGTCCAGAGCTATACATAAACGACCCAGTGTCACAGAAAATATATATAACTACTACAAACTGAAAGTGCTAGCTGGCTCGCAGGCCAGGCAAACCTAACTAGCTATACTACTCAGGGTGAGCAAAGTCTAGTGGCTCTACTAATAAGCCACACTCCGGGTCTACTCCATCAGACTCGACCCCATAATAGGTCGGGCAATCTGCCTCAGAATCATCTGTAATATGTCAACGGTATCCTGTCAGGAAAATGAGCAAGTACAAACACCAACAGCAGTTCCATATGAATTGACAAATTCTATAAGAGACAGTGTAATGAAATACAAGACAAAGATATGTGAAATACAGGATAAAATCAGCAGAAAATATATAATAGATATGAGTACTGAATAGGACGACAATATATTTATAGGATTACTTAGGAAGTATTCGGAAGCCGAGTTACAACCCTTAAACCAAACAAGGACCGGGGTTGTAACCCTTCTCTCGAACAGAACATAGCCTCCTAGGATAAATAAATATAAAAATGTGACTTGAATTATTAGAGCGCTATGTGATCGGCTAGGGAATCATGGTAGGGTTATCCACTTGGCCTGACAATCACATGAAAATCTGAAAGGGTCATGCCGGCCAACCTGGATAACATGGACATGGGGTATCTGCTACACCCTACGTGAAGTGAGGGTGGCGCTAGCAAAATAGTGACAGGAAGGTTTTGATCACATAACCCCTAATAATTCCCCCATCCCCGAATAGTATCATGGATCCGGACATGGCACGTCATGACACGGATTCAAAAGCAGGTGATCAGCCCACTCCCAAATCAATGTCTATATAAGTACATGAAACATGGATATCACACACCAATATACCAAGTAAAATCCGAGAATAACATCTCATGACAGGATCCGACGTATACTAGTCCGTGAACTATCGTGTCGAAAATCAAGTAAGACACTACAACTGAATCGGATATAGTAGATATTACGACAATAAAAACTATCAGTGAATGTACTCGCATGTGGTCCTGAGCTGATAAGGTGAACAGACGCTCAGAGTAAATCACAGACCTAAAATGAGATACTATGAGTTAAACAGGATTTTATACTGAAAAAGGAAACTAATTTAAGTTATGAATGCAAGTCTAAGTCAAAACTAGGTCAATCTAGGTCAAACTGAGTCATACTAGGTCAAACTAGGTCATATTGGGTCATACTGGTTCATACTAGGTCATACCAGGTCATGGAGAGTCAATCCAAGTCAAACTAGGTCAAACGGGATCAAAGGTTGACTTACAGTTGACTTTTGGTCAACTGGTCAACCCTGGTCAACTCTGGTCAACTCTAGTCAACCCTGGGTCAACCCTAGGCCAAACTAGTCAAATGTTGACTAACTGTTGACTTTCAATCAACTGGTCAACTCTGGTTTGGTTTAGGTCAATTCTAGTCACTTATAGGCTAAGTTTGACTTTCGGTTGACTTTTGTTGACTTTTGGTCAAAATGGTCAACCGAGGTCAAAACTAGTCTAAGGACACTAATCCTAACCATTACCAACCAAGAGAACCTAATTCTAACTATATCTTAGAAGTTAAACTCAATATCTTAACTATACCCTATTACCTATATTTACCCTTACCAAGGTAATCCCGATACCTTGTCCATTACAAAGGAAACTCCGCTAATACTCAAGATACTAGCCGAGGCTCCTTAGGGTAGCAAGATACTATCATATCTAGGGTTTACCAACCAAAAAATCTAGGGTTCTTGGACATCAAAACTATTTTTTCTAATATGTTACTCTCCTACACATTACCTTAAGGTAATATTGAGATATCAAGATACCACATCTAACATAACTCATTCTTCTAAACCACACTCACTCTCCCTCACAAACATCATCTATCTAACCCCCATCTATCTTAGAATGCTACTTCTAAAATAACTTCTCAAAAACTAACTCAAACATCTACCACTACCCTCAAGATAACATAACATGGCATACTTTCTATCATTGACAAACCTTATTTTCTACCACTATAAATACTACCCTACTAACCGCCTAACACACTAAAAACACTCTCTAACTTAGGGGTTTCGTAGTACTAAATGTGGTTGATAAGTGTGGGTAGGTATTTGGGGCTAAGGTGGGTCAAAAGGGGATGTTTCGAGACCACAAAAACCCCAAAAAACCATCCTGCACTGCTTCTGCTTACTGTTTTTTTCTGCTTACTGCTTATTGCTTACTGCTTACTGCTTACTGCTTTTTTCTGCTGCTTTCCTGCTCATTCTCTCACTCTCTAACCACACACACAAATAAATATATATGCACAATCCACATACACCTATATATATATATATATATATATATATATATATATATATATATATATATATATATATATATATATATATATATATATAAAATATATATATATATATATATATATATATATATATATATATATATATATATATATATATATATATATATATATATATATATATATATATATATATAAAGAGAGACACACTAATCTAAATATAAAATGAATATGATACAATATGATACCATAAAGAACACATTAGAAACAACTCTCTAAAATTATAAATCTGAGATTAAAATACTAATTAATCATTCCTACAATATATATATACATACAAGTGTCCAAAATAGGGATTTTTTACACTAGGACACAACTACAACACAAAGGACACTCCTATGACCTCCAAATGGACATGAAATGGACACAAATGGAGATACAACCATGGAGGTCATTCCTATGGGTTTAAAATATTCCTATATGTATATAGGGATAGATTAGAGGAGGGATTATACCTTCCGGGAGAGAGATTCAAAGGAAAAAGTCTTCTGACACGACACCGACACGTAGAGATTCCAAAAGGATACGAACGAGCTCCGAATCCTCCCAAACTTGGCTAGCAGTCTCTAACTATGGAGTAGAGGAGAAATATAGAAGATTTGGTGGAAGAAGGGGTTGATTTGGAGATGAAATCAATGGAGGTTCCTCTCTAAATTAATTTGGGGAAGAACAAGAGAGAGAAAGTGGATGAGAACAAATGAATGAAGGAGTGACTCACTCCTTATCCCCCCACATAGGTGGATGCCCAAAAAGGGTGAGGTGTCCCCATTAGAAAAGTCCAAAATGTCCCCACTTGACCTATTTGATTTAAATTAAGAATGGGTTAAAGGTTGAGGTCAAATTAGTCTAGTTTTAAGTCTCTAATTAAACTAAACCTATCCATAAATAATTAGTCTAACTACTAACTAAAATAATATCATGTGGACTAAAATTAATATCATGTGGGCTATGCCTAACTAGTGTGTGGGTCCCACTAGAGTCAAACTACCCCCTCCCCCCCCCGGTCCCCGTTTCAAGTAGGATTGAGCTGAAATTCGAACCTGACTTAAATAACCCAAAACAATATCATAAATAATAAAATAAATTTCAACCCCAAAACAACATCATAAATAATAAAATAAATTTCAACCCCAAAACAATATCATAAATAATAAAATAATTTTCAAAAATATCCAAAAATACAAAATGACAAAAATACCCCTGTTTCTAAAAACTGGGGGTGGCAAAAATATTTTAGGGCTGCTGAGTTGCCAAACATAATTTAAAAAATGTCAACTATCCATTTATTTAATAAACAAAATAGTAAAAATAATATTAATACTAGTTATAATTATAATAATACTTATAATAATATACAAACTAATAATATAAATAACTTACACTAAATATTATACTGTAAAAGAGTGATAAAAAAATAATAATAATAACAATAATAATAATAATAAAATGATAATAATAATAATGGATACACACCAAAAACACAAAAATCAAACAGCCAAAACAAAAACAAAAAAACAATAAAATAAATAACAAAATAATTAATACAAACAACTATTGCAGCAGTCATTGACTGCTGCTTCTTCTTAAAAAGAAAAGGGAAAAGAAAGGGAAAGGAGAGGCTGAGGTGAGCGAGAGAGCGGGTCGGTGACCCGAGCGGTCGAGGAAGAGAGGGCAGGGGCGGTGGAGAGAAAAGGCAGAAGGGCGCGCGACGTCGAGTGGGCAGTACGCGCACAGTGGTGAAGGGCACAGGTGGTCGTCGGGATGGGGGCGGCGCACGGAGGCGCTGGCACGGCGGCGGCCTCGCGGAGGAGCGGAGGCAAGGAGGTGGTCGGCCGGCGGAGCAGAAAGGGGGTCGGCTTGGCGCGCGGTGGCGACGGTCGTGAGGGCACGGCGGCTGCACGAAAGTGGGAGAGGAGCCGGTGGGAAGGAGGGTTTCGGCGGGCGGTGAGCGGATCAGGTCGGCGGCTCACCGGCAGAGAGAAAAGGGGGCGGTGGCGCTTAGGCGGCTGACGATCCCGATCTCGGTGGAGGGTTCTCGGCAGGGTCCGGTGAGGGAGGCACGACGGCGTGGAGCCCCAGGGGCAGTCGGGCGAACGAGGGGTCAGTGGTGGCCGGGCTCGACACGGCGGACGAGCTCCAGTGGCGAGTGGAGGTGCGTTTAGTTTTACGGTTTTGTTTTCTTTTTATTTTCCTGTGTTGTGGTGATGGGTGTGCGGGCGGCGCTGGGTGTGGGCGGCCGCCGGAAGCGACTACGGAGACAAGGGACGGCGGTGGTTTTGACGGAGGTCGGGTTTAGTGGCGGTGGTGATCGTTCATTGACGGTCTGGGGGTGCGTTCGGGGTGAGCGGAGGAGACGGGTGTGGGAAAGGCTGGTGGTGGGTTGGTGGCTGCTATCCGGTGGCCGGAGAGGAAACGGTGGTGGTTGCGTGGGTGATGTCGGGCTGGTCTTGACAGGGGACTGTGGTATCGGTGGGGCGTCTCGGTATGGGCCAGCGGTGGTGCTGGGATAGGAGCGGAGACTAGGCTAGACTAGGCTAGGATTGGAGATGGTGTCGGGATTGTCGACACGAAAAGGATAATGTATATGTACAAGGATAATATATTGGAGTTGGACACCAACACGATGCACAGCACGTTTGTAGTGGAGTTTATGGAAGAATAATTGTGGAAAAAATATTGGAGGAGTACCTGCCTATTTATAGGACGTGGGAATTCCCAATTGGATATGGATTAGGAATAATTTAAACCCAAAAATAGAATATTCGTAATTTAATTTAAAATCAATCCAAATCCAAATACAATCAAATTTAAATCTAATTTAGTTTAAAAATCAAATGGGATAAATCAAATTGCAAATATTTAACTATTTAATTAATCCATAAATTTAAATCAAGATTTAAATCGCCACAAAAATTTTGAAATATATTTTCCAAAAATACAATATAATAATAATTTCAAAAATAATATTATTATTTAAATGCACTAATAAATAATTTAAATAATATTTATGAAGAATATTATTTAATATTAGTAACTGCTATAAACGAAAAGGCTTTCATAAATAAAATCGTAAACTTGGAAATTTCAGTATGATAACTAAAAATAATTTTTATATATATTTTTTTGAAAATAAAAAAATGTTTTTCTAAATTGTATACGGTCGCACATAATCGCACTCGTCGAGCAAATTCGAAAAAGAAATAAAAGGTCATGCGCGACGTATAATACGACTACGCGACGTACAATACAAAATTTTAAATCGGTACCAAATTTAATATAAAAAAATAGTAAAAATTTAGGAGTTTTACATCCTACCCAACTTAAAAGAATTTTGTCCTCGAAATTAGGAATTGGTAGGGGGTGAGAAGACACAACTAGGGCTGCAAATGAGCCAAGCCGTTCGCGAGCTGCTCGAAGCTCGCCTCAATAAAAGCTCGTTTGAGCTCGGTTCGTTTAGTAAACAAGCTGAGCTCAAGCTTCATTTTTGAGCTCGTTTAATAAACGAGCCAAGCTCAAGCTTAGAAGTACTCGGCTCGTTTGAGCTCGCGAGCTGGCTCGTTGATGAGCTTGCAAGCTGGCTCGTTTAGAAGCTCGTTTAGGAGCTTGTTTAGAAGCTTGTTTGTTCTTTGTTGAATTCTAAATATATGTATATTTGTGTGCATTATATATTTATATATCCTTAATAATTGATATTAAGGAACTTTTTTAATTAAATTTTTATAAATAAATTGTTAATATTATATGTACTTGAATTCAAACCTAAGTAAATTGAAATCGAGCTCGTTAAGCTTGAAATCAAGCTTAATGAGCTTGAAATAAAGTTGAGCGTGCTCGAAATCAAGCTTAACGAGCTTGATTTTGAGCTTATCAAGCTTGTTTATCAAGCTTACTTATCAAGCCAAGCTCGAGCTCAAACCAAGCCAAGCTCAAGCTTAATATAAACAAGCTCAAGCCAAGCTCAAGCTCTAAAATAAAAAAATTATCAAGCTCGAGCTCGAGCTTGAGCTCGATTAATTCTAGTCAAGCCAAGCTCAAGCTTGCAAAAGCTTGGCTCGGCTTGGCTCGTTTGCAGCCCTAGACACAACGGTAGATAGAAGGGTTCGAAGTTTATATTGTCGTAGTCTAGGTTGAGGATATGATTAAGAGACGATTATAATCACTCTTAAATTCAAGTAGATTTAGGGTCGAGGGAAAGATCAAGTAGTTTAGGATGAAGATATAGCAACATCGAGTGAGAATGGTCATAGCCGATGGGAAGGTTAGAGGAAGTTCTAGTATGATGCTTTCGTCCTCGTAAAATAGGTGAGGGCGAAGCAATATAGAGTTCGAAGGAGGCGTTTATCGAATACGAATACGTGATTCAAGGACGACCAAAAAAAATTTCAAAAGGAGTTGCCAAGGCAGTCGCGGATGGGACTCTAGAGGACAAGTTTAACTATGTCCCCATCCACGTAGAATAATAGGAAAAAGCGAACCAAAGTACACTTGGTTGATCAGACCATTTTGCACGGTTCTGATTAACAACATGTTAGTGGGAGCTCTTCCAATAACATATGTCTTGAACAAGCTCGATAAAAAGATAAGCTTGCAAAAACTAGGCTACATTAGCATCATTAGTTTAGATAGTATAAATATAGACACGATGGTAGATGAATAAAATCAATTATGAATAGTCTAAGAGTCATAAGGATCTAAGTCTTTTATTCCTATACAATCATTCTATGGTTTATTGACCAAGGCTTGGTTGACCAAATGGGTTAGATTCCTCTAGTCTCTATGGTCTAGATAATACTATTTGTATTCTCTTTAATAGTCAAGGGCGTGTCGGGTCGTGGGGTGTTCTACCCAACTTAAAAGAATTAAGCTAAGGGTGTTTTGGGACATCCAACTAGTAGGGTCACTCTCTAGCAAGCACGATGGAAAGATAAGGATAATGATAGAAGGAATCAAGCAAGATGCAATCGATAAGTTGGTCGAATATGGAATCGAGGAAAAAGGTCAAGTATGTGGATGAGATCCTAGACTTCTAATCCTATTCGCAGGCTTGCTTGGTACGGTAAAGTAACCAAACAATTTATCTTGACCTGCATGGGCCACCACAAAAACATGTAACGCCCCAGTCCCAAAATACGTAGGACTAGAAACGTAGACATGCCAGCCGTATAATAAATATACGTAAGCTGTAAAATGCAGTAGAACCATAACTAATCCCATCCACACAAAATAAATGAATAGAAGATCTCATATAATCAACTATAAAATTGTCATTTGATACATGTAGTTGGGCGGAGACAAATCCACTACCAACTATGGAAAGAAATACATAACAAAAGAAAGATTTTGGCGAGCGAAGCGCAGATGATCCAAGTGCAATCATCTTCGAAGAAATAGCGATGATCACGGCTAGTGCTAGAATACCTGCGAAAGACAAGAGCACACACCTGGAGAGATAACCAGGTCTTCAGAGGGACGTAACAAGACACATAATATCATGCCATATAAATTGAATAAATATTGCTCAAATAAATAAGTCAATTGAATTTATAACATGGTCCAATACACATCTATTGAACGAGCGTACCATCCCCCCAACCAAACAAGGACAAGAGATGGTAAACTAATTCATGGTGACGTATCTTTCCATGCTATAAATCCAATATGGTATCCGGACCCCAACAAGGTTCAATACCTTCTCATTGAAGTAGTAAGTCACACCTACAACCAAACAAGGACAAGATGTGACGAACTAATCCGCGACAAGTTATTGTTCCAAGCCACGGTCAGAAACAAGTACTCAAACCAAAAGTACTCGTACCTAACGGATAAAGGTAGCCTACCGTTCTAAGTGATATGTAGTTAAGAACAATCCTTCCTACGTATGGGCCCTGGCTAAATAGGATCGGCGTAGTCCCCCTTGGGCACCAGAGGCCCCATCAGTAAGAGCATGACGTTCCGCAGAATCGTCAGTGGCCGTCAGTAATCATGGGTCATCAATCCCGTATTTCCAGCGGAGAGTCCGGGTCACAAGGAAAAGTGCATCGAAGCCCATACGCTAAGGAATTATCCTCCCCGCCCAATGCCTACTCTGTTGTATCCACAACAGTAAACCTCTATAACCGCTAAGTCAAACTAATCATGCAATTTCTATTAGCGGTTATTCCTATCGTACGGCTTGTACGTAGTGGTGGCCAGCCAATCACGCACTTCCGTATTCTATATGCGACACAACTTCGTGGTACAACGTGTCAAGGCCATGAATGCAACACACAAAGGTGGTCCCTTAAATCTATGTTTAATGTGTAAGAAAAATAATACATAGCAGAATATAAATGAATAGTAAGTTCTAACAGGTTATGCCATGTATCACAGTTTATTTTGCATAAAGAAAATAAATAATGCATGAAATATGAGCTAAAATAAATAAACAGCAAATGACAAGGTGTCTTGCCTGGTAGTACGCCTGGTGTGCTGCGATAATCACGGTGGCACGACTGCGACTTCGGTGTAACAACTACACAAGGGGACCTCTGATGGTGGCACGGACAGTTCCATTGGGTCCAGAAGGGTCAATTTAGTTAGGGTGGACATAAGATAGTATAGAATTGGCGAGGGTATAGGAGTCATGGAAATTAGTTAGGGTGGAAGGATAGTCGATGGAAATTTTGATAAACAACATATATACGAATTTTAGAAAACAATTTATAATAATTTGAAAAAAAATATTTTTTTGATAAAATACGTACTTACAAAATTTGAAATCGTTTTTCGTCTAAAAACTCTAAGTAGTAAAAATGTGATTTAGAAAGAAACTATATTTCATTAGTAAAAATACTTGTAGGTAATACTAAAAATCAAACTTAATTTTTTTAGGCAAAACTCTAATCTTATCAAATAGGATTTCTAGGTTATAAACTAAATTTTTCATTAGTCCAAAAATAAAAAATATATATAAAAAATCTAGGAAAATATTTTAGGGCTACTGAGTTGCCAAACATAATTTAAAAAATATCAACTATCTATTTATTTAATAAACAAAATAGTAAAAAATAATATTAATACTAGTTATAATTATAATAATACTTATAATAATATGCATACTAATAATATAAATAACTTACACTAAATATTATACTGTAAAAGAGTGATAATAAAAATAATAATAATAACAATAATAATAATAATAATAAAATGATAATAATAATAATGGATACACACCAAAAACACAAAAATCAAACAGCCAAAACAAAAACAAAAAAACAATAAAATAAATAACAAAATAATTAATACAAACAACTATTGCAGCAGTCATTGACTGTTGCTTCTTCTTAAAAAGAAAAGGGAAAAGAAAGGGAAAGGAGAGGCTGAGGTGAGCGAGAGCGGGTCGGCGACCCGAGCGGTCGAGGAAGAGAGGGCAGGGGCGGTGGAGAGGAAAGGGCTAAGGGCGCGCGGAGTCGAGTGGGCAGCACGCGCACAGTGGTGAAGGGTACAGGCGATCGTCGGGATGGGGGCGGCGCGCGGAGGCGCTGGCGCGACGGCGACCTCGCGGAGGAGCGAAGGTAAGGAGGTGGTCGGCCGGCAGAGCGGAAAGGGGGTCGGCTTAGCGCGCGGTGGCGGCGGCCGTGAGGGTACGGCGACTGCGCGAACGGGGGAGAGGAGCCGGTGGGAAGGAGGGTTTCGGCGGGCGGTGAGCGGATCAGGTCGGCGGCTCACCGGCGGAGAAAAAAGGGGACGACGGCGCTTAGGCAGCTGACGATCCCGATCTTGGTGGAGGGTTCTCGGTAGGGTCCGGTGAGGGAGGCACGACGGCGTGGAGCCCCAGGGGCAGTCGGGCGAACGAGGGGTGGTGGCCGGGCTCGACACGGCGGACGAGCTCCAGTGGCGAGTGGAGGTGCGTTTAGTTTTAGGGTTTTGTTTTCTTTTTATTTTCCTGTGTTGTGGTGATGGGTGTGCGGGCGACGCTGGGTGTGGGCGGCCGTCGGGAGCGGCTGCAGAGACAAGGGACGGCGGTGGTTTTGACGGAGGTCGGGTTTAGTGGCGGTGGTGATCGTTCATTAACGATCTAGGGGTGCGCTCGGGGTGAGCGGAGGAGACGGGTGTAGGAAAGGCTGGTGGTGGGTTGGTGGCTGCTCTCCGGTGGCCGAAAAGGAAACGGTGGTGGTTGTGTGGGTGATGTCGGGCTGGTCTTGACGGGGGACTGTGGTATCGGTGGGGCGTCTCGGTATGGGCCGGCGGTGGTGCTGGGATAAGAGTGGAGACTAGGCTAGACTATGCTAGGATTGGAGATGGTGTCGGGATTGTCGACACGAAAAGGATAATGTATATGTACAAGGATAATATATTGGATTTGGACACCGATACGATGCACAGCACGTTTGTAGTGGAGTTTGTGGAAGAATAATTGTGGAGAAAATATTGGAGGAGTACCTGCCTATTTATAGGACGTGGGAATTTCCAATTGGATATGGATTAGGAATAATTTAAACCCAAAAATAGAATATTCGTAATTTAATTTAAAATCAATCCAAATCCAAATACAATCAAATTTAAATCTAATTTAGTATAAAAATCAAATAGGATAAATCAAATTGCAAATATTTAACTATTTAATTAATCCATAAATTCAAATCAAGATTTAAATTGCCATAAAAATTTCGAAATATATTTTCCAAAAATACAATATAATAATAATTTCAAAAATAATATTATTATTTAAATGCACTAATAAAAAATTAAAATAATATTTATGAAGAATATTATTTAATATTAGTAACTGCTATAAACGAAAAGGCTTTCATAAATAAAATCGTAAACTTGGAAATTTCAGTTTGATAACTAAAAATAATTTTTATATATATTATTTTGAAAATAAAAAAATGTTTTTCTAAATTGTGTTTGCTCGCACATAATCGCACTCGTCGAGCAAATTCGAAAAAGAAATAAAAGGTCATGCGCGACATATAATACGACTACGCGACGTACAATACAAAATTTTAAATCGGTACCAAATTTAATAAAAAAATAGTAGAAATTTAGGGGTTTTACATCCTACCCAACTTAAAAGAATTTCGTCCTCGAAATTAGGAATTAGTAGGGGGTGAGAAGACACAACGGTAGATAGAAGGGTTCGAAGTTTATATGGTCGTAGTCTAGGTTGAGGATATGATTAAGAGACGATTGTAATCACTCTTAAATTCAAGTAGATTTAGGGTCGAGGAAAAGGTCGAGTAGTTTGGAATGAAGATATAGCAACATCGAGTGAGAATGGTCATAGCCGATGGGAAGGTTAGAGGAAGTTCTAGTATGACGCTTTCATCGTCCTAAAATAGGTGAGGGCGAAGCAATATAGAGTTCGAAGGAGGCATTTATCGAATACGAATATGTGATTCAAGGACGACCGAAAAAAAATTCAAAAGGAGTTGCCAAGGCAGTCGCGGATGGGACTCTAAAGGACAAGTTTAACTTTGTCCCCATCCACGTAGAATAATAGGCAAAAGTGAACCAAAGTGCACTTGGTTGATCAGACCATTATGCACCAGTTCTGATTAGACAGCATGTTAGTGGGAGCTCTTCCAATAACATATGTCTTGAACAAGCTCGATAAAAAGATAAGCTTGCAAAATCTAGGCTACATTAGCATCATTAGTTTAGATAGTATAAATATAGACACGATGGTAGATGAATAAAATCAATTATGAATAGTCTAAGAGTCATAAGGATCTAAATCTTTTATTCCTATACAATCATTCTATAGTTTATTGACCAAGGCTTGGTTGACCAAATGGGTTAGATTCCTCTAGTCTCTATGGTCTAGATAATACTATTTGTATTCTCCTTAATAGTCAAGGGCGTGTCGGGTCGTGGGGTGTTCTACCCAACTTAAAAGAATTAAGCAAAAGGTGTTTTGGGACATCCAACTAGTAGGGTCACTCTCTAGCAAGCACGAAGGGAAGATAAGGATAATGATAGAAGGAATCAAGCAAGATGCAATCGATGAGTTGGTCGAATATGGAATCGAGGAAAAAGGTCAAGTATGTGGATGAGATCCTAGACTTCTAATCCTATTCGCAGGCTTGCTTGGTACGGTAAAGTAACCAAACAATTTATCTTGACCTGCATGGGCCACCACAAAAACATGTAACGCGCCAGTCCCAAAATACGTAGGACTAGGAACGTAGACATGCCAGCCGTATAATAAATATACGTAAGCTATAAAATGCAGTAGAACCATAACTAATCTCATCCACACAAAATAAATGAATAGAAGATCTCATATAATCAACTATGAAATTATCATTTGGTACATGTAGTTAGGCGGAGACAAATCCACTACCAACTATGGAAAGAAATACATAACAAAAGAAAGATTTTGGCGAGCGAAGCGAAGACGATCCAAGTACAATCATCTTCGAAGAAATAGCGATGATCACGGCTAGTGCTAGTATACCTGCGAAAGACAAGAGCACACACCTGGAGAGATAACCAGGTCCTCAAAGGGACGTAACAAGACCCATAATATTATGCCATATAAACTGAATAAATATTGCTCAAATAAATAAGTCAATTGAATTTATAACATGGTCCAATATACACCTATTGAACGAACGTACCATCCCCCCAACCAAACAAGGACAGGAGATGGTAAACTAATTCATGGTGACGTATCTTTCCATGCTATGAATCCAATATGGTATCCGGACCCCAACAAGGTTCAATACCTTCTCATCGAAGTAGTAAGTCACACCTACAACCAAACAAGAACAAGATGTGACGAACTAATTCGCAACAAGTTATTGTTCCAAGCCATGGTCAGATACAAGTACTCAAACCAAAAGTATTCGTACCTAACGGATAAAGGTAGCCTACCGTTCTAAGTGATATGTATTTAAGAACAATCCTTCCTACGCATGGGCCCTGGCTAAATAGGATCGGCGTAGTCCCCCTTGGACACCAGAGGCCCCATCAGTAAGAGCATGACGTTCCGCAGAATCGTCAGTGGCCGTCAGTAATCATGGGTCATCAACCCCGTATCTCCAGCGGAGAGTCTGGGTCACAAGAGAAAGTGTATCGAAGCCCATACGCTAAGGAATTGTCCTTCCCGCCCAATGCCTACTCTGTTGTATCCATAACAGTAAACCTCTATAACCGCTAAGTCAAACTAATCATACAATTTCTATTAGCGGTTATTCCTATCGTACGACTTGTACGTACTGGTGGCCAGCCAATCACGCACTTCGTGGTACAACGTGTCAAGGCCATGAATGCAACACACAAAGGTATTCCCTTAAATCTAGGTTTAATGTGTAAGAAAAATAATACATAGCAGAATATAAATGAACTGTAAGTTCTAACAGGTTATGCCATGTATCACAGTTTATTTTGCATAAAGAAAATAAATAATGCATGAAATATGAGCTAAAATAAATAAACAGTAAATGGCAAGGTGTCTTGCCTGGTAGTATGCCTGGTGTGCTGCGAAAATCACGGTGGCACGACTGCGGCTTCGGTGTAACAACTACACAAGGGGACCTCTGATGGTGGCACGAACAGTTCCATTGGGTCCAGAAGGGTCAATTTAGTTAGGGTGGACGTAAGGTAGTATAGAACTGGCGAGGGTATAGGAGTCATGGGAATTAGTTAGGGTGGAAGGATAGTCGAAGGAAATTTTGATAAACAACATATATACGATTTTTAGAAAACAATTTATAATAATTTGAAAAAAATATTTTTTTGATAAAATACGTACTTACAAAATTTGAAATCGTTTTTCGTCTAAAAGCTCTAAGTAGTAAAAATGTGATTTAGAAAGAAACTATATTTCATTAGTAAAAATACTTGTAGGTAATACTAAAAATCAAACTTAATTTTTTTAGGCAAAACTCTAATCTTATCAAATAGGATTTCTAGGTTAGAAACTAAATTTTTCATTAGTCCAAAAATAAAAAAATATATAAAAAATCTAGGAAAATATTTTATGGCTACTGAGTTGCCAAACATAATTTAAAAAATGTCAACTATCTATTTATTTAATAAACAAAATAGTAAAAAATAATATTAATACTAGTTATAATTATAATAATACTTATAATAATATGCATACTAATAATATAAATAACTTACACTAAATATTAATACTGTAAAAGAGTGATAATAAAAATAATAATAATAACAATAATAATAATAATAAAATGATAATAATAATAATGGATACACACCAAAAACACAAAAATCAAACAGCCAAAACAAAAACAAAAAAAACAATAAAATAAATAACAAAATAATTAATACAAACAACTATTGCAGTAGTCATTGACTGCTGCTTCTTCTTAAAAAGAAAAGGGAAAAGAAAGGGAAAGGAGAGGCTGAGGTGAGCGAGAGAGCGGGTCGGTGACCCGAGCGGTCGAGAAAGAGAGGGCAAGGGCGGTGGAGAGGAAAAGGAGAAGGGCGCGCGGCGTCGAGTGGGCAGCACGCGCACAGTGGTGAAGGGCACAGGCGGTCGTCGGAATGGGGGCGGCGCACGGAGGCGCTGGCGCGGCGGCGGCCTGGCGGAGGAATGGAGGCAAGGAGGTGGTCGGCCGGCGGAGCGGAAAGTGGGTTGACTTGGCGCGCGGTGGCGGCGGCCGTGAGGGCACGGCGGCTGCGCGAACGGAGGAGAGGAGCCGATGGGAAGGAGGGTTTCGGCGGGCGGTGAGCGGATCTGGTCGGCGGCTCACCGGCGGAGAGAAAAGGAGGCGGCGGCGCTTAGGCGGCTGACGATCCCGATCTCGGTGGAGGGTTCTCGGCAGGGTCCGGTGAGGAAGGCATGACGTCGTGGAGCCCCAGGGGCAGTCGGGCGAACGAGGGGTCAGTGGTGGCCGGGCTCGACACGGCGGACGAGCACCAGTGGCGAGCGGAGGTACGTTTAGTTTTAGGGTTTTGTTTTCTTTTTATTTCCCTGTGTTGTGGTGATGGGTGTGCGGGCGGCGCTGGGTGTGGGCGGCCGCCGGGAGCGGCTACGGAGACAAGGGACGGCGGTGGTTTTGACGGAGGTCGGGTTTAGTGGCGGTGGTGATCGTTCATTGACGGTCTGGGGGTGCGTTCGGAGTAAGCGGAGGAGACGGGTGTGGGAAAGGCTGGTGGTGGGTTGGTGGCTGCTCTCCGGTGGCCGGAGAGGAAACGGTGGTGGTTGCGTGGGTGATGTCGGGCTGGTCTTGACGGGGGACTGTGGTATCGGTGGGGCGGCTCGGTATGGGCCGGCGGTGGTGCTGGGATTGGAGCGGAGACTAGGCTAGACTAAGCTAGGATTGGAGATGGTGTCGGGATTGTCGACGCAAAAAAGATAATGTATATGTACAAGGATAATATATTGGAGTTGGACACCGACATGATGCACAGCACATTTGTAGTAGAGTTTGTGGAAGAATAATTGTGGAGAAAATATTGGAGGAGTACCTGCCTATTTATAGGACGTGGAAATTCTCAATTGGATATGGATTAGGAATAATTTAAACCTAAAAATAGAATATTCATAATTTAATTTAAAATCAATCCAAATCCAAATACAATCAAATTTAAATCTAATTTAGTTTAAAAATCAAATGGGATAAATCAAATTGCAAATATTTAACTATTTAATTAATCCATAAATTCAAATCAAGATTTAAATCGCCACAAAAATTTTGAAATATATTTTCCAAAAATACAATATAATAATAATTTCAAAAATAATATTATTATTTAAATGCACTAATAAATAATTAAAATAATATTTATGAAGAATATTATTTAATATTAGTAACTGCTATAAACGAAAAGGCTTTCATAAATAAAATCGTAAACTTGGAAATTTCAGTATGATAACTAAAAATAATTTTTATATATATTATTTTGAAAATAAAAAAAAGTTTTTCTAAATTGTGTACGCTCGCACATAATCGCACTCGTCGAGCAAATTCGAAAAAGAAATAAAAGGTCGTGCGCGACGTATAATACGACTACGCGATGTACAATACAAAATTTTAAATCGGTACCAAATTTAATAAAAAAAATAGTAAAAATTTAGGGGTTTTATATCACGATTCTGATTATTATATTGGCCCCAGTTCTGATTATTATTATGCCCACGATACTGATTATTTTTATTTTCATGATGAGGATACTGATTCTCTCATCTGCCTCTACAGTCAACTGCCCTGTGACCAATACCTCCGTATTTGAAACACCCAGCACGACAGTCTTCACTTTTGTGCCCCCATCTATTGCATTTATTGCAATAAGGCAACTGCTGCTGAGGTCCCCTGTTGTCCCCTGTGTTATGACGCTTAGGTGCGTCATTTCTTCCCGCAGACCAAGGTCGCTTCTGATTATTGTTGCCTTGGTTGCCCTGCGTCATCCCACGACTAGCCGGCTGATAAAATCTCTCCATCTCGAGAGCTGTCTCATACGCCTCCCGGTAAGACGTACACTTCCGACTTAGCACATCGCGCTGCAGGCCCTCATTCAAGCCTTGTACGAATCTTTCTCGCTTTGCGTCATCATTCGGGACCATGTATCCAGCGAAGGCAACGTACTCTCTTCAAAAATTCAGTTTCATAAACGTCAACTGACATACTGCCCTGCCGGAGTTCTACGAACTCATTCTCTTTCTATTGACGGACAGCTGGTGGAATGAATTGCGCAATGAAGGCCTGTTTGAAGGTCTCCCAAGATATCTTCGTATCCTGACTATTTCCGCAAAGTGCCTGCCTCTGCGAAATCTACCATGCCTGGGCCTTGAGATGAAGTCGTACAGCGGTACACTCCACTCTCTTACTGCCCTGAATCTCTAACATTCGAAAGTAGCCCTCAAGTGTGTTCAGGAAGCCCATCACCTCATCTGGCTCCGCTCTTCCATTAAACTCAGGCGGGTCGCAGTTCTTGAATTCAGAGAACTTGAAGCTCGTTCTCTTCCGTGTCGGTGTTTCAGGTTTCTCTGTCGACACTTCTACGGTCTCGGTTGCTGCGTCCTTTGCAAAAACATTAGAATCGGTCGTTAGCTTGGTGACAATCTAAGATAGATTATCCACTTGCTTTCGTTGAACATCTAACTGCTCCTGAAACTGATACTTGAGCTGCTCTTGAAGCGCACAATGTTGAGCTTCGCTCTGCTTCCTCTGAGCCTCCAATTGCTTAATCAGTTTCTCTATTGGGTCGGACGATGAATTCGCCTTTGTGCTATCACCCTTGGTCATTCTATAACAAAGGAATAATTCCATTAGCACTCATAAAATATTTATGGGCTTATTGTATGGAACATTATTTCATACCAGCGCTATCGACACCATCAATCGAGTAAATTTGCATCAAGACTTCCTTTTTGAAAATATTTTTGAAATCTGAGGATTTGAAACCATGCTCTGATACCAACTTATCACGCCCCGATTCGGGGAATCTTTCATCCTCACTTCGATTCGCGCCGAATCGTTCGTCCTCGCTAAGGCGTGATGTCGTACAAGTCTGGTGTTGCACTTGTACAAGGCAAGAACATGCACTATTATGTCATTTACAAACATTTGAAACCCAGCCACATTTCAGAAACATTGAGAACACAATATAGGAAGAAGAAATACTCATTTTATTGATAATTGTAGTCAGAATACAACTTTTCTCGATAATATTTGAAATACCATTTCGGCTACATTGATTCATGAAAAGAAGTACAACTGATAGGCTGCCATGAAATAACTTTCCGTTCCATACATCATGCCCTTTTAGTACTTTGAAATATAAGCACCTATCTTTGAAAACTTCGCAATACTTTGTGCGTCTTTTTAGGGAAAATAACTTGAAAGGAAACAGCAGTTCAGAAATCTTTAGTTGTGATGTGCGCCCGAGCCTTCTCCAGTACCTATGGAGGAGGGGTCAGCACAGTATAACAATGCGCTGGTGAGCCCCGTTGGCCCACTCAGCTAAACCAATATTTTATTAATGACAAGCATTTTAAAGATATGAACTTATTAGGGACAGGCAACATTTAGAGTAAATCACAATTCAAATGACATGGTATTTCATGAAACCATGTTTACTTTACCATTGGCCGAATCCAGCTTTCCTGCATAAGATACAGGATAATAATAATATACTTACCGCCCCTGCATAAGACATTGATTAGCATACATCCTTACAACATGACCACCGGTGGTTGTGCACCATGTCGACGTGCCATATAGGACTTCGTATTAGTATGCGGTTGACCATTCAATAGGTTGCGAGCCCGAATAAAGGTTCCGATACCGTGCTACCAAAGCACTAATTCTTCCTAGGCCGACTCGATCCCACCATCGTAGGTACCGTTCGAGAAAATCCTTGTATACAAGTACGTCTATGGTCATGCGAATGTGTGTCCGACTCGATAAACATTGTGTGCATAGAATATTAAGTACTAGGCAACATGTTTATTCTCAATATTTTATATCTCATCATCATAGGCATCAATTCATCTCAATTCAATGTTCAAGGGACAAGCACAATCTCAACGTTGTTAACTGTGTAATCAATTCTTTCAATGTTCAATGTTTAATATTCAATCTCTAGCTTCTTAGTGGTATTGACTTGTGGCATTAGCAACTTGATAACGATCAACGGATGTTGCAAGACAATTATTTAATTGGCATGAAGGAATAGCGAGAGGGACAATACCACCGCAAAGATCCACACTCACCAAATTAGAGAATCGTAGAGAGAGAGAGGAACACTTGCACGCTTAGCCTTCCGTCACGCATTAGTCTGCATTGGCACCAAAAGTTTGGTTAATATTCCTTCTTGTTATGTTCTCTTCTCTCAGAATTCTCAAGAATGAATGCTATACAATCGATGACAATGGGCAAGAATCAAATCATCGAAAATCATTCAGAAAAGCATCCATCAAAACCAAGCAACAAAACCAGCAGCAAAATATCCAGAGAAAACTCTTGGACACATTTCAAAGGAAACCAATCCATTTGTTGGAAAGGTTCTTATGCACTTGTCCGTGATCGATTCGGTGCCGACAGTAAGTTCCCCAATACTCGATTTCGACCGAGTTAGCCAAACCACAAGCCTTACATAGTGAACCGCTAGGAGCGGGGCACTACAATATATAGGAGTTTGGGAAAAAAAAATGAATAAATTAGTGTGAGAAATGTTATCTAGCCAATAAATAATAAAAGTACACAATGTAGTAGTAATATTAAATTATTCTTAAGAAATACAAATCTAAAATTTTTATATAAAATTTTTATAATTAAATAATATTGGAACTCCTTAATACAAGGATAGAAAATATAATGATTCCTATATTCCAAATATCTATTAAAAATGTCTATTAAAAATAAAATAATAAAAAATTAGGGGGTTTATATCCTATCCACCTTAGAAATATTTTGTCCTCAAAATTAAATTTGACAAATTAACAAAATCATGAAGGGTTTGAACGGTAGGTTCCAAAAATGGCACGATCATGTAACATTTTAGTTGACGATCAACGAATCAGCAATGGGATTGGAAGTATAATAATTTGGGAAGTATGGCGAGGATATTTGCTCAAGCAAGACTCAAACAACTAGAAAAACCAAGAAAGCATGGTTGGGAAAAGTAAGCTAGATAGATGAACGATAAGATGGTTAGGGATAGGATGACCTTCTGAAGACTTGTATGCTTTCGAACTTTGGAGGTTTGTCTAATCTGAAGGGGGCTCCAAGTTATCGATCCCTTGCAGATCAAGTCTCTTGGCAACGAACAATCATAGGAGACACAACGTATACTACCAATCTTGACTAAGACATGGAACTAACAAGTACAGGCTAATATAATATACTAGGAATACACACTACTATGGCTATCTAGGATAATAACAAGTCTTACCAACATTTTCTCCTCTTGGTGTTCATGTATCCTCAATGGCCATGGAGTAGGCATGTCTGTGTCGTCGTGCCCGGGCTAACTGCATAGCCTACTGGTCTGCAGAAAGTGGTCCTCTCAGATATCCTCTCCGTGCTAGTGGAAGGTACGCTCCATCTCCAAAGCGCGGCATCATGGGTACGGGTAGAGATGGTCTCTGAATATGCTGAATAGGCATCTGATCTAGCTGGTGCATCATCACTGACCCATCTCATCGTCTCAGACAATCTCTCGCCTGATGTTGATCGGAACCACAAGTCCAACACAAGCCTAACTTTTTGTGACAATCCCTCTAGATGTGGCCTGGCTTGCCACAAAAATGGCAAGTATGGCACTCTAAAATCTGATATGGAACTGCTCTTTGATGCTGGTGAGTCTTGGGGTGCTTTCCTGGTCCTCCTTGCGATGCTCGTACTAGTGGTGCTAATGAATATGGGTGCCTCTGGCTAGCCAACTCATTTTTGTTGATGCGCTCCTATCGTCGGGCGACAGTCAAGATAGCTGAGTGCGAAGTAGGGGCAAAAGATGCCGTCAATCTCTGTAGCTCGAAGCTCAGTCCACCATAGAACCTTTTTACCTTCTCTTTCTCTGTTTGGATCAGTAAAGAAGCAAATTGGCTCAAGCGAAGGAACTTCGCGTTGTACTCTTCCACAGACATACTCCCTTGCGTAAGATGCATGAACTTGTCTCGGAGATCTGCACGAATAGTGGCTGGAATGAACATCTCTTTGAAGAGTCTGGAGAACTCCTTCCAAGTCTGACCGGGGTCCTAATCGCTGCTCTTCGGATGCCTACCAATGATGTGCATTATCGGTCAATTGCATCCTGATGGCTATCATCCACTTCTCTCTGTGAAGCTCTGAAGCCTCCAACTGGTGCTCGATGTTGTCAAGCCAAGCAAATACCTCAGTAGGGTCTTTTGTGCCGAAGAAAGGGCACGGTAGCATGCTACGAAACTCGATGATAAAGCCAATATACGGCTGACGGTCGGGGCTGCTGCTCTAACCAAGACAGTCCCTAAGCTCTGTCTCAACTTCTCGGCCTGGTGTTGCTGTGCCTTTTGTTGGACTTGTTATTGGGCATCATGCTAGGCCTATATCATGGATTAAAACATTTGGAACATCTGTTGGACGTCCATTGATGGGAACTGCGGGGAAAATGGCACAAACGGCATCTGCAGAGGTGGTGGTATCAGGGCCTCTGCTGGGTGTTGGTCCTGAGGGAGGGCTTGGTCATCTCGTGGATCTAGTGCCTGCTGCGACGCCAGGTCGTCCAGCATCGATCGATTCTTCGACAGCTCTGGAATGGACTAAAAAGTCTGACCCTCATGTGGTCTCTGAGGCACGCCATCGATAAGAAAAACCTCGCCTTGGGTGGCACCTCCAGGAGTTGAGCGTCCACTACGAAGGTTCATTTTTCTACAAGAAAGAATAATTGATTAGTACGGACAGGAAGCAAATGGGATGCAAGTTCAAGCAGACAAGTTTGGTGTAAAAAGATATTTCAAAGGCAATATTCAAGAAAATGTGGATGAGATCCTAATCCTTCAAATCCTACTTGCAGGCTCACATCGGTATAGTAACGTAAACGAAGTGATAAACTCGACCTGCATGGGCCACCACAAAAATCATGTCACACCCCAGTCCCAAAATATGTGGGATCGAGCTACAAGGCAGTGGCCAGCTACGCATTCGAGCGAACTCCAACCCAACTCAAATATGTATAAGCTGTCTAATATGAACTCCAGTTCATGAATCTACAGAAAATTATAACATGGCAGATAACTAGATCTCATCCGCAAGAAACAATATATTAAAATTATGTAGCAAAACTGAAGTAAATGCTGAAGAGTAAAGATAATGTCAAATGTCCAGCAAGAAATAAATGACAAGTCGGGTAGAGACAAATCCACTATCGATAGAATAAAGGAAGTACCATAAAGATAAAGAGAGAGTCCAAGCTCACTGAAACTCTTCAGGATCAATCTTGTAATCCTCTGATGAAGCAACGCCAACGCTTGATGCTGATCCGAACTGGTGTACTATACCTGGAAGGGAACCAGATCCTCAGGGGGACGTAACAAGATACATAATATACATGCCCAACTAACAGTATAATCATGCAGAAATAAGAATATGAAATATCAGGTGAACTACTACTAGCATTCTATGTGTGCATGCAAATCAAAGATAACTCTAGCATGCTTGGGCTGACACGACTCAAGTACAATGCTCATCTGAGTCGCTCGAAAAGACTCACCAGGTAGTGCTCACCTTGAGTCACTAACAAAACAAAATTACATGGGTAGCGCTCGTCTCAAGGCACTAGCAATATAGACACAGACAAAAACATAGCCCAACCGCCTAGTGACTATCCTACCCACCCAAAGCAACCACAAAAAATCGGTTTTGTGTCAGAATAATCACATGAGTAGAAACTAACCATGAGACAAGTGATACAACCGAAATCATAATGATAACAAGTAAGTCCAGGAACACTAAGCTACTATGCATAAAGAATCTCTTGTCAAAGTCAGTGTCATCTGGACAAAATAGAATACTACTAACAACATATATAGAAATAAAGCAACTAACCAAAGTAAGGGATTATAAATAAGAAATTTATATGCATGAAATATTGTAACTGATGGCAAGGTATACTTGCCTGGGGGTTCGTTTGAATATGCTGAGATCCAGAACCCAATGTCAGATCCAAAGTCCTAAAAATTCCAAGAATCTAATACATTAATTTAACAATATTTATTTATTTACAAAATTCAGTAAGTGTTATTCCTATAAATAAACATATACAATATTACATCCCCTATTTAATAACTAATGGCCCAGGCCCAATCTTCTAGTTAATCATATCTAATAATTTAGTGTTTCCTTTAACGGCTTAGCCTAAAATATGCTAATAAAAATAATGTACTCTTGGCATGAACTAACAGAGAGAAGGTAAAGTTGATAAACAACTCTGCTACTTAAGGCTCTATCTTATTCTTCTACATTCTAATACACTAGCTGCTAAGAGATTCTACACACAATAATTGTATTGATACTAAGGGTCTGCTTGGTAACGGTGTTTTCACCGGTTTTGGGGTATTTTTGAACCGATCGTTTATGAAAACCCATGTTTGTTAATTTTTTTGAGGCACCGGTTTTGGTCGGCTCAAAACCCCCCAAAATCGGTGTAATGTATTTTTGGGTGACTTTTTAAACATCCCAAATCGGTGGATTTTGAGCGGCTCTATTTTTTTATTCAATTTTTATCCTCACAAAAATATATATAATTATAACTACTGATATCCTTTCCTATTTAATTTATGGCAAATGTTAAAGGCCACCCCCTTTTTACTAAGGGCAACCCATCTACTAAGGACAACCATGCCTTTGTATTTTTTTTACTAAAAGCAACCTAAAGTTCACAAATTTACTAAGGGCCACCAAGAGGAGGAGCTCGATGAGGCGGAGGAGGCGGAGGAGGAGGAGCTCAACGGACAGAGAGGAGCTCGGCGAACTTGTGAACTTTGTAGACGGGGAGGAGCTCGAGGAGGCAGAGGAGGAGCTCAATAAATCCATCATTTTAATCCATGAAAAGGAGGAGATCTGGTATAATCGGAGAACCGAGTAGAGGCTGGAGATCAAGAGATTACATTGGAGGATTTCGATCGGATGATGAAAAATCGAGAAAAGCGAAGCCTTTTTCTTCTTCTTCCTCTTCTCTGGATTGTTTTGGTGCTGTGGCTGTGTATTTGTGAGTAGCGAGGGGAGGGGAGTGAAGCAAAAAAGGACGGAGGTAGAGGGGAAGGCGGCCCTTAGGTGCATGTATTTCTTTTTCTTCTTCTTTTTTGCTTCACTTCCCTTTTTCTTCTTCCTCTTCATCTTCCTTTTTTGCTTCACTTCTCCTTGAGGTGGAGGGGAAGGCGGACTGCAGGCCTTGCCTGCAGTCATGTCTTCACTTTGGACTGCAGGCAAGTCCTGCAGTCACTGTAGGTATAAAAAAAAAAAAAGATGGACTGCAGGCAAGCCCTGCAGTCCTCGATTGACAGGAGCAGGGTGGCCCTTAGTGTTTTCAAAATGGCAAACTTGTAAAAAAATTTAAAGTTTTAAGTTGGTAGCCCTTAGTAAAAAGGGGGTGGCCTTTAACATTTGCCTAATTTATTCGTGTAAAAAAAATTTCAGAACCGCTCGTTAGTGAATTACCAAGCATGGATTGGACTGGTTTAAAAGCCGCTACTTAAAAACCATCCAAAACCGGACCCCTCATAACCGCTCATAACCGGTACTCTAAAAACATCTCATAACCGCTACCCCTACAATTGCCAAACAGACCCTAATGAAATGAGTAGTGGATATATGAAGAAAAAAAAATATTTATGTCACTATTACGTCCTCTCTTATAGTTGTTCTGCTGCTTTTTTTTTTTTATTCCTGTAGCTACTCTACAACTGTTTCACTCTCTTTTATAAAAGAAACCTATGCATTTGAAAGAGAAAACAACTATTGTTTACTATTACTTCTTCTTAACTATATTCCCGTACGTGAATAGTAATATGCAAAGATATTCTTCACCTACTCTTTCTTTGCTAATTAAAATACATAACTTTTTAAGTGTTCTACTGCTATATACCTATATTTGTTACCATACATGGATTTACTATACATCTAACTAAAGGAATTAAAAGATAGGCCAACATAAATTTACCTATATGTGAATATGCTGATGGAAATTGGGCTCGAGTGTGAGGAGGTTAGCGTGAGTGCATCGACCACGGGATCGAAATGGCACAATATTGGCGATCGTCGACGATCTCAAGCGCTGACAGGGGTCTGTGAGGCCTGCGACAGCATGGGTCGCCAACAACTCCTCTGCGATGATGACGTCGACTGGATGGTGTCCTCGACGCGATCATCCAATGACCTAAGGGGGTCGTCTCCAGTACTGAGGAGTTGGCGAGGCTCGGTCCAGCCAGGAAAGCATCGGAGCGACCTGGGAGGGGCGACGAACTCGAGGAATGCTCGACAAGGTTGTTGGAACTGTGGGAGTCATCGTCGGTGCACAACTTTGGAGCTCACCAGAAATCGCACGAGGCTTCGCGACGTACGTCGAGCTACCCGGGTAGCACACATCGCCTGGAGACGAGGCGACGAGCTTGGTGGGGACGGAGGCACCATGCTGAAAGCCCGATCGAGGAGGAGAGCTCGACGTTCTCTCGCGATGGCATGCTCGAAAAGCTTGTAGACACCTGGCAACGGTCGAGGCATTGAACAGTTGTAGCAGGGGAGGTTCTACTCTACTTCATTCTTCACTCCGGTGATGGAATTGATGGGTTGCAAGAGGAGGGGAAAATGACGAAGGAAATGAAGATGTTGCTTACGGTTGCTTCTAATGCCAGTGGAATGAAGAGTAGGGGGTTTTTTATAGGATGTTTCTAGGTTTCAGTTAGAGGAAGAATTGGGAGTAGGCCCGTTCTTGCTGAGTATATAAGTGCAAGGAATAATGATGAAGAAAAATTTGTGAGCTAGGCTGGGGATTAGGAGAAAAAAAATTGAATAGGTTGAATGAATCTTGGTCCAAAAGCTTAAAAGAAAATGGAGAACTTATTTGTTTAACTAAATAATTTAATATAACTCATATATAGGAGTTAGGGAAAATAAATGAATAAATTAGTGTGAGGAATGTTATGTAGCCAATAAATAATAAAAATACACAATGTAGTAATAATATTGAATTATTCTTAAGAAATACAAATTTAAAAATTTTATATAAAATATTTCAAATTAAATCATATTGGAACTCCTTAATACAAGGATAGAAAATATAATAATATAATGATTCCTAGAATTCCAAATATTCATCACCAATGTCTATTAAAAATAATAAATAAATAAATTAGGGGGTCTACGGTGTGCGCTAGGTCGTCAACCACGGTCGTGGGGACGTCCGGGCTGACCACAGGGGGGGTTTGCAGAATTTGAAGAAAAACCTACGGGAACAGTACTCAAAGAAAGTGTATATATATATATATATATATATATATATATATATATATATATATATATATATATATATATATAATATATATATAAAATATATATATATATATATATATATATATATATATATATATATATAATATTTTTTAATATTTATTTGGAAAATATTGTTTTACAATCTTTAGTATCTTTTATATTTTACTAGAACTGATTTTTCTTTAAATAAGTTTAAGTTAAATTTTATATTTATATATATATATATATATATATATATATATATATATATATATATATATATATATATATATAGTAAGAAATTTATATATATATATATATATGGATACGGAACTCGGATCGAACTTTGACCGAGTTCGGGCCGAACTCGATTCCTTAGTTCTAGAACAAAACCGAATGGACCCCACTTCTTTTTAAGTTGTTGTTACCTCTTACTAACCCAACTCCTCGTACAGAAGCCCCTCCTCTTCATCTTCCTCCTCTAAAAATCATAGTTTTTAAAACCCTAGCCTAGAGATCTCTCCATACAAGCCATCTCATATCTCCAAATCTTAGAATTGAGGCTATTTCAAGTTTCTCTTCCGGTTCTCCATCTTATTTTGAGGTATAACTCTTCACTTTCCTCTCTATTTAGTTTCCACGACCCCAAAATTTGGGAAAGAAGAGGAGAAAGGTATATGAGGCATCCTCATTTCATCCTCCTAAAGAGGAAACCGATCACCCCTTGTTTAGTCCACCCTTACATAAAGAATGGACATTTAATATTTCCCTATTTAGGGACCTATAAGTTTCGACTGTGGTTTGAGGATTCCCAAAAGAGGAAAATTTGTACGAAAAATCCCATTAGTTTCACAAGATTTTTGGATTTTCGATCCTTCATTACACATTGAATTGTCACTTAAGCAACTAGTTCAAACTAGCAATCCCATTTATTCCAATGTTATTCATATGTTTTTATTGCAGTCTGACTTACTCTCAAGGATCCATATATTCTAGTGTCTGTGACCTCTATATTGAATTCGATGATGTCGATTTGAGCGAGATCATTCATATCCGAAATGAGGAACATGCTCTGGTTGATATCATGAAATTTAATTTTGGCAACGAAATGACACTTGAATCTTTCAAGGATGCATTGTGTGATCCTTATCCTAGACCACCTGGTAGACTTTTAGGTAGGTATCTAAATCAACATTTTTATGAGTTACATCGCATGATCTTTTCTGCCAGCTTAGCTAGATATTTCTTTTAGTCTTCCAAAGACCATGATTCAGGCTATGGTATGGTATTGCAAGAAAGGGCATAATCTACTTTATGCAATGTATTTGACTATTATCTTTAGGAGCTTTTCCATTCCTTTTGATACATGTCCTTTCAAAGATGTTCCATCTTGTTTACTTCAAGCTCGCAGGATTGGTCCCAACTTCTCTACTGTTGATGATAACTTCTTTTTCGATGAGCCTCCTGTTGAGGATGTTGCACCTACTGATGATGATGCACCTCCTCTCGCGACTTTTGTTGCACCACCTCCTGTGACTCTGGATTATCTTCACGACATGCTCCGTGATCGTTTCAGACTTGAGGACGATCATTATTGTCAGCTGGACTATCGCTCTACATTTCATACCTAGGCAATTGGGAATATTTTTTTTGACATTCAGTGGAGTATGGCTCATGCACCTGGAGGTCCTATTCCTATGGTTAGGCAATGTAAACTCCCTGTTTTCCAAATTTCTTTTTTGTTTATAAACATTATTTTTAGTTACTTTTATAAATGGATAATTTTGATATATGATTTCGTGGGTTAAATTAAATAATATATTTAGATATTAAATAATTTGCATGGTATGAAAGTGTGGGAGTTATAATGAAGAGAGGAGCTTATATATGTTTTTAATAGGTTATATGTTAATTTGTTTATAAATTTTCAAATATTATTATTATTATTACTATTATTGTTATTTTTCTATTTAATATAATTTATAGTATTTATATTAGTAATACTTTATACTGGATTTAATAATTTATTTTACACTATTGTTATAATCATAATAGGTAAAATTGTACAAAATATTTATTCAAATATTATATTTTTAAAAAATTGTGGGGATTCTTTAGGATTTTTGTAAATTTAATTAGATTTTTAGTGTTCATATATATATATATATATATATATATATATATATATATATATATATATATATATATATATATATATTTGAATCTATGTTGACCATGGTGGCTACAGCCTTCATTGAAAACTAAAAAGCAAGAAATAGAGTAGGGAGATAGCCCTTGCTCCAACAAGAGAGGGGGAGCCCTTGCTCCTACAAATGTGGGAAATATCTCCGGAGCATGAGGGGAGGCAAAAGAAACCAACTTCTTGCTGTTCGACCGGAGAGTGCGTCGGTGTGGATTCGCGCCGCGCATTTCCTGGACAAAGTTGACAAATACTTGATGTAGGTTGGGAAGGGATGCCAGGGCTGCATCTGTTATCTTGACTCTTTTGCGGAAAGCCTGATGGTTCTTAGGATGAAAAGCTAGAGCGGTTAGAAGACTGATCTCTTTCACATCCTCTCCTATAGGAGTAGAATCAATGATCCTGGCCAAAAAATCCAAAAGCTTGGTCTTGGTTTCCCTATCTAAGGCCTGATGATGCATTGCATTCGTCGCATCCGGGGAGGATGTAAGGATCCCAATGATGTAGCCGGTATTGGGGCTATCAGGTGGCGCCGCAAGTTTCTCTACAACTGCCAAGTTCACAATTAGGTCCAATTGTGGATCAAGAGTCTGGATGGGAGGTGGTATGTCTATGGCCTAGTCTGATAAGATCGCTATATTCAGGAGATCCACTGCATCTACAACCTCTACTTCTACTTCTGAGGACTCTTCGCACGCTAAGCTGGCATTATGAATAGTTCCAGTATTAAAGGCCGCAACTCTGTCGGCTGTATCATTAATAGCTACAACCGCTGCGACATCTTTTTCCTCAAGTGTGACCTCCGCAACTGCAGAACAGAAGCTGTCGGTGGAAGGTGGCTCATAATCGGAATCTATCGACTCCTTAAGCGTGTCATCCCCAGTCTCCAAGCTAAGCACCGTGAATTTGTTTGAGGAGTTAATGGCTATCTTGGGGAGGGAGCTCGTGGGAGCTTCCCTACGCTGCTCGATGGTTGGCTCTTTAAGATTTTTACAGCTATCCTTAATGTGGAGGTGGCTGTTCGGTAAAGGAAGAAGTGGAGGCATAGTATCGCTGTTCGGAGGGCTGGCCGAGGGCTCCCCTATTTTTTCTTTAGTTAAGCTCCGGATGAGCCCAAAAGCAAAGATTAGAGGAGTGGCCCCTCATATGACAATGGCTGCAATACAAGATGTTATTATCTTAAATAACATGTTGAATGTGAACCTTGTTCCCCAGTTTGATCTGAATATTGTTAGGAAGGCCCTTAGAGATATCCAACTCCATACAGATCTAGGCATAGTTGGCCTTGTAATATTACGAGTTTCTTCAGCAACCGTAATGGAACTTACCAAAGGAACTCATGATTCTTTTCATAGCAGATGGGACAAAGCAGATCAAGGGAGGGTTAGGGAGTGTGACCCAAAAAGCGGCTATCGAAGGTTTAGTGTTGAAGTCTGGAGACTATTTTAGGATTTTTATCGGGCTGACATCTATTCTGATGGAGATCTTTGTCCAAACCTTAGTGTGGTCCTCTGTACACGACAGGTGAAGCAGCATATGCCTAGGATCCATAGGAGCAACGTAGTACGCGTTGGAGAGACCCCAACCCACGATAACTAATTCTTTGACCCTGGAGAGTTTAGGACAACCTAAAGGGAATTTTAACACAAAAGAGTGTGAGAACTGCTCGGCTAGGTATGAGAGCTCCTAGGGGGAGAAGGAAACAATTATGTTGGCGTCATCCACGGGAGGAGGGGCTGGACCCAGCAATACATCATTGATAACTGGGTTCTTGTGCCCCACACGAGTAGGGCGGAGTATATCCTTAAAGGAATGATTAGGGCATGCGATGTCGGGGAGCGCGTTGGCGGGAGAGACAACAGGGAGGGTGGTGCCATTAGATACCACGGCCAAAGTCAAGGAGTCTGGGGGCTGAGTAGCACGGGGTGGACCGCGCAGAGAGGGGATGGTAGACAACCTAAAC
Source organism: Iris pallida (assembly GCA_029216955.1). Taxonomy (NCBI): domain Eukaryota; kingdom Viridiplantae; phylum Streptophyta; class Magnoliopsida; order Asparagales; family Iridaceae; genus Iris; species Iris pallida. Next base: position 216,224 of record JANAVB010010200.1, read on the forward strand.
CCCTTCCATTTTCTTCGAGTAGATTAAATTCTAGCGTGGTAGGTTTTCCGAAAAATTAACCCAAAGATCATCAAAAACTGTCCAAAAACAGTACATTAAAAACAGTCCCAACCCCTATTTGGAAGATAGATTTTGAGCAAATCATTAGGAGTTTTTGAAAACCAATTAACAATAGTCTTAGACAACCTATAGGTTTATAGAAGTCGATTTCAGCGACTGTGCACCGAGAAATCGGTTACCCAAAATTGACGAAAACTGTTTTCAAAACAATAGAAATTTTAGAAAAGTTAGCGATACGGTGTGCGCCCCGACAAATGGACGACGTGGTCGTAACCCATGAGCATCGAAAGATGTGTATGGATGTTGTCGACGTGTGGTTTTCGATGGAACTCAATTTCGCTGTGTGTGCACGACAAAATCGAGGTATATCGGTCGAAATACCCCTTATTGGCCCCTTTGCAAACTAGCCCTTAAATTCGTGCACGTTCGTCATCTCAAGACGAAACTTACGCCAACAGGATCGTATTATTTTTTTGGTCCTTCATGCCAAGTTTGGTCCGATTCTAAGAAGGCCGACCGGACGCCCTTTTGGTAGGCCTGCGACCCGATCCAACGGGCAAAATTATGCACGATCCACCGAAATCCAACTTTGGACATACGGTTGGGTTCATATCATCAAAGTGGACCCGTAGACATATAGTTTGATGACTTTAGAGACCGTAGGTGTCACGCCCCGATTCTGTAGAATTGATAGTCGTCCCCCGGGCTTGATGCCGTGCGAACCTAAGTTGTGATCGCACAAGGCATAGTCATAAAGTTATCCAAAACACAAGCATCTAATAGAGTACGGAAAGAAATTGAACACACATTGAGAAAGAAGGAAACTTTTTTTTCATTGATAATAGACATTACTTACAAGACTCCATTACAATCATTGTCGTACGGGCTTACAACATGAGTCGATTACAAAATAAACGTTGATGAGATAGTTCGTTCCATACATTACATCCCTCTATTTACATCAAAATACTACAGCCACCTGCTATCGAGGGAAGTCGAGACATATTTCTTGGACTGAATGTGTAGTCTTCAAAAGAGCAGCTTCAAGCTTTGCCTTCAAAATGTCCCAAGCGTCGCCTTGTGTTAGGTGGCACGCTCTTAATGATCCAAAGTACCTGTGGAGAGTGAGGATCAGTACATTGCACGTTGTACTAGCGAGTGGCTAATTATATACCACGCTCTCATTTGGTTCAAGAATTTGTTGTCTTAACTTGTGATCTTTCTAGCCATCTTAATGAATTTCAGACAAGCAGATGATAGGCATAATATAATTTACTCTAGAACTTACCAACAGCTGAGCGTGCCGTATGATGTGAGACTTACCATGTTCTTCCCTATCAATTGTTAGCATTTAGTGTGTGAAGTTTGTATATGTGAAGGTCACCGGCATCACAAGCCATTTTGGACAATTGCTGGGTTAGACGGCGAACCTTTCAGTGCGAGTAGCGAGCTCCGCTGCAAGTTCCCCGAATAACCATGGTTGCTTTCGTCGAGCACAGCTATCTTTTGCTTCCTCCTAGGTCGAATCGATCCTGTGTCTCGGGGTATCGATCGAGGAAGCCGTTCCCGGTGCACCAGTTGTCCATGACCATGATAGGATATACTAGTTATTCAAGCATGATATTTAGTTCATGAGTAACATAACCATTTTTCATCGTTGTTTTGTCGTGTCATGGCGATGGTTATTCAATGATTCAAAACTTTGCTTATCTCAGTTTTATAGCAGGCATAACATATTAAGCATGCAATATTTCTTGGCATAATAATTCTATAGCGTGTGTACGTGATGAATCGTGCAACAGTTCATTGAAATCTAAGCATTCGTGCACTTGCATAACCAACTAGCATTCTATTGATTGATTTAGAATTAAAGAAGGTCAAGGGAAAGAAGGGTCTAGCCACTCACTTTGATTGTTTGTTTGAGGCAAAAGATTCGTTGGCTGCACTAGACGACACCTACGCGATCACCTGAAATCGCATAAGAAACTGATTAGAAAATTGTATCATTCAAAAAGTTTTGATACGAATGCGAAGTTCGAAAATGCAAGCCATGAAAACTATCAAAAACATTCACAAAAATGCATTCACGAAAACCAAAGCCAAACAGCAAGTACGGCATAAAAAATAGAGCAACGGGAGGTCTCTTCCGACTCAGCCACAGAGTCTATCCTCGAGGCGCAACCCGCTGAATATGGGATTTAATTCCGAAGAAGCCTTTCCATAACGAGAAAAAGATCTTAATTCAATCGTTCCCGTTCAACCGACTGAACCGATCCCGATCTATCGGTTCCGATTCAATCGATAGCGACAGTGTTCCTTTCTCGCGCACCCTGTGGACGAAAATAGGGACGATATAGGGACGGGGCACTACGTCATAACCAACTAAGAAAAAATTTTGTCCCAAAACTTAAGAAGAGAACCGACCGCTAGGAAAACAACGAAGGAAATTTCTCCCTTATCTTGGATTCAAGCTCCCAGGTCAACTCGTCGACTGCATAGTTCTTACAGAGCCCACAAATAAGAAGGATAGTACAATTTTAAAGTAGTTTATCTTTGTGCTCCAAGATTTACATCGGCTCTTCTACATATGATAAGTCTGCCTACAGATTCAGCTGACCAAAATCTACAATATGGCTCAGATCGTGCACGTACTTCTGAAACTAAGAGACGTGGAAGATATCATACACATCCGACAGTGCTGGCGATAATACAATCTGGTAAGCTACTGGGGTGACTCGCTTCAATATCTCGAAAGGACCGACAAATCTCGGGCTCAACTTTCTCTTAGCTCCAAATCTCGTGACTCCTCGCATAGGCGTTACTTTCAGAAACACATGATCGTCTTCCAGGAATTCAAGGGGTCATCGGTGAGTGTCGGCATAGCTTTTCTGTCGACTTTGTGCTATCTTCAATCGATCCCTTATCAACTTAATATTTTGTACAGTCTGCTCCACCAGTTCTGGGCCAAGTATTTATCGTTCTCCGACTTCATCCCAGCAAACGGGTGATCTGTACTTCCGGTCGTACAAAGCTTCATACGACGCTATTTGGATGCTGGACTGATAGATATTGTTATATATAAATTTGGCCATCGGTAGATGAACGTTCCAGCTTGACTTCAAGTCGATTGCATAAAGGCGTAACATGTCTTCGAGAATCTGATTCACCCGCTCTGTTTGGCCATCGGTCTGATGATGATATGCTGAGCTAAAGTTCAACTTGGTCCCCATTGCTGAATAAATACTATACCAGAAGCGTGACATGAATCGTCTATCCCGATCCGATACAATGGATACTGGAATCCCGTGCAGCCGAACTATTTTATCAAGATAGATCTGAGCAAGGCGATCGACGCTCCAAGTAACTTTAATGGCAATGAAGTATGCTACTTGGTTAATCGATCGACAATGACCCAGACGGCATCATTCCCCCACGACATCTTCGGCAGGCCAACAACGAAGTCCATAGTGATGTGATCTCATTTCCATTCTGGAATGACAAGGTTTTTCAACTCTCCGTCCGGTCTCTGGTGCTCAGCTTTAACCTGCTGACAGGCCATACATTACGACACGAAGAGCGCCACATCCCTCTTCATGTCATGCCACCAAAAGACAATGCGGAGGTCCTTATGCATCTTAGTGCTCCCAGGATGTAAGAAATATTTTGCATAATGTGCTTCCGACATTATCTCCTTTCTGAGTTCTAGATTATCTAGGACACACAGCCTGCCCTTCAATCGCAACATTCTAGACTCGTCCTCCGCAAAGTCGGACGCCTTTCCTGTTGATATCATCTTTCACATCTTCTCCAGGTATGGATCATCCTTCTGAGAAGACTTGATCTTTTCCAATAGGCTCGGCTCTAACCGCAGTGGAGCTAGTTGCACGTCCATGAATCGAACCCGGAGTTCTATGCCCATTCTTCCAAGTCGCACAGTAGTCGACTGTTGATGGATAGTGAAGCTATGTATTTCCGACAGCGTATCCGCCACAACATTTTCCTTGCCCGGCGTGTAGTCGATCGATAAGTTGTAGTCTTTAACCAGTTCGAGCCATCGCCTTTATCGCAAATTCAGTACTTTCTAGGTGAAAAGATACTTAAGGCTCTTGTGGTATGTATAAATCCTGTATGCCGTACCATAAAGATAGTGGCACCACAGTTTCAACGCAAACACAATTGAGGCTAATTCTAGGTCATTAGTGGGATAGTTCTTCTCATGCGGCTTTAGCTATCTGGAAGCAAAAGATATCACCTTATCCTGCTGCATGAGCACACACCCCAAGCCCTGGCCAGAAGCGTCACCGAAGATTTGAAACTCCTCAGTCCCATTAGGAAGAGCGAGTATCGGGGCTGAAACGAGCTATTGTTTTAGCTCCTAGAAAGAAGTTTCACAGTCGTCTGACCACTCAAACGCGACTCCTTTTTGGGTGAGGCGAGTCGACGATGATGCAATCTTTGCGAAGTCTTTCACGAAACGTCTATAGTATCCCGCCAAGCCGAGGAAGCTTCAAATTTTACTAACTGATGCGGGCCTTCTCCAATCAACGACTGCTTCGACTTTCTTCAGATCAACTGAAATGCCTCCAGCAGAGGTGATGTGCCCAAGGAATGACATACTGTCTAGCCAGAACTCGCATTTGCTTCTCTTTTCAAACAACTAATTTTTTTGAAGGGTCTGGAGTACGGTCCGTAGATGTTCTGCATGTTATGCTCGATCCTTCGAGTAGACGAGGATGTCGTCTATGAAGACTACCATAAACTTATCGAGGAACGGATGAAACACCCAATTCATTAGATCCATGAAGACAGCAGGGTCGTTTGTCGGGCCGAATGGCATTACCAAAAACTCGTAGTAGCCGTAGCGAGTGTGGAAGGCAGACTTCGGCACGTCCTCTAGCTTGATCTTGAGCTGATGGTAGCCCGATCGAAGGTCCATCTTCGAAAACACCATAGCACCTTAGAGCTGATCGAATAAGTCGTCGATTCGGGACAGGGGGTATTTATTTCGGACGGTGGCGTTATTCAGTTCTCGGTAGTCGATACAGAGCCGTATTGACCCATCCTTTTTCTTGACAAACATCACAGGCACACCCCATGGCGAGACGCTAGGACGAATGAATCTATTGTCGAGCCACTCTTACAACTGGACTTTGAGCTCCTTCAACTCTACAGGGGCCATTCTGTACGGGGCCTTGGAAATCAGTCGGATATCAGGGAATGTGTCAATGCTGAACTTGATTTCTCGGTCGGAGGACATGCTGGATAGCTCGTCCGAGAATATGTCAGAAAATTCTGCTATAATGTTGGTCTGACCTGCGTTTGCACCATCCAGTCGTATGTCCCGAACGAACGCCAAATAGCCTTCGTACCCAGAATGCAGTATCCTCCGAACAGAAATTGATGAGATCATCATACAGGTCGATAATACTTTACCACACGAGTAGCAGAATTAGGGTACTCTAGGTATACAAAAGGTGACCATCTTTTCTACGTAGTCAATGGTGGCGTTGCAAGGGCCGAGCCAATCTATTCCCAAAATGATGTCGTAGTCCTTAATGTCTAGAACTATCGCATCAAGATAGACCTTTTTCCCTCCTATACAGATGACTCCATCTCTGCAGGCTAAGTTTGCAAGTAGTGACGTGCCCGATGGTATGTGAATGCTAAGATCAAGGCCTAACGGTGTCACGAAAATTTTGTGCTCGACGGTAAAGTCCGCCTATATGAAACTATGTGTAGCACCTGAATCAAACAATACACGAGCAGGTTTGTTATTGAAAAGTAGTATACTTGTCACGACTGTATCCAACGCGAATGCCTCATCCCGAGTCATGGAATAGACACGCCCTTGAGCATTTGGATGCCGAACCTGGCTATTTTGTTGTGCAGATTGAGGAACTCGAGGTGCTGGACCTTGGTTCTGTTGATTTGGTTGTGGCAGAGTGTCCTGTTTCCGCATTCGGGAAAGACAATCTCTGGCATAGTGCCCCCTCTTTCCATAAAAGTGGCAGTCGATGTTCAGGGTACGATACTCACTGGCATTGTGTCCGATATAATTTTATTTTGTACAACGAGGTCTAGAGTTCTGTCCTTGGTTGCCACCGTTGTTTGGACGCTTTGCAGCATTGTTGCCTCCTGCATAGCTAGGGCATTTGCTGTGAGAATTATGCACAACATCGGCAGCAGCTGGAGGATACTGGGGCTCGAGACGAATGGCATGGTTGAGGGCTTCACGCACTGTTTGATACTCTTGAATGGTCACATGTGCGACGATAGAAGGCCTCAAACCCACTTCAAAATGTCGTATTCTACTTGCAGCGTCAGGAAGAAGTGCTCTTGCAAACTTTGTAAGCCGGTTGAACTCAGACGTATATTGGCGAACTGTCATATTTTTCTGCCTCAGTTGTAAGAACTCGTTCTCCTTTTCTTGATAAACTGCTGGAGGAAGGAATTCTTCTTCGAATTCTTTGCAGACTGTGGCCCAAGTGATCTTCGTCGTCTGATCATCTCCGAGGATCGCTTATTTCTGTATATCCTACCAGTCATGCACGTTCAAGCGAAGTTGAAGTTGAGTGTAGGCGACTCGTCTTGACTCATCCATGTCGAGTGCTTCAAAGTGATTTTCTAATTCTGTCAACCAATCAAGCACCACAGTAGGAACTTCAGTTCCCTTGAATGAAGTATTGCATACCTTTTGAATTCTGAGATTTCAGAGGAGGCATACTTTGCAAGTGCAGGCTGAGGTTCGACAGGGTCGACTTTGCTACGCTTGTTCGTAGACTTTGTCACAGCAGGCGCGGTCACAGAATGAGTGTTATTGGCCGCGATTATCTAGACTATTTGTTGCAAAGTGTCAAGCTACTTTTGATGCACCTTGAATTGGTCAACGAACCTATTCTCGAATTGTGTTTGCCAGGCATCGGCCCGTTGTTGTTGCACTTCCATCATACGTAATATCCGCTCCATAGGGTCAACCGATGGTCAAGCCTTCTAACTGCTAGGGCCACTCGAAGCGCTTGAATCGGCCGCGGTCGTAGCCTCCATGATCGTAGGCTCTATGCCCTCTACATTAAGAAGGAAACTCACATTAGTCTCAAAAAATATTATACGCTCATTATATGGAACAACTCATCTCATCGACACGAGGTCAAAGGTTCAAGACTCTGAACGAAAGGCCAAGGACGTAAAGTTGTGCTCTAATACCATTATGTCATGCCCCGATTCTGTAGAATCGATAGTCGTCCCCCGGACATGATACCGTACGAACCTAAGTTGTAATCGCACAAGATATAGTCATAAAGTTATCTGAAACACAAGCATCTAATAGAGTACGCAAAGAAATTGAACACACATTGAGACAGAAGGAAACTTTTTTTTTATTGATAATAGACATCACTTATAAGACTCCATTACAATCATTAACGTGCGGGCTTACAACATGACTTGATTACAAAATAAACGTTGATGAGATAGTTCATTCCATAAATTACATCCCTCTATTTATAACAAAATATTGCAGTCACCTGCTATCGAGGGAAGTCGAGACATATTTCTTGGACTGAATATGGAGTCATCAAAAGAGCAGCTTCAAGCTTTGGCTTCAAAATATCCCAAGCGTCGCCTTGAGTTAGGTGGCACGGTCTTAATGATCTGAGGTACCTGTGGAGAGCGAGGATCAGTACATTGCATGTTGTACTGGCAAGTGGCTAATTATATACCACGCTCTCATTTGGTTCAAGAATTTTTTGTCTTAACTTGTGATCTTTCTAGCCGTCCTAATGAATTTCAGACAAGCAGATGATAGGCATAATGTAATTTACACTAGAACTTACCAATGGCAGAGCATGTCGTGCGATGTGAGACTTACCATGTTCTTTCCTGTCAATTGTTAGCATTTAGTGTGTGAAATTTGTATACGTGAAGGTCACTGGCATTAGAAGCCATTTTGGACTATAGCTAGGTTAGACGGCGACCCTTTCAGCGCGAGTAGCGAGCTCGGTTACAAGTTCCCTGAATAACCATATTTTGTTTTCGTCGAGCTCAGCTATCTTTTGCTTCCTCCCAGGCCGAATCGATCCCGTGTCTCAGGGTATCGATCGAGAAAGCGGCTCCTGGTGCACCAATTGTCCATGACCGTGCTAGGTTAGACTAGTTATTCAAGCAGGATATTTAGTTCATGAGCAACATAACCATTTTCATCGTTGTTTTCCCGTGTTATGGCGATGGTTATTCAATGATTCAAAACTTTGCTTATCTCAGTTTTATAGCTGGCATAACATATTAAGCATGCGACATTTTCTTGGCATAATAATTCTATAGCGTACGTACGTGATGAATCATACAACAGTTCATTGAAATCTAACCATTCGTGCACTTGCATAACCAACTAGCATTCTATTGATTGATTTGGGATTAAAGAAAGTCAAGGGAAAGAAGGGTCCAGCCACTCACTTTGATTGTTTGTTTGAGGCAAAAGACCCGTTGGCTGCGCTAGATGGCACCTATGCGATCAACTTTAATCACATAAGAAACTGATTAGAACACTGTCATTCAAAGAGTTTCGATACGAATGCGAAGTTTAAAAATGTAAGCCATAAAAACCATCGAAAACATTTACGAAAAAGTTTTCACAAAAACCAAAGCCAAACAGAAAGTGCGACATAAAAAATAGAGCAACGGGAGGTTTCTCCCGACTCAGCCGCAGAGTCTATCCTCGAGGCACAACCCGCTGAATATGGGACTTGATTTCGAAGAAGCCTTTCTATAACGAGAAAATGATCTTAATTTAATCGTTTTCGTTCGACGGATTGAACCGATCCCGATCTATCGGGTCCGATTCATTTGATAGTGACAGTGTTTCTTTCTCGCGTACCCCATGGACGAAAATGGGGACAATGTAGGGATAGGGCACTACAGTAGGTACTGGCATGCTTTTCAGTATAAAGCGGATCCAACAGCAGACATCGTTTTGACATGAAATTATGATTTTGTCCCTGTGTCCCGAATTAGACTATTGGACAGGCATTTTTAGACATTTCTTTTATACCAAATACGTTTGTGATGTTTATTTCAGCTTCCGAGGATGTTTGTGGCAGTTGGCTTTCTTTGCTGCACCAGACCTTTATCAACAGCTCAAGACAGCATGTAAGTACATTTGTTGTTTATTTTCGATATTATTAATTACTATAGTTCATTGTTAGTCATTTAATATTTGATTCTCTATACGATCGTCACACGGATATCATATTTTGTCTTCCTTTCATATCTTGTCATATATCTTATCTGTCGTGTCGGGAAGGGGAAGTTCCAAGTAGATGTGTGATCTGACCATAGATCATGTTTTATTTCATACAATATAGACATCGTAGACCGTGTTTTATTTCATGTAATATAGACATCATAGACAGTGCTTTATTTTTATTGCTATTTAGACATTGTAGATCGTACGGTGTAGCGTCCTAGCCGATCACACATCGAAATGAGTACTTTAATACACTTAGATAGCTATGTTCCTCGTTTCACCCTTTATATGTTCCATATATTTTTCTATCTCTAGTACATTGTATTACCATGTTATAGTAGATTCTCTCATCATGTATTTTATGGGTAACCTCTATTTTATAGTCATTATCATATATTGGAACTGCACTCAATGAATTGTACTCGTTCCATTCCTGACTAGAAACTAATATTTTTCATATAATTGCCTGCTATATCGTTCTTGGACCATTGGAGGAGACATGGGTATATATTGAGGTCAACCATAGAAGACTAGTTAGATGTGTTGGCAGTTTTTAATATTTGAAAGAGTTTATATTGTCTTTAAATGTAAACTTGTAAATATTATAATTAATTTAGTTTTGTGAATGAGCAAATAAAGTATTTATTTTATGTGATTTTGAGCATTATGGCTAAACAACTTTCTACCACCGATACTGCAGCGTAGGCTGGCTTGGACACGCACTCGTATTCCGAAAAGCGGGTGCAGGTCGTGACAAGTTTTTATTGTGGACCATGCAAGCCAGTTTTCGCAAACTGTGCAAACTCGTGATAGTACTTAAGTTAGTCGTACTATTGCGAGCCTATGACTACAAAGTGCTCATTCACTATTAGGATTGAATTAATTTTTAGGAGAATAACTAGGACTATGAGTCCCTTTATGCAAATTAACTATTGGGTAGTTAAGGTTGCCACATAGGTCATGTGATTTGGAAATAGATTTATCGAATCCTAAACCCTATTAGATAACTTGAGGAATTTTTCTAAAGGGATGTCCCATCGTATTTTGACACGATGATAGGATCAAAGGTGGTTAGACCATTCGCTTGGTAAATTAGGCATTCCTACGATTCAATACTTAGCATAGATAATTTGTTCGAGTTATCTTTTCTGTCTAAGTCGTATCACGTATTTTTTTCCATAAGTAATTATTCAATATTCTATTTTCAACCCGTTGACTTTTGAGCCTAACATGACCCAATACTCCATCTAGTAATTTCGAGTCAGTTTTGTTTCTTATTTGTCCCTCGATCCTTGAGTACGAGAGAAATAAAAATTAGAAATTTTACTTCTCGACTTTGGTCATTTTTTTAGTCGATCGTTTAATTTTTAAAATTGATACCTAATCGATCATTTGATTTTCAAAATGGATACTTTCACTTCAAGGACAGATACTTATGCTTTTTTATCATAGTCAACTTGTTTGAATCTCTAGAAGCTCCTTTGAATTCTTACGGATATAGTTGAAAGAATATTCGTTGATTTACAATGGCAAGACAACAGCGCACTGTCGCCATTTATTTGACTTATGGAGACTGCGGGGTTCATAGCAGCCAGTAGCGCACTAGCGAGGCACAACCCCTAAAGTTGATACTATTTCAAGTAAACATAGGTTATCGAATATTGTTAAAACTATATCTTAGTTGTCCTCTTTTGATCTTAGTTATTTTTTATGTCAATATTGGATAGAGTTAATAAAATATCTGATAATCATATCATATTTGAGTCATGAAACCAAGGGTTTACTACAGCCAGGTGCACATTGGTGAGGTATAAATTCTCGGTAAAATAACTTCAGACATGATTACAGTTTTCGGATACTATATATGTTAGGAAAATAACATGTATATCCTATTGATTCGAGCCAAATACTAAGGGAAATTTTGTGAGTTGGGTAGCATGCCTCCCAACCTAGCATTCCTTTGTCCTTATGACCTATTAACGAGGTAATTGACTGACACTAGTAGCTTTATCTAGATTATAGAGTTTAGAGGTCCCTAACCTATTGGTCGACCAAGGCCTTAGAAAAAAAAGAAAAATAGGGCAACTGTATAAGCACGAACACCGGACAAGGCTTATATTCTCAAGGAACTTGAACTACTTGTGCTTTCTTTTAATCATAAATCTTGCGTACTTATGTTTTGGACTATCTTGACTAATGCCGCTATTATAGCCTAGTTTTTGCAAGCTTATTCTTTATCGAGCTTGTACAGGACACGTGTTTATTGGGGACACCCACTAACATATTATCTAATTAGAATCGATATATAATGGTCTGATCAACCTTAGTGCATCGGTTCGCTCTTCATATGATTAACCTACGCGGATTGAGATATAGATGTCTCTAGGATCTCATCCGCAACTGCCTTGATAACTCCTTTTGAATTATTCAATCACCCTTGGAACCTCGTATTCACATTCAATCCCCTCTTCCTTGAACTCTTTATTGTTTTTTGCCCTTACTTATTTCCAAAAAAATAAATGCTTGTATTTGAGGGAAGATAGACACAGAATTTCCCCCTTAGTTCACCATATCACATATGGCCATGAAAGCTATATATACACAATCGTTTTTATCTATTCAAAATTGGAGAACGATCTTCAAACATGATTCAGATCTACCAAATCACATTAGCTATTACGTCGTGTAGTATTCTTTTATAATCAAGAGTCGAGGTACAACATCACGACCTTTAATTTTTCTAACCTCATTAATCCTAAAATCGTGTCTTAGTTTCTGGAGTGAATAGATTGTAAGTCCTTCCAATTTATAGGATTTACTAGGATTAACGATTGATTATGACAAATTGGTTCCCACTAGGATGATAAATTAGTGCCTCATGAACATCCACTTTCTAATTAGATCTTTTAGTGTCCCTTACCGTGACATTGATATTCGGAACGTAATACTAGCTGTTACCTCCCAATAAATTTAATATACAAGCCCTAGACGAGTCCACCTTCATTTAAGCATATCATGTCCCACTCAAACACGTCCCTTTGTACTCCATTTTTATGATACGACTTTTAGGTCAAAAAGGCTAAACTATAACCCTTACTATAATACCGATATACTTTCCGACTATAATTAGAGACTCAACCTCGACTCAAACCTTTCGAACCAATATATGGTTGTGATCTACTCGGAGCCCACTACATACATGCTATTAGTGTGCCACTCAATTGAGTCTTCTTGTGCTACTTAAACACAAAAGTCACAGAAGACACATTTTTGGGCTTTAGGAACCTAATTAACCAACCCGACTGGCAATTAGCCCAACCACTTGAGTTAAAACCTATTCTAGGTTACCCTAACTTAATAGGAATGGTTCAGATTAATTTTATGGGATCTTGTTCGGCCAATATAGATTAAAACCCAAGATTCATTCAATCAAAGATTGATGTCCAATTAGGGAACCCATTAACACCCAGTTAAACCCATCCATATAGCCATACTTGGACTATAAAACCAAACTTTATGAAATAGGTCCATACACCATTTGTGTAGCCCCCATCTCTTGGTCCACTAATCCTTCTTCCATAAATCCCTTAATTGTATCCCATCGTAGCCTATGTTATGCAATGAATAGAATCCCAGTGTACCAACTGGTTTCCGGTTGTGCTTGGCCAAGATCTCTTCTACTCTCTTGATGACACATGGTCAATATATGGGCAAGGTTAAATAAGTAATACCTAGGCTTCCTATAGAGTCTGTGACTATGATCACAAGAACCTCATATCCTCATACATCTCCTTGAAATTTGATCTTCTCAGAAGTCCTATTACTGCGCCTTCCACAATTAACCAAATTCCATAAGTTGCGTAGAACCTTGAACGTAGTGTACCATATACTTTAGAATAGGATGCCAAACTTGGATTCTATTTGTAACCATTCTTCCACCTGTTTGGAAGTTGCGTAATGTATTTACATCTATTTGCTCGTACGTTTAGATAACCACGGTAAAAGATCGCAACCTTGAATTCTTCAAAATCCATTCTATCATAGAATAATGTCTTAGTTTAAGCCGAGAACGAGATTTTCAAGGTGTATAGATTCCAAGCCTATCTGGAACGTAAGGTTCTTGAATTAGCAAATGATTGGGATAGATTGGTTCCAATTGAACTAATAAAAGTGTTCATAAAGTCCACTCCTATCCATATCATATGATAACCCCTACAGTGACTTTGATATTTGAAGCACAATACTAGCATTTTTCTTCCAACAAATTTCACACTCATGAACTAGGCCAGTCAAGCTACACACATGACATGCATGTGTCTCACACAAACACACTTCATGTGCTCCATTTCAATTACACCACATGTATGACGTAATTCCCATAAAACAAACCATATATGCCTATTTCTGTCCCTTTTGATCTTAAACCATGCGATATCAACCCATTCCCCCAAACGAACTGAATACCCTGATCCAAGCAAGACGCTTCACACCTATGACGTATGCATTCCACCCAAGCAAGCACATGCCTCCTATACGATACCAAACATCGATCCCGCACACACTAGTCATTACGACTTAAAGATCCCAAATACTTACCTAATCATATTCTATAGCAAGGTTTCTGTACTTATTATAGAATCTCATCGCTTGGTCATGAATTCATCTTTTCCTAAGTTCTTCAAGCTCCTTCTTTAGTTTTCCACGTTAGGCAAAGAGTGAAATCCCTTGAACCAACACGTTTTAGTTATATTCGAACAAGAGATTCCTACCATCTTATTGAAAGCATGGTCGATAGGGACGATGTTAAATTATAATAATTCTTCTATAGAAGTTATTGACCAAGAACCCCATGACAATATATATGCTCACTTAGAATCTGTGACTTGCGGTCAGAGGTGCCTCTCCTTAGAAATTGTCCTTCTCAGAAGTCTTGTAACGACAATTTGTATGGTTACCCAACTTTTATAAGTTTGGTAGAATTTTGAATAAAGATATCCTATCTTGTAGAGTATGTGGCGTCAGTTTGGATTCCTTTATAACAAACCCTCTCCATCTTTTTGGAAACCAAGGTACGATTGGACATGCTTGCTCTCCCGACATAATCAATCTCGTAGTTTCTTGATATTATGCTTATTTTAATTTCGAGGACGAAATTTTTATAAGTTGGGTAGGATATAAACTCTATGTTTTCCAAATTACTTTTCTGTTTATAAACATTATTTTTTAGTTACTTTTACAAATAGAAAATTTTGATATATGATTTTGTGGGTTATATTAAATATAAATATTTAGATATTAAATAATTTACACGGTATGAAAGTGTGGGAGTTATAATGAAGAGAGGAGTTTATATATGCTTTTAATAGGTTATATGTTAATTTTGTTTATAAATTTTCAAATATTATTATTATTTTTACTATAATTGTTATTTTTCTATTTAATATAATTTATAGTATTTATATTAGTAATCGCTTTATATTGGATTTAATAATTTATTTTATACTCTTGTTATAATCATAATAGGTAAAATTGTACAAAATATTTATTCAAATATTTTAAAAGTATTGTGGGGATTCTTTGGGATTTTTATAAATTTAATTAGATTTTTAGTGTTTATATATATTCATATATATATATATATATATATATATATATATATATATATATATATATATATATATATATATATATATATATATATACTATTATATAATCCAAATACTAGGGGTATCTAGATTATATATATTCTAAGGTAAAGATATATTTATGTATGGATAATAAGGTCATTTTACAATCCCACTAATTTAAATAATTATAAACGGTTGTAACCTCTTCTTCTCTCTTACGAACCTTTTCTTGCTTTCTGCATTCTCAGAAAGGAAAAAATCAAAACTTCTGTCAGGTTGTTAATTTTTCTCTTAAATATTAATTTAATTTTTTTTCTTTCTATTAGATATTAGTATATATATACACATTACAATAAATAATTCATCAATTCCTCTTCTACTTTCTGTTCTGCAGCATTCTCTGAAAGAAACCAAAAAAAGAACATACAATATTAACAACGAACAACGTGCTACAGCCTACAAGGTGGTCTCTCTTTCTATCTCTCCATTATTCTATGGTATTTGCATTGATTAGCAATATCCTATTTTGCAAATTTAAAATTATATTTAAGTTATGAACTAGAATAAAATTTAAATTAGATTTTTAATTTGTATTAGATTAATTAAACTATAATAAAATTTATCCAACTAGATTAATTTCAATTAAATTAGATTAAATTAAATTAAATTAAATTAGATTAAATTAACTAGGATTGTGAGTATGCATTAAACTAAATTAAATTTTGTATATTAGAATTCTTAATTTTTATAAAAGAAGGTTGTTATTTAAATTTTTCTTGCATTAAATCTTTAGATCTATATCTATACTATTATATAATCCAAATACTAGGGGTATCTGGATTATATATTTCTAAGGTAAAGATATATTTATGTATGGATAATAAGGTCATTTTACAATCCCACTAATTTAAATAATTATAAACGGTTGTAACCTCTTCTTCTCTCTTAAGAACCTATTCTTGCTTTCTGCATTCTCAGAAAGGAAAAAATCAAAACTTCTGTCAGGTTGCTAATTTTTCTCTTAAATAATAATTTAATTTTTTTCTTTATACACATTACAATAAATAATTCATCAATTTCTCTTCTACTTTCTGTTCTGCAGCATTCTCTGAAAGAAACCAAAAAAAGAACATGCAATATTAACGACGAACAACGTGCTACAAGGTCATCTCTCTTTCTACCTCTCCATTATTCTATGGTATTTGCATTGATTAGCAATATCCTATTTTGCAAATTTAAAATTATATTTAAGTTATGAACTAGAATAAATTTTAAATTAGATTTTTAATTTGTATAAGATTAATTAAACTATAATAAAATTTATCCAACTAGATTAATTTAAATTAAATTAGATTAATTTAAATTAAATTAGATTAAATTAACTAGGATTGTGAGTATGCATTAAACTAAATTAAATTTCATATATTAGAATTCTTAATTTTTATAAAAGAAGGTTGTTATTTAAATTTTCCTTGCATTAAATCTTTAGATATGTTAGAATCAAAATTATAAATTAAATTAACAATATATATCTATTATATTTAAATTACGGTAGATTATATTTTATTATATTTTAAATCATGAATTTAAAACTATGGATTAGATCAAGTACAAAATCCATGAATTTGATTATTTATATTTAAATTATGGTTATTGTCTACAAAAGATGATATCAATATTTCCAAAATTCAAAATGTTGCACACGCAACGCGTGTGCCCGACACTATATATATATATATATATATATATATAAGGAAAAGGAAAAGAAAAAAGAAAAAATTCCAAATTTGTGAACAGCGCGGTGCACTATTCACCCAAGCCAAACCCGAGCCATTCGAGCAGCCCCCTCGACCCCTTTATAAAAATAAAGAAACGAAAGGGGGGAACTTTGAAACCCTAGCCAATCCCTGGCGACCCCCTCCCCCATCCTGGCGCCGTCGCGTGCGGCCAACGGCGGTCGACCGCTGCCACAGCCGCGGCAGCAATGCAGCAGCAGCACAAGCAGAAGCAACACCAACAGCTAGATGGCCAACTTCAAGATGATTTCCTCGTCTCTTCGGTTGTTCGTTTTACGAACCAACTGCTCTGATACGTAGATAACCTAAACCCCTTCGATTTTCTTCGAGTAGATTAAATTCTAGCATGGTAGCTTTTCCGAAAAATCAACCCAAAGATCATCAAAAATTGTCCAAGAATAGTACATTAAAAACAGTCCCAACCCCTATTTAGAAGATAGATTTTGATCAAACCATTAGGTGTTTTCAAAAACCAATTAACAACAGCCTTAGACAACCTACAGGCCATTAAAACCCATTTTACAGAAGTCAATTTCAACGACTGTGCGCCGACAAATCGGTTACCCAAAATTGACGAAAACTGTTTTAAAAATAATAGAAATTTTAGAAAAGTTACCGATACGGCGTGCACCCTGACAAACCGGACGACGTGGTCATAACCCATGAGCATCAAAAAACTGGTATGGATGTTGTCGACTTGTGGGATTCGTCGGAACTCAATTTTGTTGTGTGTACGCAACAAAATTGAGGCGTATCGGTCGAGATACCCCGTATTGGCCCCTTTGCAAACTAGGCCATAAATTCGTGCACGTTCGTTATCTCGAGACGAAACTTACGCCAACAGGACCGTATCATTTTTCTAGTCCGGCATGCCATGTTTGGTCCGATTCTGAAAGGCCGACCGGACGCCCTTTTGGCGGGCCCGTGACCCGATCCAACGGGCAAAATTGTGCACGGCCCACCGGAATCCAACTTTGGACATACGATTGGGTTCGTATCGTCAAACCGAACCCGTAGACATATAGTTTGATGACTTTAGAGACTGTAAATTTTGGCATGCTTTTTGGTGCAAAGTGGGTCCAACGACGGATATCGTTTTGACTCAAAATTATGATTTTGCCCCTGTGTCCAGAATTGGACTTTTGGGCAGGCATTTTTAGTTATTTATTTTATACCAAATATGTTCGTGATATTTATTTCAGCATCCGAGGACGTTTGTGGAAGTTAGCTTTCTTTGTTGCACAGACCTTTATCAGCAGCTCAAGACAGCAGGCGAGTATATTTGTTGCTTGTTTTCGATATTGTTAATTACTATAGTTCATTATTAGTCATTTAATATTTAATTTTTGATACGCTCATCACACGGATACCATATTTTGTCTTCCTTTTATATTTTGTCATATTTCTTACATGTCGTGTCGGAAAGGGCAAGTACTAAGTTGATGTGTGATCTGACCATAGACCGTATTTTATTTCATACAATCGTATACCATATTTTATTTCATGCAATGTAGACATCATAGGCAGTGCTTTATTTTTATTGCTATTTAGACATTGTAGACCGTGCGGTGTAGTGTCCCAGCCGATCACACATCGAAATGAGTACTTTAACACACTTACATAGCTATGTTCCTCGTTTCACCCTTTGTATATTATATATATATATATATATATATATATATATATATATATATATATATATATATTATATATATATATATATATATATATATATATATATATATATATATATTTTATATATATATATATTTTTTCTAGTACATCGTATTACCATGTTATAGTAGATTCTCTCATCATGTTTTTATGGCTAACCTCTGTTTTATAGTCATTATCATATATTGAACTGTACTCAATGAATTGTACTCGTTCCATTCCTGACTGGAAACCAACATTTTTCAGATAATCGCCTACTACATTGTGCTTGGACCATTGGGGGAGACACATGTATATGCTGAGGTCAAACATAGAAGACTAGTTAGATGTGTTGGCAGTTTTCAATATTTGTAAGAGTTTATATTTTTCTTCAAATATAAACTTAAGAATATTGTAATTAATTTAGTTTTGTGAATAAGAAAATAAAGTATTTATTTTATGTGATTTTGAGCATTGTGGCTAGACTGTGTTCTACCGCTGACACTGCGACGTAGGCTGGCTTGGACACACACTTGTATCCCGAAAAGCGGAAGCAGGTCATGACAGGCACCCATACCATCCTGGACCTAGAGTTGATGATCAGGATGCACATAATTTTTGACCTTGTCGTTGCATACTATGATCCGAACCGGTCTACTGATACTGGTGGCGATGCATAGTTGACATCGTTTCTTTTGGCTATAAGTTTGTGCTAGATGGATGCTATCAATGACACAATTTTAGTTTAGTTTAGTCGATTAGTTTTCATTTTATTTTATGTCAGTTTATTTTAGTATGCATTGGATGTCATGTATGGCTCTTGTACTGAATATCTTGGTTATTTTAGTAGTTTATGCACTTGTACTTTCATTCTATATGGTTATTGATGATGCTACTTATGTTTATGATTTTCATCATATGCAAAAATTTACTAAAGTCTGCTACTTGTTTATGTTCACTTGCTTATGGTAACTTGTGATACTTCACTATGTTTGTTATTTGTCTTGTAGTTCATTATTTATGGGGGAGCATATCATTTTGATCAAATGACAATAGGGGAAAGTTAGTACAATCACCAAACAAGGGACCAAAAGTTGAGTATTGTTGTCTATTATTTGGTGCATTAATCAAAGTTTGTCAATTATCAAAATGAGAGAGATTGTTGACCCATAGGTTATGGTCAAACCTAATTTTGATAATCGACTAAGCTTTGATTAAATACAACTTATAAATAGATAACTGAAGACTACTGCTTGCATACTGAACTATAACGGCTGCGACATGATTATCACCAAAGTTTGCTAAATTGGATTTTAATTTTATTATATATTTTGCTTTTATTTTTGTCTAGAAAACTATGTACATGGTGACGTACTTGGCACTTGGACAGCTTCTTAGCCTTCTTTTCAAAAAGCCAAACCCGTTTTTAAACTCTTCTCAAATCCTAAACTAAAACCCAGCTCAAACATAGCCAAATCAAACCCAAAACAAACTTGAACGGGGTTGGATACAACGGGACGGAACTCGGACCGAACTCGAACCAAACTCGGGCCAGACTCGGTCACCTTGACCCAATAAACCCTAAATCTCGTTCCTCCTGAAGACCAGGTCCAACGTTTTGATTTTTGAATGTTAGGGAACCGAACTCTGCCCGATTTTGGTCCCTAGAAACCCTATAAATAGAAGTGATTTTTTTTATTTTAATGCAACTCATTCTTCTCTTCATCTATATATTCAAGTATTCTATTGAGCTTTAAATCTTCCCATTCCAAGCTTTACAACTCCGATAGCCAGCCAAGTGCCAGTGCGGCTCGGTCTAATAGTTGGTTCAAGCTGTAAAAAGGCTTGAAAAATAATTTTATTTTTATCCAAGTTTGAAGTCGACAAGCTCTTCGCATCAAAAACTTGTGGTTGTGAAGTAGTCGTGCGGTGCTGATCAAAAGCATGAGTCTGTAAGATGTTGCCAACACTTCGAATCAAAGCTTGCATTTTACTTAATAGTGGATTCAACATCGAAAGAGTTCTCGAGAATGGACTAGTCCTCTCAGAGGAAAACAAGTATAAACCTCGGTATTTGCGTTTGCTCTTCTCAATTCTTTTACTTTACACAATTTTATTCTATTATCTTATTATAGTTGGTTAACTACTGCTTATTTTTAAAATTGGGGTTTATTATTCCACTGTGCTCTATTTACCCCCTCTAGAGGTGCTCTACGGACCTACACATACATCTTATCCATTTACTAAAACAAAGGATAAAAATACCTTCAAATGAAAACTACTAGACTTGTACTGAAAAGCTTCAAGACGATCGGGCAATGCTCCACTAGATTGGACAAGCTTCTAGCACCTCAAAATATCCTCCTGACTCTTGCTATCTGAAATGTTGCCCATAACGTGGGTCAGTACATACTGGTGAGCAGCCGTGGCATACTGGTGAGCAGTCGTGGCCGAACTTACTTAAATCAACACTAAATCAATATGTGAAGCTAACATCTATTATTAGTGATCTTTCTACTTGTCTAGGTTCTTTTTAAGTAATTCATAAAGAAACATAAACAGTAAAAATTATTACTTATAATATAAATCTTACCTACGGTCAGCGATCCATCCCTGCACAATACAAGGATTATAACAACTTACATATATGAATAAAACTTACGTTCCATCTTGCATTCATTGTTAGGCCAACATTAAAATCTTATCATATGCATGACACCTAACTACATGATGGTCCATGAGTCATTTCCCATGATCAGCACTTGGGACATACAAGCCTATTTCACTGATAGACATAACACCCCCCTAATCGCGAGTTTCTTTTACCCCAAGGTGCCGAATCTCTCATAGGTCGAGCGGCCCCCAGTGCCCCAGAAGCCGATCGAGAGACTATACCTTGTGCACAAGTTTTGTCCGAGATGGATCATGTTATGCATTATATTAGATAAAAATATTTTATTGCATAAGTGAATAATATGTATCTATTTACGATGATTTCTATTCGATAGCGTCACAGTTCTATACTTTCATATCGATCGATGTCAAACCAATTAAGGTTTTCTATATACTCTCTTTGAGCAGTATACTTAAGGAAAACATGTAATCATTCTTATTTAACAGGTAAGTAACAGTTATATGATTTAACATGTAAATTCATTTCTTTATCTTGTCTTTTATTGTTATGGTATCGTTGACCACATGGACACAATAAAAGAGTGAACTAGAGATATTTTGTTAAGACGTGAAGATACAGGATCATCATGTCAAATCAACTCACCGAAATGAATCTTATTCGAGAAAATGAGGGCTTCACTCAACGCTTACGTCCTATCTAAGCATCATGCATTTGCACTAACATTTGAAAACTAATCATCGAAAACCAACACGAAAACGCATTCATCAAAATCAAGTAACGAAAAACATCCAACGAAAACACTTGTACTCATTCCAATAGAAGTCGATCTATGAGTTGGAAATGTTCACTGCATTTTGTCCTTGATCAATCGATACTGGCAAGGTTTCCATAGTACTCAGTCAAGACTCAGTCAACAAGCCACGGGTATTACATAGTGAACCGCATAGAGCGGGACACTACAACGAGGTTCTAATAATCAGGTTTTCTGATACTAGGGCTAAGGAACAGCGGATAGACACTAGGAAATATGTTGGGAAAAGCTAAGTGCCCTTGCAACGAAACGACACAAAAAGCCAGGAGTTCTCCTGAAAATTAGCAAACTAACGGTATAATGTTTTGTCTCAAAAAATAGATATTGGGTATAATATTATGTCTCAAAGCACAGATATTGGGCTTCCAACAAATATTGGGCTTGCAGGAAAAATAAACTCTCACTGCATTATACCGATGATACACCATCAGTACAAGGCGGTATACTGACGATATATTGTTTGCACTAAAATTGTACAGACAGCAGCTCGGGTCTGGGGTTTTTTAGTCCAAAATAATTTCCAACATCACCAAATAGTTAATTTCCAATGGCTAATGGTAGCTTAGATAGGATTCCTACAACAAGTTAGGACCAATCTTAATGATAAAAAACAAACATCCTCTCAAAGCCATGGTACGGTGTGCAACATCCCGAGGGATGTAGGTTGATAATACAGTGAGCAGAAACTTCTATTACGGGACGATATGTATAAAGTTCGATTGACGAGTCATGGGACCAACACCCTCACATCAGACTGGAAGAAAAGTTTATTGGGTATCCCAACCTATATGTAACGCCCCAGTCCCAAATACTTAGGACTAAGAATGTAGACATGCCAGTTGTATACATACGAAGTATACCCCAATATATGGAATCCTTATATGTATACATAAGTTATAAATGCAGTAAAACTAAGGCCAACTAATCTCATCCACAAAATGAAAGAACAAAAGATATCATATAATCAACTATGAATTATCTTTGTACAAGATGTTCGGCGGAGACAAATCCACTACCAACTTTGAAAAAAAATACATAATAAAAGAAAGAGTTTGGCGAGCGAAGTAAGGGATGATCCAAGAGCAATCATCTTCGAAGGAATAGAGATGATCACGACCTTGGCTTGAATACCAGCGAAAAGATAATAGCATGCACCTGGAGAGATCATCAGGTCCTCAGAGGGACTTAACAAGATACATAATATCATGCCATATAAACTGAATATAAACTGCTCAATAATAAGTCAAATCGGATTATAACATGGTCCAATACTTCACCCTTGAACTAGCGTACCATCCCCCCAACCAAACAAGGACAGAAGATGGCACTCTAATCCACGGTAAAGTATCTTTCCATGCCATGAATCCAATATGGTATCCAGACCACAACAAGGTTCAATACCTTCTCATCGGGGCAGTGAACCACACCTATAACCAAACGAGGACAAGGTGTGGCAAACTAGTCCGCGACAAGTTACTGTTCCAAGTCGCGATCAGATATAAGTACACAAACCAAAAGTACTCATATCTAACGGATAAGGGTCATCTAACTACTCTAAGTATAATGCAATCGAGAATAGTGCATGGTCGCATAACCTCCAAGTCAAGTCAAGGAAAACAATACAATACAATACAATACAATACTCAGTAGCGAGTCTAAACACTATATACCATTCCTATGTATCGAGCGAGTCTATAGTATATAGTCTACCTATCGTTCCTCAATGTCGAGCGAGTCTATGATAGATAGGGAGGAGGTCAACGTCCACTTGTATTCTTCTCGCCCAAATGCTCTAACTCTAATGACTACTAGTCCTCTATTATGCAATCCTAATATTAGTTATAGCCTAACAAACGTCCTTACGTATCGGTGGCCAGCCGACCAAGCAAGTATGAGACCTATATGCGACTCGTGACTCGTGGAAAATATGTGTCAAGGCCAATGAATGTAGGTAGTCTCTCTAATCTAGGTTTAATGGGCATAGAAATAGTGCAAGCAACAGAAAATATAAATAAGCAGTAGAATTGCATAAAGATAAGACTATTTAGCACAGTTTATCTTGCAGTAAATAAAAAAGAAATAAATGCATGCTATATATGAGCTAAATTACATAGAAAGTAGATGGCAAGGTATCTTACCTGAGGGTGGTGCACAGAAATAGCAAGTCCAGTTATCAGAATCGGTCGCTATGAAAAGTCAGATCCCACAAATGACTCTGGATGCTGCAACAAACATCACGAACGTGTTTGGTATAAAATATGTCTAAGAAATGCCTGTCCAAAACTCTAATTCTGGACACAGAAACAAAATCGCAATTTTGGGTCAAAACGATGTCCACCGTTGGACTCATTATGTACAGAAAAGCGTGCCAGTACCTACGGCCTCTAAAGTCATCAAACTACATGCCTGCAGGTCCAATTTAATGAGAATAACCCAACCGTATGTCCAAAGTTGAATTCTGGTGGGTCGTGCACAATTTTGCCTGTTAGATCGGGTGGCGGACGGGTCCGCCAAAAAGACGTTCCGGTCGACTTTTTCAGAATCGGACCAAACTTGGCATACATGACCAAAAAAATAATTTGGTCCTGTTGGCACAAGTTTCGTCTCGATACGACGAACGTACACAAAGTTATGGCCTAGTTTGTAAAGTGGCCGATACGAGATATCTCGACGGATACGTATTGATTTCGTCACGCACGCACAACGAAATCAAGTTTCGTCAGTTCCCACACGTCGACAACACCCATACGCGCCTTTTGATGCTTATGGGTTGCGATCACCTTGTCCGGTTTGTCGGGTCGCACGTCGTATCGGGAAAAGTTTTATAAATTTGAAGTTTCAAAAACTAGTTTTTCTGAAAAGTTTGACACTGATTTAATCACAATATAATTAATTTAAAAATAAACTAAACGTTGGGTCTCCATCTGGTATATGTTGTTTATAACTATTGGAAACTAGTTTTCAAAAATACCAATTAGTTGGTTCAAAAAATTTCTTACAAACCAAGGGTTGAAGAGGGATCATGGTTCTGTACTTGGACAGTTTAATTGCTCGACTTTGAGTCACATTTATGGGCAGGTCGTTCAGCTATGGCCAAACCTATTTATGGGGTTGCGTAGAGGGTCGATTAGGCTATCCAGAACATTATACGGGTCGAAAAATAGTCGAGGATACTGAAAGAAAGATGGGGTTGAAGTGCAGTACTTGCGGGCTGCTGTGATCTGAGCAGTGCTTTGTTCAGGGGTCGACTACGGCCTTCCTTCGACGTTCGACGGTGTTGCAGGCGTCGTGACGGTGGCTGGAAGGTGCGCAGGACTGGTGGGCTGCTCTAAGGTCAGTTCTCGTGCGATATCGAAGCACTTTGAGGACTTATTTCTCTTCGAGAAATTTTTCCTATACGCTCGGTTACGCCCAATTTGTCGGGATTTAAATTCGATTTTAGATCGAGTTAAATCTTAATTTGAATATGATTCTGACATGTGATGGAAGAGAATCCAATTAGGGATCGTGAGGAATAAATTCGAGAAGATTTGAGAAAGATTTGGTTCTTAAATCCTTCAATGAGTTCGAAGGAAGGGTCGGCTTTGGGGAAATACTGTTCCATCCAATATATAGGTGTTATACAACTTGTAGACATGGGTAATATATTTGTATATATAAAGTCCAATAGTCAAAAATAGCATTTATAGAAATTATTCTATATTATCACTAAAATGAATAAAAAATTCTTCTTATATATATACCAAACTATATATCCTATAAGCTTCCTTCTGATACAATAACAAAAAAATCAAGTAATAATCTATATTTTTTTTTACAATATAGTAAAAATTTGCATACAAAAAATCTATTCTCAAAATTATAATAAGCAATTCTCATGAAATTATGACCAATAAATAAATAGATATTTAAAATGAAAAGATAATCAAAATATAATTTGATAAATTTTTAATGATCAGAATATTTAAAATAAATAAATCTAGTGACACATATAAATAATATGCTAGTCAAGGCACATGACTGCACTAGTCGTGCCATATTGTCTAGTCAATGTGCATAACAAATTTTAAGCATGATTATGACTATATTTATAAATAATAAAATAATTTAAAACAATTTATTTAAGAGACTAAAAATATTTAAAAAATTCTCGAAAATTTTGGGGTTTACATCCTACCAAACTTATAAATATTTCGTCCTCGAAATTAAAAATAAACATAATTCATAAAATATATAATGTGTCTGAATATGAAGGGAGAGTAAGTTGCATCAAGTCATAAATTGGTTTCCGAAAAGTGTGAAACCCAGTTTCTGTAGTCGGATTATTCTTTTATAGAATCTTCGTATTTGTAATAAATCGTTTTCAAATGATTATTAATATTAATATTACTACTAAATATTTTTGGATGAGAAAGATTTCGAAATTATTAATCAACTTGGACTTTTGTACGTTTGGACCCAGACCCGAGTCCGAGCCCAGACCCAGGCCTGAGCCCAACCCTTTCTTTCCCCAAATTCTTTCCTATTTTTGACTTGGTTAAATAAACAAAAAAAATAAAAAATAAAATAATAGATGTTTGGTTGAGAACTGGTCCCGATGGACCAGTATTCAGTTGCTAGGATTTAGTAACACTCATTCCCGAACAACTTTCCCCACCACACATTCCTTAACCCACTCCTCTATTAAAACTCTCCCACGTTCTCAAAACTCCCCACAACTTCCCTCAACTCTCTCAAACCACTTCTTTCTCTCCCACGCACAGTTTCATTCTGTGGAGAAACAAAACCCAACTCACTTTTACTCTCAAAACCCATCTTCTTCACCAACTCTCTCTCTCCCTCTCTCTGTCGAGGGTTTCCCCAAACCCGAGCCCTCTCCAGCGCGTGCGCCCCGCGGCCAGAGCTCCGGCGAAGCACCGCCGCCGCCGCCGCCGCATTTCTCCGGCGTGCTCTCCTTCCCGAGCCGCTGCCCTAGCCTCCGCGCCGGACCCGAGCCATCCGCCGCCGTCCAGCGGCGCCTCCACGCCGCCGCGACCCTCCGCGGCCATCCCGAGCCCCTTCTCGAGCCGCCATCCCCGTCGGGATCCGCGCCGCCCCGCGCCTCCGGCGTTCCCCGAGGCCAGCAACCCCGCCTCCGTGCCACCCTCCGTGGCCGGCGACTCCCCGCTGCGCCATCCCGCGCAGCACCCGAGCCCCCTCCGCGGCCATCCGCCGCCCTCTCCGTCCAGCCCGCGGCCATCCGCCGCCCTCTCTGCCCGGCGACCCACCGGCAGAACCCCGACCCCCGCGCCCTTTGCCCCGTGCGGTCGGGACTTCCCCGCTGTCAGAACCCGACCCCGCTATGCTGTCCGCGCCCCGGCGGAGTTTCCCGCTGATTTCCTGCGGTTCTTTGCTGTTCCCCGCCGGCGTTCCCGCTGTCCGTGGACGTTCCCGCGGTTCGGAACTTCTACCTGCTGCCGACTTAGTTCGGATTTCTTTCCCGAGATTTTCCCGCGGCTCCCCGCCAACGGAAACTGGTAATTTCTTGGTAATCACAGTAGTTCGTCCCTCCCCGTAGAGTCGATGATGAAATCGGTCCCCGGATTCCCTTCGGGAAATCCGGTTACCTGCGTTATATTTTCGTTAGCTGCGTTATATTTCGATTAGCTGCGTTAGCTTGTTTTTCTGTGTTTTACTTGCTGGGTTGGCGTGAATTGGTTGGATTGGAATTCCCGGATATTTCGGGAATTATTTGGTGGTGTTGGAAATTATGTCTGTGGTGTTGGAATTATTTTTGGTGGATATTCTGTGGACTATTTTGGGTTGTAAAATATTTACAGGAGTTTGTTGGCGCACTTCCCAGTTTTGGGTTTGTCCCGGAATAGAGGAAGTGCTGCCCAAATTTTTACAAAAATTATATTTTTAATTGATTTCAAAACTGGCTTTCGAAAATGATTTTTAAAACCGATTTTCGGGCGACGACCGTACCGGTCTGTGGGCCCCGGCGAAATGCAAACGCACCGGTCCGACCGGACGTTGAGGCATAAACCGAATTTGAGGAAATGGACCGAGTCTGAGACTCCTAACTTCTTCTTATTATTTTTAATATTAGGCTATTTATATTAGATATCTATTTTTCCTGCACTTTAAATTATTTAATAATTAAGTCATTTTCTCTTATTTTGATGTAAAAGAAAATTGTACAGGGCATAAGCCCACCCTAGGACCATTAGCTGTGCCATTGTATTGTGTAGCATAGTTTTATTTTATTTTTCTGGTGGATGTGAAATTTTGGGTAGTTTTTGATTAGTCGCATAATCGTAGATTAGAGCGCGATTTACTGATTAATTAAGAACTAATTAAAATGGATAAAATATTATTAAATAACTAGTTCACAATTTATCACTAAAAGAAACTGTATTTTTTTATAAATATATTACAGAAACACAAAGTTTTTCAAAGTTAATTGATTATCGTGTTATTTCCAAATAATCCAGTTAACCGGCTTAATCGAACGCACATAGTTGCGACGTAAACGTTAGCTGTAGATTAATACAACTTAAAACCTGACTAGGACTTACTACTAGAGATTGCAACTAGTACACTTAGCCCGGTTATTCAAGGTTCTAAGTCGAGTTCTCAACTGTAGGAACTCGAAGTTACAACTGACGTTCTTCCTCGGTACCGACTCGTCTTTCCAGTCAATCTAATACAAGGCAAGTTACGATTTGTGTATTCCTGTATTTTATTTAGTAAAGTTAAGATGCATGTTAAACCACACTGCTGGCACGGAACTCTATCGACTGTTACTGTTACTGAATCTGGGACTGGGGGAATAGTGTAAACGTTTATGACCAAAGCCCCTACTGAACTGACTGTGTTAGCTTACCCCTCTCACACACGGGGATAAGCCATATCGTATCGCTAGGATACTACTGTTTAACCCAAGCCGGTCATAGACGTTTCCATATTCAAATCACACTGAACTGTTTTAACTGCTGAAAATCATTATTTCAAACTGTTTATCCTGCACTTTTCAATTACTATTTAAATTATGAGATGCATATTTCGTTCTTGCTCCCTCCTGACTGGAGACAACATTTTAGGTAACATTGAGGATGAGGATCAGTACTATAATAGCTACTATGACCCGGTTCTCTTCCCTGCGACGGTACCGGAGCCGTCTTTGGAGGACGCTGAACCTGGAACAACTGAACCAGATGCT
The DNA here is from genome assembly GCA_029216955.1 of Iris pallida. Taxonomy (NCBI): domain Eukaryota; kingdom Viridiplantae; phylum Streptophyta; class Magnoliopsida; order Asparagales; family Iridaceae; genus Iris; species Iris pallida. The sequence goes on from JANAVB010010200.1 coordinate 245,251, forward strand.
TAGATAGTTTCCCTTTTCTGCATTTTTCTTTTGTTTGGAGTTTGTAGATTTACTTTCAGCATTTCCCTTCCGGTTGTATTTCTGAATATTTTTATCAAATAAAGTTTCAATTTCGAATAGAACAGTTGTGACAAATGTATCTGTGTTGTTGTATGGTTACCTGCTACTGAACAGCTTACTGCCGCCGTCTCAACAACGGTGCAGGCTGGGCATGATCCGACTAGACCCAAATAGATGGGATCGGGTCGTGACATGTTTTCAGTGGTGGCCCATGCAGGTCCTACAACAAACAACAACTTAGGAAAACATACCTAGAAACAATTAGAATACTAGAACATTGATTTGTCACGACATAGGTCCGATTTATATATAAATAAATATTTTTGCTTGATTATAGACTGGTAGGCTACCTTGCTTATGTGTGCGTCCTAAACCTTCCAGAGAATGACCGTTGACCAAATCCTGCTGGCGATGAGGTGTTATCTCCGGATGATACCCCATCTCCTCAACCAAGCCCAGGGTTTTTCCCCCGCGGCTGTTTGACCGTCCGCATAATGCATCCAGTGAAGTTTTTCCTACACTGGCGAATCCTACCTCATCTCAAACTGAATTGCATTTCCCTGGTGGATTATTCATTTTGTTGTTCCACCAGTACCAGCAATCATCTTCCAAATGGTTGTCCTATTTCGGGAAACCCTGGAGTTCCAGAAAGCTCAAGATGAAGCCCAGCAGGAACAGAAGAATATCACAAGAGAAGACATGAAGAGCGTCATGATGTAGCCTTAGTTATCCCCAACCAAGTTAGAGCAGAACTTTTGTCCTAGGAAGGATACCCCTGAACCTAGAAGATATTCGGGTCCCATCAAGTACTCTACTTTCCGGCAATCTTGTCGTAAGAAGCTATGGGCTTGTAACTATTGCAAGAGGCCTGGTCATCAGGCCGTTAGTTGCCGCAAGAGATTGGGACAATGTTTGGCATGTGGATCTGCTGAACATCGGGTAAAGGACTGCCCTTATCTGTCTATCAAAACAGAGCTCATATTCCAGCAACACATGTTAGGCCACAACCTAAGGACCCTCTTCCTATCCAGCAGACCCTGCCCCTTACAATAAGGCATGATGCATACTTGAGGTTCATAGAAAAGGAAGCAGTTGGAGACTGCTCATCCAAGAGCCAGAACCATGAGGAATAGTACCTAGAACCGCTGAATAGCATCATCTTTTGGAAGTTGTAACAGGATGTCTTTAGATCAAACATAAGAGCTTTTGCTGTAACTCTCCACATGAATAGAAGTTTTTAGTTACACCCTTATGGCAGATGTTTTCCCTGATAGTCTCCCTGGATTATCCCAGATCTAGACATAGGATTCACCCTGATTTAGTCCCTGGCTCTTTCCCTAAACTCTTGAGGATGTTACAGAGTCAACCCGAAGGTGGCCAGGAAGATGTAGGACCAGAGCGGTGCAGGCTCTAGGATTTATCAGAGTGGAACTTTACCTTAGGGAGTACCTATCTTGTTTGTGCTCCGGAAGGATAGAACAACGGATGTGCATCGATTACCAGACACTAAAGAACAAGTACTTTCTGTCTGGATCGAGGATCTGTTTGACCTGGTTATATGGAGTTAGGGTGTTTTGAAGTTTGACTTAAGGTTTGACTACCATCAAGTCAATGTCAGGAAAAAGGACATTTCCAAGACGGCGATCAAATACCAAGTATGGGTAGTTTTCAGTGGTCAGGACGTTAGACTGGCAAATGCTTCTGTTGTGTTCATGAATCCCATGAACAGAGATTTTTATGAGTATTTGAATCGGTTTATCTTCTCCATAGATAACATCCTGATATATTTGAAGACTGAAGAAGAGCATGAAGAACACCTGAGGACGTTTTGGAAACTTTGAGGAAGAAGAAATTCTATGGTAAGTTATCTGAACGTGGATTTTTGACAAGGTGGACTTTTGGCCATGTGGTCAAGAGAAGAAATTTTGATGGAAGATAGCTGTTGTTGAAGAGTGGTATACCCCAAGTTCAATTCGAAAGATCCTTGAACTTGGCCGGCTACTATCAGAAGTTCGTGAAGGATTTTCGCCAAGATTGCTGAGTCAATGACGAAGCTCACTTGGAAGAATGAAGAGTTCATTCTGAACGAAAGTTTACCATACGGCATTGAGGAGCTGAAGAAGAGATTTACCACTACACCAATCCTTGCGCTACCCGCAGGAACCGGTGGGTTCTCAATTTACAGTAATGTCTCTGGAAAAAGGACTGGGTTGCGTTCTTCAACAACATGGGAAAGTAATTGCTTACACATGTAGGCAACTACAGACTCATGAGAAGAATCATCCCACACCTAATTTGAATTGCTGCAATTATCTTTACTTTGAAGCTTTGGAAGCATGATTTTTTATGGAAAGGGAGTGAAAATTTATACGGACTACAAAAGTCTGAAATAGGTCTTCACTCAGAAAGGGCTGAATGTTGGACTAAGAAGATGGCTGAAGCAGAGGAAGGATTACGACATCAACCTGCAGTACCATTCAGGTAAGGTTAATGTGGTTGCTGATGCACTTGGTCGATACGGATGGCGAAGTTCTTAACCAAGGACTAGCACCTGCTCAAAGACATCGAGAAGTTTGGACTGGAGATTATACTGCCTGGAAATGGAAGGACGGAGCTGGATGCTGATTCAGTATTAATGAAGTTCGAGGCTGAGGGACAAAATCAAGAGAACGTAGTTTCAAAACAAGGCACCTTGCAGGCTTAGAGATCAAGTGTTGGCAGGAACAATTAAGGATTTCTAAATTGATCAGCATTGGAACTCTGAAGAATGGTACGAGACTTTGCGTATCGGCTGACAAACGGAGGAACGAGTTGATGAAAGAAATGCACAAATCGCAGTATTCCATAAATTCAGGAGATAATAAGATGTATCGAAATATGCCCCCATTGATTGGTGTTATGGAATAAAGAAGGACAATTCCAGGTATGGGATTAGATGTGAATTTGCCAACATGAGGAATTTAGCAAGAGAACAACAAGTTTGTTGGAGCCGCTGGACAATTCGGAGTGGGAGTAGAAGCATATAACAATGAACTTTGAGCAAGAATTGCCTTATTCCCAATGAGGGAAGGGCACCAATTGGATTATAATAAACCGACTGACTAAGTCAGCACACTTTAATTTCCTTCAAGAAGTGGGCAGCATTGTACGGGAAGCACATCTACTGGATTCATGGAGTATCGCGGGACAAGCAATCAGATAGGTCAATCCAGACGCTTGAAGACGTTTGAGATGTTACGTCTCAGAATTTGGTAGGTCTTGGGAAGACCAAATTGCATTCGGTAAAGTCTTTTTCCTACCAGAGGAACAATCAGATTTGACGGAGCTGGAGATTGAGGCCAGGTACATCAGGCCATTTGAAGTTTGAAGACGAGTTGGAAGTAGTGTACCAGTTAGCTCTACCAGCTAATCTTGAGAGTGTGCAACGTCTTCTACGTCACAGCTCAGACGTTACATTTCGGATCCGAGTCACATTTTTGGATAATTCAGAGATGAAGATTGGAATCAACCTTTTCAGTGCCAGAGAAACCAGTTGCAAGCCTAGTCAGAGATGAGAAGAAAATCAGAATTTGAGCCATCACTTAAACTCCTATTCCTTATCCTTTCTTTTTCCGTTCTAAATTTGACTAATGCTGCTAAGTTAGCCTAGTTTTGCAAGCTATCTTTTTAAATCAAGCTTGATCATGACGATATTTTATTGGGTGCACCCACTAATATATTGTCTAAATCAGGACCGGTGCATGATGGTCTGATCAACCTCGTGTACTTTGGTTCGCTTTTGTACTTTTCTGCGTGGATGATATCATAAAACTTGTCCCTAAACCGTCTCATCCACGACTGTCTTGGAAATCCTTATAGTTGGACCTGAGTTACGGGCGCAGTACCCGTACATGTTTGTCTTCCTACCTTACTTTAAATTTCGAGGACGAAATTTTCTAAGGAGGGAAGATTGTGAAACCCAGTTTCTGTAGTCGGATTATTCTTTTATAGAATCTTCGTATTTGTAATAAATCGTTTTCAAATGATTATTAATATTAATATTACTACTAAATATTTTTGGATGAGAAAGATTTCAAAATTATTAATCAACTTGGACTTTTGTACGTTTGGACCCAGACCCGAGTCCGAGCCCAGACCCAGGCCTGAGCCCAACCCTTTCTTTCCCCAAATTCTTTCCTATTTTTGACTTGGTTAAATAAACAAAAAAAATAAAAAATAAAATAATAGATGTTTGGTTGAGAACTGGTCCCGATGGACCAGTATTCAGTTGCTAGGATTTAGTAACACTCATTCCCGAACAACTTTCCCCACCACACATTCCTTAACCCACTCCTCTATTAAAACTCTCCCACGTTCTCAAAACTCCCCACAACTTCCCTCAACTCTCTCAAACCACTTCTTTCTCTCCCACGCACAGTTTCATTCTGTGGAGAAACAAAACCCAACTCACTTTTACTCTCAAAACCCATCTTCTTCACCAACTCTCTCTCTCCCTCTCTCTGTCGAGGGTTTCCCCAAACCCGAGCCCTCTCCAGCGCGTGCGCCCCGCGGCCAGAGCTCCGGCGAAGCACCGCCGCCGCCGCCGCCGCATTTCTCCGGCGTGCTCTCCTTCCCGAGCCGCTGCCCTAGCCTCCGCGCCGGACCCGAGCCATCCGCCGCCGTCCAGCGGCGCCTCCACGCCGCCGCGACCCTCCGCGGCCATCCCGAGCCCCTTCCCGAGCCGCCATCCCCGTCGGGATCCGCGCCGCCCCGCGCCTCCGACGTTCCCCGAGGCCAGCAACCCCGCCTCCGTGCCACCCTCCGTGGCCGGCGACTCCCCGCTGCGCCATCCCGCGCAGCACCCGAGCCCCCTCCGCGGCCATCCGCCGCCCTCTCCGTCCAGCCCGCGGCCATCCGCCGCCCTCTCTGCCCGGCGACCCACCGGCAGAACCCCGACCCCCGCGCCCTTTGCCCCGTGCGGTCGGGACTTCCCCGCTGTCAGAACCCGACCCCGCTGTGCTGTCCGCGCCCAGGCGGAGTTTCCCGCTGATTTCCTGCGGTTCTTTGCTGTTCCTGCCGGCGTTCCCGCTGTCCGTGGACGTTCCCGCGGTTCGGAACTTCTACCTGCTGCCGACTTAGTTCGGATTTCTTTCCCGAGATTTTCCCGCGGCTCCCCGCCAACGGAAACTGGTAATTTCTTGGTAATCACAGTAGTTCGTCCCTCCCCGTAGAGTCGATGATGAAATCGGTCCCCGGATTCCCTTCGGGAAATCCGGTTAGCTGCGTTATATTTTCGTTAGCTGCGTTATATTTCGATTAGCTGCGTTAGCTTGTTTTTCTGTGTTTTACTTGCTGGGTTGGCGTGAATTGGTTGGATTGGAATTCCCGGATATTTCGGGAATTATTTGGTGGTGTTGGAAATTATGTCTGTGGTGTTGGAATTATTTTTGGTGGATATTCTGTGGACTATTTTGGGTTGTAAAATATTTACAGGAGTTTGTTGGCGCACTTCCCAGTTTTGGGTTTGTCCCGGAATAGAGGAAGTGTTGCCCAAATTTTTACAAAAATTATATTTTTAATTGATTTCAAAACTGGCTTTCGAAAATGATTTCTAAAACCGATTTTCGGGCGACGACCGTACCGGTCTGTGGGCCCCGGCGAAATGCAAACGCACCGGTCCGACCGGACGTTGAGGCATAAACCGAATTTGAGGAAATGGACCGAGTCTGAGACTCCTAACTTCTTCTTATTATTTTTAATATTAGGCTATTTATATTAGATATCTATTTTTCCTGCACTTTAAATTATTTAATAATTAAGTCATTTTCTCTTATTTTGATGTAAAAGAAAATTGTACAGGGCATAAGCCCACCCTAGGACCATTAGCTGTGCCATTGTATTGTGTAGCATAGTTTTATTTTATTTTTCTGGTGGATGTGAAATTTTGGGTGGTTTTTGATTAGTCGCATAATCGTAGATTAGAGCGCGATTTACTGATTAATTAAGAACTAATTAAAATGGATAAAATATTATTAAATAACTAGTTCACAATTTATCACTAAAAGAAACTATATTTTTTTATAAATATATTACAGAAACACAAAGTTTTTCAAAGTTAATTGATTATCGTGTTATTTCCAAATAATCCAGTTAACCGGCTTAATCGAACGCACATAGTTGCGACGTAAACGTTAGCTGTAGATTAATACAACTTAAAACCTGACTAGGACTTACTACTAGAGATTGCAACTAGTACACTTAGCCTGGTTATTCAAGGTTCTAAGTCGAGTTCTCAACTGTAGGAACTCGAAGTTACAACTGACGTTCTTCCTCGGTACCGACTCGTCTTTCCAGTCAATCTAATACAAGGCAAGTTACGATTTGTGTATTCCTGTATTTTATTTAGTAAAGTTAAGATGCATGTTAAACCACACTGCTGGCACGGAACTCTACCGACTGTTACTGTTACTGAATCTGGGACTGGGGGAATAGTGTAAACGTTTATGACCAAAGCCCCTACTGAACTGACTGTGTTAGCTTACCCCTCTCACACACGGGGATAAGCCATATCGTATCGCTAGGATACTACTGTTTAACCCAAGCCGGTCATAGACGTTTGCATATTCAAATCACACTGAACTGTTTTAACTGCTGAAAATCATTATTTCAAACTGTTTATCCTGCACTTTTCAATTACTATTTAAATTATGAGATGCATATTTCGTTCTTGCTCCCTCCTGACTGGAGACAACATTTTAGGTAACATTGAGGATGAGGATCAGTACTATAATAGCTACTATGACCCGGTTCTCTTCCCTGCGACGGTACCGGAGCCGTCTTTGGAGGACGCTGAACCTGGAACAACTGAACCAGATGCTTAGATAGTTTCCCTTTTCTGCATTTTTCTTTTGTTTGGAGTTTGTAGATTTACTTTCAGCATTTCCCTTCCGGTTGTATTTCTGAATATTTTTATCAAATAAAGTTTCAATTTCGAATAGAACAGTTGTGACAAATGTATCTGTGTTGTTGTATGGTTACCTGCTACTGAACAGCTTACTGCCGCCGTCTCAACAACGGTGCAGGCTGGGCATGATCCAACTAGACCCAAATAGATGGGATCGGGTCGTGACAAAAAGTTAGAGGTGGTAGTTATAGAAGGAATCCAAGCTAAAACCATTTCCTACCATATAGGGCATTGTTAGTCTTGCATGGTTCCTGGGTATACAGTTCGTTTGAGGGAATGGCTCAATTTTGCATGTTTAAAGATCAAAAGGGACGAGAATGGGAATATGTGGTTTGTTCTAAGGAAAATTAGGTCATACATGTGGTGTAGTTGAAATAAAGTACAAGATAGTGTATTTGTATGGGACAAGTATGTCATGTGTGTAGAGTGGATAGTCTAGTTCATGTGTGTGATGTTTGTTGGAAGGAAATAGCTAGTATTGTGCTCCAAATATCAAAATCATGGTAGAGTATCAAAATGATACGGATAGAAATAAACGTTATAAACCAATGATTTATTAGTTCCGTTGGAACCTATCTTTGATTAAGTTAAATCTTGGGTTTTAATCTATATTAGCTGGACAAGATCCCAAAATCTATCTGAACCATTCCTATTAGGTTAGGGTAAACTAGAATAGATTTTAACTTAAGTGATTGGCTATTTGCTAGTCGGCTTGGTTAACTAGGTTCTTTAAGCCCAAAAATGCGCCTTCTGTGACTTTTGTATTTAAGTAGCACAAAGGGCCTCTATTGAGTGGCACACTAGTGGCACATGCGTAGTGGGCTTCGAGTAGATCACAACCATATATTGGGTCAAATGATTTGAGTCGAGGTTGGATCTCTAACTGAAGTTAGAAAGGATAATAGTATTATGGTAGGGGTTATAACTAGCATTTTTTACTCGAAAGTCGCATCATAAAAATAGAGTACAAAGGGACGTGTTTTAGTGGAACATGATATGCTTAAATGAAGGTGGACTCGTCTAGGTCTTGCATATAAAATTTGTTGGAAGGTAACATCTGGTTTCGTGCTCCGAATAGCAATGTCACGGTCGAGGACACCAAATGATCTAAATAGGAAGTGGGTGTTCATGAGGCACTAATTTATCATCCTAGTAAAAAACCAACTTATCCTAATCAACCGGTAATACCAGTAAATCCTAAAATTTAGAGGGATTACAATCTATACTCTACAGAACTAAGACACGGTTTAGATTTTTAGAAAAACAAAAAACAAATTTCAAAGTCGTGATGTTTTACCTCGAATCCGGATTATAAAAGAATACTAGACGACATAATAGATAATGTGATACAGTATATATGAATCAAGTTTGAAGATAGTACTCCGATTTCAAATAGATGGAAACGATTGTGTATATATAGCTTTCATGGCCATAGAAGAATACTTTGTGTCTACAAGCATTTGTTTCTCGAAATAGGTGACGAAAAACAATAAGAGATCGAGGGAGATGGGATCGAATTGCAAATATGGGTTTCCAGGGTGATTTAATAGTTCAAAAGGAAGTTGTCAAGACCGTTGCGGATGAGATCTAAAGGTCAAGTTTAACTATATCTCAATCCACGTAGAGTAATCATACGAAGAGCGAACCAAGTGCACTAGGTTGATCAGACCATCATGCATCGGTTCTGATTAGACAATATGTTAGTGGACGTGCCCAAATAACATGTCTTGAAACAAGCTCGAAGAAGTGTAAGCTTGCAAAACTAGGCTATAATAGCAGTGTTGGTCAAGATGGTAAAATATGAGTACGTGAGATAATGATGAAAGGAAAAACAACTTATTCAAGTTTCTTAAGAATCTAAGTCTTGTCTGGTGTTCGTGCCTATGCAGTCGTCCTACTGTTTTCTTGTCTAAGGCTTTGGTTGATAAAATGTGGTATAGTCCTCTAAGGATTTATAGTCTAGGTAATCCAACTAGTATCCTCTACAATGGGTCATAAGGACGAAGGGAATAATAGGCCGTGAGGCACTCTACCCAACTTATAAGAGTTCAGCTAATAGTGTAATTGGATCAATGAGGCCTACAAGTCATTCTTCTAACCCTATCAAGCACAAAGGAAAGATAAAATTTATGATAAAAGGGATCAAGCAAGATGCAATCAATGAGTCAAGTGAGAGTTCGAAAATGGAATCGAGGTAGGAGGTCAAGTATGTGGATGAGATCCTAGATTCTAATCCTATAAACAGGCTTGTTTGGTACGGTAAAGTAACCAAACAATTTATCTCGACCTGCATGGGCTACCACAAAAACATGTAACGCCCCAGTCCCAAATACTTAGGATTAAGAGCGTAGATATGCCAGCTGTATACATACGAAGTATATCCTAATATATAGAATCCTCCTATGTATACATAAGCTGTAAATGTAGTGAAACCAAGACTAACTAATCTCATCCATAAAATAAAAGAATAAAAGATATTGTATTATCAACTATGGATTGTCTTTGTACAAGATGTTGGGCGGAGACAAATCTATTACCAACTTTAAAAAGAAATACATAATAAAAGAAAGAGTTTGGCAAGTGAAGTAAGGGATGATCCAAGAGCAATCATCTTCAAAAGAATGGAGATGATCACGACCTTGGCTAAAACACCTGGGAAAAAATAATAGCATACACCTGGAGAGATCACCAGGTCCTCAGAGGGACATAACAAGATACATAATATTATGCCATATATACTGAATATAAACTGTTCAATAATAAGTCAAATCGAATTATAACATGGTCCAATACTCCACGCTTGAACTAGCGTACCATCCCCCCAACCAAACAAGGACAGAAGATGGCACTCTAATCCACGATGAAGTATCTTTCTATGCTATGAATCCAATATGATATCCGGACCACAACAAGGTTCAATACCTTCTCATCGGGGCAGTGAACCACACATACAACCAAATAAGGACAAGGTGTGGCAAACTAGTCCACGATAAGTTATTGTTCCAAGCCGCGATCAGATATAAGTTCCCAAACTAAAAGTACTCATATCTAACGGATAAGGGTCATCTAACCACTCTAAGTATAATACAATCGAGAATAGTGCATGGTCGTATAACCTCCAAGTCAAGTCAAGAAAAATAATACAATACAATACAATACTCAGTAGCGAGTCTAAACACTATATACCATTCCTAAGTATCGAGCAAGTCTATAGTATATAGTTTACCTATCGTTCCTCAGTGTCGAACGAGTCTACGATAGATAGGGAGGAGGTCAACGTCCACTTATATTCTCTCCACACAAATGCTCTAACTCTAATAACTACTAGTCTTCTATCATGCAATCCTAATAGTAGTTATAGCCTAACGAACGTCCTTACGTATCGGTGGCCAGCCGACCACGCAAGTACGAGACCTATATGCGACTTATGACTCGTGAAAAATATGTGTCAAGGCCAATGAATGCAGGTAGTCTCTCTAATATAAGTGTAATGGGCATAGAAATAGTGTAAGCAACAGGAAATATAAATAAGCAGTAGAATTGCATAAAGATAAAACTATTTAGTACAGTTTATCTTACAGTAAATAAATAAGAAATAAATGCATGCAATATATGAGCTAAAGTACATAGACAGTAGATGGCAATGTATCTTGCCCGAGGGTGGTGCGCAGAAATAGCAAGTCAAGTGATCAGAATCGATCGCTATGAAAAGTCAGATCCCAAAAATGACTCTGGATGCTGCAACAAACATCACGAACATGTTTGGTATAAAAGATATGTCTAAGAAATGCCTGTCTAAAAGTCCAATTCTGGACACAGGGTCAAAATTGTAATTTTGAGTCAAAATGATATCTGCCGTTGGACCCATTTTATTCCGAAAAGTGTGCCAGTACCGACGGTCTCTAAAGTCATCAAACTACATACCTACAAGTCCGATTTGATGAGACGAACCCAACCGTATGTCCAAAGTTGGATTTCGGTGGGCCGTACATAATTCGCCCGTTGGATCGGGTTGCGGGCCCGCCAAAAAGACATTTCAGTCGACCTTCTCAGAATCGGACCAAACTTGGCATACAGGACCAAAAAATGATTTGGTCCTTTTGGCGTAAGTTTCGTCTCGATACGACGAACGTGCACAAAGTTATGGCTTAGTTTGTAAAGTGGCCGATACGGGGTATCTCGACGGATACGTACTGATTTTGTCACGCACGCACAACGAAATCAAGTTCCAACAGTTACCACACGTCGACAGCACCCATATGCGCCTTTCGATGCTTATGGGTTGTGACCACGTTGCCCGGTTTGTCGAGGCGCACGCCGTATCGAGAAAAGTTTTATAAATTTGAAGTTTCTAACTGTTGGAAACTAGTTTTCGAAAATACCAATTGGTTGGTTCAAAAATTTTATTCCAAACCAAGGTTTGAAGAGGGATCATGGTTCTGTTCTTGGACAGTTTAACTGCTCGACTTTGAGTCAAATTTATGGGCAGCTCATTCAGCTATGGCCAAACCTATTTACGGGGTTGCGTAGAGGGTCGATTAGGCTATCCAGAACATTCTACGGGTCGAAAAATAGTCGAGGATACTAGAGGAAAGATGGGGTTGAAGTGCAGTACTTGCGGGCTGTTGTGATCAGAGTAGTGCTCTGTTCGGGGGTCGATGACGGCCTTCCTCCGACGTTCGACGGCGCTGCAGGCGTCGTGACGGTGGCTGGAAGGTGCGCAGGACTGGTGGACGGCTCTGGGGTCAATTCTCGTGTGATATCGAAGCACTTTGAGGACTTATTTCTCTTCGAGAAATTTTTCTTATACGCTCGGTTACGCTCGATTTGTCGGGATTTAAATTCAATTTTAGATCGAGTTAAATCTTAATTTGAATGTGATTCTTACATATGATAGAAGAGAATCCAATTAGGGATCGTGAGGAAGAAATTCGAGAAGATTTGAGAAAGATTTGGTTCTTAAATCCTTCAATGAGTTCGAAGGAAGGGTTGGCTTTGGGGAAATATTGTTCCCTGCGGGGAATAGTATTGATGTTGTTTCTTTTCTTTTCTTTTTTTTCTTTTCTTTTAATTAAAACATAAGTGTCTATATATATATATATATATATATATATATATATATATATATATATATAGGGAAAACTATACTTTTGGTCACTGAATGTTTGTCTCACCAAAGTTTTAGTCACTCAAAGATATTTTTCAAAAATTTAGTCACTGAATGTTTGGCCATCCAAAAAAATGGTCACTCTGTTATATTGTTATTTATTTTATTAACATTTTTTGTTGACATGACATGTTATGTGCCATGTCAGTCATTAAGTATGACCTACCACATTTACATGGGCTATTTTTGGGTTTTATTTTTCAAAAAAATTGTTTGGGTATTAAGTTTAAAAAAAAATGAAATATCATGTCATAAACATTGAAACATGGCACATAACTTAATACCCAAACGGATTTTTTTGCAAAATAAAATTCAAAAATAGCCCACGTAGATGTGCCACGTCATACTTAACGACTGACATGGCATATAACATGCCATGCCAACAAAAATCGTTAATAAAACAAAAAAACAATTTAACAAAGTGACCATTTTTTTGGAAGACCAAACATTCAGTGACTAAATTTTTGAAAAATATCTTTGAGTGACTAAAACTTTGGTCAGACAAACATTCAGTGACCAAAAGTATAGTTTTCCCTATATATATATATATATATATATATATATATATATATATATATATATATATATATATATATATATATATATATAATGAGAAAAAATACATAATGAGATGGTTATCTATAATTATACAAATTCTTACTATATATTGTAATCCAATATATAGGTGTTATACAACTTGTAGACATGGGTAATATATTTGTATATATACAGTCCAATGGTCAAAAGTAGCATTTATAGAAATTATTCTGTATTATCACTAAAATGAATAAAAAATTCTTCTTATATATATACCAAACTATATATATCCTATAAGCTTCCTTCAGATACAATAACAAAAAAATCAAATAATAATCTATATATATTTTTACAATATAGTAAAAATTTACATACAAAAAACCTATTCTCAAAAATTATAATGAGCAATTCTTATGAAATTATGACCAATAAATAAATAGATATTTAAAATGAAAAGATAATCAAAATGTAATTTGATAAATTATTAATGATCAGAATATTTAAAATAAATAAACCTAGTGACACATATAACTAATATGCTAGTCAAGGCACTTGACTGCACTGGTCGTGCCATATTGTCGAGTCAATGTGCATAACAAATTTTAAGCATGACTATGACTATATTTATAAATAATAAAATAATTTATTTAAGAGACTAAAAATATCAAAAAAAATCTCGAAAATTTTTGGGGTTTACACCATAAGAGGCAGAAAATGAGGTCTGGAGCGTCAAAGTAAGCGGTGGCAGAGGCCGTACGAAGATGACGAAGTAATAACATGCAAAGATGGGTTCGAATCTGGCCAGAATCGGTGACCAAAATTCGTTCCAAACTTCGAGTTTTTTCGAGCATGATATGAGTTGTGTAGAGATGACTGATTTTAGGTTATTTTCAGTAGATTTCACTACAAAAAAAGTGTCTTTCTGGGACACCAAAATTCGTCTTAAAAAGGCTCAAATCAGTCCCAAATTGTAATTTGGGACGAATTTTAGGACGATAAGTGACAGTGCTATTAGGGTGACGTGGCAAAAAGTTTTAGGACAGAAAATATCGTCCTAATTTGGTTTTAGGGTCGAAAAATCTAACCGTACCAAAAAAGTTTGAATTATTATATGTTTACGACGGTTTACTAAACTGTCCCAAAATAAAAGAGTTTGTGACGAATATCATCCGTCCTAGAAATATTTGCCAGCATCACAAAAGGATGTCGTTTATATGTAGGACAATTACATAACCGTCACAAAAGTAATACTTATGAAATTATCGTTTGTATCTTCGAGCTATAAAACATACCATTTAAATACACACATAACATAATTCATATGATCATTGTCCTTAGATGTATCTCCAGGTGTCGGAGCTCCAATACAAAAAATAATCTTAACAACATCAAGCATTCTTTACCATTAAGTAGAAGACAACAAAATCCATATATAACTATATATGTTCAATTGATAAACAACGAAAAAGCTTAACAGTAAGCATCCTTTACTATCATTTCCAAAATAAATTCAAAACACAACATCACCCACACCATCAGTTACAAAGAACCCCTTGTCTCCACCATTACAAAATGAACCCATTGTCTCCACCATTACAAAATGGACCCATTGTCTCCACCATTACATATATACAAAATTCTGAACCCAAAACATTAAGCACTACACTATGTTTTTTAACATTCAAGTATATCCAACATAAACCCAAAAAATGAACCCAAATTTTTTTCCCATCACAAGATAGTCGCCCATCATTTTAGCATATCCAGAATGCTTTTGAAGGACCTGCAAATGAAATAAGATATGCCAATATATTAGCAACCTGCTAACTATATACAAACCACCAGAAAAGAAAGACAAGTTCTTCCAAACTGTACAGACTAGACTACATTAGTTTGTGAATGTTTAAAACAGAACAAAAGGATCAATCCATCTGTACATACCTGCTAACAGTTCTTCCAAACTGTACAGACCTGCTTACAAAAAATGGGAACTACAAATAACAAGCTTCAGTCCAAAAATTGGGAAGCTTCAAGTCTAAAAATGGAAAAAAAATTGATATGGTTCTTTCAATTCCAAGGGCTTTATTAGCTTGTAGTCTGAGTTCTTTTTTGTACTTTCTTGTGATATCTGCTTAACTCTCTTTTAGTAAAGCCGTGATGGACTGGCACAATAGCTAAAGGAAGTTCTTTTTCGATACTAGCAAAATTAAAATTCGTCAAATAGCAGGCTTAATAAATTAAAAGGCGGACAATTTTTTATCTAATGATGAGTCATAAAACAAGATATGCATTTGACAAGAAGTATTGTAATGATTAGCATAAAACAAGACAGTTCATTCATGCACAATGTCAAGAAAGACTAGTATCGTATTCTCTAGCTCTCCTTTTGGGCAATATGTTCAAGGCAACTAGCAGATTTTTATTTATAATCTTTCAAGTAGAGTGTTGGAACTAAAGTGACCGATAGAATAATAAAACAATAACTAGTTAAGAAGTATAAGATATTAATTACATGACCTATAGTTAAGCCAGAAAACATTATGTAAGTTATTCAATTTAAATCTTAAAAATAAAAAGGTAAATTTAGCAAACTTAAATGTAAAGGAAAAAAATAGACAAAGAGGCAAGGGGAAGTACTTGAACTGATTGATTGCATCACCCACAACTGAGCCCCCAAGCACCAAGTAGTTATCTGGTATGCCAAACTGAGTACTTGATCGGGATACCAAAAGGATATCCAGAAGCTTTACGATGGCAAGACCTATGTGTGCGAACCTGTGGATGCCAAGTCAAACAAAAAGTTCATATGCAATTCTAACAGGCATCAATGTGCACTAGGTGTACCACAATCTACTTCTCCTAACTTCAAATCTGAATCAAATGACTGGGCACATAATATAAGCTTATTGTTTCCAGTGAGATGATGTCTTGATGAATAAACTAAAAAAATAGTTGAATGCTGATACTTCCCAAGTTTGAACCTGGAAGGATCAAAATGATATTCCTATCCACAAAGGAAGCTGATATTTCATATACTCATTCAATCAATTCAATTTGCATGTTTACAGCTTATAAGAGACTTGATTTGCAATCCATAAATAAGAAAAACTCTAAAAACTTAGAAAGGCAAAATATTATTTACAAGGTCAAGCAAAACTTTTAGATTATGAGCTAAAGAATAGCGAGCACAGCAAGAGAACAAGTAGTCGGTAACATATGCATTTTTAAATAATTGGAAATGAATAATTCACCTAATAGTGGATTAATGCTTCTAAATAGAAGCTTTTGCTGCGAAATACACAGGATGTCTTTCATGAATCTGGGCAACTGTGTCTCCATTTTACCTGCTACTTGCAATATTCCTGGAGAGTATTCAAGTACTGTCACAATATGCCTTAAAGTAGTAGACTGCCTTGTAGGGTACCAAGCGCAGGTGGCTGTTGTGAGAAGCCAAAACTAGCACACACATGTATTATATCAAATGGAAGAGGCACAATGAACTAATATTGTTGAGTGTTGACCAAAAATTGCAAAGTTATATTAGATCCCATCAATGTATTATATCCACAAGCTACACGATAGAGTACAAGAAGGTTGAGGAGATTGGAACTCTGCAAGGTCATATCAAACTAAGTAGGGGATGAATGTAAAGTTGAAGAAAAGAGAAGACTAAAGAGGTCCCTTAAATGTTTGTATTATCTCATTTCTTTATTGATGATTGATCATATTTAACTGATCACATTACTGTGTGTACATCCATGTGCGTGTGTGCGGTGTGCAAGTAAGTATTGTTCTTCAGAGCAAATGTTTCTATAGATTTTAGCCTTTTTTTGTAGCAAAGTTTTAAGTATAAGACGAAACTGATATGTATCAATTGTTTCGACTTGGAAAAAGCCGACCGATTCAAAACCACCGAAATCATCAAAATAGATACTAATAGGAAGGGTCTGACCGATACCGAAACTGATATTTTGAACTTTAATTTGGCGTTAATCTATTTAAAATTATGGACAAATCATAAATCCCAACTATCATGGTTTGCTGGAAAATGGAAGGAGCAAAATACAGGATATTTACTTCACAACTATGAATTAATTAGCTACACAAGTATTGAGGATATCAGCTATAAGAACAAAGGTCTGGAAATAGTCGAACTTCTTAAATATGTAGCAACTTCTTTTTTAGAAACTCCACAATCACACATGACATATATGCCCAAAATACAATGCCAAAGCCAATCGTAAGCTAATCAAACAGAAACGAGGAAAGAAAGATGGACAAAACAAGAGGAGGTTCTCAAAGCATAAGAATATATTTGATGTTACAAGACAAACTAACCCAAACCTTCAGAGGTATATGAGTAAATCTCTGCTTCCTCCAAAGAGCATGGATCCATCCGCCATTGTGCTCAAAGCGACGAAAAGACTTGCAATGCAGCAACAAGCCACCAACCATCCCATCCCGAATACTGCTTCTACAATTTCCAGTAACATAGCATGATACTCCTACCTTCTCTGCATGAACATAACATGATGTTAAAGTTTAGAAAAACACAACAAATATCAATCTTCTAAGAAGTACAAAACAAATTTTTTGTTACTTCTTTATAGGAACGAAAATTACACAAAATTATATTGCTTCTAGACATACATAAAAGACGTTTGAAATAAATTTTTAACCATAATAGAATGATTAGTAACCAAGACAAACTATCAGACCTTCAGAGTTATATGGGTGGGGAGGAAGTTGATATGGTACAGGCAATTGGATCACTTCTGAAGAAGTGCTCCCCTTCCAACAAATAGTGATCAACTTTGTTTTAGTACTTCCATCGTATTCTGGTGGCTTTGAATTTCCCTGGAAAAAAACAAAGACAGTTATTGCTGAATCTTTTCGAAGCAAGGCCAAAATCGATCATGAATTTCTAAAATATTGCCAAAAATGGCAAAACATGTACTTGAGTTGGTTTTACTTTAATCATGTTTTAAAAAACATTTTGAAGCCTATAAATTATAAGTTGACTATTAAAATTCTTTATTATTTATCGAATACATGACAAACATAATTGTTCATGAAATCATAAAATTTGTCATTTTAAATTTCTATGTGAAGTATTGAAACTCGACGCTCCTGTACTCCAATATGAAACTGTCAAAATAACTGATACCAATACATAGAGAGGGTTCAAACACAATGGTGGGAACTGATATAGAATATTTAATCAAGCATTCATGAATACCATACAAGTTGCAAAAAAAACTTTTGTGGGTGCATGTGGGTGCATCTTTTGGAACCCAAGACTAAACACATGTTTCCTAAACAAGCTAAACATGATTTCTAAAACCATGATTTTAGTATTATTAAAGCCTAATTTGACTAATCACACCCCCCACCCCACACATACCCACACACCCACCTACCCAAATCCACCACCACCACCAAAATAAAACAAAAACAAAAGTTGGAGTTATAGTAAAAAAGAGAGCACAAGTTAGACATTATATTTGAACTTAGAACTTACAAATATCTTCAGAATTTTGAGATAACCAATTAGGTCATATTTAAACAAAGACACTTTGTTCATGCTCTTCTGGTCTTTCCAAGGGAAATCTTGCATCCATAAACCTTGTGTTTTGTTGTTCCAATCAACAAAAACCCTTTGTTCCAATCAACCAAGAATCCATTTGGGTATATCAGAAACATGGCCTATGAATGGTGTGTTCTATATTGTGTAGGAAGGTTTGTGAAAAATCCAATTTACAGGCTATTTGGGTAGACTAAAACTGGTACTACTACAAAGAAAAGCTGCACCTTGCAAGGGAGAATTTATAGTTGATTCAAGCTCAAATATTTGAGCTACACCGTATCCAGACTGGTACTGACTACAATAGTTTGGGACCTGTGGAAAGAAAGAAACATGAGACAACCTGAGGGGAGAAAAAGTTCACAAGATAATATACTAAAGAGACTACAGGAAGAAGTAGGGATCATGATGCAAAAATGGGGCATTAGGTAAGGTGTTGTCCAACTACAAATCTTTGCATTTCTCAATTCTCCTATTTCTTACCTTCATTCGCTAACTATTAGACTAGTTAATATATAACATATCATTTAATATGAAGCTGCACCAAACTTGATTTGTTATGAAATATTTTAGGGGTATTTATCCTTTTGCAACTAAGAATTAGGTAAGCAATTCTTTTTCATCTATGATCTCTTTAACAAACATATATAAGGATCTTATGATCTCCTAGTGTACTCCTTAATTAACCTAATCTAAGACTTTAAAGGGTAAAAAACCACTAGTTTAGAAATCTGAATTCAGCTTAAAGCTAGTCCCATGTTAAGTCAGTGAATAGATACTATAGCATGTTAAGTCAGTGAATAGATACTAGTATTTGGTTCACAAAGTATCAACCAGTAGTATGTGGAATAAATATAGAATGCTTCCCATTTACCACACCAATATAATCTGATAGTGAAATATCACCTACCTAAGCATAATAGATTATTCAATTAATTTTAATCCACGATAATAGGAATGGGATTATATGAATATTTAGTAATTGAAACATGCAAACTGGACAGGTTAAATAAATTCAAAATATTTCATACAACTTGGAAGCTACAAAAATATAGGAAAAACACACTCAAAAAGTCTATGCCACTCGTGTGTGTATGGTGTCATTATCTTAATTTTTCTATTGTAGCATAGCTTGTAAGCCTTCATGTTAAACATTTTAAAACATCAAGCATAGCTTTCTAGTGAGTTATTTTCCTAAGGAGCCAAGAAACTCGTAATCAACAACCAAATTTCAAAATTAACGTTGTACGGTACTATAATTTCTCAATAATTTAGACTAGTTTTTACGTTAACATCGATAAAGTAGGCAACATCTGTGACATGGAAGAAATAGTCAATGAGTTCCTGTAGAAGGCATAAACTATTTGATCCTAATGTACCGAAAATAAGATAGGTATCTTCATATATAAGCATAAGATTGCAAGATGTGATTAATGAAACATATATATGATTATGATTAATGAAACCTGCAATTTTATTTTCAACTTATACAATGCAATCTTTCATAAATAGTCAAATAAATTTATACTTATTTATATCTTCATTCTTCTTGATCCAAGTCGATTCACCTAATTGTAAATATTGAATAAAGATCTGTAATAAGAGCTGAAGTCTAACAAAAATCCTTAAGTTGTACTGATTATTGATCAGTAATACAACAAAGTGAAAGATCTCAATTTATCCTAAAATCAAACTATAGACCCTTTTTGTTACTCTAAAACCGAAAACTAGTTTGTTCATGAATCACTATTTGGTTACTAGATACAGGTATGATTTCAATTTTACCTTCTATTGTGCTTGAAGGCTGAGGAGTCTAAGTATGGTTGGGACATCCGGTTGATGACTAGCAATAGGTAACGGCCGGGGTGGGACTCTATTCGGTGGTCCGTGCGTTGGCCGCACCTGGCTGGGGAAGAGAGAGGTGAGGAAGAGAGATGATATAGTGAGGGGATTTGGGTCGTCAATGGAGGAGACGAGGCGGAGGAGTTCAAAAAACTCGTGAACTCTGGTGAGGTCCGTCTCTAGAACTCGCTAGCGTAGTAGAAGTCGGATGGAGTCCGGCCAAGAGAGAGGATGAAGGGAAAGGATGACGAAGTGATTAGAAATTTGGATTAGAGTTTTCTTGTTGTGGAGGAGAAATGGAGGAAAATAGGGTTAAGGGTTTTTGGAGGAGGGAGGAGGCAGATGTGATAAAGGGGGTGTTTCTTCTCTGAATCTGAGGAGGGAGAGAGTCGAAATTATTAGAGTTAAGGATTTTGATTACAAGAATTTGGAACGTATTTGGAACATTAGAAAATGTTCCATATATAAATAATATTTATGAAAATTAAAATAAAATATAATAGGAATATTTTTTTGTTAGGAACGTTATTGTTCTGTTCCAAAACCTAGATATACAAATTAAGTGTTTCAAATTGTAAAATGACTAGTGTTCCAAATTAGCCATTTTGGTGTAGTGCTAGAAGTATATATGTACAATATTTTATGGTTGGAAAAGTTCTGACTTATGATCCAACAATAGGTAGTAAAAAAAGCCAAATTTCCTTCGGAAGAGAGAAGTAAAAATAAACTTCCAAACAATTTTCTTAACTAACCATTAACATTTCACAGGCAAAAAAGCTTCTTTATGCTGTCCAAAACAGAACATTCAAAATGCTCGAAATATTTGGAAGAACGGTAAGCATATTTGGCACGGACTAGTGATCAAAAGAGTACAAAAAACATGTGCACATTAGAACACCTTGTGCATTACATTACTTATAACACTTATCAAGGGCTAAAGTATTTTTTCTGTCATGCTAGTTCTTAAACTACATGTATAGTTCAGTACTCCAAACAAGTTCTGTGGTCCTTTTTTAAGACAAGGTCAAGTAGACATTCTTAAATACTAGAAGTAAGAAATCTTCTCAAAATCCAATATTTTAACCAAAGGAATTGAAACATGTTGTAGAGCATGTCACCTCTAAAAAAAGAGCTTGCATAGCCAAATCCCACAAGTAAGACACGGCACAGGAACAATGATGAAACTTGAGATCCTTGAAACATGGGAGTTCTTCGCCATTTCCTTTTCAAAATATCAACAACAAAAAAGTTTGGCCTAAATGCACATTAAAGTAATCTCAAGAGATATGCCAGTACTTAAACACTCAATGACTTGGAAAGGATGGCATTGCCAAATAGCCAATAGCACTGAGGAAGTAAAAAATATTATGCTTATTGAACATCTTATTTAAAGTATAGGATAATAAATAGCTCAATAGATCCTGGAACAAATAAAAGTTCAAAATCTCGATCGTCATTGGCAGATAATCGATCTAATATGATTAGGATCACAATCAATAAAACCATACCTCATGTTGAATTTTCTATAGACACATGAAAAAATTAGAGGTTAAAATGAGCAATACTTAGAGGAAAAACCCACAAAATTAATATAGGAGCCTAAACCTGGACCATTGACCTATGATGCTAAGCTTTCTTGGTCGGGGGCCTGCGCCGCCTACTGGCGAAGGCCGTCTTGAGGAGGACACGGCACCAGGGGAGGTGGCGATCGGAGAGGATGGCCTGGCTCCATCGTGACTTCCCGTGGGCCGTCAGCTCCAGCGTTAAGTCGGCGTCCTGCTTCATGGAGTGGGTACTGGAGCACCTAGGTCAGAGAGAGAGAAAGCAGCAGCAGCATCCAGTTTTTGATCGAAAAGAGAGAGAGAGAGATTTAGGTTATTTTGATATTGGGTTCTGAAAGTTTTGATCTACTAAGTTCTGAAAGTTTTGGGATGGACAGTCTAGATTAAGCCATCCGATCGAACGGTTAAGATTAAAACATATGGAGGTAAACTTTCCCCCCATAAAATTTGGCAATTAACCGCGAAATGTGTGGTATTCCCGCCGACCTATTTGGGACGAAAATGTGTATTATTTGGAACATAAATTTTTATTAGTCCCAAATAGTGATCCATTTTCACAATCTGTCCCAAAAAAATATAACTTTTTGTTACTAAAAATATAGCCGTCCCTAGAACTATACTTTTAGGACGTTTTAGACTTGTGTTCCTTATAATGTCGTCCCAAAAAGATACGTTTTTTTGTAGTGTTTGAGTTGGATTTTTTTTGGTAAGTTTGATCAAGAATCAAGGGCTCAAACTTATTGGGATAATTTAGGATTTTATAAAACCTCAATTAGGGATTGTTAGCCTATTTAAAGGGGGCTAAGGGGGTCGCTTCATGGTATTGCTCCCAAGAGATTCCAGGAGAATTCACAAAATCCTACGTAGGGGTGCAACTCGGGCGGGCCAAACCCGAGCCCGATCGGGTAAACCTGTTAATGGGTTGTGTTAGAGTTGAAGATACTCAGGTTCGGGCTCGGATTTGGGTTAAAATATTTGAACCCGGTCAAAAATCGGGTTGGGCTCGGGTTCATGTGTCGGGTTACCCGAAGAACCCGAAACCCGACTTATATATATATATATATATATATATATATATATATATATATATATATATATATATACCTCCTAAAAAATCCCTCACTCTCAGCCGTCCATTTAATGTTAGTATTAATGTTAATGTTAATATTAATGTTAATGTTAATATTAATTTTAATTTTTATTTTTATATTAATGTTAATATTAATGTTAATGTTAATGTTAATGTTAATATTAATTTTAATGTTAAGTTTAATGTTAATTTTAGTATTTAACATTAATATTAACATTAATATTAACATCAAATGGACGTCTGAGAGTGAGAGATTTTTTAGGGGGTTTTCTAGGGGGGCTTTTGATCCGCTTCCATATATATAGCGGATCAAAAGTCCCCCTTAGAAAACCCCCTAAAAACCCCCTCACTCTCAACCGTAATTTAATGTTAATATTAATGTTAATGTTAATATTAATGTTAATATTAATGTTAATGTTAATGCTAATATTAATTTTTATTTTTATTTTATATTAATGTTAATGTTAATGTTAATATTAATATTAATTTTAATGTTAATTTTAATGTTAATTTTAGTATTTAATGTTAATATTAACATTAATATTAACATTAAATTACGGCTGAGAGTGAGGGAATTTTTAGGGGGTTTTCTAAGGGGGACTTTTGATCCGCTTCCTATATATATATATATATATATATATATATATATATATATATATATATATATATATATATATATATATATATATATATATATAAACTACTTAAATAAAAAGTTTAAATCCTAAATTTCTCCACTCAAACTTTTCAACTCTTTATCCTAAATCTTATTTCAGTTTGTATTTTGTAATTATCAATACTTGATTGTTATTTGATTATGTGCCTAATATTAATTTTGTTTAAAATTATTTCAAATATTATATTAGAACCCGATAAATCCGATGTATCCGATCCAACCCGAGTTCAACCCGATCCAAACCCGATCCCCCGGGCTCGGTCTTGGGCTTCATATGTTGAACCCAAGGTCGGGCCGGGCTTAGGCTCGGGCTAGGCTTATGATTCATCGGATTTGGCTCGGGTTGACCTCAAGTCAGACCCAACCCGTCCGAGTTGCACCCCTAATCATACGAGAAGTTTGTGCTTGTTTGTAGGTTCTTACTTTTCAAGATACAAGGAAGAGTCTGTTCAGAGTGTCAACTCAGTTGGATCAGTGGGCATCTGCTTGCTTGGTACGAGTTCTAGTTAAGGTTGGGTTATTACGATCTCAAAAACTCAATATCTTTGAGAATTTGTAAAAGATCGGTTCCTAGGACAACGGAACCAATACATATTGTATTCAATCTTGCTACAACATTAAATATGAAGCCAGCACATATATTTGTTGATCTGTGCTTTGCTCTCGCACAATGTGACGGGACCATGTTATCTTTGTGGATTTCAATGGTTAAGGTTTCCATTGTGCACATTTCTGAATCCCAAAAGTGATGCCATGAAATGACCATGATATTGTCATTGCACAATCCATGTTATTTGATTCGAAGAATTGTACATTCACAAACTTTTGAAAGCCTAGACTAGTTTGTTGGTGTTTTTTTCTTTGGAAACTAGAATGATAGTCCCACATTGCTCACACCAAAGAGTTGGTATCTATATATAAAGTTTTGCTTGTGTTGAGATGTGCACATAATGTGTGGTAGGACATATGGGTGCCATGTGAGGATATTTTTCTAGTAGGAAAATGATTAACTCCTCAATGAAGCATTTATGCTTTTTGTCATGCTCATGAGATTATTCCCTTAGGAGCTACCCGAAGGGGCTTAGCGACTCGGGCTCGGGCTCAATGACACAAAGCGCCACTTTGCATGGGCAAGGCTATGCGCGTTTAAGCGTATGTGCGCATGCGCTGCTGTGCTGTTGCTTGCATGCGGGTTGCGTGCCTGTGCAGTTGAGCAGTTGTGCGCGCAGGCACATGGGCTGACAGGCTGTTGGGCGCATAGGCTGATTAGAAAATTTGAGTGGTTATGGAAAGATTGAGTCAGCTCCTATCTTTTAGCAATCAGTTGATGACCATGATTGGGATTAGGGCTTTCACCCAACTCTATAAATATTCTATTCGTGCCTCCTTTGAGGACTTACTTCGAAAAAATTGGGAGACGAAGAGAGTTGTGTGGTCGCTATCCAAAGGAGTTCATCGAGTTCGTAAGGCGAGCGTTCCAGAAGTTCTTTTAGAACTTGCAGATTCCTGGGAGCAGATCGTGGTAGGACGAATCTTTCTCTCTTCCTTCTTTCTTCTTCTTCTCCGAGTGACTTAAGAAAATTAGGAGAGCAAATTTAATTGCAAGAGGTCTCAGAAATCCTACAAAGTCAGAACTGTGAGCTAATTTATTTGCAAGAGATCTCTGCGTCTAACAATTGTTATATCAAAATAGAGAGCAAATTTATTTGCAAGTGATCTCTAAATTCTAGTCGTATCTGTTTTGGAAATAACATAATTTTTCCTTCCTTCGAGTAAGTGCATAGTCATTTTGCAGCCATCCATGTTACATTCCTAGCAGTTTCGTTCATTGTCCAAACAATCCCAACCAGTCCGTTAAAAATTTGGAAAAATATTCTAATAGTTTTACCCCATCTTTCTTGAAAATAATAGACGTCAAGTCCAAATGTTTATAGCTTCTACAACATACTTAAGTAGCCAGCAACAGAATATATTCTTTTGAAAAAGAAAAAAAAAGATTCTTTAAGGGCACCGTGCGTCAGCCCGAGAACTGACAGACATGACAGTCTCCTATTGGACGGGTGTGGACCAACGTTAACAGAAGATTGGGTCCAAAGGGAGGCTGCCACATCAACCATCGGGGTGAGGCACAGTTCCCCTTCAGTTCGACAGCAATTTTCGAAACAAATATTCAAACAAGAACTGACGCGTTAAACTAACTGTGTAGGACCTTTGCCAAAGACGTGTGGTGTCCTACTAAGGTCATCATTACTCTACGCAACTATAAAGAACTGTTCCATTCACTGCGTCAGAAATCATTTTGTGACAAACTCAAAACTTGTCGAGAATATAATTGAAAGATAATAATACCAATATACATAAATTTCATTGACTCGTATTTTCTGATCACTTACACCTTTCAACATTGAACTTCAACCTGACTGAACACATGGAAATATCTTTCAAACTGGAATTTCGTTAAATTACTGAAGAACTAAACACGTGGAGTTGGGGTTACACTATCATGATATCCATTAATTAATTGATTACCAATCAAGTTAGTAAATAGTAAACAAATAAAGATCAAATGAACTCATACATAACAAGCCGAGAACTGCTGGTACATGGTTAAACATATTCAAACATCAACTGTGAATACACATTCATTACATAAACTTTTGTTAACATGACCACAATATGAACATTTCGACATTGATGTACTAAAAAACCAAAAAAAAACAAAAAAACAAAACAAAAATGAGATCTTTGATATTGGTACATACAGATTTTGAGTACACTGAGTGATACAAATTTCATGAAATAGTTGTTCATTTCATGAGTAGAGTGGAAGCCCCTGCAAGGTGGAGGGAAGGAGGCAACAAGCTCCTGAAAGCATCCGTTAACAAGGAACTTCAATTATATTTTCCACCATTTCTTCTTCTCCATAGCCTTGGCAAGTTCATGAGCCATGTCGGCAAAATTAGCAGCCTCGTTTTGCAGCTCCTCAGTGTTTCTGCTTATCCTCTGTCAGAAACAAGGGTACTTTTAAGGGGTTAAACATTATTGTCCAAAATAAGTCATTCTGACTTTGAAACTGTATTGTTAAAAAGAGTATATAACACTATTTTGCATAACAAGACAATAGGATAGACTGGATAGTAACACATGTCAAAATGTTGCTCATCATTAACTGACAAGGGAGTCAAATGATCAATATCACCAAGAAAAAGAAAATAAGAGAGAGAATGTACTTTGCTGGCACATGCCCACACAACCACATAATAAAAAAAACTGCACACATAGTGTGTTTGTTTGTCAAACTAAAGGGCATCAACCTTCTTTCAGTATCACATTTCTACCAAAGTTGTAATGTTTACACATGAAATACAAATCAAGATTATAACCCAATTGTGTGCTACCTCCTCTTTTGGTAAAGTTTCTTTTTATAAAGTAGTAGCATTGTCAGGTTGAGGGGCAAAAAGCAGGGAGGGATGGGCTTTAATTTCCCTTTTGGATGTAGTAGTAGTCGTCTTTTGGATCTATTGTGTGTCACATCCCTCCGAGAAACAGAAATAGAGAACAGGTTACAGGACAAGTTAACAGCCATAGAGAACCGTGGTGGTTGTTGGAGGCCTCCAAAACTTGAAAATGTTAGGGTGGTTTCCTCCAATATATCCAAAATACTAGGAAAGTGCAAATAATACAAAACGTCCAATTAGACCCATATAATAATCCAAAAAATAATATTGAGTTACACGTTGGAACTTCTACTTCATAGAATAGTGCAACTTCATTATATATGTATTAAAATGAAGTATATGAAGTTCCATTTTTTTTGTGAGGAATTCCAATATGCTATACCAAGTTCACGTCTTACTAAGAATTTTGAAGTTCACATTGTTTATTTTTAATGTACCTAGATGTTGTATATTAATTCCATTATTTAATTTAAGTCCGTGTTTCACTAAAATTAACAAATTCTACTTGTGTGATACCTCAAGCTTCTCCTGCCGTTGGACTAGCTTCTCTTTTGCATGAGCTGCCGCAGCAGAAGCATCCTGGAAAGCAAAGCCATTATGTGGAAGCCACAAAAGTATAAGATCATACCAAGTTCATTTGGCCAAAGGAATTACCCCGCCAAATCGATATTGTGTCATGATTTCTTGGGTTGATCTTACTCTTGGCTTTGTATCGTTAGTTGCTCCCTGAAATAGGTTCTCTCTTTCTGACTTCTCCTCTAGGACAACATAAACAGACTTAGTATGCTGAATGATTTCAAACTCTCAGAATTAAAGGGAAAATGAGCATACTTTTTTTATTTTTTCTCTCTATTCGAGGTGAAGTTGGTGCAATTGGCAAGGAATCATCGATCTCGACGTCATCTGTAAGAAATAAGGACTCATCAATCTCGATGTCACCTTTAGAGAGAGAGAGAGAGAGAGAAAGAGAGAGAGAGAGACCAATGTTTAATTCAACTTCTCCATCACCAGCAGTGGTACCCGATGGTGCTATAAATGGATCTTTTAGAAAGTACTTCTCCAAATTTGTAATACTAGATGTGCCTAACTCAGCACTATGCTCAACCTTATCTCCTTTGAGTCCTTTTATGATACCACCAAGAATCCCAGGAGCACTGCCCTGCAGCATCGAAGATGAAGAATGAATGAATGAAGTAGAGGAAAAATGGGAAGCAGAAATTTATAGATCAATAGATTGCTAAACCTGTTTTTTCTTCTGATTGACAGAGATGGCAGCATCAGCAGCAGCTGCAAGAACTTTGTCATGAAGGCATGGCAAAGATTCTGGGATCCTAAATTAAGAATATAATAATTTAAACTCTGCAGCTTAGACAAGGATATTAAAATCATATCGCCTGACCAGATGCAAAGAGTGATACCTAAAGTCATTTTCACAAGCCAAAAGTGAGAGGAAAGCAAGTTCACATCCATTGACCTGTAAACCCCTCAAGATTGATCATTTGATAAAACATATTCATATCAACTCAAATCAGACTAATGCTTTTTATAAAAAAAAAATCATTCCCACCAATATTCCTTGTTTTATGAGTGGGTATTCAGTTGCGCCTGTTTATATAAAAGAGAATAATATATATATATATATATATATATATATATATATATATATATATATATATATCATTTTCTTCCTGAACTAAGAAACCAAATGTAAGGTCCGGTGAAACTTGTATTGAACAATGCAATGAACTTCAATATTGTACAAGATATAGACAGGAAAATAAAAGGAAATATTCACAGTAAGTAAACATTGATAGTGTTCATCTATTCCCTTTGATATTCACAGGTTTTACATAGGACAACCATTAACTAAATAAAAATATATAGTTTTACATAGAAACTGATTGTGGTAAGAACATCAAGGGAAGTAGCTAAATCTGGAAAGTTATTAAAACGAAGTTATGAACCTATAATCTAATTAAACCAATCAGAGCCATGTCTGAAAAAAGATAGGCTTGCACAATTTTCCACACATTAGAAGGTTCAAAGATTAAAAAAAAAAACTCATAAATCCAAAGATGCTTCAGCATGCAATAATTGACTTTCTCTGCATCATACAGAACTCGTGTGGACTATATACTTCTTGTTCGTCTCTCTAGTCCTCATGATCCGCTATATTGGTGGCAGCATGAAGTGCTTTGGTCCAACATCAATATGCACAATGGCGTAAGCCTTAAACCTAAAGCATTTAGAGGATCTAGTGGATATAGACCGTCGTTGTTACTCTCTACTCTAGTTGGATAATTGGATGAGCACCTCCAATCGAATATTGGCCGCAATACAAAAACAGAGAATATATGACTGTAAGAATATTAGGTTTTGCTTGTACAAGGCAATCCAGGATAAATTTCCCACTAAACAGAGACTGGTCATGGGTTAATCATAAAAACAACCTGTCTGTTATTATCCAAGAAGGAAGGAAATGCATACTCCAGGGGGAGAACTCAGAAATTATGAGTTTTGAGGCCAAAGAGAGTGGATACTACTTATCAAGAAGCGCTATGACAGCAGCTACATGGCATATATGGAAAGAGAGGAATAGAAAACAATTTTAAAGCGAAAGAAATGCATAGGAGGATATTGTTTAAAAGAAATTCAGGAGGATGTGCTGATTATGCTTGATAGCTTCAGAAAAGAAACAAAGATGAGTGTTAGAAGGAGATTATAGCTAACTGGGAAACAGTTAGGGCTCGTTTGGATCAAGTTTTTGTATTCCTAGGAATAGATTTTCAATTCCTTTCCCATGAAAAAGGAATTCAACATTCCCATACCCATGTTTGGTTAGGTTGGGAATAGGTAGTTCAAAATTTTAAAAATTTTCATCTCCATTTTTGGTTTACAAAGGGATAGAAATATTAATTTATTTAGTTTTCCTTTAATACTCTTTCATTAATTTTATAATGATTCACAAGTTTGGGATAGAAGTTGAAAATTTGAAAATAAAAAGGGTATAACCGTCCAACAAAATAGCCAAACATCATTCCTAGGAAAGCAAATATATTCCCAAGGGGGGGGGGGGGGGGGGGGGGGGGGGGGGGGGCTTGGGAATAGCTTTCCCAAGTCAATGGGAATAGCTTTTCCACCTAAGCCCCTCCTATTCCCTCCTCATTCCCAATCCTAAACTTACCAAACATGGGTAAGAAATTCAAAACCCATTCCCAAGCCACAAAAACTTGAACCAAACGTCCCCTTAGAGCTCTGTACCTTAGAAGCCAGAAGCGGGGACGGAAACGGGGGCGGGGAGCGGGAGCGGGGGAACGCGACTACTTAGAAGTGTCTAAAGTTGGGAGCGTGATGGGAGCATGCGCTAATAATAAAAAAATATTTATTAATTATTGTTATCAAAACTTACAAATATCTTAATATTTATTAGAATTTATAAAGTTCAGTTCAAAGTTACAGAGAGATCATTCGCATGTTGATTTTTTACGATGTCAAGGTAAATAATCTTTAGTTTCTTGGTACTTTGATAAACGTTTATGAAAAATCTTCTAACTTTGTTTCCAAAATTTATGTTCTCTTTAAAATTATGGCCATATTATGGGAGGCGCTCATGTCATGGAAGAAACGATCTCCCGTCGTCGGAGAAAACGGGCTTCCGTCATCGGAGAAGCGAGCTCCCAAGTAAGAACCGCCGAATCGAGGTTCTTACTGAGATTCGTTGACCTTCTAGGAGTTTCTGGCTTCCAAGCTCTGTACTGATTTCATTGTAAATTTCTTAGTATCAATTCAATTCATTATATATCTCAAAAAGGCAATTATATTATAAAAAAAAAAGAAGGGTACAATATTCAGTACAAGTTTATTTTTCCCCTTAAACTGTCTGACCAGTTTTCCAATCTCTCTTTATTCCTCTGTGTTCAGCCTTGTGGTCAGCCTTGTGCTTCTGAATCATGATGCCAACATCCTCCTTTATCCTTTTCATTAATATTTTTCTACGTAGCTCTTTGTTTTCAAACTGCTTGTTGTTTCTCTCCTTCCAAATATTCCACACCGAAGAAGTTAGTGCCATTCTTGCCGAGAAGAAGCTCAGATACTTGTTCTTGAAATAGGTCTATATCTCTGCAATTTCTTCAGTCCAATTGCAATGTCTTTTGTGAGGAAGCTTGAGTTTGCTTCTGCAAAATTTCCATAAATAAGATGTGTAAGCACATGCAAATAGCATATGCTCTACAGTTTCCTCCTCAGACTTACAAAGAAGACAAGTAGAATTGATGTTCATGACATAAAGGATAAGTCTTCCTTTGTAAGTAACCTTCCTAGTATGGCTTTATTAAGGCAATAACTCATTTTTTGCAATCTCCTTTAAACCGGACCGCAGTGCCATTGCAGTTCTTGGTATGTGATCCTGTAGGCATGGTAAGCTGATCTGAATGTAAATTCCCCTGTTGAAGTGGCCATCCACGTCCAAGAATCTCTCTTCCTTTCATGATCAATAAGAATTCTGCTGATTATACTCACCATATTTGTTGTTACTTGCAGTACTTCTGGCCTCCAGAAACCACTATTGATAATATAGGTGCTCCTCTCAACAGGTGGAAACTCATGTCGCCTTCCCTCTGGTATCCAAGGATCAAACCAGATGCTAGTGCCGTATCCATTTGCAATAGTTCTGCTGATATTCACCAGAGCTAATGCTCTGACTTTCAGAATAGCCTTGAAGTAGAAGCATTATTGTTTATTGGAAAGCCCATTAGATGTATCTATCCTTCAACCAGGTAGCCCATAAGGATTCTGAGTTTAGCCAACTCCAAAATAACTTGAGCATATGAGAGGTTTTAAGATCTTGTAGTCTTCTCAAGCTTGTGCCCCCTTCACATCTAGGCCTACATAGATGGGCACAAGTAATGGTTTGTACACCACCCCTCCCGAAGGAGGCACATTTGGATTCTATTTTCTTCAGTACTGCCTTAGGAACTTGGACTACTTGTAGTGAATATGCATCGATGGCATTAATGAGTGCTTTGACTAACAATATTCTCCCATCAAGGATAGGCACTTGGCCTCCGATCCTTATGTTTCTTACTGCAAGACTATTAGCCTCTGGCAATCCTGATAAGTTTCTTCTGGATGTACCGAGGATGCCTAGATATCTGACAGGTCACACCCCTTCCTCAATCTTCAGTATCTCCTTGAATATACTTTTCTATTTGCAGAAACTATTTAAGTACACCTTACTTTTCTCAGCATTCATTTGCAGGCCAAAATGATTACCAAACACAGAGAGGACCTCAACTAAACCAGTCGAGCACCTAATGGAAGGTTGCAGAAACAGAAGGAAGTCATCAGCATATATTAAGTGAGATACTGATGCTTGCATATTTTTGAATAGTGGTGTAATCTCCTTCTTGACTTCAGCAATCTCCAGAAGGTTGCACAAGTATTTGATGGCTATAATAAATAAGGGGAAAGATGGTCCCCTTGCCTAAGACCTCTGCTGCTCATGAAGACATCATTTGGTTCCCCATCAATCAATACTGAAAATTTTGGAGTATTAATGCATTCTCTGATGAGTGTTATCTCCCATTGAAGTTCATGCTCTCGAGTATGTGACACAAAAATTCCCTATTCACTGTGTCATACGCCTTTTGTAAGTCACTCTTGATGCAACACTTATTACCTCCTTTCCTGTTGAAACTTCTGATTATTTCATGAGCCAAGAGGCAATTCTCAGATATGTGCCTACCCTTGATAAAGGCACTATGGTTGTGAGAGATCAAACCCTTCATGATGGGGCCCAACCTCATGCACACAACTTTAGTAATTGTTTTGTACAACAAATTGCAACATGAGATAGGCCTGAAATCTTGCATTCTAACTGCCCCTTCCTTTTTTGAACAAGAGCTATAAAAGTATGCTTAAGGAGCTTACCATGCTCAATGAAGTCGTTTGCAGCTTGTCAAACTTCTAGCTCTATTGTATCCCAATGTTTTTTGAAGAACAGGGATTTATATCCATCTGGCCCAGGTAACTTGTTATTCTCAGACCACCAGATGACTACTTCTATCTCCTCCATAGAAATAGGCTCCAACAACTTCGAATTCCCTTTCTCTGTAACCAATCTTTTACTGATGATATCCAGAAAAGTCTTGGAGTAATTATCTTAGTTGTATAAAGCTTGGATAAATGTCACTTCTGCTCTAATCTCCTCGTGATTCTGAACTGAATTCCCCAACTTGTTCACTAGACTGGATATGTGATTAGTATTATGCCTTGTTTTACTTCTAGAGAACAAGAAGTTAGAACATGATCCAATCATACTTTCATCTCTGTAATAATAAAATTTCCTCCTGGTGTAATCTCTCCTTAATTCTGATTGTAGTCTAGATTCTTCCTTGGCAAGGAGTGCCTTCAAAACTTGAGTATCCTCCAACTTCTGTTTAATCTGCTGAGAGTTGGGGGTTCCATGTGCCTTCCTCCAATTCCTCAGAACAACTTTAACTGCCTTCTGGTAAGATACCAATGTATACATGTAGTTACCTTGCACACTAATGGTTGACCAAACCTGTTTAACCAACTCTTGGTACCCTTCTCTCAGGCACCAATAGTTGCAGTACTTGAAGGGGATCCTCTTCTTTGTGATTTTGATAAGGGGTCAGAATTGGGGAATGATCACTTGTTTCTGAAGGATTACTTGTTTCTGAAGGCAAGCATCTTGCTTTAACATCAGGGAATAGCTGATTACATTCATCATTGATAAATGCTCTATCCAACTGACATGCTATTCTTTGATGACTAGCTCTATTCTTCCAGGACCAACTATGTCTTATTCTCCTCATCTCTAACAGTCCAGCTTGGTTGAAGCTAGAGTCTATGTCCACAGAGTCTCTGTCCACCAGAGTTCTGATAGGTACTGGTCTCCCACCTACTTTCTCACTTCCATGTCTGATGCAGTTAAAGTCCCCTACAACAAGCCATGGGATATGGTTAGAGATACTAATGTCGATAATGGACTGCCATAGTTGCGTTCTCTTCTCCCTGCTATTGCTGCCATACACATTAATAAGGAGAATTTGTAAGCCTCTTTGTTGGTGAATAAGATGGTTATGTCCTGCTCATTTACCACCTTCTCTAGAACTTGCCAGATGCTAGCATCCCATATAACACAAATTATGCCCTTTGTATCTTGTTTGCTATTATGACTGCACCCTATTTGTCAGGCATTCTTTTCTTCATCTTAATAATACTACTATAACGCTTCTTTATTTGCAGCAGTCCTACAATAGAGCATTTATTCTGATAAATCTGCTCCTTAACTTATATATATATATATATATATAATATATATATATATATATATATATATATAGGAATGGCTGCGGGAGAAAAAGGCTCGGGCGATCTTGTGCGCGTGGCTAGGGTTCCTCCCCCGCGGCCGCCTGACCCTCTTGCCGGCGGGAGGAGGAACTCGGGGAGAAAGGGGGGCCAGCCTGCCTGTAGTGCCTCGTCCCTACATCGTGCCCCGTCTCCGTCCACGGGGTGCGCGAGAAAGGAATACTGTCGCTATCGATTCGGTCGGGACCGATAGGTCGGAATCGGCCGAGTCGATCGAACGGGAACGGTTGAATTAAGATCCATTCCACGTTATGGAATGGCTTCTTCGGAACCAAGTCTCATATTCAGCGGGTTGCGCCTCGAGGATTGGCTCTGCGGCTGAGTCGGCAGAGACCTCCCGTTGCTCTGGTTTTCATGCCGCACTTGATTTGGCTTTGGCTTTCATTTTCGTGAATGCGCTTTTCGTGAATGTTTTCGATGGGTTTTCGTGACGCATTTTCGAGCTCGCATTCATATCGAAATTCCTTGAAATACACAGTGTTCTAATCAGTTGCTTATGCGATTGCAGGTGATCGCTTAGGCGACGACAGCACAGCCAACCGGTCGCTCGCTTGAAGCAAGCCTAAGGCGAGTGGCTGACCTCCTTCGCCTCGTCCCTCTACTTCAAAACTCAATATGTGAAGTAAAATGAATGCTTGTCATAATAGTGTAGAATCAAAGAAATCGTAGCACGATTCTTCACGAAATACTTGTTATCAACTGCTGGTATTGGAAATAGAAAACATATTCCTTATGCAAATCCACTTAGCCTATGCAAAGCAACGAATGAATCGATTAACGTTTATCGCAACGATACGGCTAAGTAAGCAAAACGGTCATTGGACAACTTGTCGACAAGATGTAGTTTCCTCGAACGGTTGCCTAGGCCAAGGGACCGATTCGGCCCGGGAGGAACGAGGATAGCAAGCGCCAACCCTTCATCGGCGTGAGTTATGCGGGCACTTTCGCACAGGGCTCGCTACCCGACGCGAAAGGGGCATCGTCTAAGCAATGCTATAGTCCGCGATGGCTTGACATTGCCAGTGGTCTTCACACCCCTTCTTCACTGCTTAACAAGTGCACGGAACACGGGATAAAATGTGATAGTTGCTTAATGTTACACAATTTCATATGCTTGCCTCAAAACATGTTAACATGCAAATCGAGCAGGATGGTTAGAAAGATCATTGAAATAGATAGCTAACATGTTTACGAAACTTCTTGAATCAAATGCAGAGCTTGGATTTTAATTAGCCATTCGCCAGTACATGTGTTTGTGCTGATCCTCGCTCCTTGCAGGTCCCGCGAACCAGGAAGGACGCGCCAACTAGCTCGACGACGTTCGTGACTTTTGAAGCTTCGGCCGTGCGTCGAAGACTCTCTCTCTGCGACTCCCCTTTCGAAGGCTCTCGACAGTCCAAGAAAGATGACTCAGCATCCCTCCCATCCAGGTCACTGGAGTACTTGTCTATATTGAGGGATGTGTGCAATGTATGGAACGACTATCTCATCGGCACTCTTTTGTAATCGAGTCATGTTGTAGCCCGCGCGGCAATGAGTCTTGTACCGGAGTCTGTAAATGATGTTCATTATCAATAAAGAATCAAGTTCCTTTAATTATTGTGTGATTCAATTTGTCTGCGTACTCTCTTAGATCTCGTGTCTCGGATTGCCTTATGACTATGCCTTGTGCGATCGCAAATTAGGTTCGCACGGCATCACGCCCGGGGGACGACTATCGATTCGACGGAATCGGGACGTGACATAATGGTATCAGAGCACGGCTTTACGTCCTTGGCCTCCAGTGTCGAGTTCTAATCTCCAACCGTTGACCACGTGTCGATGAGAAGAGTTGTTCCATACGCTGAACCCAAGACATTTTCTGAAACTAACGAGAGTTGTCTTTCCTTTTTCCCTGCAGTTACGGGAGCTCAGGCGGAAGACGAGACGAGCGCTTCCAGCGGCTCGAGTGCTTCTAGACCCGAGCATTCCGTCAACCCAACGGGAATGACGCCTACCGTAGCCGGACCTTCCGGCGACCCGATGCAACATATGCTGCAGATGCTTGAAATGCAGCAACGTCAAAACGAGCTCCATCGTCAGCAAGCGGAAGCTCGTCAGACTCAATTTGAGAATCGGTTCGAGGCTCAATTCAAGCTGCAGCAGCAGCAGTTGAATACCCTCCAGCAGATCGTACAGTCGGTCGTGGGCAACAACAACAATTCAACGATGACGCCTGCCGTGACCCAGCCTGCGGTTCGATCCAACGAAACCGAACCAGAGGTGCCCGTGCTCTCACCTGCCGCACCGAGAAGTTCTAACTTCGACGTATCAAAATTCACGAAAAGCTGCCGCACTTCCTTCAATGGCACAGAAGATCCCCTCCGTGGCGATCGACTGGTTGGAGGAGCTGGAAGACAAGTTCGAGCTTCTGGGTGTCGAGGACTCGAAGAAAGTCACGTGTGCTCAACTTTTACTTCGAATGAACGCGCACGATTGGTGGGCTGTGCAGAAGCGGGCTATTCGACGTGAAGACGAGACGGCGGCGATCTCATGGGCGACATTCAGAAATGCGTTCGAGAACGAATATCTTTCTGCAGCAGTGCGACAGGAAAAGGAAAACGAGTTCATGCAGTTGACGCAAGGGAATATGACTGTACGACAATATGCGGCCGAATTCAACAAACTGGCCAAGTTCGCTGGAGATTATCTACCTACCACTGCGAGTCGAGCTAAACGATTTGTAGTGGGCCTGCGTTCCACTATCCGTGCTCATGTCTCGGTGCCGGAATACAAAACTGTGGGCGAGGCACTCAACCACGCCATCCGTCTGGAGTCCGAGTATCCTCCTACTACTACCGGCGCTGTTAACTTTAATAACAAACGCCATAGTAATGCGGGAGGCAACAACGCACATAAGCGTCAAAATCGCGGCAACGGAGGCGGCAACCAAACGAAGGATCGAGTAGTCTGCGAGTTCTGCCACAAGGAGGGGCACTTGGCCATCGAGTGCCGATTGAAGAGCGGGGCATGTTTCGTTTGCGGCAACAAAAATTACGTCGCGAAGAACTGCCCGGAAGCTAGGCCGAACCAACGCCCCCAACAACATCAACATAACCGAGGCCAAGCACCTCGGGCTCTACCGACCGCACAACAGAATGGCCAGGACCGTCGCCCTAATGCTTAGGGCCGCGTCTACGCCATGACTCGGGACGAAGCGTTTGCATCTGATACAGTCGTGACAGGTATACTGCAATTCAATAATAAACCTGCTCGTGTATTGTTTGATTCAGGTGCCACGCATAGTTTTATATCGGCGGACTTTGCCGCCGAGCACAAATTTACCTTGACACCACTAGGCCTCGACCTCACTGTTAATGTACCGTCGGGCATGCCACTACTTGCAAACTTAGTCTGCGGAGACGGAATCATCTGTATAGGTGGTCAAAAGGTCAGTCTCGATGCGATAGTTCTAAATATTAAGGACTACGATATCATTCTGGGGATGGATTGGCTCGGTCCGTGCAACGCAACCATAGACTGCGCTGAAAAGAAGGTCACATTCCGCATACCTGGAGTGCCTGAATTCTGCTACTCGTGTGGTGAGGCGTCGCCGACCTGCATGGTGATCTCCGCAATATCTGCTCGACGGATGCTGCATTCCGGGTGCGAAGGCTATCTAGCTTCCGTTCGAGACATGCGACAGGATGGTGCAAACGCAGGTCAGACCGACGTTGTGGCAGAATTCCCCGATGTGTTCCCGGACAAGCTGTCCGGCATGCCGCCCGATCGAGAGATTTAGTTCACTATCGATACCTTCCCGACACTCGACCGATCTCGAAGACCCCGTACAGAATGGCCCCTGCAGAGCTTAAAGAACTCAAGGTGCAGTTACAAGAATTGCTCGACAAGGGATTCATCCGACCCAGCGTCTCGCCCTGGGGAGCGCCCGTGCTGTTTGTCAAGAAGAAGGATGGCTCTATGCGTCTTTGTATCGACTACCGCGAGCTGAACAAAGCCACCGTCCGGAACAAATACCCCATGTCCCGTATAGACGATCTGTTTGATCAGCTTCAAGGAGCCACGGTGTTTACTAAAATTGATCTGCGTTCGGGTTACCATCAACTCAAGATCAAGCCGGACGATGTGCCGAAGTCTGCCTTCCGCACTCGATACGGCCATTACGAGTTCCTGGTAATGCCGTTCGGCCTAACGAATGCCCCTGCCGCTTTCATGGATTTAATTAATCGAGTGTTTCGACCATTCCTCGACAAGTTCGTAGTAGTCTTTATCGACGATATACTCGTCTACTCGAAGAATAGGCAGCAACACACTGAGCATCTGCGGACCGTGCTTCAGACCCTTCGAGAAAATCAACTATACGCGAAGCGAAGCAAATGTGAATTCTGGCTTAGCAGCGTCGCATTCCTCGGACACATCATGTCTGCTGAAGGCATTGCGGTCGACCCAAAGAAAGTTGAAGCCGTTGTCGATTGGAAACGGCCAGCGTCCGTCGGCGAGATTCGACGTTTCCTTGGCCTAGCGGGATACTACCGACGCTTCGTGAAAGACTTCGCGAAGATCGCATCGCCTCTGACTCGTCTCACCCAAAAAGGAGTCGTATTTGACTGGTCAGACGACTGCGAAGCTTCATTCCAAGAATTAAAGCAACGGCTCGTCTCGGCCCCGATACTCGCACTTCCAGAAGGGACTGAGGGTTTCCAGATATTCAGCGACGCGTCCGGTCAGGGCTTGGGATGTGTGCTGATGCAGCGGAACAAGGTGATATCTTTTGCTTCCCGACAGCTAAAGCCGCACGAGAAAAATTATCCCACGCATGACCTGGAGTTAGCGGCGATTGTGTTTGCGTTGAAATTGTGGCGTCACTACCTCTATGGCGTGGCGTGCACGATCTACACCGATCACAAGAGCCTCAAGTATCTACTTACGCAGAGGGAACTGAACTTGCGGCAGAGGCGCTGGCTTGAACTAATCAAAGATTATGACTTGACTATCGACTATACGCCGGGAAAGGGAAATGTTGTGGCGGACGCCTTGAGTCGGAAGTACATTGCCTCGTTATCCATCGACCCCAGACTGCTACATGACCTAGAAGAGATGGGCATCGAGCTCCGAGTCAGATTTCGGAATGTGCAGTTGGCAAAGTTGCAGTTAGAGCCGAGCTTGCTTGATAAGATCAAGACCGCTCAGACAGACGATCCATACCTGAAGAAAGTACGAGAGCTAATCTCGACGGGCAGGACGACCGACTTTACGGAAGACGAAACCGGCGTGCTTCGATTGAAGGGTAGGCTATGCGTTCCGGACAATTCAGAACTCAGAAAGGAAATCCTGTCGGAGGCGCACTATGCGAAATACACCTTGCATCCCGGTAGCACGAAGATGTACAAGGACCTCCGCACAAACTTCTGGTGGCACGGGATGAAAAGAGATGTGGCACTCTTCGTGTCGCAATGCATGGCCTGTCAGCAGGTGAAAGCTGAGCACCAAAGACCGGGCGGGGAGATGCAGAATCTGGCGATTCCAGAATGGAAGTGGCAACACGTGTGCATGGATTTCATTGTTGGTCTGCCGAAGACGCCGCGGGGAAATGATGCTATCTGGGTCATCGTCGATCGATTAACCAAGTCAGCATATTTTATTGCCATCAAAGTTACTTGGAGCGTTGATCGCCTGGCGCAGATATATCTTGATGAGATAGTACGGCTGCACGGAGTTCCAGTATCCATCGTCTCTGATCGGGATTCACGGTTC
Source organism: Iris pallida (assembly GCA_029216955.1). NCBI lineage: Eukaryota > Viridiplantae > Streptophyta > Magnoliopsida > Asparagales > Iridaceae > Iris > Iris pallida. The sequence goes on from JANAVB010010200.1 coordinate 285,316, forward strand.
ATGTCGCGATTTTGGAGTAGCCTTCAGTCGGCGCTGAGTACCAAGTTGCAGTTCAGCTTAGCTTACCATCCTCAGACCGACGACCAAACGGAGCGCGTCAATCATATTCTCGAAGACATGCTACGACTCTGCGCAATTGACTTCAAATCAAGCTGGGACAATCATCTACCGCTGGCCGAATTTGCATACAACAATAGCTATCAATCCAGCATTCAAATGGCGCCGTATGAAGCCTTGTACGGGCGCAAGTGCCGATCATCCATTTGCTGGGACGAAGTCGGAGAGCGGCAGATTCTCGGTCCAGAACTGGTTGAACAGACCGTGCAGAAGATTCGGCTCATTCGGAAAAGATTAAAGACCGCACAGAGTCGTCAGAAAAGCTATGCGGATGTTCATCGTCGCCCCCTCGAGTTTCAAGTAGGCGATTACGTGTTTCTCAAAGTGTCGCCCATGCGGGGAGTTACTCAGTTCGGCGCGAAGGGAAAATTGAGTCCAAGATTCGTTGGGCCGTTCGAAATACTCGAGCGGGTCGCCCCAGTGGCCAATAAAATTGCCTTACCGCCGGCACTTGAAGGTGTACACAATGTCTTCCATGTCTCTCAACTGCGGAAGTATGTGCACGACCCGAGCCACGTGGTAGATTTTGGCCAGCTGGAGCTAAAGTCCGACCTATCCTACGTCGAAGAGCCAGTTCAAATCATAGAACGCAAGGATAAGCTGCTGCGCAATCGAGCGATCCCTCTCGTCCGCGTCCTCTGGAGGAACCATTCGGTCGAAGAGTCGACGTGGGAGCTTGAATCGGAAATGAAGGAGAAATTTTCTTCGTTATTCTCGTAGAGGTAGGTTCTATCTTTAAGTTTCGATGACGAAACTTTTTATTAGTTGGTTATGGTGTAGTGCCCCGTCCCTACATCGTGCCCCGTCTCCGTCCACGGGGTGCGCGAGAAAGGAACACTGTCGCTATCGATTCGGTCGGGACCGATAGGTCGGAATCGGCCGAGTCGATCGAACGGGAACGATTGAATTAAGATCCATTCCACGTTATGGAATGGCTTCTTCGGAACCAAGTCCCATATTCAGCGGGTTGCACCTCGAGGATTGGCTCTGCGGCTGAGTCGGGAGAGACCTCCCGTTGCTCTGGTTTTCATGCCGCACTTGATTTGGCTTTGGCTTTCGTTTTCGTGAATGCGCTTTTCGTGAATGTTTTCGATGGGTTTTCGTGACGCGTTTTCGAGCTCGCATTCATATCGAAATTCCTTGAAATACACAGTGTTCTAATCAGTTGCTTATGCGATTGCAGGTGATCGCGTAGACGACGACAGCGCAGCCAACCGGTCGCTCGCTTGAAGCAAGCCTAGGCGAGTGGCTGACCTCCTTCGCCTCGTCCCTCTACTTCAAAACTCAATATGTGAAGTAAAATGAATGCTTGTCATAATAGTGTAGAATCAAAGAAATCGTAGCACGATTCTTCACGAAACACTTGTTATCAACTGCTCGTATTGGAAATAGAAAACATGTTCCTTATGCAAATCCACTTAGCCTATGCAAAGCAACGAATGAATCGATTAACGTTTATCGCAACGATACAGCTAAGTAAGCAAAACGGTCATTGGACAACTTGTCGACAAGGTGTAGTTTTTTCGAACGGTTGCCTAGGCCAAGGGACCGATTCGGCCCGGGAGGAACGAGGATAGCAAGCGCCAACCCTTCATCGGCGTGAGTTATGCGGGCACTTTCGCACAGGGCTCGCTACCCGACGCGAAAGGGGCATCGTCTAACCAATGCTATAGTCCGCGATGGCTTGACATTGCCAGTGGTCTTCACACCCCTTCTTCACTGCTTAACAAGTGCACGGAACACGGGATAAAATGTGATAGTTGCTTAATGTTACACAATTTCATATGCTTGCCTCAAAACATGTTAACATGCAAATCGAGCAGGATGGTTAGAAAGATCATTGAAATAGCTAGCTAACATGTTTACGAAACTTCTTGAATCAAATGCAGAACTTGGATTTTAATTAGCCATTCGCCAGTACATGTGTTTGTGCTGATCCTCGCTCCTTGCAGGTCCCGCGAACCAGGAAGGACGCACCAACTAGCTCGGCGACGTTCGTGACTTTCGAAGCTTCGACCGTGCGTCGAAGACTCTCTCTGCGACTCCCCTTTCGAAGGCTCTCGACAGTCCAAGGAAGATGACTCAGCGTCCCTCCCATCCAGGTCACTGGAGTACTTGTCTATATTGAGAAATGTGTGCAATGTATGTAACGACTATCTCATCGGCACTCTTTTGTAATCGAGTCATGTTGTAGCCCGCGCGGCAATGAGTCTTGTACCGGAGTCTGTAAATGATGTTCATTATCAATAAAGAATCAAGTTCCTTTAATTATTGTGTGATTCAATTTGTCAGCGTACTCTCTTAGATCTCGTGTCTCGAATTGCCTTATGACTATGCCTTGTGCGATCGCAAATTAGGTTCGCACGGCATCACGTCCGGGGGACGACTATCGATTCGACGGAATCGGGGCGAGACAATGCCCTCCCTGGTCGACGGTGGTGCCCCCCCAGGCGTCGGGGGGTGTCGGGAGCAAAGGCGGGGGGGTCAGGCGGACCCCCCGGAGCGGCAGCGAACGGCAGCGCACCCTCCCCCCAGGCGGTTGGGGAGGGGGGGCGGGGCGGGATCAAATAGAGGGGGTCGGGCGGACCCCCCGGAGCAGCGGCGTGCGACGAAGCCCCCCCAGGCGGTGGGGGGGAGGCGGGAGCAATGATGGGGGGGGTCGGGCAGACCCCCCGGGCCAGCGTCGTGCGGCGGATACCCCCCTACGGCGGCGGCAGGGTTGGTTTCGGTGTCGGAAGGGGATCGGATCCTGCGGGGTGGCTCAAATGCCCCTAACTTCGAATTCGGAGCAGGATCTGAATCTCAGGAGAGCCAGATGGAGGGACGAGGTTGGACGACGGTTACGCGTCGCCGTGTGGCGAAGACCGGGAGAAAGGTAGGAGGACAGGGACATGTTAGGGATCGACATCCTGCTGATAGGCGACAGGGCGGGTCAGGGGTGCGGCCATCGGCCCGTGGCCCTGTGGTGTCTGCAGGGAGGTTGGTGGGCTGGCGGCCAAAGGCGACCGCGGCGGATAAGGGGAAGAGTAAGGTGGTCGATCTCGGTGATCAGGAGCATCGGTCTCACCTCCCGGAGGGGGTCCCCAGGCCAAAGGGGGCGAATACACGGCCGGCTGGAAGGTCTTGGGCAGACATCTGCAAACCTGGGGGGCTGAAAACTCCCACTTCGATGGAGTACGTGCCGCCAATCAAGGCAGGGAAGAGTTTCCGGGCCTCGTTCCCTGCGGAGGAGATAGAGAAGGTGACAGCATACTGGGAGAACACTCTGGTTTTGTACGTCCTAGGCAACAAGTCGTTCTACGGACGGATCTGGGGTTATGCAGCGCGGGTCTGGCAGCCTAAGAGGAGTATGGAGTTCTTTGGCCGCTATAACGGCTTCTATTATGTGAAGTTCGGACTTGTGGAGGATGTCGCTAGGATCCTACAGGGCGGTCCCTGGACGTTCGACGGCAGGCTTATCATTCTAAAGGAATGGACCCCGGAGCTTCGATGTGAGAGGGAAGGTCTGAATGCCATACCTGTATGGATTCGCTTCCCTGAGTTCCCTGTCCGATTTTGGAGTATATCATTGCTGATGCGTCTGACGAGCTTGGTGGGCACCCCGATCAAGGCGGATGAAGCTACTGCCTTTCGATCGAGGTTGATGTACGCCAGAATTTTTGTGGAGATTCGGGCTGGGGGGGAGCTACCGAAGGTGGTGGAATATGAGATTCCTTCTGGAGAGGTGCTTACCCAGAAGGTGGAATACGAATGGGTCCCACCTACCTGTTCACGTTGTTCCTGTTTCGGGCATCTGACCAGTGCTTGTTCGGCGGTAGGATCTCAGGTGGAGCCTACTGTTCCCCTGAGTGAGGCTCCAGACTCACCCTGTGACATAGATTTCAGAGTTGACAGTGGAGAGGAGGTCTTGGTGGGATAGGATATTCATCCAATGAGTGAGGGTGGGATGAGCCTCATTGTCTCTACTCAGCTTGCTCCCACGAGTGGGGCGTTGTCCACTTGTCCAGGACAGAGTAGTATAGTTACTAGAGGCATGGTGGCGTCGGAGATCGAGGCGCGAGGGGGTGGCGGATCGGCTGCGGGGCAGGTTTACTGTAGAAAGAGACGTGCTGTCGGGCCGCTGAGTGACGGCCCCTCCAGGGAGGGAGGGCATCCTACTGACAGAGAGGAGGCGGTGTGTGTTGACAATCCTGCCTGGACGTTGGTGCTCTCTCAGGTCGTTTCCCAGCAGGCCATTCCGACTGGGATGGAGGAGGATCTTTTAGCGACGGATGTGGCGCATTTCCCATGTGCAGATTCGGGTGTTTCCCAGGGGACCCATCCTCTCATTAATTAATGGCTATTATCGTCTGGAATATGAGGGAGACGTGTTCGCTAGGGTGGTGGAGAGAGATTTGTGGGGTACTGCTCAGAGAGAAATGTGACATCTTTGTTCTATTAGAAACCAAGATTAAAGGTGAAAAGACTCTTGCTCGGCGGACCCCATCCCATTGGGCCCAACTGCACAACCTGGCTCTGTGTGACATGGCCAGGATCTGGGTTAGATGGAACTCGAAGAGCTGGGATGAAGACTTGATCTTGATGACGGAGCAGTTGATTGCCATCTCCTTCTCGAACAAGGGTGGCTTTCGGTTCTTACTGGGGACGGTCTACGGCCACAACGACAGACGAAGAAGGAAGTCCCTGTGGAGCGACATCTCCCGTGTCGCAGCTGCTGTAGATTCGTCGTCCCTCCCTCTTCTTATGATCGGGGACTTCAATGCCCTTCTGCATCGAGGGGAGAAGGTGGGCGGTCGTCCAATTCCAGACTCTATCCTATATAATTTTCAGAGATGCCTCCTCCAGGCGGGGCTCCAGGGATTCTCGCTCAGGCTTCATCTGGACTTGGCATAACAAAGCGATCCGGAACAGGGTTGCGTGCCAGCTTGATCGAGCTCTGGGTAATGGAGAATGGTTCCGACATTTCCCCAACACTTCGGCGGAGGGCCTGGCTGCTGGGACGAGCGATCATTCCCCCATCCGAGTTGGCTTCACTTCTCGGTCTCCTGGGAAGTCCCGTCCTTTTAGGTACAACAACAGTTGGTATCTCTCAGAGGGCTACCTGGAGGCTGTCTCAGAGGGGCTTACTAGTGGACAGGAGGGGACGGCTCAATTCCGCTTGGTACGTCATCTCAAGGCCACGAAGAAGGTTCTTCGGAGATGGGTGAAGGGGTTGCCTAAGTCTTCCTTAGAAGATAAGGAGGTGGAGTTGCGGACTATCCAGCAAGACATGCAAGCTGACATGCTCAATGGGGACCTGGCGACAAGAGAGAAGGAGCTGATCGAAGAAGTCAACATCTTGCGACTGCAGAAGGAGATTAGCACGGCTCAACGTGCCAAATGCTCCTGGCTCAAGGACGGCGACCGTTGCTCCAAGTTCTTCTATAATGTCATCCGGACCAGACAGCATAGGAATCACATCTCCCAGCTTTTGGATGTAGATGGCAATCTTGTGGGGGAGCCGGCTGCGATCCAGGGCGAGGCGGTTATGTACTACTCTGAGCTATATTTTCAGACTGACTACCTGTCTATGTTCCCAGAGATAGTTACGAAAAGATTGGTGACTCCGTATGGAAATAGCATTCTTCTTGCCCCTATTACTTTGGAGGAGGTGGAAGCTATTGTCAAGTTGGCGGATCCCAACAAGGCTCCCGGACCGAATGGTTTTAGCAGTGGGTTCTACAAACGCCACTGGGACACTCGGAAGCATCAGGTCTTGGAGGTGGGACATGAATTCTTCACCAAAAGGAAGCTACTGAAAGAGCTGAACCACACCTCCTGACCTTGGTGCCTAAGGAGGAAGTGACAGCGCTGGCGGACTTCAGACCTATTGCGTGCTGTAATTATCTTTATAAGAGAATTACGCACCTTATGTGCCGGCGGATGGAGGGGATCATGCAGGACTTGGTATCTCCGAACCAGGCTGCGTTTATCAAGGGGAGGTCGATTGTTGAGCACAGCCTCCTGGCTCATGAGATAGTAAGGGGCTTTAGCAAACCCGGAGGGGAGAAGGCATGCGTGAAATTGGACCTGTGGAAGGCGTATGACATGGTCAACCGAGACATCCTCTGCCATATGATGTCCGTCATAGATTTTGGGGACCACTGGGTTGCACTGATCCGGGAGTACATCACGTCCCCCACTTTCTCTGTCCTTATCCAGGACATTCCCTATGGGTACTTTCAGAGCAATCGTAGGCTTAGGCAAGGTGACCCCCTGTCTCTTTACCTGTTCGCGCTTGTTATGGAATACTTCACTTGCCTGATGGATTTAGCAGTGCACCGAGGGAGGCTGGTCCCATTGTTCCGGAGGGTGGATCCCCCAGTCACCCACCTCATATATGCTGATGATCTCTTGGTGTTCATCCAGCCATCGACGGAGGGTATGCAGACGCTTGCAGAGATTATGGGAGAGTTACATTTCCTCTCGGGCCTTCAGTTGAACAGGAAGAAGAGCCGGGTGTACTTCAGCTCCCTAGGTCCCCAGAAGGAGGAGCGGGCTGACGTGATGGGTATCGAGAGGAGTGATCTTCCGGTGCGCTACTTAGAAGTACCTCTCACGGTCCACTATGCGCGGGATCAGAACTGCCATAGTTTGGTGGAGTACGCCCAGAGGAGAGTAGAAGGTTGGCAAGCCGCTGGATTGTCATTTGGAGGACGCATCGAGCTGGTCAGATCGGTGATTACGGCTGTAGCTCATTTCTGGCTGCAATCCATCCTCCTTCCTATTGCCACTGTTAGGAAAGTGGATCGGATCTGTGCAGATTTCATTTGGCGGGGGGTATGCATGCGATCTCCTGGGAGCAGCTATGTCGTCCCAGGAAGGAGGGAGGAGTGGGGCTTAGGCCGTTGCTGGAGATTAGGGAGGCCTTCGTGCTTATGCTGGCATGGAGATTCATCAGCGGGAGGTCTCTCTGAGCTGACTGGATGCATAGCAGATACGTGAAGCAGGACAACTTTTGGACGTGTCCTACTGACAACAATCACTCTGTCACGTTCAAGAATGTCTTGAGACACAGAAGGATTCTTAAATCTGCTATCAGGAAGGTCATGAAGGATGGGTCTGGAACGGACCTCTGGCAGGACCCTTGGATAGATCGACGCTCGCTATTGGACATCAGGGGGGCCCAGACACATCAGGAGGACAGGTGGGGTCTGACGTGTAGTCGGATCATTCGCGACGGGAAGTGGAGGCCGGAGTCTTATCGATTTACCGTGGAGCTGGGTGGGATCATTAGTACTATTGCCATTGATCCGGACTACCTGCTGATCGGTGGATTTGGAAGCCGACTGGAGGGTCTCCGGAAACTGGGGAGTTCTAATTCCGGAGTTGCTACAATCTCATCCGGCGCACCTTTCCTCAGAGTTCTGACTACGAGTTCGTATGGTGCAAGGGTCTGGTCAGGAAGATGCAGTTTTGTATCTACAAGCTTCTTCTGGGTCGTCTTTTGACTAGGGATCGTTTGAGTTCATTTGGAGTGTCGGTCCCAGATCCCAAGTGTGTGCTTTGCAGTCTGGAGGAAGAATCTATTAGACACATCTTCTTCGAGTGTGACCTGACTTGACAGATCTAGAAGGAGCAGAGTAGAGTGTTGGGAGGATGCGACTCCGGGAAGGGTATTGGGGACATCATCACGGTGATCCGGAATAGTAGAGGTCGAGGGGAGGACTGGTTCCGGACCGCCAGAGTTCGTCTGGCTGCTTCGGTCTGGCATGTCTGGCGGGAGCGAAACCGTCGGATATTTGAGGGACTGGTCACCCCTCCGGTGGGCATCCTACATAACATCGAATTTGATGTAAATGCTATGGGGATTTGAAGAGTGGGAGTCCCACTTTGATTGTATGTTGTACGATTATTGCATTGCTTTGGAATAAAATTTACCCTTTTTCCAATATATATATATATATATATATATATATATATATATATAATTTTATTGCTACTTAATAACATATTACATCTTCTCAATTACATCATGTTAACTACATCATATTCTATGTTGTGCAGGATCCCTACGGGAGTCGTATTCAGCCCTTCGAATATGCGACAATTTTATCCTCTCCAAATTTGACAAACAGTCTTCGATAGTCGAATCTGAGCATTTTTAAACCATCGGGCCCCTCGTCCCCTGCGAGTGGAGATGTTGTCCAACTTTGTACTCATTTTTGTCTGTGGATGCGGTTAACTCTAGCTTTTTTTCAGTATTGCCCAAATATTTCAAGAAAATTATATTCAAAGAATAAATGTTGAATGGATTCCCTTTCTTGTTGGCAGAACCGGCAACCTTGTTCTTGAATCTGAACCCCGAACCTAACAAGTTTGTCCAACGTTAGCAATCTACCCTATAAGACTTTATACATGATATTCTTCATTTTGCTTGTGATGCCTTGCATCCAAATGAACTCCTCATAGGGAGTCTTAGGATTTGTTGACCACAACTGTTCGTATGCTAATTGAAACTCGAACCTGGCCGAGGACGCATCCATCCAAGCCCAGTGGTCTGGAGCGCTACTCCGGTCGATAGGAATACCGACTGTCATTAGCTAGTAGTCGGTCGACCGGATGGTCCTCCACCCTCCATTCCCCCTATTGTATCAGACAACTGACATGTTCATCACGGCCTATCAACACGATGGTCTGCCACCCCAGTCTTTGTATAATACTCTGTTGACGCAGCCATGGATCGAACCACAAATTTGTATCCATACCATTGCAAATGACCCGAGTCAGCACTGTTGATATTTTTCCTCTATAATGCAGTAGAGTCTTGTATATAAAAGAATAGTTATTGTTGATGAACCCAAAAAATCGAGTCCTTTAAGTACCTATTGCGCATCCACTTGGCCCATCTTCCCTCCAAAAAGTTCCACGTCACCTTCAACACAGCGATATCGTACAACCTATATATATGGCTGCTCCTGGAGACACATGATCTCTCCATTTGGTGGTGCTCTAGGGCATCTGACCTCTCGACGTCGCCCCTTCTCTAGGGCTCGCGACTGTCCCCTCTACCCCTGATGATGGTGTCCTGGTTCCTTTGGAGACTTCCCGTGTTGGTTGCTCCACCATCGAGTACACACAACGGTAATGGTGGATGGCTCCACGTGTTCAGACATCGATCCAAAGTGTGGCCGAGCCTTGTTAAGGAGGCAGGAGGGTCCCACGTTCAGATCCCCCAAGTTTTGAGGAGGGAGATGGGCTTAAAGATGCCCATGCTCCTGTGGTGCGTTGAGAAGAAAAAGACAAGGGAAGAGTATGTTGGCAGACCTATACCGCAGTAGGAAGGGTAGGATTCAGAAGTCGTCGGGGTATATGGAAAATTCAAGTGAGTTACCTCGTCGCCCCCCTATAAATCTGGCTTCTCAAGTATTTTTCAGAGACAAACCTCTCTCTGGGGCTTAGATCTGCTCTCTTTCCCTGGTTGTGGTGGACTTGAGACTTTATTTCAAAGAGCCTCAAGTCGTGGACGGAGTTCGTAGTGTTGACATCTCCGCCGAGGATGAAGAAATTTCGGGGATATAGTGGAAGACCACTTTAGTGTTATACGTGGTCGGGCAAAGGCCATTGTGCCCTGCTATTGCGGCCTTCATTCGCAGCATCTGGATGCCTGTGGGCATCGTCGAAGTATTCTTCCGGAAGAATATCTTCGTTTTTGTATGATTCGCCCTTGAATGGGACCTTTATGTTGTGTCAGATGGTGGCCCATAAATGTTCGACAAGCGGTTCGTCATTACCAAGCGATGGGCTCCTTCGATTTTATTGGAAAGGGACCTCTTGATGTCTAGTCCCGTATTGGTCCATCTTCTGAAATTTTCTCTAGTTGTAGAATGAGCCATCCATTCGTAAGATCGCCAACATCATTGGTATCTCAATCTGCATGGACACTGCTATGGCTCACCACAAACGCTTGGTTTTTGTCCGTGTGCTGATTGAGATCACCGTTTGTCGTGCTCTCCCGACCTCTGTCCCTATCCAACTTTTTGATGGGCAGGGGTTTGAGCAACTGGTCCATTTCGAATGGACACCGCCGTCGTGCACTGCTTGTCGTTGTATTAGGCAGATAGAGGAAGCGTGTCCAGCCCAATCTAGTGGAGGACTTAGAGAGGAACTCATATAGACTCTGCATAATTGTGAAGTATCTGAACCTGCCCACTTGCCTATGGACTCGACACATAGCCTGTGCACTCAGACGTGCTCCCCGGATCGTATGGATCACCTTGGCCGAGTCGAGACCATAGTCAACCCTATCTCCGAGGCCTCTTCCCTTGTCCACTTTCCTAATGTAGGTAAGGAATCGGGGAGACGGTAAGACGATGGTTAGACTACAAGTGCAAAACTCTGGACTGCTAACCCAATTGTGAGAGACCTGTATACCCCTTTCAAGATCACCATTAAGTCCTCTTATGGCCATAGAGGAGGCGCATCTTTATGCATATACATTGTTAATAAGGGAGTGGAGCCTCCTTCGAGGGTTGATGTGCAACCCTCCTTCAAAGATTGGAACCCGACTGAAAGCTGCACTGAGACTTCCGCTGATAAAGCCGCTGATAGGGAGGAAAAGATATCTAATGCTCAAAGGGATGACCTCCAGCTGACAAGAAAATAAATGAAAGGTGGCTCCAACTTCTTAAACAAGAGGATTACGAGATGAAACATGAGAAACTAGAAACGTCAAGACGAAGGGCCAGAAGGAAGATGCATAGTGCTAGTCCCAAGCTGAGGGTCAGCACTAGGATCACCAAAGGCTAGACGAGTAGACTTATATGAGCAGTAGTGTAAGGTGGGGTTCGGATGGGTCGTTTTGTGTTTCTCAAGTGTTGAAATGTTTGAGTCCCAACACTTCTTGTACTTTGCTTCTTTTTTATTAATATATTTATCTTTTCATATATATATATATATATATATATATATATATATATATATATATTGGCAAATAAGAATCTTATAAACGGCCCAAATAGGCAAAAAGGCCCAAGCCGGCCACGGGCTACAAAATGGGATGGACAACCCGCAAATACAAAACCAAAAGAAAAGTGAGAGATGATGATTGCAGCAGCAACTCAACTCAACAAAACGCCACAAATACAAAACCAAAAGAAAAGTGAGAGATGCGGATTGCAGCAGCAACTCAACTCAACAAAACGCCAAGACAGAGAAGAGAGTAATGCGGCTCAACCGATCCAGTCTCCTCGGCGACATTTGAGAACAGAGGAGGGGGGTAGGGGGAGGGGGGGAGGGGGGCGTACGGTCAGGAGAAGAGGGTGCGACGGGCCTCGTCTCGTTCCACCGGCGGCTATCACGCCCACCCGCAACGGAGATCATCCCACGCCGACACGGAGCTTCGCTTTCTCGAGTTGGCGGAGCAGTTCTCGCGAAAGGAGAGTGTCCGAGAGGGAAGAGCCTTCGTAACGGTGTTTGTTCCTGTTTTTTCAAAGAACCCAAACGAGAGCTGCGATGAGGGTGATCTGAGGGATGTGGTCGGGACGGTTGGAAGCCTCGACGACGAGCTGCTGAATAGACTCCGAGGATCCCCGAGTGCGAATGGAGGAGCCAATGTTGTTGATGGCCGCCCAAGCCGTCTCAGCCGAGCCTCCTGCAGTGAATAAGTGGGGGATGGATTCCTCCTCCTGCTCGCAGCAGTGGCATTTGGACGCCAGCGAGAATCCCAGCCCGCGAATCACATCTTCTGTCGGAATCTTCTCGAGCAGGACTCGCCACAGTAGGATAGACCATTTCAGGGGGATGGAGTGCGGCCAAACCTTGGCGAGTACAGGGTGATCCGGCCGCATAGTACGAGTCGCCTCCCATGCCGATGCTGTGGAGAAGCCTCCATGCGACGACATGGTCCAACTGAAGTGATCCCTGTCGTTCGAGATGTGAATAGAGCTAGCCGATGGCGAATCCGCAATAAATGGGCCGTATAGCAGCCTGATGTGCTCCGTGTCCCAACCCTCAGTGTTGCTCCAGAGTTCTCTGATCCGCACATCACCTCCCTCTGCACGTAGCCTGCGAAGCCTCCCAAGACCTGACCAATTTTCTGCGGATGCTTCCGTTTCTCCATCGCCCAGTTGAAAACGAATGAATCTCTCCCCCAAATCGCAGTGGCGCAAAAGCCTATGCCAGACGTGGGATGTGTCACTGTAGGCGAATGCGGCCGACGGGTGGACGCGAGAAAAATAGCGAGCCTTCATATACTCGCACCACAGGGATTGCCCCGTTCGCAATTTCCACCATAGTTTGACAGTGAAAGCGTCCACCATCTCAGTTAGCGGGCGAATGCCAAGGCCGCCCTCGCGAGTCGGTTTCGCAATGGTACTCCAACTCGCCCACCGCCGACGATGGATCCCCCGCTTATGCCCCCAGAAGAAACTGAAAAATAGCTTCTCGATGAGGCGCAAGACACACTTCAGGGGGTCGCAGGCGGACAAGGTATATAGGGGGATCGAGCAGAGGACGTACTTGAGGAGCACGAGCTTGCCACCGGGCGATAACAGATTGTTGTGCCAGCCTTCGATTTTGCTACGGATCTTCAGAATGAAGGGGTCGAAAAGTGAGGCTTTACGACGTCCGTAAGAAAGGCGGCATTCCAAGTAGATTAATGGAGGGCGCTGAACCGTGAACCCCGAAATACTGGCCAGCTCCGACACTCGCGCCGCGGTGGTGGACTCGTGCACGAAGATGCAGCTCTTCGCGGCATTGATTTTCTAGCCAGAAGTGATCTCGTATTGCTTCAGGGTCTTGATGACGTTGCGGATAGCACGCTTGTCACCCGAAGAGAAGAGGAGAAGGTCGTCGGCGAAAGCCAGGTGAGATACGATCGGACATCCGCTGGTGGTACGGTATCGTTGAAAGCTCGGTACGGAAGCCATGCGATTAAGATTGCGACTCAGGACCTCGGCGGCGAGGATGAAGATGGATGAAGACAGGGATCTCCCTGTCGGATGCTGCGTTGCGGTTTGATGTATCCCACTGAGATGCCGTTGATAAGGGGGGAGAGCCAGGAGTCAGCTATCGATCGCCAAATAATATCGATCCAGCGCTCCGAAAATCCGAATCGACGAAGGACCCAAATGAGGAATTGCCAGTCGATACAACATATGCTTTCTCCATATCGATCTTGATGGCCACGTTGCCTCCGCGGTTTTTGAAACCCATGCCACTGACAAGCTCCTGAGCGAGCATGATGTTGTCGACAATATCCCGTCCCTGAACGAATCCGTTTTGCTCCTCGGACACCAACCTGGGGAGAAAAGCGGCCAATCGATTGGCGATGATGCGAGAGATCGACTTGTTGACAAAATTGCATAGACTTATATGACGGTAGTCGGAGAATGACGTCGGATTAGTGGACTTGGGGATGAGGACGAGGAGGGTGTTGGCAATGTCGCGGGGGTAACGGGCCCCTTCGAGGAAGACGTTGACAGCTTCCTTGAGATCGTGCTTAATGATCTCCCAAACAGTAGAGAAGAAAAGGCCGGTGAAACCGTCTGTTCCCGACGCGCTGTCCGATTGAAGCGCCTTAGTAGCTTCAAGAATCTCTGCTTCAGAGGCGGAGCAGCAAAGTTGGGCGTTGTTGTCCGCTGTGATGAGGCTGGGGATAACATCCAGCGTGCGATCGTCTTTAACAATGGGCTCTTTGAGAAAGATGGTGGAGAAGTGCTCAAGAGCCGTAGCATTGACAGCATTTTGGTTACTGATTGGCCTACCATTTCCGTCATTGATGGAATGGATGAAAAGTCTGCTACGTTTGTGGCGAACACAAGCATGAAAAAATGTCGAGTTTTGGTCACCATGGAGATCCCATTTGAGCCTAGCCTTTTGCCTCAAGAAAGCAGTTTCAACATCGACGCGTTGTTGGAGCCGAACTTTGGCGTTGTTCATCGTGGAGAGATTGGGGATGGAGGCAGACTCGGCATACGCCTGTTCGGCTTGAGCTGTGTCGGCCTCGGCTTTTCGAACTTCCTCAAAAACGTTACCAAATGTGAGCCTGCTCCAGTGGGAAAGTGCGTAGCCGACCGATTTAAGCTTACTGGCGAAGTTGATTAGGGGGCACAGGTGGTGAAATTCGCCCCAAGCTCTGCGAACCACCGACACATACTCGGGATGTTTGGGCCAGAAGTATTGAAATTTAAACGATTTGTTGGGCTTGGGGGCCGACGTGGTGATCTCCAGCAGTTGGGGTGAATGATCGGACTCGCCGCTGCTAAGGTGGTTGGATATAACCCTGTGGCTAACATCGAGCAAGGCTTGATTGATCAAAATGTGGTCGAGGCGAGATTGTTGAAAGTCGTTGCCGACACGGCCGTTGCTCCACGTGAACTTCTGACCCGTAAAAGGCACAGGGATGAGATTTGTTTTGAAGATGAAGTGATTGAAATCCATCATCGATCCAGTATCCGGCGCAATCCCACCAATGCGCTCGTCGGACGAGATGATGGCGTTGAAGTCGCCGACATAGATCCATAGAAGATTAGGGGAATCGGTATAGAGCTGAGTGAGGTGTTCCCAGAGAATCCTCCATTTCTTTTTTGTATTGCCGCCGTGGACGATGGAGAGAATGGCGGGGCTGTGCATCGACGGGTGGCTGAATTGGATGGATATACTTTGTTCGAAGCTAGTCAAACAACACGACGATATTTTTCGCTCGTAAAAAATCCAAATGTCGGAGCCTCGCTGAATGGCTGATTCAAAGCCGAGCAAGATCCTGAACTGCTCAACCTTCTTAGCGGCGACTTTAGCTTCAATAATGGCGAGCATGGAAAGTTGGAAACCTTGTGAAGTTTCTTGAGGCACTTGATACGGTTGAGGGTGTCGATGCCGGCGATACCCCTAGCATTCCAAATAAGAATGCTAATCATGAAGATGGTTGTGAAGGGTGTGGGTGGCTTTCGTCGCAGTTGTCGAAGACTTCTGCGCCTTAGCCGCTTTGGATTTTTTGTTGTGCTGGATATTCTTCTTGCGATGATGCCGTGGCGAGGGGGGACATATATGGAATTTCTACGATGAATAGGAGTGAAGGGGATTTGTCCTTCACCATCTGTTGAGAGGTCGCGAAGGGCGTCCCAGACTGAGGAGGAGGGAAGGAGACGACCATAAAGGGAGGAGGCGCGGCCAATCGCTTGGGCTGCCGCTGAGGATGTAGGGGGAGATAGAGGAGAGGGGAGCGTGGGAGGGTGGTGGTGGAGAGCTTTGCCATTGCGCATGTGCGGAAGCGACAGGAGAGGAGGGAGGGAGCCGCCACCATGCGAGGGGGGGGGGGGAAGGGGACTCCACCGACTGCAGGAGGGGATACGAGAGACTGGGGATGAGCTCAGCCTGGGGGTCGACAGGAGGGGGGTGGAACCGGAGTGAATGGGGAGCTGTGGCGGTTGGTATGGGATTTGTTGAAGGGAGAATCGAGTTAGAGAGGAGGTTGGGATCGGGAGGGAGGGTGTGAGCAGGTTGTTGATGAGGAGGGGGGGATGGCGTCCGAGCTAGAGCAGCCCCGCTCCGATGAAACTGGGGGTGTGGAAGCCGCCAAGGGGACATAGGGAGGGGGATCGGCCGCAGAGGGGCCTTTGAACATGTGATTCTGGCATGAGACGGCGACATGACCTTGGCGCTGACAGAGGGAACATAAGTCTGGGGGATTCTCGTAGATGATGGACTGGCAGATACTGCCCTCGACGGGGAGAATGATCCTGATGCGATCCGTGAGATGCTTGCCAATGTCAACCTCGATGAGAACTCGAGCAATGCTTGGACGTATGAGCGAAGCGGTTGCGCTATCTAATTTTCAGGGGGAGCCGATGCTCTGGGCAATCGAAAAGAGAGCTTCTTTGGCGAACAAGAACGAGGGAAGACCTGGGAATGAGACCCAAACGGGAGCAATAGCCGTGTCGCGGGAAGGGGAGAAGTCAGCCGACCATTTAAAAATGCGCATAGACACTCCAACCACGTGCCAAGTAGCTCGGAACCACAGGCAGAGAAAGTCAGCTTCGGAAGAATGGCGAATGAGCAGATGCTTAGCATCAAGCACCCCGATCGCGATGCTGCTCGCGAGACCTAGATTTGCAAAAGCCTCACGAATCCTGTCGATCGGAGGTCGAAATCTGGCAAACTTGCCGATAAGGGCGAGTTTGAAGGGCGATGCAAGAGCGGAAACCTCCTCCGCCGAGAACTCAACGGCGGGGCATCCCTCAAAAACTCTGAAATCCCACGGGGGAAGAGAAACGGGCGCGGAAGGCGAATCCAGGCAAGAGGGAGAGCCCAAAGGGGCCGAACGAGCGATTGGGAACCTCACTACATCGGCGAAAGAGCCGATCATGGGCGATGGAGAATGTGAAGGGAAGTCTGGCCAGAGCTGGACCAGGGGGAGCTGGGTTGGGGAGGGAGAGGATGAAGCAAAAGGGGCTCGACTTGGGAGGGAGAGATAGGAGCGGTGCAAAAGGGCTAGGCGAGGGAGAGGGGAGGGCGAGCGGTGCACAGGAGGAGGACGACGGTCGAGGAGGACCACCGGAGGGTTCATGGCGGCCGGCCGTAGGGCAAGCCCCCCCCCCCCCAAAAAAAAATCGCCCCCAAATCGCCAGCGGGAGCTCAGAGCACATATATATATATATATATATATTTTTTGGGATAAGGGTGAATTTATTCCTCGCATATGGCGGAAAAGGTATTAAAGTACAACATCACGACTCTCCATGCCCCAAATACTAATATTATGGGGCCATTACAGATACATCGAATTCTATATTATGTAGAATTCCAATAGGTGGGGTAGTCAAGCCCTCAAAGATACGTCTGTTCCGTTCCTTCCAGATGTGCCAAACAGACGTAGCAAGACGAACTCTGGCTCTTCTAGCCCACCCCGGATCCCGGCCTCTGTGATCTCGGATCCAGCTGAGAATGCTCCGGATGTCTCGATCCACCCCAACTCCCCCTCTCAGCTGTGCACACTGCTCAGTCCAAAACACACACACACACACACACACACACACACATATATATATATATATAGAGAGAGAGAGAATATATATATAGAGAGAGAGAAGGGATCAGGATCCTGCTATTAAGCATCCCCGAATTTCTCCGGGGTAGTAGTCGTTTGATCCGTCTTTTTGGACCGTACAGATTAGTTCGTTAACTACCCAATTTCATTCGGGGATCCCGATCCTATATATATATATGGGTCCGAATCGGGAGCCCCACGGAAGTCCCGCCCGCACCTCGTCCGTTGGATCGAGCGCCACCCCCCCCCCCCCAATCCGATGGTGCAGGGGGGGCGGGGCTCACGCGGCGGAGCTTTTGGTCCGGATTATATATATATATATATATATATATATATATATATATATATGCAGATGACCTCTAGCCTAGTGGTTAAGAGAGATGCATGCGGCCCGAGTGGTCAGGAGTTCGAATCCCAGTGGGAGCGATTCCAGAAATAATTTACCTAGTTCCAAAAAAAAAAAAAAAAAAAAAAAATATATATATATATATATATATATATATATATATATATATATATATGAGGGATCGGGATAAAAGGATAAACTTGAGGGCAATCCTCATACATTCCTTTGCTCAACTAGAAAGCTTGAAGCCCCCACATGTTCAGTATCTGAAGATTTCTCAGGTCCTGTGTTGTTGTTTTTCTGGTGCAAGCTCTTATAAGTATTCTTCACATCATCTCGTGTCCTATAACCTCCTGTATTATGGATTCAATTTGGAACACACTCCTATTCCTTGTTTGCCAGAAGTGTCAACATGTGTTGAATATGTGTCTTAGAAGAACATATATCTGGTTATTTTCCTTGGTGAAGTAAATAATCTCCTGAACTTCCCCATGAAGCTTCTATTGATTATTTTCCTGCATTAGACGTTTTCTTCTGTTCCTCACCCCATATGCTCTTTGAATATGGACCCTCAAAAAAGATGCGTCCAATTTCTTCCTCTTGAATCTGACAGAGAGTGCAAGTTTGGTTAACATTCATTCCAAATAGCAGCATTCTGTCTCTTGTGAAATGTAGTGTGAAGTCACCTGATTTTGTCAGATTTCAGTGCCACAAGTCCGCATCTCTGTCCCTGTAGATCAGTGTTTGTGTGTGTGCGCGCATACTACCAAACCATACACTAGTGTCTGCTATTTTCTATAGCTCTCCTCATGATTTGTAAGTTTTGATCCCTAATCTCATTGTTGTTTTGAATATATGCATTATTGTCAATGTGTATATCCCACATGTTCTTTCGTTTAATATCCAGTCTTTCAATCAGCCAATCAATCAGTCACTACTTGAAATAACTTTGAATCTATGAGTTTTTCAACACCCGAAGGTAGCTGCAGTACTATTGGTATAGTTTCCAATTCCCAACCATGGTGCACGGAAGCTTAGAAAGCAGGACAAAGCCAGTGGTTAGGCAGACACCCCATTGTTCGTTGTGTTGCACTGATTCAGTGGATCATCGTCATGGAGGAGGTGAGGAGCGCATGAAAGGAGGTAGACCTTTGGTGTCACCTTTGGGAGTTCATTTACCTTTAATATTTAAGAGCATAGTGCCGCCAATGGGATCCTACCCACCAATCTAGTTTTCCTAGTCTTTGTCTACAAGGTCATCAACAGTTTATATATTATATTTTCCATGTTTGCCAGAAGTGTCAACATGTGTTGAATATGTGTCTTAGAAGAACATATATCTGGTTATTTTCCTTGGTGAAGTAAATGATCTCCTGAACTTCCCCATGAAGCTTCTATTGATTATTTTCCTGCATTAGATGTTTTCTTCTGTTCCTCACCCCATATGCTCTTTGAATATGGACCCTCAAAAAAGATGCGTCCAATTTCTTCCTCTTGAATCTGACAGAGAGTGCAAGTTTGGTTAACATTCATTCCAAATAGCAGCATTCTGTCTCTTGTGAAATGTAGTGTGAAGTCACCTGATTTTGTCAGATTTCAGTGCCAGAAGTCCGCATCTCGTCCCTGTAGATCAGTGTTTATGTGTGTGCGCGCATACTACCAAACCATACACTAGTGTCTGCTATTTTCTATAGCTCTCCTCATGATTTGTAAGTTTTGATCCCTAATCTCATTGTTGTTTTGAATATATGCATTATTGTCAATGTGTATATCCCACATGTTCTTTCGTTTAATATCCAGTCTTTCAATCAGCCAATCAATCAGTCACTACTTGAAATAACTTTGAATCTATGAGTTTTTCAACACCCGAAGGTAGCCGCAGTACTATTGGTATAGTTTCCAATTCCCAACCATGGTGCACGGAAGCTTAGAAAGCAGGACAAAGCCGGTGGTTAGGCAGACACCCCATTGTTCGTTGTGTTGCACTGATTCAGTGATCATCGTCATGGAGGAGGTGAGGAGCGCATGAAAGGAGGTAGACCTTTGGTGTCACCTTTGGGAGTTCATTTACCTTTAATATTTAAGAGCATAGTGCTGCCAATGGGATCCTACCCACCAAATCTAGTTTTCCTAGTCTTTGTTACACACACAGAGGACCTGAGAAATCACTTTTTTTTTTATCTTGGGCCACTACTTGGATATCTCAGTATCTTTTCATCCTCCCTTATCTCATAGTTAGATAAAACTTTCAGATAAAGAACAAGTGAAACTCATATAGTTTTGCTGTATTAAGCCTCAGGAGGTTCAAGCACAAAAGGAGGAAATATATAATTAATAAAGCATGAGATGCAAGTAACATTCAAAGAGAGACGAGCAATACACATTACCTGGTAGTTATGAAAGCTAACAAAACTGCAATACAGTGTTACACTTCGATATAGGATGAGCAATCATTTATGTACAAATAGGAAAGTAATATAACTTTAATGCAAAAATCAACTTATGGATTTAATCAGTTGATAAGAAAGCAAGTTATCAAGAGATGCATAACTCATAAGGCAAAGAAAAAACGCACCAAGGCTATCTGCCCATTTTCATAGGAACTCATTGTTTTCTCCATGTTCGTCTTGAAGTTCCATCTTAGGACAGACATTAAAGAGCTTTCTGCCAAAACTTCCAAGTCTGGTAGTGACCTGCCCATGGACAGAGAGATGCATTTGTTGCAAAGTAGATTGTGCCAGTCAAAGTTTAAATTGAATCACATAAAATGACAAGTAGGGTCATTTTGCTCTTTGGCTTGATGGGAAAAAGCTTAAAGACAACAGCATCAACAATGGTGATTACAATGATGATAAAAGAAATGAAGGGAAACTAGATTTCCACACCAAATTTCGAGACAACAAAATAATTGTAACTACTAGAACAAGTAGAAACTAGAAACTTGATGCAACACGCGGACTATAAGATGAAACAAAAAGTTTGTTGATGAAGGATTTTCTTGCATATCACTTTTTAGTCAGTCACATAGCTTGAAGAATACAGAGAATTGATTATGATGACTATCTTTTACTTGTACACAGTCAGCAGATAATTGGAAGATAATGTGAATCCTTTACCTCATTTCTATATCTCCTGTTTGATACAGTAAAATTAGTCCACGTGTTTTCGCAGCTTTTTTCCTGAATGTTGCAGACCAGCAGCAATGTTTAACAAGATGTGTTTTCTGAATTATGTTTATACTTCCCTGCATTGCAAAAATGACACTCATTATGTGAATAAACCAAGGCAAAATTGTAAATTTGGAGCAAGAGGCTACCTCTACAACAGAGTTCAATGAGCATAACAATAATGCATCTTCACAACAAAGCAAAAGTTGTGGATCAGATAATAGCTTATTTGCTTGTGGCACAACAGAGCAACTCTGATCCTCCAGTTCTTGCGTTCTTTCACTTTCACTGTGGTCATCTTTCTTTGGGTTTTTTGGGGAATCACTTCTCATAGACTTATCATTTGGCAGGCCTTGGGGGCATTTTTCACCAGTTATTTTAGTGTCATCATTGCTTTCATCTGAATGAGCAAGTTATAAATAAAGATATTGTACTAGTTAAGTTGAGAACTAGATAATTGATTACTCCCCTTAACCATGTTAAAAGAAACTACTTGCCTATGACATACATGGAAACTGCAGCAGAATCTTTTTTGGTCGGCACTGACAGCGAGCTTATTAGTTTGCCGATTATGCTGTCAACGACAATAATGTGTGCATCCTTAGTTAAGATGACCAGCACTCTGTCTGCAGAATGTTCTGCATTGTCAGTGGTAGGTCTCTTTGGACTAGAGATTAGGGCACTGATTTGAGGGTTAGCATGAATGGCTATCGAAATCACAGGGGACCTGGCAGCAGATATTTGATCTGTACAAAACATAACGGATAATGAATTCATATCAAGCATTGCCACCTGAAACGAGGACCAAGACAGTCAGGGATACTAATAATATGTCTATAATCATCAGTTACTATTAAGTTAATAAATTCCACCTGGCCAGATTCAAATCCTACAGCAAGTTTGTCGCCACCATTTACAAAATTAAGTGTTGTAACAGGTGAATTCGTTAAAATGAAGGTTGCGATACAATTATATCCTTCTCCATGTTGAACAATGTGAACTGCAAACAGTATATGGCACAAGAAAATTGGAATTAAGATCAGTATTAATTAATAATATGAAAACAAAGGAATAAAAAGTTATAGGTGATAAGCTGCCAATAGCCATCATATTTCAATTCCAGTTCAGTGTATTCAGTATCAACATGTTCCACGACATCTAAAGCATTTTAAGAAAGAAAAAAAATCTGAACCAATTGAAGAATAAGATACATGATACACTACCTAATACAATTGCTTAAGCTGGAGCTACTAAACTACCAAATTTATGTCTACTAATCTGCTCTGGAAGAGATTACAATCTCATTAACATGCCCACACAATACAAAATAATGGTGATAATGTTATATAACAGCTAGATATCACCATGAAGGTAGTCATGTCTAAGTTTGACCAAAGTCAGACATAACTAAAATAAATATACAGACCAAGCCCAAAACATGTCAAAATTGAAACAAAAAAACAAAATGACAAGAATCTGACAGTTGCTGAAAATGCATAGACAAGCCTGTATGATTATGATCAAATAAGGCTGGGATGAATTCTTTTCACATGCCACTGTTCGTGTCAGCTCGATCATTTTACTGAAGTAATATTGCATTACAAAGTTTGGGGTGTTAACATACCAATTGAAATTAATGAATTGGTTATGCTTATTCTACCTATAGTTTCCTGGCATCTTATCAAATTAGCATAAGCCAGGAAGTGTTAACAGAAAAAACACCAAAATTCAGAAGTCAATAAACACACTGTTGAGGTTATATATTTATTATAAATAAAGCCATTGGTCGTTTCCTCGGAATTCTCAGTGTTCTATATATTATGGCTAATCTGAGTCAACCATATCATGATCTGTCGTATCTGCATCTAGAGTTTATATCAGTGAAACGTAGTCAAAAGACAACTTGGATAATAAAATAATATATAATCCAAATGGTGCTATTCTCTCAACATTCTGCTTTCAATATTATTTTGACAGTCTGAGTGATCATGTTTAGGGAATTAAGCACAACAAAAACGGACTGAGGTGTATTCGCAAAAAGAAAAGAAATTTTGAACTACGTTTCTTGAGAAGGTTTACTAAAATCTATAGAGTTGTAACTAGTGTTTTATTCAAACTTAGTTGAGCAATTTGAGTTTTATTCCAATTTTAGTAAGTGGTTTAAATTTTAAAAGTTCCCTAATTTGCTAGGCTTCTATGTCAAACACGCAATGAGTTATTATTTTATTTAGTGGAGTTGCTTTCGTAAGCTTCATGTAAGCCAACACAATAAATAGATGGGATAGGAAAAGTACTATTAATTAATGAGAATGATTTTCAAAGAGGGTATCACTTTATGTTCCTGTTTTCGTATTTATACGGTTATTTTATTCTTATCATGTATCTTTGTATTTATCATGTATCCAATAGCGATACAGTATCTTGTACTTGTATTGCTAGTACTCGTATTCGATATTGGGTCCATGTATCTTGGTTATTGATTTTCTGTGAGAGTTCGAGAGCCGTACGGACAAATTGTTCATAAGACAATCGATATGATTAAAATTGATTAAGTGACTTATGTAACTGATCTGGATTTCGATTTTCGACAAGATAATTATATGGAAGACTACCTGAGACCCCTAGCTAGACCCTCGGCATTACCCTAGACCCACACTAGGAATCGTGCGTAGACTTAATACGCTGAATCCCTCAAATTTGGAAATTTCATATGCAAACAGTATACTGGACAATATATTATCTACAGGTTGTTGATCCCAGTCAGCCTTGCTGTCATGGCAAGTCATTTGTCTATTTGGCATTTGGTTTTCTTTGGAGGGCTTGGATTGGTCGGGGGTTGGGATTAGTGACTTGGCAGCTCATCAACGGCTCCAAGTCATTCGCTCACTCCCTTCCTTTCTATTTAATCTCTCACTCTCTATCCTTTCACTCTTTCTTCTCTTCACCAAGTACCTAAGAGCTGGACCTAGATCTAAGAGCAGCCTTGAAGCTTGGTAGTGGTTTCTAAGCCCACCAAGGAGGAGTAGAAAGACACTAGCTTAGAACTTGGAATAGAGGCAAAGTATATTTTGTACTTGTGTCTAATTGATGTTTTTATATGTTCCTTCAATTATATTGTTGCTATTTCAATTCGATGTGTTTCATCTATTTTTTCCTTTAAATTCTTGGTGAGTTTTGTGTAATTGTGAAGGGTCTTGCTTGGTTTTGAGTTTTGGATAAATCCTAGGTCACTAGGGATAAATTCATGTGTTTGGGGCCTAATTGAAGTGTTGAGCTAAAACGTAGGTACCAACTACTATAGGAATCCGATTCTAGCTTCCCCTAACTGTTGAGCATAGTTTAGAGAAGCCTAGAATCGAATTTGGACCCCGAACACCCTAGTTGTTTGTACTGAATCAGCTACATTGTATCTGTGATATCTATTCCAATGATAACCTTTGTGGTACTAGTCCATTTATTGCATCGAGGTGTTCCTGTTACTTGTGCACTAAGGTGCTATATCATATCCTAGTTATATATATTTATTGTTCCTATGTGGATACTCCCATAAGTGATCAATGGTCGTAGCGTGGGTTTAGCAGTAGGATTGTGGATTGATTGTTGCATCTACGCTCACAATGAATCCAGGTTGGAACCCTCTAGAACCAACACGGATTCACACCCAAGATACCTGAAATTCTGTACGACATATAGGACAAATGGTCGTGTGTCCACGACAGGTGTTCGACATGATTCAGTTGGGTTAACTAACTAGCTTAAAACACATAGATCATTGGGAGGAAAAGAATCCCGATTTTGTACATCTTCTGGTCAGCCACCAGATATTGTGGCATATCATCTATTTGCATGGATTACAGTATATGACATTTATATTGTTACCTGCCTAGTGTCTTTCCTATAGGAGCACTAGGACTATTACTCATACTGTTACCGACCCGGTGGCTGCCTGAGAGGGGCAGTGTATGTTGTTACTGATTATATATATATATATATATATATATATATATATATATATATATGTGTGTGTGTGTGTGTGTGTGTGTGTGCGTGTAGGAGGGGGGGGGGGGGGGGGGGGGGGGGTGGGGTTTTGGCAGTCCTGTTTAGGTAGTGTATGATTGACCGAATCATTATATTGCATTCATGGGATAACCCAGAACTAATATAACAAATCGTAGGAATTGATTGGCTGCTTTATAGGTGTTCTAAATAACGGTCGAGACGGCCGCCTAGGTTGCGCCTAAGCGCTAGGAAGCCACTCTCCGCACCGTTTTTGTAGTTGGCGGTGGAGTAGGTGGCTAACGGAGGTTTGGCGACGTAGGCGAAGGTTTAGAGGCATAGGCGGAGGTGAGACGGCATAACCAGGTGCCTAGACGGAGTAATACCTGACAAGATGTTTTGGGAAAATAGTTTTGCAAACATTATGGACCTATGGTTCAAATTTTACAAGACTGAAACTTCATAATTCTTTATTCTACAACTTACTTATGCATAAAACACACTTCAAATATGCATATTATGCAAAAAAAAAAAGATAGTGGTAAAATAGTAAAAAAAAAAATCCAAATTGTATCAAGCTCCTAGGCGACGCCTAGGCCACCTAGGCTACAAGCGGACCCTCTCCGTGCACCTGCCTATCGCAGTTTAGAACCTTGCTCTGTTTTAAATAATGTGTTATTATACTATATCGTCTGCCAGTAGTTTTGAGGACGTAGGATATCTCGGCATAGTGGTTCATTCATTGTCCTTATTTGGTATAGGATTGATTGGATTACCGCATCGACGATAAGCTACAGACCTAAGCTACGACATAGGTTCCTGTGTACTATTATTGATTGGGTTTTCTTATATTATTCACTAGTATTTTTTTGTGGTACTTGTTATTAGGGGTTGACCCCTCTGGTTTTGTTTGGCCAGATCTAGTAGAAGACTCTAAGGATCCACTATCTCTTAGTCTGATGGAGTGTACCAGAAGGATGATCATCGAGAGAATTGACTGGGTTTCTTCTCCACCACTCTTATTATCATTTTGATTCTTTTGAAACGTTTAGCCATCGGGCACTTGTTTAGCTTGTGTATTATGGGAGCCTATTCCTCAGCTATTTTGGCAGTAGCATTATTGTACATATATCATACTATAGCTCATGATGTAATCATGTATGACTTGGTATTGTCCTAGATTTTCATTTTGTGTAGCTAGCTTTATGATCATTTTGATAGAGCGTCGGGGACGCCTTATTGCTTTATCTTATATGTTCTCTAATAATGTTGCTTATTTGACTAATTGAGATATAGTATATTCTGTGAGATCATAGAAGACTTGCATTGTAGTATATACCCCCTTGTCTAGGTACAGTCATGACTGTATTACGGGATAATGACGTATATCATAGTACGTAGTTGGCCGAGTCAGACTCTCATTTTTTTATTCCGATACTGGGGCGTGACAAAGGGTAAGAGAGAGATTCTTCTCTGTGGAAATTGTGGGATCTGTTTTAATGAATTTACCCATCATGGTTGAATAATTTTATTTATCGATATTGTAGTTTTACTTGATTTTCCACTATCACCGCCAGGATTAGGAGTTTCCATAGCATTTAGCTTCTTCTTTTTCAAACCCTTTTGGTTACCTATTTTTTATGGTAAGTTTCGGTTTCTTCAAAGTCCAATTAAGAGGTTTTGACTCCAAGAAAGAACCTAAATTACAATCAATTAAAGGCATGCAATTTTCAGATGGAGACTATATAAAGACCCTAAACCTCTCTTTGTAAGAATAGAAAGGCTATGGAATTATTCGTTTTCTCCTTGAGTTAATTGTGTCATGCGATTTACAATGCATGTGAAATCCTAACAAGTATGCACCGCAAAGGCGCATCTAGGCAGCCAAAAGGCGAGAGGCGATGATTCATCGCCTAATCCAAAGGCAGGCGAGGTATCTTCTCTAGGTGACGCCTAGGCGAAAAATACGTCAAAGATGAGATTAGGCAAATGGTAATTAAGCGAGATTAGGCGCACGTCTAGGCGTGTTGGGTGTTTTATGCAACTTTTTGGACTTTTTTCATATTTTTTACAAGTTTTATTGACTTGTTTGGTTTTATTGATTTTGAAGTTACATACTTAAGCTTTAAAGGTCCAAATAAAGTCTTTATTTAAGTTTTAACACTATAAGTTACTAACTAAATAGAAAAATCAAAAAAAGAAAAGAAAAGAAAGGAGAGGAGATTAAGTAGGATGAAGATTTCATTTTCGATTATGATATTGAAGACATTCTTCATCATAATCTCTTAGACTTAGATAATAGTGATGGATGATTGAATAGGAAGAAGGATTCGTTAAGTCATGTAGGAATGTGGAACATTGACTCGTTGATTAACTTTTTTTTTATTTGAACAATTTGTCTTCTATCATAATGACTTACGTGTGATGCTATTGTTTTAAATGTTGTGGTTCATAAACTATTTTGTGATCTTGTTAAGTTACTTTACTATTTTCTAGTAGTAATTTGGTATTATTTTTACTTTTTTCAGTTTATTGTCTAAGAACTCAAATTTGATGATTTTTTTAGGGATATAGGACATATTTGGATAATCTAACATGAGTTATAAAATGTGACAAAAGATATTATGAAAGGGAATTTGAGAAGCTATCCAAATGATACCTTTCTTCTTTGGGCGACACTAGGTACATCTAGGCAATCCCAGACGATGAGGTGAGGTAGCTCGAAGCGTCTAGAGCTTTTTAAAACACTAATATTAATTCTTAGTGTGATGTCCTAAAGGTGTAAAATCATTGTCACTATGTTTCTTCTCCACCATAAAACTCATCCCTGATTGCTTCTTTCGGACCCTGAAATCCGCATGGTTTTAACGTCCAGCAAACCAAAAGTATACCGGAAACCTCAAAAACCGCATTTAAATACTCCAAAACAATCATAGACCTTTCCTATATGGAGACCCGTCAAATCCAATCATAAACAGTCAAATCCAATCATAAACACAAGTTTCTTTTTATTCAAAATCGCTTCTTTCCAGACCCCAAAGTCCAATTGCGTTGGTCTCTGCATAAGCCCTTCTGTCAACTAGAAAAACCTAAAAACATTTCCTCAAACAATTTTTTAGAGTTTTCCCTAATTCATGTTCTTAATTTCCAGAATGCCCCTATCCAAATTCCTATTTCAATCTTTAGTTTCAAATTCTGAACCTAGATCAGTAAGACGGTTATTCTACATGAATTACCCATTTGGTGTAGAACAAACAGACAAACTACTTTGGGTTTAAAAATTGGGAACAATAATTTAGTATCAAGTCCTTTTGGGCATCCCTATTGATAGCATATAGCAAGATTATGTTCGCATGCAAATCTAGAAGAAAAGAATAGATAGTTTAATAGAAAAGTGTATAAAGATGATTTTCTTCCTCAAGAGAAGGAGAGGAAGAAGGCTTTGTTTCTCAAAGAGCACCTATTACCATGGTTTAAAGTATCGGTCGATACCGATCCGATACGGCCGATACCGATACGGTTTGGCATGTTCCGATCCGATACCGACCGATACCAAATATTGACCGATGCCGACATTGGGGGTCTTTGTTCCGGTCAATTCGGCAAAGAAAATTAAACAGCATAGGAATAGTCCGATACCGATTCCGACACCGATATTGTGAACCTAGGTTGAAAGCATAATAAGGTTGTAAAAGCATGTAAAAGAATCCGATACTACCGATAATTATTTGTTTTCCAATACCAAAAAATCCGATACTCCGATCCGAAACTGTCGATACTACCGATATCGCCGATACCAATACTCATAGGAAAAGTCCGATACCGATTCTGATATCGATACTTTGAACCTTGCCTATTACAAGAAGAAATAGTACATAATAGAGGGTACAAGAAGAGAGATTCTAAAGAGTTTCCTTTATTGAACAAAGAACATTGCCTATTGTAGAAAAGTATGTGTATTCTCTTTCTTTCTTTTTGTATTGTCATACTGGTCTCTTGTTTTAGTCCTACATTAATGTGATAGCCACCAAATTAGGATTTTATCCTCTATGTAAACGTGTACTCCATCTAATGAAAACAATCCATTTAGTTGAGTGATTTAACTCTCTTCATTATATCAAAGCACTAGGTTCTCTAGCCTCAACCAACCCTACCCAACCCAACCCTTAACCCTAGCTCCTTCTGATGCAGAATGATGTAGACCGAACTCTACCTTATAAATAAATTTCGTAAATAAGGATTAATAACCGCATCGTCCCCTTAATCGGTAATTGGAGCTCTGAGCAACCAGAAATACGTCGCCGTAGTCGGTAATTAGAGTTCCGAATAACCAGAAATGCGTCGTATTTAGAAATTGGAGCTTCATATAACCAAAACTGTGTTGCCTCCGTAACAAAATGATAGAAGCTCTTTTGATTAGTTCGAGCCATCGAACAATGGAGTCCAAAAAGGAGTTCTCAACGAGAGAGAATAATTCTTTTATCTTTCAAAATTACAAAATATTTAGGCACCAATACCTTTAGATAGAAAATTCAGAAAATAAATTGATCCTAGGATAGGTAAAAAATGGTCAATTCATCCTACAAAAGGTAAAAAAAAATGGTCAAAATTAGCCTAACTTATTTAATCATATCTAAATAAACAAATTAACTAGATAGGCTTATCTAAAGAATTAACCTAACTAATTTAAGCATATCTAAATAAACAATTAAACTAGATAGGTTTATCTAATGAATTAACCTAACTAATTTAGGCTTTCAAAAAAAAACGAACTAATTTAGGCTTATTCAAATAAACATAATAACTACCTACATCTTCTAAAGAGAGACGAAGATATGCTACATCACCTTCCAATCTTGCCGCCACTAAAACCTAATCCTAACCCTAGTACCTAGTTGCCACCATATGTTCTACATCACCATAGATTCACTTCCACATAACCCTAAACTTAATCCTAGCCCTACTACCTCTTCTCTATCAATACTCTATCAACACAGAAGCCAAATACCTAATCCTAAACCTGATCCTAGTCGGAAACATCCCCTCTATTATAATATAATTAATTCCAACCTACAAACTCTCTTTTTTTTCTATAAACCCAAACCCTAACTACCTACCATCCTCAGCACCCTAACCCTAAACCTAGCCAGAAAACATCGCAATCAAACCCTAGCACATCCTAATCCTTATCAAATCTCCCCTCTATATGTGCTTGATACTGATCACCTTATAGATCTATTTAATCCATACAAGAATAATAATCGGAAGAGAGAAAAATGATAAAAGAAATGAAGTCGATGACGTGCTTAAGTTTCTTTATTCGATGTCATCACTGTCTCTGCACTTTACCTCTCCAACACAGCTCGACGGAGCTCACTTTCTCTCTATCCTCTTCCCTCACGCTCTCCTCCAGGTTCTGCTACTTAGCTCGTTACCACACACTCAGTATTCTCCAGTGGCCTCAACCAAGCTCGTCACCTCTCCCTCTCTCTGTTTGCTAAGAAGAGAACATGAAGAGTTTCTTCTCTTCATCTCTTCACACTCAAACCCCTACCCTCGTTCAATTATTTCTTGAACTTGGCCCACCTATCAGCCTCAACGGCAGCTAATTACCTTGTGCTACATGTCACTAGTGTATCCACCCCCTTGGACCCGCTTGTCGTCCTTACCTAACCTCCTATATAGTTTCACCTGCCACTCAGCTACCTCTTGGCACTATCTTGGCCTATGTAATAATCGCAACTCAAGCTCCCCTCATAGTGTGACTTACTTGATAGTCATCCAGATATACTCACATCACATCAACAGCTCCCTAGCCTACTAACTGATCGGCCATCGCTAATTGTCTTGCGCTACATGTCAGTAGTGTATCCAGCCCCCTGCACCCGCTTGTCGTTCTTACCTCCTATATAGTTTTAACGTTCCACTCAGCTACCTACTTGGCACTCTCTTGGCCTATGTGATAGTCGAAAATGAAGCTCCCCTCACAGTGACTTACTTGACAGTCATCCAGATATACTCACATCACATCAACATCTCCTACTAGCCTACTAACTGATCGGTTATGGCTTTCGAAACCCTCTGTCATACAACGATCTTTTCATGGTCCTCTATGACCACGATATGATGATTTGTTAACTGCTCTCTTTACTTTTTGTGCTATACTATTATTACACTGTTCATAATCTAGGGAAACAGTTAGCTGCTCCTCGGCTGTTTGGGAAAAAAAATTGCAAGACCAAAAAGGTACGTTAACATACCATTCAAGTGCCCTTCTAGGTATTTTATGTTGCATAGTTAGATTACCTACAAATGATAGTGACAAGAGAAGGCACTCCTTCCAACTATGAAATTCGAATTCTAAAAATAGTGCCAATCAGTGTTTTAAAAAGCCCACATTGCCTCAGGCTCAAGGCTCACCCTTGCGCCTCATTTTTTATGATGCGAGACTCATTCACCTAGACCCACCTAAATCCTGCGCCTCATGCCTCACCTATTTTTGAGGTGTACGCCTCGTGCACCTCATCCGTCACACCTACTTTTGAGGTGAAGCTGAAGCACACGAGACTTGTTAACCTAGTTTCTTTTTCCTATTCTTATTGTTTTGTTCTTTTTGTAATAGATATATATTAGTATATTTAATATATATAATAATTCAACTAATCCTTCTATTATAATTACTTGGTTTTCTATTTTGACTTTTGATTTTGGCAAGTCAAGAAAACAAGATCCTGCCCAACTGAATTTGAATAATAAAAACACCAATGTATCAAGTGAACAAATTATCTTTCTATTGCAATTAATAGGTTTTGTATTTGTCAGTTAACTATTATTGTATACCTCACTTTAGTCCCACATCGCTTGGGCTAAAGGAGGATGTCATAACTTGCTCCTATAATGACCAAGTTTTCTCATGTTTTATTCACAACAATAAACTAAAAGTTCTTTCTGAATTTCTTGGTATCAAAGCTAGGAAAATTTGGAGAGAACATAAACTCCAAAAAAAGAAAAAGAAAAAAAGTTACCTATCCCCCCTCCCGCGTCTGGACCCCTACCTTGCCGCCACCCACATTCCCCGCTAGCCTCCCCCCCCCCCCCCCCCCCCCCCCCCCCCTCCTTCCAAACCCCCTCCTAACCATAACCACTTTTGTGGCAGAACTAGGGAACCAGGTGCCTACCTTAGCTTCCCCCGAGGATACTACATCTTGTGGCAATACTAACATAGTCTCTGATGAAGCTATCCCTTCGGGATCAGCCTACGACGAGGCTATATTTAAAATAGCATCTGGCAGAGCTAACTCTTTCAGCGGAACTAAAGCCAACACCAGCTTCTCTAGAGCTAAAGGTGCGGGCTTCTACAAGGCTAAGACACCCGCTTACAACCAGGCTACTATCAAAGCCTACGGTAAGGCTACAACGAATGCATATGGCGAAGCTACAACACTTCCTTCAAGCACCTCCCTAGCATAGCCATCCTTAATGGCTTCTCCCAGACACCTCCCTCTCCAACCCTCCTTGATCTCTATGGTTTCTCAACACCATCTGCATTATTGGCTTGCTTTTGTGTTTGCTTGAGGTCTCTCGCTTGGTTCTCTTATCTTTAAAGTTGCTCTACTTCGACACGGTGCTCTGATGTCTTTGACCTCCTACACTTTGATGAGTTTGACAACAATCTTTGTTGTGCTGATATTGTGCGCCCTTGATTATGGCCTCCGACAATGACAAAGGTGTTCATGTTGATATTCTTCCTCTCCAGTCGACTTCAAGACATATTTATGAATCACCGTGATCTCTCCGACACAAGGAATTACTTGTAATGGTCTAATGTTGTAGAAAAGGTTTTAAGTAGCAAAAGCTTTCATCGTCATTTGATGGAATCACCACTGGACTCTAAGGATCCCCAGTATGCCTCTTGGTTTCAGAATGACAACAAAGTAATTGTTTGGTTATCTAACTCTATGGATGCATGTTGCTATGATTCTATTCTCTCTCTAAAAACAGACAAGGAAATTTGGATGCATTTTCAGTCATATACTCATCTGAAGATGATTTTTAAAAATTTTATGACATCTTTCACATCGTCAATACGACCACCCAAGAGAAGATTTACAGGACTTTAGTGTCCTCTTCGGCGGTCTTCTTGAATAATGAAATGCCAATCGGTTGATATCCTCCGATCTCGTTGTTACTGGCCAACAACAAGAGGCCCTCATGCTGTGTAATAGGTCAGGCGGTCCGGAACCCGGCACGGGACCGGCCCGGTGAACGTCGGTCTGGGTCAGCCCAGACCCGGTCAATGGACTGGCCCGGCTCGGCCCATGGCTCCAGCAGGTCCGGGCTGGGTCCAACTTTTCGTCCCGCCAGCCCGGCCCATCCCTGCCCGGCTTCTTCCCGGGCGCGGTCCGGTTTAGCCCAGAAAATGAGGTCAGACCGGCCCGGCCCGGCCCGGCCCGGACCTACCCGATCAACGACCCGGTCCACACCCGGTCTTACCCAATATTTTTCTTATATATCCATTGAAATACCCCCATTTTGGTCGCAATTTTTGGTCGTTTTAGTGGTATTTTGGTCATTTTGCTGAAAATGACCAAAATACCCTTATAATAACTATATTTTAGGGCTATTGGGGGCCATGTTCCACCAAAAAATTCCTATAAATAGTCCATAAATCATGAAAATTAAGCACAACCAAAATTTCTTTCCTCTCTTACAAAATTTAGAAGCAAAGCAATTTCTGAGGATTGAAGTAACAACTTTCTGGATATTTGAGTGCATCTTTCTGGAGTTTAAAGTTCAGTGTACTTGAGGCTTCAACTTGTGCGGAATTTTTCGGAGGCTTCAAGTTGACGTTTCAAATAATGATAATATTACAAATATTTTTCTTTTCTTTTTTCTGATTCGGGATTTTTCTTTCCACTCTCCCTCTATTTTTGTTAGAAAAACAAATTATTTTCTTCTCTTATTTTAAAAAAATAATAATTTTTAAAATATGGATTCTACTGGTTCTACCCACCCTTATGGAGGTGATTCTGACCCAATTTTACTTATTATATTGATTTGTTTGAAAATAATCATATTCCTGATTATGTACCACCGACACAAATATTATCTCCTGAAGTTAGAAGTATGGCTACTAATATTGTAAATAGAAAAAAAAATTAATTTTATAGAATTATTATGAAAAATATGTCACCGATAATGAGGGCGCACTGGTTTAGATTCAAAAGATCAAAAACCAATAGCTAAAGCTGCACAATGCAAGAAATGTATGCAAATTTATAAATGGAAAAAAAATTATAGCACGGGCACTTTAAGAAGACACTGAAAATTGTTATGGTAAGGACACATTGCATGTTAGACAAACACAGATAAGCACTGGTCCTCAAGGATCTTCTATAGGTAACTTTACCTATTCTAATGCTCGTAATAAAACCGAGTTAACAAAATATATTATTTGTGATGAACAACTTTTTACATTCGATAAGAGTGATTGGTATTATGATTATGCAAGTACTACTCTTAATCCTTGTTTTACTAAAGTTTCTAGATCTACTACTAGAGCAGAGGCTATCAAAAACAATCAAAAAGAAAGGATAGTTTTAAAAGAAAGTTTTGTAAATGTTAGTAAATTTGCTCTAACTTCTGATATATGGACTACTAAACAAAATTATGCTTATATTTGTATCACAGCACATTATTTAGATCCAAAATGGATGCTGCAAAAACGTATTATTTGTCTACGACCTTTAGAATCTCCACATACTGGCTCTGTAATCTGTGGCGCTATAATGTAATTTTTACGTGAATATGATATTCACAATAAAAAAATTCAGTTTCCTTTGATAATACTAGTAATAACACTTCTTGTATTAATATTTTAAAATTATAATTTTTGCCTATAGTAGAAGGACGACTTTTTCATGTAAGATGTGCTTGTCATATTATTAATTTAATTGTACAAAAATACCTTCAATTTTTTCAAGCAAATTTAGAAAATGTTAGATTATGTTTACAAAGTTTGAACACTTCTGCAAGTAGACAACAAGCTTTCAAAACTTTATGTGCACAATATCGTACAACTTTTTGGAGATTTGTTAAGAATGCACTACATAGATGGAACTCTACTTATTTAATGTTGAAATCTTCTATTAAATTTAAAGATGTTATTACACATTATTGTAATATCAATCCAAGTTTTGATTATCAAGTAGCTGAAAATGATTAGTTAATTGCTAATTCAATTTATGAATTTTTAGAATTATTTTACAATGTTACATGTATTTGATCTGGAGTTTATTATCCAACTTCTCCTTTAGCTTTAACAGAAATTATTAACATGTCTCATTTATTTTTTTAACTATAGAACAGTTCCTGGTTTTGAATATGTTGTTTCCAAAATGGAAACAAAATTTCTAAGATATTGGGTGAGATACCTATTCTATATTGTTTGGCTTCGATTTTTGATCCTAAGATTAAATTAGATGGTTTATCTATATTGTTAGACGATTTTTATGACAATAAGAATGTTGAGATAGGTAACTTAAAAGTAGAAATTAAGATGTTTTAGATACTTTAATTACTTTATATAAAGAAAAGGTTGTATCGAGCCGACCCGGTACAACCGTTCAAGATAGTAGTAGCAATAGTAGCTCCGATTTTATGTCTAAATTATCACATGCTAAAAGTTTACTGCAAAAGAAGAAACAAAAAAAAAATCTTCTCTACCAACTCAAGAAGTGTCCTTATATTTAAATTCTTATGAAGAAGATGAAGATAAATCTGCATCGTATTTTTTATTTTTAGAATGGTAAGAAAGACATGAAAAAACATATCATATACTTTCTATAGCATATGCTATACTAATGGTTCTAGCGTCCACGGTAGCATCGGAATCTTGTTTTAGTGCAGGTTCAAGGATGCTAAGCAAGAAGAGGAGCATGATGTTGCCAGATATTTTGGGAGCCTGCGTCTGCGTTCAAGATTGGATTCGTGCGGAAAAAACCAGTGTTCTAAATTGAGGCGGCCTTCGACCGCACCGGAAACCCCCTAGGCGGGCATGTTCGATTTGAAATTTTAAAAAAAAAGTCAAAAAAATAAAAATAAACACTAACCTCTCGTCGGCGGCGGCGGTGGGTGGTGGTGCTGCTAGTAGAGGCAGCGGTGGTGGTGGTGGTTGTGGTGCTGCTGATAGTAGTTGTGGTGGTGGTGGTAGTGACAACGACGGCGGCGGGTGGTGGTGGTGCTGCTAGTGATGGCGGTGGTGGTGGTGGTGGTGGTGGTGCTGCTGCTAGTGGTTGTGACGGCGACAGCGGCGGCGGCGGCGGCGGCGGGTGGTGATGGTGGTGAGGAGAGGGAGGAGAGGAGAGATGGTGGTGGTGTTGCTAGTGGTGGTGGTGTTGCTAGTGGCGGTGGCGTCTAGGAAGAGAAGAGGAAGGGGAGGAGGGGAACCTGGAGAGGGAGAGGGAGAGGGAGAGGGGAGAGGGAGGACAATAGGTGGCTGCCCTCTCTCTCCTCTCATCCCCCCCCCCCCCCCCCCCTTTAAGCTATAAAAAAATTCAAAGCCAAAAGCCAGGATCGAACTCCGGATCCCAACAATTTCACCATTTTAAACCAAACCTACTAGCCACAAGAGCTGGTAAGGTTTTGTGTTTTTTTTTTCATACATATAATATACTTATCTCTCTCTCAGTGTGTGTGTGTGTGTGTGTGTGTGTTCAGCGGCCTAGGCGCTAGGCGGCCCTTTGGCGTACCGAACCCGCCTAGCAAAATTTATAACATTGGGAAAAACGAACTCAAAACTCAAGAGATGAAATTGCCGACTCAGTGAGCTGGACTTTAAGTTCTTACTTTGTACGACGCTACCGGAAGAGGAGCTGAGCAATAAACTTGCACGAAAGACAGACGATGGATGACGAAAAAGAAAAAAAAATACTTGTACATTTTATTACAAATTTTATGAAAATAAAATATCAACTTTCAACTTACAATTTTTTGTTAGTTAATGTTATAATATGTAAATTATACTGACATTAATAAAAAAAATCCAATTTTTCCTTCTCAAATTTTCATTTTTTTTTCTTCGATTTTTTTAAATTAACCGGGCCGGACCGGCCCTAACCCAACCCGGTACGGCCGGACCTGCCCTCCACCGGTTCATGGGCTCGAACTGGGTTTGCTTACTTTTTTTCGGGCCAGCCCGACACGGCCCGGTCTGCTTCCTCTCCCGGGCTAAGCCCGGCCACGCCCGGCCTGAACTGGTCAAACCCGGTCAAATCGAGCCGCAGGCCGGCGCGGCCCGGCCTATTACACACCTTGAAAAGGCCCTTGTTGGCGTTCTTCTCTTGGCTCATTACCATCTACTTTCGAGGGCGTTTGTTCACCGGTTCTCTAATCACATATCTCCTTTTCTAACAACCATCCTATTGATGGTTTATTGTATTGTGTGCCTACGCCATCTTCTACCTTTGTCGAATATGTATCAACTACCCTTGCTTCGTAGCCAGGGCCGCGATGGTCACTTTCAGTCTAAACAAGGCACTTCTAATGCTTTCCCTTGAGGTCAGGGCGTTGCTCGTAGGCGTCCTCATTTATCTTCTCGAGTTTGCGGTGCATGAGGACGAGGACACGACGGTTACAGTGGTCTATATTGTTCATATTGTAGGAGAACCAATTATCGCGAGGACTGGTGTGGGAAGAAAATAGTTACCCTGTTGATATACCTACTGCCAGATAAACATTTGCCCCTACTATTGCTTCTTCGCCTTCTTATATCGTAGTCAGATGCCCTTCTCCAATGGTGAATGTAGCTAGTTGCATCGGCTTTTCTCCTTTATAGCTCATGTTAATTTTTCTACTCCATCAGACACGTCTCTCCTTTCTCATCCTCACTTTTGGGTTGTTGATTTTGGCGCCTCGAACCATTTATCTCCTGACGGGCCCACAAATATTGCTTCAAGCCCTTGTAAAAAAAATTGTAGCTGACAGCACAACTACTATTGATTATCGTTTACTCCCATCTTTACATTTGAAAATTACTCTTATTATTTCACCAGTGCATTATAATTTATTATCTATTTTTCGACTTAAACATAATTATAATTGTTCGGTAACATTTTATCTATCTCACTTTGTGATACAAGACCTTCTGAGAAAGCAACGAATGGTAGGGGTATGAACAACAGTCTTTTCTACGTGGATCATCTGCCGAGTACGTCAGTAGCTGCTTCTTCCATTCAGTAGCATAAGAGACTTGGACATCCTCCGTTATCTTCCTTTCGTACTATGTTATCTAATTTATCATTATCTGAATTTAATTGTGAGTCACATATTCTTGAAAAGCATCATCACTCATCTTTCCATCCCGTTCATAAACAATGTCACCTTTGCTTTGGTTCATAGTGATACTTGGGGTCCCTTTTAAGTTTCCGAGTGTGCATGGCTATAAAACTTGTCACTTTTATTAATGATCACTCATGCATGATATGGTTATATCTTTTTCGTTCTAGGTCCCATCTTTTGTCTGTTTTTTCAAAATTGTGGCTGAAATTTCTAATCCTTTTGATGTTAACATTAAGGTTCT
The DNA here is from genome assembly GCA_029216955.1 of Iris pallida. Taxonomy (NCBI): domain Eukaryota; kingdom Viridiplantae; phylum Streptophyta; class Magnoliopsida; order Asparagales; family Iridaceae; genus Iris; species Iris pallida. The sequence goes on from JANAVB010010200.1 coordinate 323,547, forward strand.
TCCTTCTGATAATTAAGTATGTAAGCATTGAGTTTCAAGCATTCTGTCTGAATCATGGCATACTTCAAGACTTCATGTTTGTATCCTCCTCAGCAGAATGGTATTGTAGTATTGTAAGAATAGACACCTTCTTGAGATAGCCTGCTCTTTCCTTATTTTACGAATGATCCCAAGAAATTATGGACTTTTACGATCTTAGTTGCTTGTTTCTATATAAAATGCATGCACACTCAAGTCCTTGAGACCAAATCACATTTTTTATCATCTTTCCACATGATAAAGCCTTTCCTATCACTCTAAAGGTTTTTGGGTGTCTTTGTTATAGACATAATTTTTGACCTCAAATGGATAAAGTTGATCCGCGAGCTAGTCGTATGATATTTGTTAGTTATTCTCGAACACAGAAAGGATATATTTATTTTTATACCACTATTTCGAAGGTGCTTGTCTCTTGTGATGTTACTTTTCTCGAGGATCAGGCATATTTTGCTTCTGATACACCATCGACATCTCTATTATCCACGATTCATGTTCATCTTATTCCTTCTTTTGAAGATAAACACCTATTTTCCTCTCTCCTATGCGTGGGTATCTGTTTCCCTGTTCTCAGGAGTATAGGCATCGAAATAAGGTCACTCTTCCACATGCCACTATTTTTACGGGTATCACTGACAATTCTTCTGCGAGTACTACAGTGTAGCCTTGTGTTCCTACTCCGCCTCTGCTGACTTCATATGAAGGTCTATCTCTTCGTATTCTTGTTCGCTAGGGTCAACGCTCTTATACTACAGTCTATCATATTTCCAACTTCGTTTCTTACCAATTGACTCCATCTAGTCGTACATGTTTTTCTTCTTTAGCTGACATCACTCTTCTTTCATCTGTTCAGGAAGCACTTCAGCATCCAGGTTGACATACTGCTATGGCTGAGGAATGTGATGCACTACACTCTAATTAGATTTGGACTTTGGTACCCTTACCCTCAGGTAAAAAGGTAGTTGAATGTAAGTGGATATTTACTGATAAACAAAATCAAGATGGCTCGGTTGATCGACTCGAAGTCCGTTTAGTGGCTAAGGGCTTTACCCAACAATATGGGTTGGATTATGTTAAAACGTTTTCATATGTTGCTAAGTTGACTTTTTTTGAGTTCTTCTATTTTTGGCAGTTTTCAAGAATTGACCTCTTCATCAGTTAGATGTAAAGAATGTCATCCTCAATAACCATCTTTCAGACTATTTTTATGCAGCAACCTCCAGGCTTTGAACGACTATGGAAGTTATATGGTTTGTCTCCTAGAGAAGTCCCTGTATTATTTGAAGTAGCCACCACGAGCATGGTTTGCCAAATTCAGTAGGATCTTATAATGGGTTTGTTCGTAGTAGCTAAGTTACATCCTTATTTACACATCAGACGTCTCATAATATAGTTCTCTTATTTCTATAGATGACATAATTATCACCAGAGATGATTTTGCTGAAAGAACACTTAGCCTCTCATTTCTATACAAAAGACCTTGGGCTATTTAATTACTTTCTTAGTATTGAGGTATTGCAGTGTTTCGAACAATTGCACCATCTCAGTCCAAATATGCGTTGGATCTTCTATCTGACACGTGAGTCATATTATGGTTATATACTAAAAGCATCACTTTTGTATTTACTATATCTTTTTGAATGAAAATCATATGGACAAATGTTTACAAATTATATTTCTTATAATATTAATGCAAGTGTCTGATAATCTACATTGTAGATAATATTGTGTGTGGTGCCACACAGAAGATCATATTATCAGTTCCTTGTAGAATATATAAATGGTTCACAACCTATACGGATTTGGACAAACCATTGGTAAGGTTATAGTGTAATCTGTCATTAGTCTATCTTGACTACAGGTTTGCACTAGTGCACTTTGTGTGTATTGAATAAGACCACTTGAGGTTGTTCATTTTCTACTAACTACATATGCGAACAAACACCTCCGTTATTATTGATGCTTGTGCTCTTAATCTGAATATAATTACAGACATGTATATGTAGTATGCATTACTTTGACTCATAAAAGAGTGAGGGTCAACAACCTCTATGAGTTAGGTAATAGCATTGTATATGATGGGTTGTTGATTATAAAAATAATCCATGTCCCGATATATCGGGTTGATGATGTCCCTTTAAGGAGCTCATAAAGATTGTCATGTAAACCCTGCAAGTGGATTATATCCGACATGACAAATAAAGTTTAGTGGTACTACTTAAGGATAAAAGATGACGAATAATATAGTTGTCAGTAACTTATTTGATCGACGGACATTCGATGTCTTAACATGGGAAGACAAAGAGACATCTAATAAGGAGCACATAAACGTAATTTGGGACTAGGAAGGTAGTGCGACAATAGCTCTTTAGTGGACCGAGCTATTGTTAACGGACCTGGATTGTGTTCGGGCTAAACACTGGATACCTAGATCCGTTAAGAAACCTAACCATAATTTTTCTCCAAGGTCCCTGCTGTAGCCTATATACCCTCTATTCTCTGACCGTCATATGTATCAGAAAAAGAGCAACTTTCTCAAAAATTCATTCTTCGCGTAAGGAGAGAAAGAGAGGTCAGTCAAGGAGAAAAAAATGCTGGTAGATCGTCGCCCACACGACGTCCAACCCGAGGAATGAATACGACAGAAGATCTTGAGTTCGCTGATTGATCGAGGTTGCTGAAAACTATCAACTACTTCTCATCGCTTCAGGTATAATTCGTGAACCCTAGTTTCCGCCATTTAAGGGTTAGATAATGCTATGAACCTATTCATGCTTCATCAATCGATATGCATACCAATTCGCAGTTCTAGGGAAACTAGGACTTTGCAGCATAGAAATCGTCATGCGAGCATGGATGAGGAATCGTATGCGGCAAACTGTCTTTACCGTATGGGCACGGTTTCGTCGCATGGATCAATCCATGGTCCTAGGGATCCCAGTTCCATCAATTGGTATCAGAGCCAGTATTGGATCTGCGTACCGATTGATAAATCCATGTTGTCCAATAAAACTTGTATCGAAAAATAGTCGGTAGATGTAGATCTGTTGTGACTCGGTTTTACAGGCATCTTAAATTCAACTATTATGGCCGATTGTTTGTTTTTATTTCTGTGATTTAAACCCACGGCTTGTCGTAGCTATTGTTCTTCATGGATGTAACTAAAATCACGAGAGTTGATCGTGCTTATTTATTTAATTTTCTTCAATCTAGATTATGTGTAAACTCCTTCGGGAGTCATAACATTTATGTAATTTTAAAAAAAAAATGGGTCTATCGTGATGGCAGTGGTAGCTTTTTCTGTGCGAGACGAGAGGTTGTTCTTCAGCAGTCCAGAGGCACTCGGATGATTTTCGATGAAGGAATTGACAGTCAAAACCTTTTTTTATCGGCGCGCTGCCCCGAACCCCGCGACCTGATCGGGCAAGTCAAACCCCGAATAACTCTACGGCAACACAATATTCTGGATCCAACACAGTTGAGGAAGAAGCAGAACATATGGCCATAATAGTTGGATTTTTATTTAGCTTTTATTGTTATATTTGCTGACTATGTTATGCATGTTTGTTGTTATGTGGATGTTTATTATAAACTGAACCCACATTAATAATGGACAACATTGACATAAATCAACTAGTAGAAAAATTCTCATTGTTAAATAACTAAGTGGGAGAGAGAGTTTATTTAGAATAAATCTCATGGTTTCTACTACTAGTATGTAGGTGATACAATTATACTTGTGTGTTAGCTTTAGTGCCTTCCTCCATATTGGATGGATCTAATTACGGATCACTAGTACATAATTCCTTTGGGATAATTATAGAAAGTTACCTAGTGTGTATTCACTTCTCCATCTAAAGGAACTCATTACAAAGTATTATACACTTAGATACAAATAATGATATCATTCTCATCTGAGTCACTGCTATTATTTGTAGGACCAAAGCAAGACCAACAAATTAATTTTATTTGTCATAAAGCTTGGTTGACATGATATTAAAATTAATAGAAAACCCTCCTTATACAAATATTGAACTTGTATACGTCCACACTATCGTGGCATACTGAATTCATGTGTTTAAGGTGTTGGCGAATTTCTTATTATTGTTTTGAGGGAATCATTTTTTAATTAATTCAAAAAGTTTCTATCCTATATAATAGTTATTTATGTGATTCTCAGGATTTTCAAAAATGGGTTCTTTCAGTCTACTTATGATGATTCTTAAAAAAACTTACTGGCCCTAAATACATTGACTGGAAACGTAACTTGGATATTGTCTTAACTGCTGAAGAGTACAAATATATACTCAATGAGAAATGTTCACATAAGCCTGATGCTAATTCTGATGAAGAGATCAAAGAGGCTTATAAGAAGTGGATAAAGGTAGATGAAATGTCGCGGTGTTAAATTCTGGCATCTATTCAAATGTGTTGCAACATCAGCATCAGGCCATAGCCACAACTTATGACATGATGTATAACTTCAAAGAACTCTTCGGACATAAGAGTAGGGTAGCTAGGCAGTTTGTTATGAAGAGTTTGATGAATACGACCATGACTGAAGGAACGCCAGTAAGAGATCATGTTCTCAAGATGATGGGTCATCTGAATGAGATGGAGATCCTTGGAGCTGAAAGCGATGGAAAACCCAGGTCAATATCATTCTCGAAACTCTGCCTAAAAGTTTTGACTCGTTTTGCTTTAACTACAACATGAACAAAAGGTTGTATAGTTTGGCAGAACTTGCGAAAGAACGACAAGATGTTGAAGCTCTCTTTAGGCAGAATGATCATATTTATGTTACTGAAAATGCTTCTACTTCTAAGCCGAAAGGCGGTAAGAAGAAGAATAACATTCAGAAACAAGCAAATTCAGCAAATAAGAGCATGGGATCTCAAGGTGTTGTGAAAAAAGTCGAAAGACAAGTGTTTCAAGTGCAAAGGGTCAGGGCATTGGAAGAGTGACTGTCCACTTCTCAAACAAGGGAACAAAGAAGGTATATCTCATTTACTAGTAGTTGAAACATGTTTAGCGGTGTTATATACCGGCACCCGGTGTATAGATACAGGAGCCACTAATTATGTCTGCAATTCATTGCAGGGGTTCCGGAAAACCAGACGGCTTAGTGATGGAGAGAGATGCTTGTTCATGGGTGACCCTACAAAAAGTTGCAGCCGCTGCAGTAGGAGACGTTATTTTATCTTTTGGTAATTTCTAAGTCTTTGACATAAGAGATTGTCTTTATGTACCTTCACTTAGAAGGAATTTGATTTCTGTTTCTATGCTAGTTAAAGTGGATATTCAGTTTATTTTAATGACAATATTGTTATTAGAAAAAATAAGCAATTTATCTGTTTTGGTGTATTAGCAGATAATTTGTATGTCATTAATCATATTTCACCAATAATGCAACTTATGGAAATAAATAATGTCTTCCAACTTAAATAAGAGAAAAGATCCTTCTTGTATGAATCAAACATATCTTTGGCACTTGCAATTAGACCATATTAACCTAAGAATGATTCAAAGACTGGTTACATATGGACCTTTGAGTTTATTGGAAGTGGAGACACTTCAAGTCTGTGAATCATACTTGGAAGGTCAAATCACGAAAAGGCCTTTTAAGGCAAAGGGATATAGCGCCAAAGATGTATTGGAATTGGTTTATTCTGATTTGTGTGGGTCTATCTTTGGCACTTGCAATTAGACCATATTAACCTAAGAATGATTCAAAGACTGGTTACATATGGACCTTTGAGCTTATTGGAAGTGGAGACACTTCCAGTCTGTGAATCATACTTGGAAGGTCAAATCACGAAAAGGCCTTTTAAGGCAAAGGGATATAGCGCCAAAGATGTATTGGAATTGGTTTATTCTGATTTGTGTGGGTCTACAACTATCTAAGCTAGATGTGGCTTTGAATATTTTGTCACATTCATTAACGATTATTCAAGGTATTGATACATTTACTCAGTGTTCTAAAAATCGCTAGGCGGACTCGGTGCGGCGGAGGTCCGCCTAGCGCCTAGCCCGCCTAGGTGGCCACCTAGAATTTTTTTTTTTGTAATTTTAGAAATTTTGAAATTTAAAATTTCAATGTTCTAAAATCCAAATACTATCTTAAAACCCAAACAAATATCCAAAATACAACTCGTTGGGATCAAAGTTCTACGAGATCGCAAGAAAAGGATGTTGGGCTTATCTCAAGCTACCTATATCGATACCGTACTAACTCATTTTAGCATGCAAAATTTCAAGAAAGGTTTCTTCCTTTTTAGGCATGGAATAGCTCTATCAAAGGGGCATTGTAGGACACCATAAAGAGATAGAGGACATGAAAGCGGTTCCTTATGCTTCGGCAGTAAAAAACTTAATGTATGCAATGCTATGTACGAGACCAGACATCTGCTTTACCGTTGGCATGGTTAGCAGATATCAGTCTAACCCAGGACAAGTTCCCCGGACTACGGTAAAGCATATTTTGAAGTACTTGAAAAGGACTAAAAATTATATGCTAGTTTACCAGGTAGATAATTTAGTGCCCTTGGGGTATACAGACTCAGATTTTCGATCAGATAGGAATTCCAGAAAATCTACCTCAGGTTATATATTTACCTTAGGAGATGAAACTATAGTATGGAGGAGCATCAAGCAAAAATGTATTGTTGATTCCACCATGGAAGCGGAGTATGTGGCAGCCTCTAAGGCAGCCAAAGAAGCGGTTTGGCTCAAAAACTTTCTATTGGACTTGGATGTGGTACCTAGTTTGCCTAATACTTATACTTTATTGTGATAATAGTGGTGCAGTTGCAAACTCAAAGGAACCACGAGCCCATAAGACAGATAAACACATTGAGAGCAAGTACCACCTGATACGAGATATTGTAAAGAGAGGATATGTTGATGTGACAAGATAGTATTAGCAAACAACCTAGTTGATCCATTTACAAAGAATTTACCGGCTAAGGCTTTTGATAGTCATGTTGAGGGAATAAGAGTCAGATGCATGGCAGTATGGCTTTAAGTATAAGTGGGAGATATGTAACAGTATACTAAAAAAGCAATACTTTGAGTATAAGTGGAAGATTGTTAGGGTTATATACTAAAGCCTCAATTTTGTATTTACTATATCTTTTTGAATGAGAATCATATGGACAAATGTTTGCATCTTACATTTGTTATAATATTAATGCAATTATCTGATATTCTACATTGTAGATAATATGGTGTGGTGTGTGATAGAGAAGATCATATTATCAGTTCCTTGTAGAATATATAAATGGTTCACAACCTATATAGATTTGGACAAACCATTGGTAAGGTTGTAGTGTAATCTGGCATTAGTCTATCTTGACTATAGTTTACACTAGTGCACTTTGTGTGTATTGAACATGACCACTCGAGGTTGTTCACTTTCTACTAACTACATAAGAGAACAAACACCTCCGTTATTATGGATGCTTGTGCTCTTAATTCGAATATAATAACAGACATGTATATGTAGTGTACATTACTTTGACTCATAAAAGAGTGAAATTCATTATGGGTCAACAACCTCTGTGAGTTGGGTAATAGCATTGTATGTATGATGGGTTGTTGATTATAAAAAAAATTCATGTCCCGATGTATCGGATTGATGATGTCCCCTTAAGGGCCGTTTGGTAAACCGTATTTGGAGCTGGATTTTAGGATTTAATGGATTTGAAAAATCCATGTCCCGATATATCAGGTTGATGATGTCCCCTTATGGGTCCGTTTGGTAAACCGTATTTTGAGCTGGATTTTAAGATTTTATGGATTTGGAGTCAAATACATGGAATCCTATGTTTGGTTGGAGATGGATTTGGACATGAAAAGTACGACCAAATCCAAAATTTGGATTTTGAAGAAAGAAAGTTAGATTTGGGAGAAAAAAAGTTATTTTTTAATAATTTTGCTATTCTATTAAATACTTAGTTACTACTAATTAATTAATAGTTATTTTTATATATTAATTTTATAATTATTATTTTTTTAAAATATTTAATTTATAGTTAATTAAAAATTAACTAAAACTTAATTAAAAATTAGTCATTATTATTATTATTTTAAAAATTAATTTTTTATAACTAATAGTTAGTTACTATTTTTATAAAAAAATTAACTAATAGTTAGTTATCATCAATATAATCTAATTTAATAATTTATTAATTAATAATTTTATTAGTTAATGTTTTACAATAAACTTAATTAATAATTTATAACTTTAATAATCATAATTTGTACAATCATAATTATAATAATCTATTAATCATAACCATAATCTTAATTAATATTTTATTAATTAATATCCAATTATAATCATAATTAATAATTTATTAGTCTTATTATAATCTTAATTAATAATTTGTTAACTACTATTTTATTATAATCTTAATTAATAATATTTTAATCACAATTATAATCATAGTTCATAACTTATAATTTAACAATTTAATAATTAATATTTTATAACAATTTTAATTAATAATTTATTAATCATCATTATAGTCCAAATTAATAATTTATTAATCATAACTATTATCATAATTACAGTAATTATTTAATTATTAATCCTAACTATAATTATAATATTTAAATTATAATTATTTTATTATTTTATTATTTTATTAATTAATTTTTATTATTATCATAATTATTAATTTATTAATCTTAATTATTAATTTATTTAGTAACATTTTATTATAATCTTAATTAATTAATATATTAATTATAATTATAATCTTAATTAATTAATATTTTATTATAATATAAAGGCAAATTTTATGTTTTTATCCAAAAAGTGGATTTGGATTTCAACCAAATCCAATGGACAAACCAAACAATGGATTTGGTAAATGGGATTTGGATATTCAAGATTTGGATTTGAATTTTGGATTTCCAAATCCAAATCAAAATCAAAATCTCATTTACCAAACAAGTCCTAAGAAGCTTATAAGAATTGTCATGTAAATTTTGCAGGTGGATTATATCAGACATGACAAATAAAGTTGAGTGGTACTACTTAAGGATAAAAGATATCGAACAATATAGTTGTCCGTAACTTATTTTGATCGACGGACATTCGATATCTTAACATGAGGAGACGAAGAGACATCTAATAGGGATAAACGTAATTTGGGATTAGGAAGGTAGTGCGACAATAGCTCTTTAGTGGACGGAACTATTGTTAACGGACCTGGGTTGTGTTCGAGCTGAACACGGGATACCTAAGTCCGTTAGGAGACTTAACCCTAATTTCTCCTCATGGTCCCTGTTATAGCCTATATATACCCTATGTTCTCTGGCCGTTATATGTATCAGAAAAAGTGTAATTTTCTCAAAAATTCGTTCTTCGCGTAAGAAGAGAAAGAGAGATCAACCAAGGAGAAGAAAAGGTTGGTACATCGTCGCTCACACGATGTCCAACCCGAGGAAGGAATACGACAGAAGATCTTGAGATCACTAATTGATCGAGGTTGCTAAAAACTATCAACTTCTTCTCATCGCTTCAGTGAACCCTAGTTTCCGCTATTCAAGGATCAGATCACGCTATGAACCTGTTTATGTTTCATCAATCGATATGCACACCAATTTGCAGTCCTGGAAAAAACTAGGACTTTGTCGCATGGAAATCGTCATGCGCGCATAGATGAGGAATCGTTATGCGACAAACCGTCTTTGCCACATGGACACGGTTCCGTGACATGGATCAATCCATGGTCCTAGGGATCCCAGTTCCATCAAGTCATATGTTGCAGACTACATACACCTACAGATTTCACAGTCAAACTATCTAAATTGAACTCTTCATCATATCCTCCTCTATATTCTCCGAACGTTATAGTCGACTGGTTGGAAAGCTACTTTATCTAATTGTCACTCATCTAGACATCGCCTACACTAGGAGTAAAGTGAGCCAATATATACAGAATCCTTTGACCTCTCATCTTCAGGATATTGAAAGATTCTACGCTACATAAAGGGAACTCTTAGACAATGCCTTCTCTACAAATCTTCTAAAATATAGCTCACAGACATTGCAGATGTTGACTTTGTTTGATCAATTGATGACTTCCGCTCTACCAGCAATTATCTTGTCTTCCTGGAAGACAAGTTGGTTTACATAGAGGAGTAAGAAGCAGAATTTAGTTGCTCGTTCTTCTGCTGATGCTGAATATAGAATCATGGCATATGTTGTCTCTGAGCCTTACAAGTCTTGAAATTATCCCCTCTTCTCGAGTTGCTCTCTAATGTGACAACAGGGTTGCGATCTATATTGTTGAAAATTCAGTCTTTTATGAAAATACTAAGCACATCGAGATAAATTATCACTTTATTCGAGAGAAAGCGACAAAAAAGAAAAATGCCCTACATCATGTCTGCTCTTCAGCTCAGCTAATAGATATCCTCACCAAACCACTACCTCGACCTTTATTTACTCAATTGTTATTTAAGCTGGAAATGATTAATATATATACTCCAGCTTGTGAAAAAGTGTCGGTTAACTATTATGTATACCTCATTCTAGTCCCATATCGTTTGGGCTAAAGTAGGATGCCATGACTTACTTCTAATTGTACCAAGACTTCTCATGTTTTATTCACATTAATAAACTAAAGTTCTCTCTGAATTTCAGTATTTTATGATGATGAAGGATACAAAACTGTTGGTAGTGTTTGCGATGATGATGATTATTATTATTATTTATGGATGATGATAATTTTAGGATTTTGCCAATTTCTATTATTATGAAATTATTATAATTCTTTTGAGTTTTGACGATGGTTAACTATTAGCTGTTGATGACTTGATTCTAATTGTGTGAATTAATCATTTTTTAATATTCTAATGGTGCTATGAATTGTTGACATATAATGAGTTTGTTCGTATAAAATAAATATTTAAAAATTCAACTATGTGCACCGCGCTTTGTTGAAGCCCCACAGTTTGCCTCATGCCTAGGCTCTAGAGGACGCTATTCCTTGAGTGCGCATCACGCCTTTAAAATATTGTGACATTAATGTAAGTACAAAAAATAAAAGATAAAAGTCTGATCGAAATGTAAGCAAATAAATGAGAGAATTGTCTACCCAAATAAGTACAAAATCCCACATTTAACAACAAGCTTCTGTTTACCAAATGAAGAATAGGAAATTTTCTTAATCGTTCTCTATTTGTAGATTCAAATAAGCTATTTTCGCTGTTTTCTGGGATCTTCCAAGTTTACAACATTTACAATGAATCTAAAATTTTGTATACTACCAACAAATCTATTATCATCATCATCATCATCATCATTTACAACATTTACAATGAATGTAAAATTTTGTTTACTACCAAGCCTTCTCCCATCATAATGGGGTCGGCTATGGAGCATAAGAAAGCTCCATACAAGATTTGACAAAAATTTATGACCAGTTGACGTCAATTCTCTATGTTGGTGACAGAGACCCTTTTATAAAACCTAGGTGGCCAGTTGACAGGTAGGTAAAGCTACCTTTTGAATTGCAGTTTTTAGCTCATAAAACCAAGGAGCGCCCTCCAAGTTCCCCTAGACTATAAAGAGTCTAGATGAGAAGCTAAGACGATACAATTTGCTATAAATAATTGCCTACATCTCTATGACACATTAAGACAGAGTGAAGGACAGGTGTTCATAAATATACATCAAAATATGCCCATGCACATAGTGTACAAACATGCCACTGGTGTAACCTTCACACCTCATGATAGTGTATATAGAACCCATAACATGATTAGAACAATAGACATATAACAGCTATAACTCCAGGCTAGTCAGTTTGACACTGGAAGCTGTTAATACTTATTTCGCCGAAAATGGAAGTTATGCCGCGTGTAGTCAGCAGGTAGAGCTTCTCCCTTTCAGTTTATACTGTGGTATGAGTCGGGAAAAAACTCTCGATATGCTGTATAAGAGTAGTCAAATAAACGGTCCGAAATTGATATACTTTATAAAGTTTGCTTGCTTGGTCAGCAACCCTCATCCTAAGGGATAATTCTGGTTCCTCCTCTCTTGCTCCTTTCCCTTCATTTCAAGGGATAATTGTCGTTCCCACCCAAGTTTTAGGTACTATTAAGAACTACACGTATACATAAATAAGTTCTAACAAATATGCCAACTGATCCTGGAAGAAAATAGAAAATGTAAGAAACTTGCCTTTCCTACAAGGGTTGATATCTGGTAATCTGTCTTTTCATTTTCTAAAAGAATAATATCAGATTAGACTGAAAGATATAGTCATATAGATCTTTCTTTGACATGAAATGTAAAAAAGGAGTTAATGAATTTGAACCAACTGATATAGACTGAAGTTATCTGAATGTTCTTAGCTCACAACATTCAGTTACCAACACATCTAGCATATGTTTGTAAAAAAAACCTTCTCCACTCTCTAAATGATATGGAGGTGATCTTAAGCAAGGTTCGCAATATCGGTTTTGGACCCTTCCAATGAGTATTGTTTCCACAGTTTTGGGGGTTTCTATGGTTTTGAATTGGTCAACTTCGGTAGTTTTGGTTTCAGTGTCGACCAATACTATGAACTGTGAACCATGATTTTAAGAAATACAATGGAATTTGACCATACTGCCCGAAGAAAGTGATCTGTCTAGAGAAATGACTAGTATTCATCATTTTCCTTCAAAGATTGATGAGAGCATTGAGATGTGCCGGCTGATATACCAGTTTTAGAAATTTTGATTCTAGTGTCGGCTAGGTTATTGATCCCTAGTGTTCAAGGGTGGTACTTAGATTCCACAGAACTTTTAGCACATTTACATGAGTATTATTTACTTTGGTGCATCTTCCTTCTGTTTCTATTCGACATTTCTCTCTAAATTCCAGTCTGCGATGTTTTGGTAGCTTGAATTTAAAACAATATCTTCTCCTTAAACAAGCACAATGGACCATTCTTTATATGTTGTTATTCCTCACGACTGCTATTTCGTTACATTTTCTGTCTCCCCATTTTGCCAATTATCAATATGACTAATTAAGATGGGATCTGCTATCCACAATAAATAAAAAATAAGCAGAAAAATCATTTTTCAGGCCTGATATCCAACAAACTATTAATGCTAAAGAATGGCAGGAAAACGTCACCTTCATGTTTAGTTTCACTCACTATGTGATAACTTGACTCATTGGAGCTTTCTTGAATCTTATAGACACGAACCTACAGAATGAAATAAAAGGAATAGTAAATTTTGTATAATAAGTGCTTCATCTTGGCCCCAAATCTGAATAAAGCTATAATTGTGCTAACCAGACTGCATTCATTTCCAACAGCCAATGTCATACTTAAGGGACAAAAGTCTAGTGCTGATACTGATGCATTTTGAAAATCAACCTCAATACCTGGTACCTGATGCGCAAGGAGACAAAATAAATACCTTCAATGCATCTACGCAGTGAATTTTCTGATAACTCATGTTAATTCACTAACCTTCCCTTCTAACAGAAACATGATTCTTAGAATAGGACATGTTGCATCCCATATTCTAACAGATCCATCTTGGTAGCCTGATATATATATTCTTTCAACTTTCTTTCCTTCACATGAGAACGAATCATTTGGGACTCCACCTGTCAAAGGCCACTTTGCACCCGCAGATAGAATAGGTACTTCTGTATCTCTTCTAGTATAAGATTTCTATACAGACAAGAATAGCTGGAGTGATGGAATAGGTGAAAAGATAACAGTATTAATTTTGAAACAGCAACACCAAAGCTTTCAAAGAAGTACCTTAAGAAAATCCTCAAAAGAAGTTCCACCCATGGGTAGTAAACAAAGCTTTGTAACAGTAATATAAGGATCGATAGTTGGTACAACTACTGGAAATTTTGCTTGAGCAGAAACCTTTCCCTCCTCAGGTTTTAATATGGGCAATATAGTGCCATCATAAACACTTAGTTGTCCAGGATTTGTCAATACAAAAAGGGCAGCAGTAGAATTGTTCTCTATAGAACCAACACTGGGTATCAACATCATGTCTGCAAAAGATCCAGTAAGTTGAAGGTCCACCCTTGAGATACATCTCAAAGAATCTATTCCAGAAGACCAATCCAAATTAAGAACCTGAATCATATAGAAGGTTTAGATCACAATACAGCTACCTTTTAACAATGTCAGAGTGAAGAACATAAAGCACCGACAGGAGCTTCTAAATTGTTTATTTCTCCCCAAACCTTTTAGGATAAACACGGAACTTCCACTATTCGTATAATTATAAAGAAAAGTAACTTTTTCCATATCTAATAAGTAAACTGAAATATAAGTGCATTTGATACATCATTCTGGTGGCTGACATTTGGCAAATAATGCAACCAGTTAGGAAAAGGGGAAAAGATGTTTAACTCCAAGTGAGGAAAAGGCGAAAGATGTTTTACTTCAAGTGATAAGACACATTCATCTCAAGAGAAAAAAAATCTCAGAACCATAGATATAAGAGAAATTTTGAGTCGCACCCCACTTGCTTTACCCAAATTCAAGGTGCACCCCACTGCTTTACCATAATGTACGAATCCCTCCACTTTTGACGAAAACCGTCCATAGCTGACGGTCAAAGGGTTTAACCGATAATTTTTGATGAAAATACCCTCGTCTTCTAACAAACCCAAACCCAAACCCGTCCCGCCGCCGCTATCGCGCCCCCGCCACGCCCCCACCGCTGCCGCGTCCATCACCACCACCATCATTACCACCACCTTCACTATCACCACCACCACCACCTTCCCCATCACCATCATCACCACCACCACCTTCACCAACACCACCACCACCACCGCTCCCCCGCCACCCCGCTCCGCCGACCCCGCGCCCGCTCTGCCTCCCTCCCCCACTCCGCCCCCCTCCCCCAACACCACCACCGCTCCCCCTCCCTCCCCCGCGCCCCCTCCGCCCCCGCGCCCCTCCGCCCCCCTCCCGCTCAGCAGCAGCAACAACAGCAGCAGCAGCGGCGGCAGACGCCGGGAGCGTGCGGCGGGCAGCGGGGGGGGGGGGGGGGGGGGGGGGGGGGGGGGGAGAGGTGGTGGGGGGCACGGGGGTGGGGCGGGGAGGGGATGGGCGGCAGCCGGTGGGGGCATGCGCGCAGCGGGATGTCTTGGAACGGGAGGGTCGCGGGAAAGAAGAGGACATTTTCGTCCAAAAAAATGGATCAAAGGAGTTGACCGTTAACGAAGGACGGAAACCGTCAAAAGTGGGGAGTGTCGTACATTATGGTAAAACAATGTAGTGCACCTTGAATTTGGGTAAAGCAAGTGGGGTGCGACTCAAAATTTCTCTAGATATAATTAGCGACTGTTTAATAGGCAAGGGAAGCTAAATAAAAATACCATTTTCGAAAAATTACATCAGAAGCATAGAAGTTTTAAAGAATTGTGTAAGAATTGTGTAAAATGAAAGAAGTTTAGGAAAATTGCAAACTAGGAACCGTTACGCCCCAAAGTAGGGCGTAAAAGAAAATGGGGAAAATTTATGAAATGCCCAAAAATTTAAAAAGTTTTATGAAAAACCCACCCCAAAATAAACTTTCATCGCGTGCCCAGCATTAACTTAAAAATATATAAAAGGGCACGGCATGACCCTTTTGCCCTTCTAATTTATTAAGAATATCAACAAACCCAGCAACTCTTCAGAAAAACGGTTCGATTCCAGAAGATACAAAACCAAGAGACTCTTCAAAAAAGTGTTTCTATCGCTCCCTCCTCTTCCATACTCTGTTCGCTTGCGATTTTAGGTCATCTCCTCCAAAAATCTTAGAAATTTCTTACAAGAAATCGCCAGCGAATCTCCATCACAATGTCGCAATCTTCAGCAATGGATGTAGACCAAGTTAGAGAAGAAGGAGAAGAAGTAGTTGTTGGAAAGCAAACGAAAGGAGGGATGAAAGTTAAGAAGGTTGCTCGTAGACGAAATGCTCCAAAAGAAAAAGAAGTGCAAGAAGCAGTAGAAGAACAAGAACAACAAGTAGCAGGGGAGGAAGAAGAAGATCAAGAAGAAGGGAAGAAAAAAGGTAAAACTTTGAGACCTGTTCATTCTCCGTTTATATTGACGCGGCAAATAAAAATGATCATTCTCCGTCTATAAAATACACGGAGGATGCCCTTTCTGTGTCATTTGAACTAGAAATGGCCATTCTCCGTCTATTTTGAGACGGAGAATGGCATTCTCCGTGTTTAAACACACGGAGAATGGCATTTTCTGTGTTTTTGACATAAAGAACGAGCATTCTCCGCCTAATATGAGACGGAGAATGTCATTCTCCGTTATAAAATAGACGGAGAATGACCTTTCTTCTTGCATTAACCTAGAGAAATGAACATTCTCCGTCTTACTGACACGGAGAATGCCATTCTCCGTCTATTTTATAACGGAGAATGGCATTCTCCGTCTATTTCGACACGGAGAATGACATTCTCCTTGTATTTTGACCTAGAGAATGAGCATTATCCGCCTTATTGAGACGGAGAATGTCATTCTCTGGGTCAAAATAAAGGGAGAATGCCATTCCCCGTGTTAATACAAAACGGAGAATGCCATTCGCCGTCTATTTTAATACGGAGAATGTCATTCTCCGTTTTGTATTAACACGGAGAATGGCATTCTCCCTTTATTTTGATCTAAAGAACGAGCATTCTCCGCCTAATATGAGACGGAGAATGGCATTCTCCGTATTAAAACACGCGGAGAATGGCATTCTCCTTGTATTTTGACCTAAAGAATGAGCATTCTCCGCCTTATTGAGACGGAGAATGTCATTCTCTTTGTCAAAATAAAGGGAGAATGTCATTCCCCGTGTTAATACAAAACGGAGAATGAGATTCTCCGTCTATTTTAAAACGGAGAATCACATTCTCCGTCTATTTTGATACGGAGAATGGCATTCTCCCTTTATTTTGATCTAAAGAACGAGCATTCTCCGTCTAATATGAGATGGAGAATGCCATTCTCCGCCTTACTGAGACGGAGAATGCTCATTCTCCGGGACAAAATAAAGGGAGAATGCCATTCTCCTTGTATTTTGACCTACAGAATGAGCATTCTCCGTCTTTCTGAAGCGGAGAATGAGCATTCTCCGTCTTGCTAACGCGGAGAATGGCATTCTCCGTTTTAAAACACGCGGAGAATGCCATTCCCTGTGTTAATACAAAACGGAGAATGCCATTCTCCGTGTCAAAATAGACGGAGAATGATATTCTCCGTCTATTTTGACACGGAGAATGGCATTCTCCGTGTGAATACAAAACGGAGAATGCTCATTCTCCGTCTAATATTAGACGGAGAATGGCTTTCTCCTTGTTATAATAAAGAAGAATGTTGACGTAAACCTAATTGTTGTTGTTTTTAGGAAAAAAAACTGTCAGGAACAAAGAAGAAAGACTTTTCCGTGCAACATTCACCCCAATACTCTCTCTCATGGATGAGGTGAAGGAAAAGTTTCGCCATTTGCCTGAAGCAGTTGTTGAAAGCTTGAAGAATGTAGGATTCTACAACTTCGTAGATGTATTCTACAGAACTAAGGTGAAAAAATCAGAACTATCTAAAGTCACCCAAGGTCTGGAGAACTTGATGGGGACTTATTTGGAAGAAGATGGAATTGGATATTTCCAATTGAGCAGCAGTGTCAAGGTAGCACCAACTGCTGATGAGATGGCAACCATTTTCGGTCTGCCAATGAATGATGACACTGAAGTTGATGAGAAGTATTTGAAGATCATCACTGAAAAGCAGAAGACCCCCCCCCACCAGCAGACTCATTCAGCATGTGTACAAAACACTTCACAAGATTGCTGAAAAATTCCAAACGCAGAAGTTAGGAAAAGGATATTAGAGCTGCTGGGGGGCGAAAATGCAAGTCCTGATGAATTGGCCAAGTTAATAGTATTCAACTTGTGCCAAACAGCATTCTTCACCAGAATGGGGGGGTCGAACTTGCCATACAAGTTCTTCGCTCTGGTGGAGAGCACAGATGTTATAAAAAGCATCTGTTGGCCTCGGATTATACTGGGGTACGTCATGGACAGCATAAAGAGGGCTGTCACAAAATCTGAAGATGGTGATGTTGATATATCGTACAAGAAGATTGAAGGTTGTACGATATACTTCTTGTATTGGTTTGCAGAGCACAGTCGACTGATAGAGAGGAAGTGCAAACCAACAGTCGCATCTCCGAGATTCGATACATGGGATGGGAATAGAATCTCGATATTCCTAAAAAATGAATATCAAGGTACTCAAATGGATTCGGATTTGATATTCAAGGATCTTGTTGCATTGAATGTTGATGAACTTGAAGAAGTCCCAGCAGAGCAGCAATGTTTAGAAGGTGGAGATAATTCTGTTGATGAAGAAGAACCACAAACTGAAGCTCAAGCACCAGCACCCTCTACAGCTGACAATGTAGATATGTTGCGTGTCTTGCAGGAGAAATCTCAGCTTATCGCTGAGAATGAGCAACTCCAGGAAAGAGCCCAGCAACTAGCGGCAGATGTAGCCCAACAACGTGCTGTGGGGCTCGTTGCTGATGGCTTGGAGAAGGAGTTAGACTCTTTAAGGAACGAGAAATCGCTCCTTATTGATGATAATAAGAAACTCCGTGAGCGAGTTGAAGAACTGGAGGCACAGGGGTCGGAACTAGACTCCCTGAGAAAGCAGAAGTCTGAGCTTACTGCTGATAATGAGAAGCTTCGTCAACGTGTTGAGGAGCTACTTCTAAAAGGTAAGATTTTATATTTTTTGTCTATTTTAATCTGTAATTACTTGTATCTAACAAGGAGAATGACCATTCTCCGTGTCAAAGTACACGGAGAATGAAGTTTTCTGTGTGTTTTGACCTATAAAATGTCATTCTCCGTGTCAAAATAGACGGAGAATGTCATTCTCCGTATTAAAACACACTTAGAATGACATTCTCCGTCTATTTTGACACGGAGAATGACATTCTCCGCTAGTATTTTAACACGGAGAATGACATTTTCTGTATTTTGACATAGAAATGACATTCTCCGTCTGTTTTGACACGTAGAATGTCATTCTCCGTCTAAATTGACACGGAGAATGACATTCCCCGTCTATTTGGAAACGGAGAATGCCATTCTCCGTCTCTTTTGACACGGAGAATGACATTCTCCGTCTAAATTGACACGGAGAATGACATTCTCCGTCTATTTTTTACGCGGAGAATGACATTCTCCGTCTATTTTGACACGGAGAATGACTATTCTCCAGATTAAAGTAAACGGATAATAATATTTTTCATTGTTTTTAAAAAGAAGATTATATAATATTGACATCATACCTCTTGTTGTTGTTTGTTTTTATATCAGTGAAAATGACAGAGGATCTCAAAAAAGAGAATGAAAAGCTCAATGATGATAACAACAAACTTCTAGAGGAAGTTGCATCGTTGAAAGACGAAATCACACAGAAGAATGATACAATTGTTAACCTTGAAGCAATGGCTAAAGCATTGCAAAGTGGGGAGACTCAAGCAGTTCCCCAAAAGCATTACACAAGAGCAAATGAACCTGCTGGAACTAAAAAACAATCAAATGCTGCAGATGAGGATGATTTTACTACATTGCAAAAGAAGAAAACATCCGATGCTACAACAAGTAAGAAGGCAGGTCCTGGTCGGAAAAGAAAAGATCCTTCCAGTCCCAGAAAGAAAGTAGCTCCTGCTGGGAAAAAAAAAGCTCCTTCCAGCCCCGAGAAGGTAGACAATAAAAAGGAGATGTCAGCTCCTGAAGAACTTGAGGAAGAATCTCCTCAAACAGCAAAGCTTGTTAAAGAGGGGAAAATGCTGATGCAATGTCCGAAGCTCAGACTTTGGAACCTTGCAGACGATGAGCTGAAGCAAATATACAGGAGCATCGTATACCAAAGAAGGATGTCTCCAACGTAAGTATTCTAAACTTGAACCAATTTCTGTACAATTCACAAGGGAGAATGATCATTCTCCGTCTCATTTAAAACGGAGAATGACATTCTCCGTTTATATTGACGCGGCAAATGAAAATGATCATTCTCCGTCTATAAAATACACGGAGGATGCCCTTTCTGTGTCATTTGAACTAGAAATGGCCATTCTCCGTCTATTTTGAGACGGAAAATGGCATTCTCCGTGTTTAAACACACGGAGAATGGCATTTTCTGTGTTTTTGACCTAAAGAACGAGCATTCTCCGCCTAATATGAGACGGAGAATGTCATTCTCCGTGTCAAAATAGACGGAGAATGACCTTTCTTCTTGCATTAACCTAGAGAAATGAACATTCTCCGTCTATTTTATAACGGAGAATGACATTCTCCTTGTATTTTGACCTAGAGAATGAGCATTCTCCGCCTTATTGAGACGGAGAATGTCATTCTCTGGGTCAAAATAAAGGGAGAATGCCATTCTCCGTGTTAATACAAAACGGAGAATACCATTCGCCGTCTATTTTAATACGGAGAATGACATTCTCCGTCTATTTTAACACGGAGAATGACGGAGAATGACATTCTCCGTCTATTTTAAAACGGAGAATGATCATTCTCCGTCCGGAGAATGACATTCTCCGTCCAATTCATAACGGAGAATGACATTCTCCGTCCATTTCATAACGGAGAATGATCATTCTCTATTGGAGTTATTTTTTATGCAATTTTATCATTAGCCTATATTATTATCATAATCGAAACTAAATTTATGTGCAGTGATTATGTATACATGTACATTCCAAATGCTCCAGAAGAATGTAAAATAAGAAGAAAAAACAATGATGTCAGCATGTTGTTAAATACTAAAGATTTTCAAGACATACTAAATGAGGCGGATATAGAAGCCGGTGTTATGAACTACTTAATAAAGCTTATGAACGAAGTTCAAGCCGAATTAAGGCAGAACATGCAGTCAAGCTCGCAGGGTGCACAATGTAAATGGTTTGCAATCATGATGCCCCATTCATTGGTAAGAATCGAAACTGAAAAATAAATATTAATGTGTACAGCTACTAATAGTGTTGTAAAAAACTAACTCATGATATTATTTTTTGTTTTTTTTTCTTCTGGAAAACAGAGTACTGCCCAGTATGTCGATGAAAAAAATCCAACACCTGGAGCAGTGTACAATTTCAAAGTTGATATAGAAGATTTTATCATGGAGCTGGAAGATGACATTGAATGGCTATTCGTGCCACTCTTCCGCGAGGAGAATAAACACTATACGCTGCTGGCATTCAACTTCAGCTCCTATGTTTGGACGCACTACAACTCATTGCGGAAAAACACGGGCGCTAAGGGAATCCAGGATGCAAAATACATGAAGAATAAAATCGAGCCAATTGTAATGAAGAAGATTGCATTGATGAGGAATAAAAGCCCAGCAATCCAGGAATACGAAACAACAGAGCTCAAGGTTTGCAAAGAATGCCCACAGCAACTATCACCCAGCTGCCTGCTGTATGTTTCATATTATATTGAAAACTTGTCGAGAGCTCCATTTGATTTACAGAAGAAAACAAACAAAATAGTTCACAATACTATTGTAAAGAGAAGGCTAAATTTGGCTAAGGCTTTGCTTATGAGTGAATGTGCAGTTCCTTTTGTACAATAAAAGAAAATGACAATGTAAATTGGCTAACAAATTCCTTGTATATATTCTGTTTGTCAGGTTTCTTTTGTAATGTATTTGTTTTCCTTTGTAATGAAATTCAATTTTTCGACTAATTTACATTGTTCTATATATGTAAATCTGTTTTGTTAAAGTTCTGTTGTTTGATTCAAACCTATAATGTCATTATCTGTGTTAATACAAACCTATAATGTGTGCATTTGGAACTTAGAAATGGCCATTCTCCGTGTCAAAATAGATGGAGAATGTCATTCTCCGGGTCAAAAGAGACGGAGAATGCCATTCTCCTTGTATTTTGACCTAGGGAATGAACATTCTCCGTCTTACTGATGCGGAGAATGGCATTCTCCGTTTTAAAACACGCGAAGAATGATTATTCTTTGTATATTTGACTTAGAAAGGAACATTGTCCGTCTTAGTGACGCGGATAATGGCCATTCTCCGTGTCAAAATAGACGGAGAATGTCATTCTCCGGGTCAAAAGAGATGGAGAATGCCATTCTCCTTGTATTTTGACCTAGGGAATGAGCATTCTCCGTCTTACTGATGCGGAGAATGGCATTCTCCGTTTTAAAACACGCGGAGAATGATTATTCTTTGTATATTTGACTTAGAAAGGAACATTGTCCGTCTTAGTGACGCGGAGAATGGCCATTCTCCGTGTCAAAATAGACGGAGAATGTCATTCTCCGGGTCAAAAGAGACGGAGAATGTCATTCTCCTTGTATTTTGACCTAGAGAATGAGCATTCTCCGTCTTACTGACGCGGAGAATGGCATTCTTTGTATATTTGACTTAGAAAGGAACATTGTCCGTCTTAGTGACGCGGAGAATGGCCATTCTCCGTGTCAAAATAGACGGAGAATGTCATTCTCCGGGTCAAAAGAGACGGAGAATGCCATTCTCCTTGTATTTTGACCTAGAGAATGAGCATTCTCCGTCTTACTGACGCGGAGAATGGCATTCTCCGTTTTAAAACACGCGGAGAATGATTATTCTTTGTATTTTTGACCTAGAAAGGAACATTATCCGTCTTAGGGACGCGGAGAATGGCCATTCTCCGTGTCAAAATAGACGGAGAATGCCATTCTCCGGGTCAAAAGAGACGGAGAATGCCATTCTCCTTGTATTTTGACCTAGGGAATGAGCATTCTCCGTCTTACTGATGCGGAGAATGGCATTCTCCGTTTTAAAACACGCGGAGAATGGCATTCTTTGTATATTTGACTTAGAAAGGAACATTGTCCGTCTTAGTGACGCAGAGAATGGCCATTCTCCGTGTCAAAATAGACGGAGAATGTCATTCTCCGGGTCAAAAGAGACGGAGAATGCCATTCTCCTTGTATTTTGACCTAGAGAATGAGAATTCTCCGTCTTACTGACGCGGAGAATGGCATTCTCCGTTTTAAAACACGCGGAGAATGATTATTCTTTGTATATTTGACTTAGAAAGGAACATTGTCCGTCTTAGTGACGCAGAGAATGGCCATTCTCCGTTTCGTATGAGACGGAGAATGTCATTCTCCGGGTCAAAAGAGACGGAGAATGTCATTCTCCTTGTATTTTGACCTAGAGAATGAGAATTCTCCGTCTTACTGACGCGGAGAATGGCATTCTCCGTTTTAAAACACGCGGAGAATGATTATTCTCCTTGTATTTTTGACTTATAAATGGCTATTCTCCGTGTATCTAAAACGGAGAATGATTATTCTCCGTGTTAAAACACACGAAGAATGGTCATTCAATACATTATAAAGTCAGAGAGTATAAAGGAGAATAAGTTCTTATGCTGTTAATATATATGTGAAACATCAAATATGCAGAATTCAAACTATTACCATTGATATCAAAAAATGTAAGATATGTATTCAAAAAACAATTTCCAGTTATATAAAAGAAGGAATATATGTGTATGTATTAACGAGGGGGCGCTGCCCCCTTGACCACCGTAGCAGCATGTGGAGGCAGAGGACAAGTGCTGCGATTATGATTGCACAATTCAAAACAATTCTGGCACCTTATCTTTCTCTTCTCTTTTCCCTTGTTCTCATATTTGCTCTTGTAACGGTCCGCTTTTGGTCGTCCAGGACCCCGTTTCGGAACAGGGGGTAGAACAACATCAGTAGGATTATTTTCAAACTGTTTTTCGCAATCTGGAACTAGACGAATGGCACATGAATATAACTTCTGGTAATAATCTGATGTCCAATACTGCTCCACAAAGTCGTAAACAGATTTATCTGAACCAACTCTGATGCATTGTATTGCATGGCTGCATGGGAATCCATATACCTTCCATCTACGACAACTACAATGACAATCAAGAAGATTCACCATATGGGAGGAAGTAT
Organism: Iris pallida; assembly: GCA_029216955.1. Lineage (NCBI taxonomy): Eukaryota > Viridiplantae > Streptophyta > Magnoliopsida > Asparagales > Iridaceae > Iris > Iris pallida. Next base: position 347,590 of record JANAVB010010200.1, read on the forward strand.
CTGCGATCACCTCAAATTCGAAATCACCGGACCGATATACCCTATAACACATGCCATCATCTGTAAGCTGCTTCAGCATATCCTCAACGTATGGAGTCAATTTGCTATTCAAACCAATTGCATCCTTGTGGCGATCCGAAATCATCTTCATCATCTTCACACGGATGACATTTACAATTGCTGATATAGGCAATTTCTTCTCAGCCTTTATCCATGCATTGAATGACTCTGCACAACTAGAAGCAACCTCACCGTATCTACATCCCGGGAAGAATGCGTTTGACCAGTGTTCAGGTTTTTGTTTATTCATCCAATTCACAACATGACCACAATTCAGATCATAAATCTTCTTGATTGCTTGTCTATACCCACCTTTATACAGAAAAACAAATAAGTAATAAAGAATTAGGTCAATTCACAAAATTATGAAAAAATAAGTGCATTCTCATAAGGATAATAGTCATTCTCCGTTCAAAAGCTAACGGAGAATGACATTCTCCGTTCTATGCAGGATGGAGAATGGCCATTCTCCGTTTTAAAACACACGGAGAATGACTATTCTCCGTCTTACTGACGCGGAGAATGGTCATTTTCCTTGGTAAATTAATGGTAAATGCATAGAAAATGTGCATATATCTGTCTCATTAACACACCTGGAGTTAGAGCATATACTGCTTGCCTCCAAGCTTCAAGTACATGCGGATACACTCTTTCATTTCCTTTCTCTTTCAGCGGTATGTTATTCTTCATGTGATAATAGCAATAGCTATGATAATCATTAGGAAACACTTTAGGGACTTCAGAAACTAGACCGGTGCCTTGATCCGAAAGAAAAACAATACGCCTACTACATCCAACAACATTCTTTAGATTTCTAAGGAACCATTCCCAATTATCGCCATCTTCGCCTGAGACTATACCGTATGCAATAGGGTAGAACTGTTGGTTACCATTCTTCGCTGTAGCAGACATCAAACATCCTCTAAACCTCCCTGTAAGGAAAGTGGCATCCAAATATAGCATCGGACGACAATATTGAAAGCCTTCTACGCAAGCCCCATATGAAAGAAAAAGCCGCTCAAACCTCATTGATGAATCATCTTTCTGGAAGTCGATAACGGAACCATTATTGGTTTCCTTTACCTTGTTCACATACCAACACAAGTCACTGTAAGATCTAACATCATCTCCGTACATTTCCTGGTGCACCAGCCTAATTCCGTGGTATGCCTGTCCATATGTAACAGATAAGCCGTAGTCGACCTTGAAATCATCGACAACAGATTTTGCGGACTTTTTAGGATGCATCCGAACAATGTCACTAACCAAACTTTTCACAAACTTTGCTGGAACAACCAGATTACCTTTATCCATATAGCCAGCTCCACAATTATGTTCTCCCACATACCTCCTCACCTCAAAAATTTGTTCGAAATAGATATAGCATGGAAGCTCCACAAACAAGCATGTGTCTTGTAATTCTTGCAACAAACAGTATACCTCCCCGGCTCAAATTTCAAAATGTGGAATGGATGACGAGATTCAAAACATACCTTTCTAACAGCATTCCTAACTTCTTCAACACCATTTAGAAAAATCTGACCAACACCAGTAATTGATCCAGGCCACATATCCGATTTCCTCTTCTTCACTGTCTCAGTTGAGCCCTCATAAAATTGTACTACTCGTTTGTCCTTTACAGTAGGAGAACATCTACTCAAAGAACTAGAAGAGGAAGACGAAGGTCTCATGTGAAAGCTTTGATAAGGAAAAGATGTTGATGAAGAACATGGAGAGTGTATTTGCTCCACGTATAGATCAAAACTCACATCATGAGTACCGTTAAAACCACCAACCAATGAGCGAAGCCAAAAATCACTTTCAACATACAGTTCAGTCCCATCAGAGTGCAAAAACCTGAAACGGAAGGAAAGTGGATCCAAAGAAGTCCATCGATCGCACACTTTATTCTTTAAAAAATCTACGGTACTTTCATGTGTGACACGGCAGGAAACTATGTCTCCCTTGAAACAAATGTTAACTAAACAACTTGATTCCATATCTCCCCCCCCCCCCCTAATAACATAAAAACATAAGAGGCCACAAATAGAACAATAAAATTCTCATCTAATAATGATTATTCTCCGTCTAAAAATAACGGAGAATAAATATCCTCAGTTGGAACTAACTTATAATGATCATTCTCCGTCTAAAGTAAAACGGAGAATGTCATTCTCCGTCCTAACTAAGACGGAGAATGTCATTCTCCGTTCAAATTAAGACGGAGAATGGCATTCTCCGTCCTAATTAAGACGGAGAATTCCATTCTCCGTCCTAAAAACATACGGATAATGATCTTTATAAGAAGTAATTGTCATTCTCCTTTAAAATATAACGGAGAATGCTATTCGCATAAAATAACAAGATTAAATATCTCACTAACATTTTCTAAGTTAATAATCTTCATAACAAAATCAAATTCAGCATAAATTTCGAGATATACGAAGCTGATGGATGAATTTCTACAGATCTGAACTCTCACCTTGTTTTAAGATCTATAAAAAGAAAAGAAGAAGATCTTCTATCCACAATTGACCTAATCGCCGGAAACCACGAAGATGATGTTGATGATGATGATGATCGATGATGATGAAGGATGATCGACGTTCGACTGACGAAAACCACAGTGAACTACGAACGATTCTGCGATCTCTAATAAAGATTATATCAATGGATTTCAAATTTCTCGTGAAGAAGAAGAAGAATACGAATTTCTCAATCCAAATCTGAGTTTGCGAATTCATAATTATATATAGATGTCCAAATTTACGCGAAGGGATATTTTTGGAATTATGATAATGGCAAATTTTGTAAATACATAGCAACTAGAGAGAATCTTGAAATATTTAACGTGTAAAAACTTAATTCTGGGCATTTCATAAAAATAATCCAGCGGGTGGGCATTTCATAAAAGCCCACCCCGAAATTGGGCTTCTCAGCAATTTCCAGAAGAAAATGCGCCCTAAATATGGGCGTCTAAAATTTGAATGATGATTACTCGGCTTAGTTAAAATTAACTAAATTTCTCTCCCTCTGAACCATCAAAAAATACGCCTAAAATAAGGGCGCCAAATAAATACGCCCCAAAGTTGGGCGCAATTTTATTTTAACGCCAAAAACTTGGGCGTATTTTTCCCCCGTCCGCGTGGCTCCGCTGCTGTCACATGGCTCCTTCAGCCTACACGTGGCTTCTCCCCCTACTTCTTTTCATGCAGTGACCGCTGCTTTTGAGGCTGTTTTTCAGCTTTTACTGCTTTTGAGGCTTTACTTTTCAGGTTTGACCGAATTGATTGAAGGATTTGAATTATATTGTTGACCGAAGGTTTGGAAGTGTGCTTATATACTAGTATGGAGAAGGAAAGAATTAGATTAGGAAGTAACAATACCTACTTGTTGGAGGGAGAGAAGAGAAGCAGAAGCAGAAGAAATATAAGGGAAGGAAGAGAGTAGCAGGAGACAGGAGGAGAAGAACAACCACCTATATCAAATAAGGGTAATTTTAAAGATTTTTTTTAGTGATACTATTATGTATAGCCAATAGCTAAGTAGTTTCTTCAGTGTTTTTTCGGAGATTCCCGAAAAAAAATATTACACCTTAAAAAAGGGCGTAAGATTAATTTATAATATTTTTTTATCAATTTTATAGATAGATGTTCAAAATGACTGTCGAATACCAGGTAGACCTACTACACAAGCTATTATCCAGGAGCGAGGCTCTCACGTTTCGAAACTGGTATTCGACATGTATTTTTAGTTAAAGTGAATTATCATTATTATAGTTGATAATAATATGCACTAACAAATTTGAGATATTATTTAGTTACATGATTATCCGACGGTAAAATTACGTGAGCATGGAGACTAGCGCCACGGATGGCATCTCACAACTCGCTAAAAGGAACTTGTTGAACTTGTTGAACTTTTTGGCTTTTCCTATGTTGACGCTATTCGTTTAAGGCATCACGATAGAGATCTGTTGTTGAGTTTGATAGAGCGATAGTGACCAGGACGCAACACATTTCAGCTATGCATAGGTGAAATGTCGATCACTCTGGCTGACGTGGCCATAATTTTAGGGTTACGGATCACTGGTATCCCCATATATTTTGAAGAGGGGGAGAAATGTTGGAGATCTTATCAAGACATCTTGGTCTGGAGCCGGAACCGGATCAAGGTACTAGTTCCGGTATCAAAATGACTTGGCTTCGAACAAATTTTATGCATGTTCATCGGATTGGAAATACACCGGTTCCTGTAGATGAGCAACGGGTACGTCATATAGTTTTATATAATTATTGTACTATTTATGTTCTAATATTTAATATTAATATTTGTTCATGTTTTCAGCTCATATGTTGCACTAGGGCTTATTTACTAAGCCTGTGTGGTGCATTGTTATTTCCCAATGCGACGGAAGATAAGGTTAATGCAAACCTCCTGCCATTTTTTGAAGACTTGGACACCTTCACAAAGCACGCATTGGGTGCCGCAGTGTTAGCCCATGTCTATCATTCGATGACTAGTTTTGTTACTATTGGTTCGGAAGATGTTGTACACACAAATATATATGGATGTATTACACTTATACATGTATAATTGAAATGAATTTTCTTCATATATGGTTATATAAGCTAGACAATTAATATCATTTGTATTGTCTTTTAATCTGCAGCTATGGTCCTACGAATATTTTTCTATCGGTAGGCCACTTAGCCGATACAGTGCAGATGAGCGGGTCATACCTGCAGGAGTGAGATGGAATTCAGAAGAAGTAGATCGAGCTCACGGGATTTATAAAGTGGTCTCAATTTATCTTCATCTATTTGACACAATGCCTGCAAATGAGGTTAGTTGAGCCTATTGGATATACTACTTTTTCATACTTAAATATTTAAATATTTTTCCGCACTACTTAAACGTCACATAGGTTAAATGGCAACTTGTTAATGTACCTCAGTATGTGATAGATGGTGCACTTGGAGCTAGTATGCACAGATACTACGTAATCTACCATTCCCATGTCATGTTTCATCTGGCTGATCGTGTTATGCGACAATTCGGGATGAAACAATTCATACCTCAAGACCCTTTGCCTGCTAGTCGGAGCAGAGGGTCATTCGCATCGCGGGCTCGCTCACATCTTCCAGGTTGGGAGAACAGATTTGAGACGTACGGGGTGGAACATTTGTCTGAACCGATGACATCGATACTTGATTGTAGGATATTCTCAGAATAAACCCGTAAACCTACAATAACTTCTAATATTTATCATGCTACAATTAATTTATGTTTAAACTTGCAATGCAAGGTAGTGAATCATTTGTACTTCGGTATGGAACTTCTCGCGTCCAAAACCGACGCTATCAATTTGAAGAGCTGGTTCCCTCACCGAGCTCTGGATGATGCTAGTTTGCGTGTGAGGGATACACAAGTAGATGTAATGGTATGTGTCTAAATTTTATTTAAATAAACTATGATCATCATCTATATGTGTCTCACTGAGTATGGATATAATTTCAGCTCCAAAATTGGAAAGAGATGTCCCAGGACCCAAGTGTAGATTCACGTGATTTGATAGACGTATCTACACAATATCTCATCCAACCCCACATGCCCCCAGTATTACCATTGGCAATCCCTCATGATTATCCTGTAGGCATTGTCAGGCGTAGACGTGCATAGCCCCGTAGGACACACCAACGACAGACGGACGAGAGCACATCACAATCTGGTGGGTCACAAGATACATCATATTATGCTAGATCACATATTAATCAAAAGGCGGGCGAGGGCACATCACAACCTGGTGGTTCACAGTATGCTTCGAGTGACTTTGACTGGGATTCTTATATGCACATCATCGGTATTTCATTATTTGGCACACTCCAGACTTATCCATCTACTCAGACACCCCAGTATAAAGATTATGACTTCCAGCCATTGCCAGGGGAGACACCGGAGGAAACGGCAGCTAGGAGAATGCGACTAGGTCTTTAGGTCAGTTCCTCGTAGGCATTATGATAGAATAAATAGAGGTGAATAATTAAAGGCTATGTTAACTATCAGCATCTGCATGCATTATGTATAAATTTTATTCATGACTTGTATCAGGATCTGCTTTGGACATGTTAACTATCAGCATCTGCTTTAGACTATCAAATTTATCTCTTTATAGATTACAAAAATTACAAGATAACAAAAAATTACACATTTAAAAAAATACAAAATAACATTTATTGTGTCGGTTGTCGTGTACAATTTTTCCTATTGTGTCCAAGTTCGTTACAATTGCTGCAATGGAGATCTCTTGTCAGCAGCTCCCTTGTCATAAAACTATTCTTTTTAGGTCTTGGACACAATAGGAGAAATTGTACTAAAAAGTTGGACGTAAAGCTGGCAGACCTAAAAAATAATCGTTTTATGACAAGAGAGCTGCTGACAAGAGATCTCCATTGCAGCAATTGTAACGGGCTTGGACACAATAGGAGAAATTGTACAAGACAACCGACACAGTAAATGTTATTGTATTTTTTAAAATGTGTATTTTTTTTGTTATATTGTAATTTTTATAATTTATAAAAATTACAAGATAACAAAAAAATACACATTTAAAAAAAAAATACAATAACTGGAAGTCATAATCTTCATACTGGGGTGTCTGAGTAGATGGATAAGGCTAGGGTGTGCCAATAATAAAATACCGATGATGTGCATATAAGAATCACAGTCAAAGTCACGCGGAGCAGCGGGAGCCACGCGGACGCGGGGGGGGGGGGGGGGGGGGGGGGGGGGGGGGGGGGGGCTGCGCCCAAGTTTTGGGCGTTAAAAAAAATTGCGCCCAACTTTGGGGCATTTTTTTTTGGCGCCCTTATTTTTGGTGTATTTTTTGGTGGTTAAGGGGGAGAGAAATTTAGTTAATTTTAACTAAGCCGAGTAATCACCATTCAAATTTTAGACGCCTATATTTAGGACGTATTTTTTTTCCGCCCTACTTTGGGACGTAACGTTTCCTAATTTGCAATCTTTCTAAACTTCTTTCCTTTTACACAATTCTTTAAAACTTCTATGCTTCTGATGCAATTTTTCGTTCTTTAAAAGCTTCAATGTACCTTAAAACTCATACAGTCAGTTACAAAGAACAGGTGAAGCTTGAGATCAATTTGGCACAATCTTTTCATCCTCAATATTTCGAGTTAACAATAGATAAGATCCAACCTAGCTAGTTTTATCCGAAATGCCTGGGAAACTCTATCTTATTTAAATTCTATGATACAATAGGACCACAGATAATATTTGAAATAGACTGGCAGATTGTTGTTGCTGACGAGGACTACTTTTAGGCCACAAATTGATTGTCTAGGACCAACCATTACTTATAGGTGATGTTCTTCCTAGGAAGCACGAATAATCCAACCAACCGTGCTGTGTCCATGTCACGTTGTATTGGATTCGTACAGTACACGATTACAGTCACTCCAAAATACACTAGGAAACGCCAAAATCAATGCCACATCCATATCATGTCATGTCATATTTGTCCAGGCAACATAGCATTCTTCCCTAGCAGATACTCCAATCCACCTCTTGAACTATATGTAGACCTGTCAATGGATAGTCGAAAATTCAAATCCGATCCGATTCCGTATCCGAACTTTCAGATATTTTTCGAAATTTCGGATATCGGATTCGGATATCCGAATATTTTTCGGATATTATCCATTTTTGGATACGAATTCGGATATTAAGGTATTCGAATCCGTTAATATCTGATCCGACTTTAAATTGCAAATTTCGGATATTGAATTCGGATATCGGATTCGGATATCCAAAATTTTATATATATTATAGTATAATGTATATGTAATATATATTAATTAATAGAGAAGATTAAAGTATTTTATTCTCAACTAACTTTTACATAAAATAATTATAATATAATTTATATATAATAGTAATATATATTAATTACAATTTACAACATAAGAAGAAAGGACTCAAATATGTAGAGAAATTGAATTTGGTTTTCGGATATTCGGATAATAACTAAATTTTTAATATTTCGGATTTCAGATATTCGGATACTAGCATTCGAATTTTTTAGCTAATCGGATCGGATATTATCTGATATCCGTTAAACTAGACGGATACGAATTCGGAGTGTCAAAAGAAATATCCGTTCAGATATCGGATCGGATTCGGATATTACAAAAAAAATTCGGATACAGATACAGATATTGTCATGTCCGTACCGATAAGCATCCGTTGACACCCCTAACTATATGCAGCTTGTTGTTACTGGCATTGACTTCATTTACTAGATGGATTTATTGTCTACAAGCAACCTTCATGATGACATAGATTGCGTCATTGCAGGACAGCCAGGATGACGGCCTAGGCCAATCTTTTTGACATGATTGAATTCTGTTTGCAGTTTAAACCATAATTTACAGTTTCGGCGGATACTGATACGATACGGCCGAAACTGATCCGATTTGGCATGTCCCTATCCGATACCAACTGCTACCGATAGTGACGCAATATCTACATTGGGAGACTTTTTCTAGTCAATTTGGGAGAGAAAATTGAATTTAAAAGATCAATTAGCAAGGGTGTAAAAGCATAGTAAGGTTATAAAAGCATGTAAATGAAAAAAAAAATATTCACCGCAGGTAAACCAATCAGCAAGGATGGCTATTATTTCATTCAATTTCAAAACTACTAATAAGAAAATTGTATAAAATATTTTTTCTAAATTTTTAATCATTTATTAATAATTATTTGTTTTCCGATACCAAAATATCTGATACACCGATGTGCCAAATAGTCTATCCCGATACTCATAGGAAGGTTCCGTTACCAATACTAATATTGTGAACCTTGGTTTAAACCTTATAGATGACATTATTTCCTAGAATGTAGCCAATCCCCGTTCTATACATGCCACGAAATGGACATGAAATACAATGAAGTTACTATATACTTTCCACTGAGACCTCATTGTGTGTACGTACAGTCAAAAATGGCAAGATTTCTAGTTAAGAGGTTACAAAATGAAGGATGTTGAAATGAACTGTTTATCAGTTTAAAATGGAGAACATACAGAATCGGCCAAAAGGATATATGGTTATAGTAGTAGGCACAACAAGCAGGAAGCAATAGCACCATAAAAGAGGACACATCCGGGGGAAAAAATGAGCCATCATAAGTAAGAGGGGTGGAGAACTTGCCTTCTCGTTAGGGTGATGGTCTGTGCGATGATGAGAGAAGTCTCGTGAATCAAACACTCTAAGAGATAAGTCCATCACTTGAATGGTCGCAAGTAATCATCCTATCTACATATCATAAAACCTATGCTGACACAGTCGGAGTTTTGGATATTTTTGACGCATGCATGAAGTGATCATCAAATGCATGGATTTATGATCTCATTCGTTTTACAAGTACTTGATGAATTGGTAAAACAATTTCAATTATGAAATTTAATCCACATGGACTTATCAATTTGTAGATACTGATGATCAATTCCAATCAACCAAGTTACTGACCCATCTCTTTGAATGTTCAAGTGTGAAGGTTTCTCATCTTCTCACTAGATCCTCATATAACCTACCTATTTATTAATTGGACTGGCAACAATAAATCAAATTTATGTGAATATGGTTATATTTGGACCAAAAGAATTTAGAACATGAAAAGATGAAAAGTAACAAAAATAAAGAACAATAAAACAAGAGATATTTACATCCATTATTGAGCAGAAAAAGCAGGAAGAAGATAGACGTTATACATAGTGAATAGACAAACCGTTAAAACTTCTTCAGATCCCATATCATCTCCACCATAGATTAGAAGCTGACCTCCTCCATCATGTGATTTATGATTGGAAGACCAGCATAAGACAATGATGGGGAGCCTACGGTTTCCAGAAGCAAGTTGTAGCTTAACAGCAGTTTTAGATGATACTCCTGTTTGTTGCCCATTTTCCGACGATATGTCCCACAATAATATATCCCCATTAATGTAACCCACAGCAAGAACAGTGCCAGAATTCGATGCCCAGCAAAGGGAACATATCTCTTTGTCCTCTTGCACAAGAGAACCGTCTTGAACCTCATCGCTCCCTTCAGTTACTAAATTAGCACTTCCGCCACCCTTTAATTGAAGATCAGTATAGCCTCTAACAGTAACAACATGGCCTTCAGACACATCCCACAGAACAATTAGGCCATTATCATATGCGATCAGAACTCTGCAGTAAATTGAGTATGTTAAGTTTTCATACAGAAAGAAAAAATGTGGAGAGAGAACTCAAGACAACAAAAGATGTGGCATTATAGTTTAATAGTTTAGCACTTTGTTCATCAAGGAATTAAGAAAATAATCATTTCACTCGGCAGTCAAGGTCAAGTACTTGTCAAAAAAGTTTTCATACTACATAACCACCAGTTGATTGATCACTTAAATCACCTAAATCAAGCTTGTCTGAGGCATCCCCAATCGTTTTTCTCCCTCATATATATTGCTGCAAGAAAGCCACACTCGACATGATTGAAGTTGACGACGTGTTACGTGGTCCAAATTCCCCTCAAACTCTCATGTTCCAATAATAGATTGTGTGGTAGAAAAAATAGAAGTCCAAACAAATTATAGCTTCACCCTGCTGAGATTGGTCTACCTTTTGAGCTGGCAATTAGAATGAGGTCGAACCAGGCCTGGGTGAGCCCAGCCCAATTATAGTTGGGTTTGAGCTGCCCTTGGACCCGCCCAACCTTTAGATCTGCCAGCTGAATGGACCTGTCTCAGGATACAGACCAATAGCTGGACAAGCCATAGGATAACGAAGACCTTTTATTATAATCAAATTTAAATAAATAAAGTTTTCTTTAGTAATCTAAAAAAGGATTGATCAGTGATTAAGTAATCATCTTATTAATCGTGTGGTGTTGTAACTACAATTCCAAGTGGATGTAATTGTGATTAATTGGCTGTTTCTCTGATTCATCAGTAACCAGACATGGACAAAGAACATACTGAAAAACGCTTAAATATGATAGAGCTGTCATGTATATACGAGAGAAAAATGATTGGGATGTTAGAGATACTTGTCTGCAAAGGAACCATAATAAAGATGGTCATAATGAACAAAAGAAGATATGATACTTATACATCATACCTGCTGCCAGAACCGCAAGGCTGTGGCAGAATTCCAACAATTTGTACATGATTTGGGCATGAAATGCCTGCTGAGTCTGCAATGAGGCATGAACTATCAGCAAATAGAAATGAGTAAGAAATCTAATGAACAGATTATCCGAGAACTATAAAAGAATGCAATGTCAAGATATCAGTAAAAACCTTCAACAGATATAATCACACATCTACAGCTTTCAAACTATTTTAATGATTAAAATATAAAAAAGGATAGTTGGTCGAATCGAATATATTATCCGTGTTTGGAAGATGACAAAAAGAAGCATGAATTAGTGCTCTGAGAAGTATATGGATTATTCCAGTAAAGCCTTCATATGATAAATCGAGAGGATAGAAGCCTGTTTTCGAAGAAGAAGATATCATTGCATTCCATATTGTAAGAACCCTCTGAAGATAATTCACCTGATGTAAGTCAGGGCACCCAAGGAATCACCAAATAAACAAACTCGTGGGTACATTCGCTACAAGACCAAACATCAACAGACAAGTGCCAGGGACAACTGATGGTTCCAATGTCGTGGAGACACTTAAGTTTGCTGCTTAAAGAAATATAACACAGGAAACACAGACAAACATAGATTGCCACGTCCACATCCCTTCTTGTTTTATTTGACAAGTCACCATGTCTCTGTCATGTTTTCATGTCCCATGCCAATGTCAGTGCAGTCAACGTGAAAAATCCTGTACCTAATCATACAGACCAAACACTATGGAAACTAGACTGCACTACATCAAAATAAGTTACTTAGTGATATCCTAACCATCAACACTAAATTAAACCAAGTAGGATCTACTTTGCCATGTCCATGCATATACCTATAAGATAAGACACTAGCATTGCAATGATTTTTGTGTCCATTTTTAGCTAAAATAAACAGAATAAGGAAATACTGTTACAATGATTTTGAACTGTGATATAATAAGGTACAACCAAGAAAGTAATACCTCCCAGGACATGTATTTTTTCCTATGCTTGTATCTAGCTAGATTTCAAGCTTTTCTGGATGATATGCCTATTTCTATGTAGCCTGAACTGTGAGATCAAGATAGATCCATTAAAAACATATGTTTCTTTTACTGATTTGGTACAGGTTAGTTAAGAAAAAAAATACAAGAGAATGAAACCAATGCCAATTTAAAGTTCAAAGTGTTGATTCCAGTAGGTCCTATTAATTAATCTCCCAAAGCCAAAATGTTAGCAAGCTAGCAACAACCACCTCTATTCTATCTTAACCATTAAAGAACATATGCTGCGAGGATAAACAATTAGGACAAATATATTACTTCAAATTAACTTAACCACCTATATGGAAGAAAAATAGAGATTTTGATATATGGTGCAGTATGACAAATAACAAAAAAGTATCTACCAGTTATCGCCTTCACCGGTATATTATATGGCAACCTCGAAAGCTTTCCTTCTTCAGAATCACATTTCAATACGGACACTAATCCTTTGTCTTCTCCAATATACCTATTGGAGAATTAATAACTTCAATAAAACTAGCTGCTGAGAAATAACACAAATCACAATAATTTTAATATGCAAACATACATCAGATTGGTCCCATGAATTACAGCAAAACAAGTAATGTTGGCTTCCCATTGCAAAGAATAAGTTAATTGCCTGCATTCCAGATCCCAGACCTGCCAAAGTTAAGATGCTCTCTGATATAAGTGAAATATTAATCTACAAGACGGAGAAATTAATATAACATATTTGCTAAATCAACATAAACAAACATAAACTTTACAATATTGTATTTAAAGTTTTTTCTTATGTCCCTTAGATCTTCCATATTTAAAGTTAGGTATGCTAAATCTTGATAATTGCGGAAAGTCCACCATATCTCAAACAATGTGAATTGGGAGTCCCCCTTCCATCTCTATCAGCCAAAAACTAACCTAACCATTGGTTATCGGTATGAAACTAGTAGTTTGCCCTTCCTCGCTCCCATTTCCCTTCCTCTACCATAAGTTCAAGAATAACCCATGAACTCATTATCTACCATGAGCTCAAGAGAAACACACGAGGAGAAGACATTGACTACCCATGAACCTACTAATTGCCTATCATGAGCTCAATCAAGAAGAATCCATGATCAGATCACCTACTACGAACTCAATTAGAAATTTAGAACTCATTACCTATCATGAGATGAAGAGTCGGCCATTGTTTGGGGTAAGGAGGAAGACGACACATTGTTTGGGATGAGGAAGATGAGGGCAAAATGGTCAAAAGAAATAATTTCGTTAAAGTTCACATAATATTCCCTTATTAGATGGGCTAAATTAACTAGGGTAACTCTAAATCACATTCTTTCGAACTTTGGGGATTGTTCTGTATTACCAAGATTAGGAGTATGCAACTCTAAATATAGAAGATTTAAGGTACTTGTACCATAAAAAAAAAACTTCAACCATTCCATTTATTGTATTTAATAACTTTCGCACTTAATTAAGCTTTTCTAAAGTGCTAAACCCAAGAATTGAATGCTCCAATCAGATCCTATACAGGTACTCAAAGAGAGGGTCCAATAGCAGTAGGAATACAACAATTTTTTAATCTTGGTTGTCAGAAGAAAACAAACATCTCAATTATTTGCCTAAGCTTGCCTAAGCTTCTCACTGAAATATTCCTCTTATGACCTTCTTCCGCCATTATTTTAATCCCTAACCTTCCTTTCTTTTGTTGTTTATTATATAGAAAATATATTATCATAAATTGAATTTCAATTGAACCAACATTGCTCTCAAGTTTATCAAACCTTTTTGGGGCTTTCAATTATCTGATTTGAAAATAGTCTACAATTGCATGATTCAATATTAATTGTTGCTAGAAAGTAAAATTTGTGTTAGAAATTCGTATGCTTTATGCAATATCCAGAAGTATGGCCATTATTCACTTAAATACCATGAACTTTGTTTTTGTTCAAATTGTCTCCCTTAAAACTTAACTTATCTCTTAATTGCTTGGACATAGTTAACAATGGTAAAAAGGACCCTTTTGCCCCAGATGTTAACCCAGGAGATGGGTTAACTTTAACCCACAAATTAATATTTGAAGAACCATTCAAATTGAGGATGAAAAGTAAATTTCTAGGTATTGCAATTAAATTGTTTACATTTTGACAAGAACTCATTTTGGATTCATGAATGTAAAGCAAAGAATCATAAGAACCCATTTCAAATTAGCTCAAAAGTAGTTGACGCATAAACAAAACTAGCCAAAAACTGATTCCCCTTTCCATTTCTATAAAGAAAGAGATTGTGTTCTTGAATGGGGAAGTGCTTGTGTGTGTGTGTGTGTGTTTGGGGGGGGGGGGGGGGGGGGGGGGGGGGGGGGATGTGCGGATAGGTTTAAGATTGGATTACGGCTCAGGTTAGGAAGGTGGGTGGGTGGGAGGTTGGAGATGAGGGTAAAAGGTCCCCGAAAGAGCATGTATTGGTCACTGAAGATGGTTTTTGGATAGTGATTAAAGGTAAATACTGATGTGTAACGACTAAAAAGTTGAATGGAACAATTTGAACAAAAACATTCAGGATATTTAAGTGATGTCACTTCCTGTTTCCGTTATTTATATGGATATTTATTTTCGTATATTGTATCTCGTGTTTTCCTGTATCCATTTTCGATATGGTATCATGTACTTGTATTCCTAGTGTCGGTATCCGATATTGGAGTCATATATAGCTTGATATTGATTTCTTGTGAGAGTCTTGAGAGTTGTACGGACATGTCGTCCGTCAGGTGATCGATAGGTCTAAAACGGATTAACTGACTTATGTAACTTGATTTGGATTTCTATTTTTAACAAGATAATTATATGTGAGACTACCCTAGACCCTTAAATAGACCATTGGCATTGTCATAGACCAGTACTAGGCAGCGTACGTAGAATGGCATACCCTAGAAATTTCTAAAATAAAAAAATTCCATCCTAGCAGTATACCGTCAGTCTGCCTGGGTGGTGTTGCCACAATCAGCCGTTGCTGAGTGCACAAAGTCATTGCCCATTAGGCAATTGGTTTTCCTAGGGAGGGCTCTGATTGGACGGAGGGCATGGATTGCTAAAGTGGCCTTCATCATATGGCGATCTCTTTCCGCTTTCTTCTATATATACTCCATTTCTCTCTTCCACTCTTTACACTCTCAACTCATTGTATCTCTTTCTCCTCTATTCCTTCATCTTGGAGCTAATCATAGGAGTGAGCCTAGAGTAGTAGCATGCCTTGAGGCCAAGATTGTGGTCTCGGGCTATGTTATCCGAACTCTCCACTTTAAGGAGAAGTACCCGTGTCGACCCGATAGGACATTGGTATGAGTATGGAATCCATATCCGATCCTCCATGGTGACAATCGAATCCTTCATGGTAACAATCGAGAGACTGGTAGTGAAGTAGATAGTTTATTCTAAAGCGGTAGTGAAGTAGATAAATTTTTCTAATATGGTAGACTAGTAGTAAAGTAGTAGGGGAGCTGAAGGGGCGGCCCCTTAGGAACTTATTCAACTAGTTCAGTAAAGTTTACTAGTATACTATAATTTCAGATTGTCTTTTTATTAAACCTTAGTCATATCCCCATACCCGTACCCAAAATTTGGATCCTTTTTTAGCCGAGTCCGTGTGTCCTTCAATTACGAGTTTAAAGGGTAAGACTCTTGGATATGTACCCGTACCTGACATCCGTACCCGAGTCCAGGTAACATAGGTCTTGAAATCTGTCTAGGAGGAGGAGTGGAAGACCTAGAAGTTAAAGGAATCAGTTTAAGGGAAGAACATTTTGTACTTGTGAATAAACTTGGATTTTATGAGTTTTCTTTAACTAAACTGTTGTGATTAATTTACTCAAATACATTTCAGTTTTCTCTTATTATATAATTGGTATTTGGTATTGGTGATAGGTTTTGGTTGTGGTTGAACTTGGGTTTCGTTTTGGGATACATTCCTAAACCTAGGGAGGAAATCATTTTTTGTTAATATGATATTGAGTTTTGATCCCTAGGATAGATCCTATTTCGTTGTAGGATAGTATGAGTGCATGCGGTATACTGTCGGTATACCTCCACCGGTGTACCGCCGATCTACCGGTCAGTCACCAATATTTTCAAGCAAGTCAAATACCTGTTTTGTATCACATAACGGTGTACTGGCGGTTCACCGTTTGCTTGCTATTTTCTCATGATAGCTTCAGATTTTGTGTCGTTTCGCGGTACGAACATTTAGACTTCTTCGAAACATTTTCTAGTGCCTACTCATTGTCCCTTATCTCCGGTATCCGAAAGTTGTTTAGGGTTCGGGGGCTTCGCCCCTAAACCCCCACGAGGGGCACTGTCCTATTGACTCCCATCCGCTGACCGAACAACGAAACCATCGTCATCATGGTATAAAGTATTAAGGATTTATAGATTGTCAAACCCACTAAATTAACTATTGGATTTTGTGTGAAATAGTTGTCCCTAGTTTTATTATTTGGGTAGCATAGCATTTAGTGGTCGTATCCCATACTTGATATATATGATATACATTAGATTGAAAATTGTTAATAATGAATCTATGACTGATTGACTGCATGATTGCCTTTGTTCCTGATCTAGCTATAATGTATCCGTACTATTTATTATCAGTGTACCCTTTGAGGTACTGGCCCTCTTATCGCATCGAGGCACTTTTATTTACTTGTGCACTGAGGTACTATTTCATGTTCCAGTTATATGTATATATTGTATTGTCTCCCGTGCGGATAATCCCATAGTTGGTTAGTGGTCGTAGCATGGATTAGGAGTAGGATTTGCGGATTGGTTGTTGCATATACGCTCAGGATGAATCTATGTTGGAACTCTTGGAAACAAACGCAGATTCACACAAACCGTACCCGTACTTTGATACGACATCTAGGATGGATGGTTACGACATCAAGGATGGATGGTCATGTGTCTATGACACGGATTTACATACATCAGTAGGTCAATTAACTAACTTAAAATACGTAGATCATTGGGAGGGAAAGGATTTAGATTTCGTATATCTTGTTGGTTAGTCACCAGATACTGTGGTATATCATCCACCTATATGGACTGCAGACTGTAGAATCTGTCATTTATAGTGTTATCGATCCAGTATCTATCCTATATGAGTGTTGGGATTGTTACTTATATTGTTACCAAACCAGTGACTGACTGAGAGGAGCATATTGAACTGTTACTGATTTATATATATTCATATAGTCTGAATAGTCTCGCTTCAATATCGCACGATTGACGAATTATTTTATTTGCATCCTGGGATAACCCAGGATGCAAATAATTATTGTATGCTAGATTATCGCACGATTGACGATCTAGCAAGTCGTAGGAATTGTTTGGTTGTTATGTTAAACTATGATTGTATGCTAGATTATGTCCATAGTCTTGGAAATGTATGTTGTTTCGACGTAATATTACACCATTTGTCCTTGTTTGGTGTAGGGGTGGATTATTGCCTCGATGATAGAATACATGTCCATGTTATGGCACAGGTTACTATGTACCGATTACTGTTTAGACTTTTTTCATTATCCATTCGTGTTTTCTTGTAGTACTTGATATTAGGAGTCGACCCCTCTGGTTTTGTTTTGTTAGATCTAGTAGCAGCACCTGGGGATCTACCTTCTTCTGAGCCCGATGGTGCTTATCAGGAGATGGCCGCCACAGATCCTGAGTAGGATTCTTCTCCACTACTCGTGATTTAATTTTGATTCTTTTGAGGCGTTTAGACGTCGGGCACCTATTTAGCCTATGTATTTTGGGAGCATGTTCTCTCGTCATATTGGCAACATGAATGTATCTATATTCAGACTGTAGCTGACGATGTAATCATGTATGACTTGGTACCATACTAACTTTCATTTTGTATAGCTAGTATGATTATTTTGATAAAGTGCCGAAGACACCTTACTGCTCTATCTTATATGTCCAATATAACTGCTTCTTGTTTGATTGTGAGACACTATATTCTATTAGACCATAGAAGACTCGTATTGTAGTATATATCTCCTTGTCTAGGTGTAGTCGTGACCGTATTACAGGATACTGACGTATATCGTAGTGCGTAATTGAACGAGTCATACCCCCGTTCTCCGTATTCCAGTACTAGGGCGTGCCAAGTAACAAAAGGCCAAAGTTCAAGGTAATTTACTACAAAGTTGCCTAAATTTTTATATGCTAGAGTTCTTTATATATTGCTAGAAGTCATACTTTTTGTGTCGAACTTGCTGATTTGATACTGAGATTGCATTATCAAACATGGAATTTCGTGAAAAATACTTTGAGAATAATAATAATTTGATGAAAGGATTTGAGTATTTGCTACTAGAATGAGATTTTCATTGCTGACACTTGATTTCTTAATCCATACCTGATTGCATCAATTTGCTTCCATATTTTGACTTCTGGAACTGTATATTCCCATCACAAAGACTTGATGCTAACCTTTGACGTAGCATGTGGTGGTAGAGAATCTATTTGGACCCCTTCAGTTGTCAAACAGTAATTATTACCTATCATCACATAGATATACCTACTAGACACTTGTTTCAATTTGAAACCCACCAGATAATCTCCCTACGGATCGTGGCACGAGGCTTCTCTGAATTGACTATGGATCTCTATTGTTCTATTGAAATCATTCTAACAAATTATCTTCAGTTTGTCCTCTTGAAATCATTCTAACAATTATCTTCAGTTTGTCCTCTCTCTCTTGGGACGCTTGGATCATTAAAGTTACCATTCCATAATGAAAATTATTTCACGGAAATATATAACCATGTTGCATTCTGGTAACTCTGCTCCTAACTGGTGAATAAAATAGTCGAGATTGGACAAGTCAGCTAAAAAATGAAATGTTCATGAAAATTTGAAGTATTTTAGGGTTTGATAACACTGGTTATTTGGACAGCATCCAGTAGCTTTCGATTGCATTTTGGCTTAGTGTGTCATAAAGACGAATTCAATTCCCTATAGCAATTGTATCATACCTATTTGTCTATATATAGTCCAGGGGAACTTGGCGGATGCTCCTTAGTTGTGTGAGCTTAAACAGCATAGACAAGAGGTAGGGATACCTACGTGCCAACTGACCGACTAGGTTTAGCTGCATGGGCTTCTCATGCTCATATCTTCCTTAGCTAGGATTTGGCACCAACATAGAGGGTTGTCACTTGGTCGGCAGCCTGTCTTAAAGAAATTGTGTATTCTGTTATAAAGCTTTCTTATGCTCCATATATGACCCCATTCCGATGGCGAAAATGCTCTGATAATGATGATGATTCAGTAGCTTTCCCAGGAGAAAACTGATGGGATCGTACCATGTTAAATGAATGTCACACTTTTGAGGGTGCAAATGGGTTAGATTTGGGAAGTCCAGCAAATGAAAAAAGAAACAAATTAAGGTAGACAATCAACACTAGATCTTCATGACAAATTGGAAATGTCTATTAGTGTAGGATATTTCTTTGATATAAATATATATAAAAAATGAGCCGGCTGGCGAGCTCACAAGCCAAATACCTCTAAGCTTGGGGTTGGGCTTGTTTATGTAACGAGCCTGTTCTCAGGCTCAAGCGGAGTCCATATGCTCTCAAGTTCAAAAAGGTCGACTCATGATCTTTCCAGCAAGGTGACCTCGAGCTGGCTCACGAATAGCTTGACTTGTTAACACCCTAAGCTAAAACCTTAAAATTCAAGTTCCATATCATTAGGCATAGATGTGGCTTGTGCAGGGACTGTGGATGAAGAAAATGTACTTGGAGGACACTTCCTAAGACAACTTAACACGAAATGGTCCAATCATGTCTTCTTAGATCCTGTGATTCTTTAATCATTAAGAGTAAGTAAAAAAGCATCAATTTTGGCTACCAAATCCCTTGTAACATTTTTGGGCTACCATGCGAAGCCTATTAGTATTTTTCCTATGTATCAAAACTTCTTCAAAGTCAAGATCTACAAGATAAAGTCAAAATGGGTGTAAAAACTTCACAACTTTGCCATTCGTACATTATACCACCAAGAGCAAGATGATTCTTTTAACATACTTTTCATTATATAAGTACATTATGCAATGCAAACACACAGGATAAGCTCATGCATAATTAAAAGACTCATAACTTAACCATCTCAGCCACACAAACAATGAATGAGTACAGTGGAAAATTTATAGTGCTGCTAGGAAGAACCATAGTTTGCCGTACAGCCAACATTGATACAATACGGCATATACGTATCAATTTTGGCATGTCCTCGGTGCCGAACTTTAGATTTTGAGACCTGAGACGAACTCTAAAAGTGATGCCCTCAAAGCTTAATGTTCATATAAATATATTTTTCATCGACGATAATACAATAGTATTATCAACACAAATTTCAAAAAATAAAACAATAAACAAAATATAATATCCAAAATAATATGTCATAATGAAATACTAATAAAATTGAAGATATTCCAAACCAAAAATAAAATTGCAACTTGTGTAAACACACACACAAAGAGAAAGAGAGAGATTGACAATGATGGAAAGGTAGAGGAGATTGAGAGCGTCACACTACTAGAGCGACAAAACTAGGTAAGAGGATTTTGACAACGACTACACCCAAAAAAATTATATCTGACTAAGTGACTTGTCTCTTGGTATTACGTTTAGATATCCTGTAACAAAAAAAACTTATTATGCTGACTAAATTATTAGAATGAGTCTGTTGGTCTTTTGTTCAGAATTGGGCTTACATATATTAAATAATATAAAAAAATGGTGCCCTTTAAACTTTTGGACATGAGGCAGCCGCCTCATGCGGCTCATATCAAGTCCGTCCATGCATGTCCCAATCCACCCACACCACTACTGATACCGACTTCTGGGTCTCTTTCCCGGTCACTTCGATAGAGAAAAATTGAACAAAAAAGAAAAAAAATAATGAAAAATAGTGTCAACGAAAATAATGAAAAAATAGTGTCTAACATGATGACTAAGGTGTGTGCCGAACATTGACAATATTAAAATGTGTTGATAAGATTCCTTATCACTGTAACCATTATCTTTTGTCGAAGTTATATATCTATAAATTCACATCATTCATCAATGTTATTATTGTTCCATTCTAAACTATTTATTATAGTTGCACTATGTCTAAAAAGCAAGTAAATAAACAATAGTATCAATTGCAACTGAAATATTATTCCATTTAAAACTATCGAGAAACAACATAGAATATGCTAAATTATGTCTAAATGTATCAAATATTTTTTTCAATTTAAAATATATTTTATTATTTTTGGCTTTCCAAAACGAAAAATCTGATACTCTGATCCGAAACAGCCGATACCTTTGATACTGATACTCACTAGAAGGGCCCAAAACCGATTCCAATATTTCAAACCTTCGGCAGAACCAGAGCAACTTAAGTGCTTAATTTTAAGTAAAAGCATCAAATAAGGTAGCGAAATAAAGAGACTGATAGGTACCTGGATATCATTATCATTCAAGATACCTAGAAGAAACCCTTGATTGTGTATAAACTGCAAGGAAAGAAATTCAGATTGTTAAACCCCAGAAAAGAGTTTGATAGTGGATTTCATCCTTAAAAAAAAGGCATGTAAGTGTAATGAAAGAAATTTCCACAAAGTATTTCCTTATATGTATATGTGCAGCTGGCAAGTGCATGTGACACTCCACTAATTCACTACAATTGATTCTTTAATTGATATGAATATTTTATTACAACAAAGGTGAAAGCTTTATTTCTGTAGAGCTTCATTTAAAGATATGGAGTATACAACCTCGAAGTTTTCTTTCTACATCATCACACTGGATTCTTTGTTGCATTAGATTAATAGTGTGACTAATTTCCTTGGCCACTAAATAAACTTCATGGGTCCACAGGACGGGTCTCTCTCACAATAACATTTGAAACTAATACTACAACTTGAAGAATTTCCATCAGGTGACAAGACAACTAGTCATACATGTTAAGACTTGTGCACCATAGCGTATCATATATTAATGTAAAATAGGCTTCAAGGCTGATAGTTTCTGTTAGACTTAAGTTGCATAAGCAATTTCAAACTCTCTATACATATATGGTAAATTTTGCTAAACCCCATGAAGATTGGGTTGGAAGTCGGAAGACTGCCAAAAAATATGAAACCGGACTCCTCTAATAGTTTTTTCTATTTGCAATAAACCCCCAACATCTTATGTTCTTGATGTAGAAAGTTAAAAAACATAAATATCACTAAAAGAAGTCAACCTAAAATAAGCATTATGCATTGGGTTTGGCCTGAATCCAACCAGAACTAAGATCCATGTGCATAGAGACGAGCTCGGGTCAAATTTATTGGTGCCTGTGAGTTAATAGGAGCAATGTATCAACCCCCTCCCTTCCTATTGTGCCTTTTTTTTCTGCGACTGGAAGCACGAAAGGGAGGAGAGAGTCGGACCGAGGAGGCAAGTAGAAGAATGGATGCAGATCCTCAATGACGGTTGCGAGCTACAGAGTCTTACCAAAATTTTGTCCATCCTCAACAATAGCAATAGGAGCGGGGGAGAGATGAAGAAAAATAATAATTGGATACTACATATTTTGTTAGGTTAGAATGGTCAATACAAGAATTTGTTATGTTGGACGGGAAGGTAAATAAGTCGATCCCCACGCTAATTATGTTCACATGATGTCACATGACACGTCAGATTCTTGAAAAGAATAGAGATGTCAAAAGCGAAGTCGTAAGGGCTACCTTGCACAGATACGACAAGACATGTTTCGGGCATGGCAACATGGATTCGGGACATGTTTTGGTGTGTCCTAGTGTATTTTGGAGTGTGCCCAATGCGACACGGACACGTGATGTTTTAGGGTTTCCGTACTTCTTAGCTGAAGGGGGACTGTCATACTCTAAACAGGGAAGTTTAATCAAGTTTGTTAACAAACACAGATCCTACTCTATCATAGAAAGAAATTTCATGCTTTGACAAGCGTGTCGCATTCTAATCAATCTAGCGCTTGGTAGTACATAGGGTTCTAGTCAACTCAACACTTGAGTCCACATGGGAGCAAAAAAGGCTTATGAGCACATGGAACATCTGGGCTAAAAAAGAAAGTGACATGTCCATCATAGTGTGAAATTTCTATTATGACATAGTAGGAAATGTTTTCTCGCATATATTACAATTTACAATTACGCCTATGAGCGATTTTCCTTTTATGTTCATATTTTCCAAGATTTCCCCACTTGGTGAGCAAAAATTGAGTCATGTTTTGTGCTTCACTGTCTTTTGTTGAAACATATTTCAAAATGTCATGTCTAATCACAACTGTAGTTAAATGAGCATGTAAAAATGAAGTTCTTCATGTGGGGACAGTTTGGAAATGAATACAAAGTATTATGAGCACGTAAAATAATGGTAGATAGAATTTAATGTCCAAAGACAACAATCTAGTGCCCACGCATGCCATTGTCTTCTGTCTGTTCATTACTCAGGAAACATAAACTCAAAAAATAAGTAGCATAGGATGATAAGATAGAACTTTATGTCCAAAGACCACAATTTGGTGAACAGGAATGTCATTGTTCTCTATCTATTCATTCCAATTTATGGCCATTAATCACAATTGCATGGTAACAGAGGGCCATATCATCATAGGTCCGATTTGAAAATGATTATGTATCTTTGGACTTTGTTTACTTTTTAGTGCACATACTTGGGTGCATTTTTAATTACTTATGCACATGGGTGCACATGGTTGCTTTCTATGATTAACTATTTGGTAGTGGTATTTCTAATCAGAACTGATTTATTTGGTAATATGAAGAATGGTTGATTTCTTAATTGTCGAGCATTGTAAGGCTATGTAAAGAAATATAAAGATTTGTTTTAATTCATGAGGAGGAAATTTATTTGAGTTATGATTTTTATGTTTGCTTAGAATATATTATTTTCTTCTTCTTCTAGCAGTCTCCGCAAACTATAACCCTAAAATCCCTCAACCGTCTTCTTTAAAATCGAAATCCAAAACTCTATAACTCTACTCTCTATCATTACATCCAATATGCAATTACTGGAACCCAAGTACGAAGTCTTAGACATGTGAAATTGTCATCTTTTGAGCAAGATTCAGCTTCTTCTCAAATATTGCTTCGACTTCGCAACCTGTTTGGATTATTTATTGGTAGATTAGTGATAATAACTGCTTGATTATTAGGCTTCCACAATTCTTAGTTTAGTTAGTTGTGGTTTAACTCATCAAGATTTGGGCCATACGTTTTGTCCTTCATCAAATTGGTATAAGAGCCCAAAAAAAGGTATCAGAGCCTAGGCTAGATAACATAATACATAGTTAAGATAATAGGACTGTGGACCCCAAGGAATTGCTAAAAAATTAGAGACCTATTAGATATTAAGTTTGTTGAGTTTCACACCAAGATATATGTCAATATAAAAACATATTTTTGACCCGATCACTACGAAAACCCCTGATGAGACAGAGATAGTGACGAGAAGTAAATTAAGGATGTCTGTAAGTGGTTGCTCGAGCCCGTCATACCTATTCAGCCCGTACCCGTACCACTAGGTCCTCAAGTCTAGTGAGCCTACTGAAAATGTCACCACACACAAATTCGTTGAAGTTCTTGCACAATATATTCACAGGTCACTCTCGGATACAGGGGAGTATGTTTGTGAGTGATAATTGTTATATACCTTCATCATCTTATCTTAGCAAGTTGCAGGAGTTGACAATTGGAGACAGGACAGTATGTGAGTGAAACTAGTGTTTTGCACTCAGAGTACCATGCGAGGGAGATGGATCCATGTTGGGTTCTCAGATTGACTAGTACTGATGCCTAAAGCTTGAGCTTCCAGGGACCAAATTCATAATCGATGTAGACGACTTGACATTCTACCTTGAGGTGTTTTCACCCTATCGTGAACCGTTTCCACCGCCTAGCATCATTATAGGCTTTATAGCATCAGTATACTCGATTTCTTCGAGGGACCATCCACTACTGTGATTTCTTCGCTACCTTCAAGAGGAACATTTCTTAATGCCCCAGGAAATCTAGCACCACTATCATTTGATATTGTTCCAAGTGTTTCACCAATGGAACCTACTTATGTTCCGTGAACGTCATCTATGCCTCTTCTACGAGCTTTAACTACTACAATACCACCTTGGCCTCCTCTACTGGTACCACCATGAAGATAGTTGTATCAATTTCTAGTACCACTACCTCCACAATAGACATCTTCGACATATCCTAGACTGGAGGTCAAGTTCATGTCGGATGATAAGCTTGTTGTTGTTGTTGATGGAGTGAAACGTTATGTTATGCATCAGTGAGGACGTCCTGACTCCAGATACAGTTTTAACAATTTAGCGTCGTCCAAAACTTACGTATCCCCAAATGAAGCCAGCCATATTGATAGAGGACCATATCATTATCCTCTATCATCATTGGTCCAATTTGAAATTTATTTGGGATTTTTTTTACTTGGTTTATTTTTGGGTGCATTTGTTTTAATTTTTTGTGTACATTGGCGTTTAAATGTGCAAATGATGCACATGGTTATTTTCTATGATTAACAATATTTGGTAATTCTAATTAGTATTGATTTTATTTGGTAATCTTTAAGTAAGATTGATTTCTTAATGGCCAAACATTATAAGGCTATGTAACCTAAACCTTTGTTCTAATGCAATGAAGAGGTTAGAAATTTATTTGGGTGAGGGCTTTCATTTTTGCTGATTTCTTCTAATTGTCTCCACAAATTATGACCCAAAACTTCCTCAAACTTGTTCTTTAAACCCAAAATCCATAACACTGAAACTCTATTCTCTACCCTTGTATTCAACACAAAATCATCGGAACTTCGTAGAGAAGGCTTGGGTGTATGGAACCGTCATCTTTGGAGGAGCAAGATTCGGCTTGTTGCAAAAGGGGCTTTGTCGTCTTGGGGTCTTTTGTTCGTAGATTAACGATAATCATTGCTTGATAGTTAGGCCTCCGCAAACATCAATTTACTTAGTCGTGATTCAACACATCAATATTTGTCGGTTCTTTTCCAGTACCAAATGGTCATTTGGATTTTCTATTTAATCGGGCACCCGATTAAACGGATAAGCCGGTCAATTATTCACCTTACGTAAATAATTGCCTACCAAATTGAACTTTTAGAACACCGATCCAGATATATTGCCTATACGTAGAATCCTAAAAAGTAGGACTGCACATTAATCCAATGATTAGTGTTTTAAAAAACTCTAGGCGCTCCTAGGTGAGCTGCCTCACTTCATCGCCTAGGAGTGCCTAGCCTCTCCTACAGAAGAAAATTGTCACATGAAAGCTTCTCAAATTCACTTTTTATAACACATTTTATCACTTTGTAGCTCATCTTACATTATCCAAATCTGTCATATATCCCTAAAAACACATTAAACTTAAGATTTTACAATAAACTAAAGAAAAAAGTCAACACACTAAAAATTTACCAATAGAAAACTGTAAAAGTAACTTAACTAGATCAGAAAATAATCTATGAAATACAACATTAAGTTCAAAAACAATAACATCACACAAAACTCATGATGACAGAAGACAAATTGTTCAAATGGAAAAACAAACATAAGATAATCAATGAGTCAATGTTCCACATTCATAAATCACTCAAGGAATCATTCTTCTTCTTACTCAGTCATCCATCATTCATCTTCATCATCTAAGTCTTAAGATATCATCCTGAACATTATCATCAATATAATCATCGGAAATGAAATCTTAGTCCTCATTGATTGATAGATTTTGTTCATCATTTTTCTCTTTTGTCTCGTCATCCTCCGTCTCTTTTTTCTAAACAAGCTCATAAAACTTATAAAAATACTCAAACAAACCCCAAAAAGCTGCATAAAACATCCAACACCTGAGCATGCGTCTAGACTCGCATAATTATCCATTTGTTTAATCTCGCCTTTGGCGCCTTTCTTGCATACCCGTCACCTTGAGAAGGTACCTCACATGCCTCCGGATTAGACAGTGAAACATCGTCTCTCGCATTTTGGACGCCTAGGCGCACCTGGACGGCATCTTTAACAACATTGCCAATGATACCTCTTGTGTTCTATCATTAAGAATTCCATATATTCCAAAAACGTTTGCCCCTGTGTTTGATTGTATACTTGCAACATCCAGATGTTCTTCCTAAGCAGATGTATATTTTTATTTTATTTCTTTTGGCACTAAGTTAAACAAGAAAAATCTGTTGTCCACCTGCTTACAATGATGAGAGCATGAACAAACAAGTACTGTATAGCAAACTCTTACAGTTACTAACCTCTATGTTCTTGTATGGCAACTTCTTAGGAGATATTAGAAGGCCTTCAATATTATCACCTCCAATAATTTTTATCCTACCATCCCTGCAACAAGTCATCCAGAAAATACATAAATCCAAGATAATCAAGGGAATAGCTGGCAAGTTGATTTAGGAGGTATTTGCTTTCACAATCCTTTCCACATGGATCATGGAGGGAATTTATTAATCCATTCCAGTCGTCCAGACCTTCTCAAACCTCAGGCTTAGTGCATGGGGTATTATATATCTCAGGAATAAGTATAATGTACGAAGACTAAACTATTAACAAAGAAGCTGATGTGTATAGGTGGCCCACCAGGCCACGTATTGTTGGTAAAAGTAGCTATCTTATGGACTTGCAGATACATAGTTACTCAAAAGGCATCCAACTTCCCTTACACACAAATTTCTCCTGGACATCAGACCCATTCCAGTTAAAAGTAGGAAAGTAATTCACTGGTGAGGAGCAACATTAGTAAATATATAACTCACAGTGTTCCAATTGCTAGGAGGCGTTGAATGGGGTCGAATGCCAAAATGGATGCGGTATATGGAATGCCATAATGGAGAACAAGTTGTAGCTCCAGATCAGTTATAGATCCATCCGGTGCATTGTTCTGCATTAAAAAAAAGATAAGGAGAACATATTAGATGAACTTAAGCACTAAGAGAATATAAAGTTTGGGATCAGTTATATAGGTAGTCATAAAATGAAAAATATTTTAAAGAGAATGAGCATCGAACAAACAGGGTTCCATATCTAGCATAGTGCTGCAATTTAAATTGCATGCCCTTAAATCCGAAGCAATTACAAATTCAGCAGTTTGCGACAGCATGAGCTCTCTTCCTCCTTTATGCTCTCTCAAGTTCACATCATCATTGTTAAGCATTGAATCACAACTACACATGAGATCATCAACTCCGTGGATGGTGTTAGATTTAGAATTGCATGCACTTAAGTTTGAGCCCAGACTTGCCCTGTTGATTGTGTCCCAACAAACACGTTATTGAGATCCCGAACAGTACTCGATACGATATCTCCCCACCACAGAGAGCTCGGGTCTAGATGCCTAATCGGAACAGAGTTCTAGAAAGATTCGTGGCGTAGTCTATACCGAATGCGAAATTACTCGACGGAAATTGGGGCACAAGATGCTCCTGTTCGTCATCCTTCTCCTTAAAATTGGTCTTCATTACGGTGGAGCGTAAGATCGTCTATTTCCGTCGAGTGATCCCCGAGATCATTCCCTACTACATAATCTACGCAATTCTATCAAATGATTTGTCATTTCTATAACATGATAGAAAATTGTGCATAGAAATAAACGAATAAAGTTTTACTTTCTTGAGCAATTTCTCCAAAAAGAACATTTCGATCCACCTAACCGACCGATCGATTCAACGGAAATAGCTCGATCTGGAGAATAAAGGAAGGAGAAAAAGAAAAGAAAAAGAGAGAAAGAAAAGAATCGGCAGAGGAGGAGATGGAGGGAGGGAGGGAGGGAGTTGAACCTGTGGCTTGACTTTGTGGAGGAGGCGCTTGGCGAACATGTCGGAGAAGAGAGACGTGGAAGCCTAAGCCCAAAGGAAGGGGGTGAGTGATTGCGGAAATTGTTTGTTCAGTGCGAGTCGTCGACTCAGTCGGGAGAAAGGAGTTGCCTTTGTATGGATTGGACCCGACGACGAGTGGGTAAATATTCTCTTTAGAGCATCATTAGTAAGGTGGATACCAATTTCTAGACTCTAAGAATGAACTTATTTTGTAGAATATTAAAACTCATCCTACGTTTCAATTCTTTAGATTTTCAGACTTAACTTAGGTTCCTTATAAGGGCACTATTTTTTGATCAGGACTAGTCCATTTTAAAATTTTGTATTATTTACAAGTTTGCCATTGAAGAAATTGATCAGGGCTATCCCACTCTTTGGTATAAGTCACTAGTGCAAACAAGGACTGCCCAATTTTCTGGCAGTCCTACAAACTGAATGGACTGCCAGAAAACTGGACAGTCCTAAGTCATAGCATGTGAAACAAAGGTCTGCACATTTTTCTGGCAGTCCTTACTGTATGTAGGGCTGCCAGAAATTTGGGCAGTCCTTGTTTGCACTAGTGACTTATACCAAAGAGTGGGATAGCCCTGATCAATTTCTTCAATGGCAAACTTGTAAATAATACAAAGTTTTAAAATGGGCTAGCCCTGATCAAAAAATGAAGTGCCTTTATAAAAAAAACCTTAACTTATGGTTTTTTCTATGGGCACCACCAAAAATGCTTGGGGGCAGCCCTTACTTGGGGGCAGCCCATGAATGTGAAAAAATTGCTAGGGGGGCACCCAAAACTTGCTAGGGGGCAGCCCAACCCCCCAAACCAAAAATTTTACTCTCATTTCCATTCTTCACTCTCTCTCCTCAAGAAGAAAAGAAAAAGCTCTATCCCTCTCCCTCTCCTAAACCCTAATTTCTTCTTCTCCACCACTCCATTCTCAATCCCTCCACGAAGATTCTCGAAGAGATGACACGCAAGTCAAAGCAACCGGAATCCAGGTACGTTCTTCCCTAATTTCTTCAAGATTTTTGTACATTATATTCGAAACCCTAGAATTTGTTTAATTCTTGAAAAAGTTTTGATAAAATAGGTTTATAATCTCTTGACGTTCTCTTCCCTAATTTTCGAACACAAGAAATCCCAATTTTATGTTGAAACCCTAACCCTAGAACACGACAAACTAGGATGTCGTTGTGGCAGTTCGGGTTCACGACAGTAGGACTGCCAGGCATGTGGCAGTCCTAATAAAAATTAGGACTGCCACAGTCCTGGCAGTCCTCTTGTGAAAGAGGATTGCCAGGACTGTGGCAGTCCTAATTTTCATTAGGACTGCCACATGCCTGGCAGTCCTAATGTTATGACATATGGGGGTTGGGTAACTGCATACTGTTGATATTATTGAATAAGTGTATGTTGTCATGCAGTCCACCGGCTGCTAACAAAAGAATACGGCCCACCGCGTCAAAGCAGAAGAAACGTGCGGGACGTCCTCTCGAGCGTCCGATAACAATTACCGAACCGGCGCCCGAAGCTCGGTCTCGGACATCGCCACCGGCACGTCAAGCTCGGTCGAAGCAACGAGCTCCTACTCCTACGCCTCCTTCCGACGACGACGACGTGCCAATTGCCCGACTCCTATCACGTTAAGACGGTTCTGCTCCATTTGAGGAGGTCGGTCCTTCTGAGAAGGTCGGTCCTTCTGAGGAGGCCGGTCCTTCTGAGCCGCCTGTCCGTCCGCCCGGTTGCTCAATGTTGGTTTCTTTTGAGAACCACATTACGTATGAAATATGGAAGAACCCGGTATGTACATGACGTTTGTAAGCTACCAGTTTTAGTTTTAGTATACTAACAGCAAGTTTTAGTTAGGACTGTCATCACCGGTTTAGTATACTAACAGCAAGTTTTAGTTAGGACTGCCATCACCCTGGCAGTCCTACTTTAGTATAGGACTGCCATGGTTGTGGCAGTCCTAACTATGAAACTCTGTGATGATTTGATTCACACATAAATTCATCACAGAGTATTAGAGTTAGGACTGCCACACCCATGGCAGTCCTACACTGAAGTAGGACTGCCAGGGAGCTGGCAGTCCTAACTAAAACTTGCTGTAACAACAAGTTTTAGTTAGGACTGCCACCACCCAGGCAGTCCTACTTCAGTGTAGGACTGTCATGGGTGTGGCAGTCCTAACTATGAAACTCTGTGATGATTTGACTCACACATGAAAATCATCACAGAGTATTACAGTTAGGACTGCCACACCCATGGCAGCCCTACACTGAATTAGGACTGCCAGGGAGCTGGCAGTCCTAACTAACAGTAAGTTTTAGTTAGGACTGCCATCATCCTGGCAGTCCTACTTCAGTATAGGACTGCCATGGGTGTGGCAGTCCTGCTACTGATACTCTGTGACAGAGTTTCTCAAACTGAAATGCTGTGACAGTGAACACATATAACACAGGTACACTCATATAACACAGATAACACACATGTAAGCACATATAACACATGTAGGCATATATAGTACACAGGTAGGCACATATAACACAGGTAGGCACATATAACACAAGTAGGCACAGGTAAACACATATAACTCAAAATTTACTCCATATATATTACTGGACTTCATATTTCACTGTATACAAAAGTGGTCCTCCATATACAAAATGTCAAACTGTAAATATATCTATACTTAGTCGATTTTGACGTCATAGTGGTCAGCAGGTAAGTCTCTTGGCTCCTCAATCTTCAACAACTTCTTACAATGGTTGATATGGTCAACGAAAGGTGTGGTTCAAGCGATGGCTTCGACCGGTGCTCTTTTGTACCAAACTGTTGAAGGTGGAGGAATCGGAGAATGAGCGATCATCTTTAGTATAACGAAGTGATCTCCGATCAGACCTATAGTACATAGGTTAGACACTCCGTGGTCCGTCGGAGGAGCGCACATCGAAAAGAATGTATTGTTAATATCCTGCGAGATAAGTACAACAAGTATCATGTACCTATTAGCAAATAAATAGCCGGCAGATGGGACTGACATATAGTGGTATGTCCCGGTAACACTGTCGGTGTAAGGGATACTTAACAACAAACTTGCAACCATTTCTTCGCTTAGGATGCGGGAGTAGAATGGAAGACGAGTCTCTAACTCCTCGTACAGCTCCTGCCTCACCCGTCTCCATCCGTCTTTGTTATCATAACCAAGATGCCTTACAAGGGCATGAAATCTGCAATGGCCATCACCGGAGACATCGATAATAGACCAAATGTAACTTCGAAGCGCAGGTTGAAATTTGTCAATATACAAATTCGTTGTTTGTCTTGCAATTGTATCTTTTCTTAGGAGGTCCATTTTCTCCATTTTTTGGCGAACGACAAGCTTGCCCTTCCGTGCAGGCGAAGGTTGCTGTAAGCTTCGTTCAACATGCTCAAAGGACGATAGATCTCTCTTAGTCGACTCCAGCATTCTCTTCTGTGAACTAGTCAATCTTGTTTGAGGCCTGCCTTTAGGATTGGAAACAACAGACGGCTCATGCATTCTAGTAGTCACCGGACATGCAATTTCTTAGATTTTAAGCTCAATGGACATCCGTTCTGCTCCTACTGAGGCACACCACCTTGCGTGGAGAAGTTTCACTTGTGGCAAAGAGAAGAAATTATCGACCGTCTTCACTAGGGGCATCATAGACAACTGCCTCCAACGTTGATCGACAGCATCTACTGGAATAGGAATTGATTCACGGCGATATTCATTAATCTGATGTGCACAAGGCAGGCCCGGTGTATGTCGATATACACACCCGTAAACCTCGGGATCAAGCCCGACAAACTTTGACCTTTCAATCTCATCAACTATTAAGGCCAACGCCTTGTGAGATACCACGTGCATTAAAGCATCTAAGAGTACTTCCTTTCTATGCTCATGCTTGACTATATTCAAACTCATCTCAAATGATGCCTTAATTTCATTCACCGTCCGGTCTACTGATAAATGTATAGCTTGCCAAACAGAGACGAAGTTGCCGAGAGATGATTTTAGGTGCCTCTTCAATAAAGAGTGTGCTCCTTCGACACGGTTGGTAGTTGTCGTGCCGTAATGCTTCACCACATTCGATCATGCTAAGACGAATTGTTCTTTGTGCGGTTCAAGCCATGTATCTTTGATGTAATAAATGCATGTCGGCTCCCTCGCCTCCCATTTTTGCTTGAACAAGTACCATGCGGCGTCGTAACTGGCAATCATAGATGCTCGCCACACACAATTCCAATTATTGTAGAATTCGTCAAAAGCCTGCATGTCGATTTTACCATCCTCCTTCCGAAACTTCAACTTACATTGGGCTTGAATATTACGATTGACATGCCAAGTGCATAGCAATGTATCCGCTTGAGAAAAAACAATGCGAATAGCATTAATTAGGGCATACTCTCTGTCGGTAACAAATACTGACGGCTCTGTATGACCAGTGTAAAGTGTTTTCAGTTTCTCCAACGCCTATGTGTAGTCTTCAAGTTTCTCACTCTTCATGAAGCAAAATGCCACTGAAAATATTTTCCAAGTAGAGGTGAACCCGACAACATGAAAGAGAGGCATCTTGAACTTATTTGTCTTGTACGTGCAATCAAGGACTAACACGTTGGCAAAAGACCTGGCCAAATTTGTGCAATCGGGATGAGCCCAAAAGATTGATAATACTTTATTACTCTGGGGATGTCTTCTATGGAACTCAACATAATGATTATCGGCAAGCAACTTGAGCACTTCTTGCATCGCCATTCTTGATTTCGTCCGGCCAGCATTTGAAGAAGCTAGGGCGTTGTATATTGACTTCATTGTAGACATGTTATTCTCATCTTCATGTCGTATGACATAATATATTTGTCTCGATGCAACTCCGGAGGTGGACAAGTCTTCGACTATCTTCTTCTCCGTATTGTTCAACCGTCCGACATACGGATGACCCAATAGTGTCTCGGCAATCTCATGGTTGTGGGTTCCATTCTTCACTTCTATTGTCCATTTCCTTTCTTCTTCATTTCTAATATGTATCGTGAATGGACAACCACATTTCCTCGTTCCAACATTTCTTCTTGGAACTTTACTTTGGATAAATGTGTTTTTCTTGTGCGTTCTGAACACACCACCTCTTTCACAGCCAACCACCACAGTTTGTCGTCCCGGTCGATTTCGGGCCGATCTGGATATCACTAGAACAATATTGTTTCCCGTCCGACTTCTCGACACCAATGTACCGCACCCTCGCTTGATTCAAAACATAGATCGGTCCAGAATAAATGGGCTACATTGACTGCAATTGGAGCCGGTACCACAAAATCGGAAGATCTCAAGTCCTACAATAAAACTTAAAGGTTAGTACAATTAGACAACATCCTAAAGCAAATAGGTTTCATAGATTATGACCGTGCGTAAGA
Organism: Iris pallida; assembly: GCA_029216955.1. NCBI lineage: Eukaryota > Viridiplantae > Streptophyta > Magnoliopsida > Asparagales > Iridaceae > Iris > Iris pallida. The sequence goes on from JANAVB010010200.1 coordinate 382,221, forward strand.
TTGGTGTCCATAAATAGCAAATTGTGTTAATAGCAAGACCGTCTTTTGTACATCAATTGGTATTCATAAATTTCAAACACCTTTACCGACTAAAACTCTGCATTCAGGTATCATAGACTAGACTGCCAGAGTGGTGGCAGTCCTTCACAGAAGAAGGACTGCCAGGACCCTGACAGTCCTACATATGTGTAGGACTGCCAGGGTCCTGGCAGTCCTTCTTCTGTGAAGGACTGCCACCACTCTGGCAGTCCTAGTCTATGATCTGGACTGCCAGAGTGTTGGCAGTCCTCTGTGTCACAGCACAAATTTTAATCCGATGACAAGTTCAAATGTAGTTACCAAGAGGGCTTCCGATGCATCAAAGTTATCTTCAGACGTTGTGGGAACGTGTTCTTCGGATGTGGCGGAAACATTTGATGATCCCAGTTGATCCATGTTCAATATTTTTCTACATTTAACATATAATTCAACTTTTATATGTGAAATTCTTGTTTAAAACATGAAACATATTTTAGTTCGATGACTTACCAATAAATTGGAGAAGTCAATGACCTAGAGTTGAGGGAGAGAACAATTTGGAAAAAATGTAGGGAGAAAAGAAAAGAGTTGGGGTTTAAATTCTTTGACCTAAGAGAAGGAGAGAAGAAAAGAGTTGAGGGAGAAAAGAAAAGGGAAGAAGGAAAGAGAAAATGAAAAGAAAAATTGGTATTTATAGGTTTGCTTGGGCTAGCCCCTAGCAAAAAATTTTGATGGCAAACTTGTAATATTCTTGAACTATTTTGGGCTAGCCCTAGCAAAAAGGGTGGTGCCCTTAGAAAAAACCTAACTTATCCACAGGAGCTATAAGTTACACGAAAATTTCTAGATTCATAATATATAAAATTATTTTGTAGAATAGTAAATCAAAATTTGGAGTCCAATTCTAGATTTACATTATTTTTTTCACATCAATTTTTGACCATACAATTTTTGGAACCAAAGCTCATTTTATCATTCTATACTATTATCATACAAATCCAAGTCATTCTATATTTACCTTTATTTTAAATTTTTGTACTCAAGATAAAATTTGTGTTTTAAACTCATTAGATGTTAATATTTAAATATTTATGGTGATTTAAATTGGAATAAGATTTGATTAAATTAGTTTTAAATTTATTTAAATAAATGGTAGGATTTATCTAAAAAAAGTTTTAAATATTCTTAATTCTTATCCAACAGGGAGTTCCTCCACCTATTTAAGGGGAGCCATCCCTTTGTTTTTTTCCTAAATTCCAAATAAACTATCAAAACCCACAAAGAGCCATCAACAATTGTGCACCGTATTCGTATCCATCTTCTCTGTTGTAATGCCCCAGTCCCAAAATACGTAGGACTAAGAACGTAGACATACCAGCTGTATTCATACGAAGTATACTCCAATATATGGAAATCTCGTATGAATACATAAGCTTTGAAATGCAGTAGAAACCATAACAACTAATCTCATCCACAAAAATAATAAAAGATATCATATAATGAGAATGAATGTCTTGATACAATATGTTGGGCGGAGACAAATCCACTACCAACAAGCAAGGAAAGAAATACATGGAGAATGAAATAAATTTGGCGAGCGAAGCGAAGACGATCCAAGCGCAATCATCCTCGAAAAATAGAGATAGTCGCGGCTAGAGCTAGAACACCTGCGAAAGATAATAGCACACACCTGGCAAGACAACCAGGTCCTCAGAGGGACGTAACAAGACACATAATATCATGCCATAAACTGAATAAAGTTAGCTCAACAAAATTGTATATGTGACTACACAAATAAAGGTCCTTAACCATTCTAGGTGAAAATACAATTTGAAGACAACGTTCCACACAAGGGCTCCCGAAGCTAGAAACACGGCACGTTAGCATTTCAACCAAGTCACTAGTGGCGTCTAGAGAAAAGTAAATGCACGGCCCATTAGCACTCGAACGAGAACTAAGGGGCGTCTAGAGAAAAATAAATGCACGGCCACTAGCTTCTTGGGTGAGTCACTAACGGCAGCTAGAGGAAAGTAAATGCACGGCACATTTGTGTTTCAACCGAGGCACTAGTGGAATCTAGAGAAAAGTAAATAAATGCACGTCCACTAGTCTCTCGACTGAGTCACAAATGGCATCTAAAGAAAAGTAAATGTGTGAAAGCCCCTGCGCCTAATAACTGCCTCCACCCTCCCCATGCACTACTCGTGCTGAATCCACACCACGATATTTCTAATAACCGCTAAGTCTTCTAGACAACTATAACTATTTAGCAGTTATTGCCTAACGCACGGCATGTGCGCACCGATGGCCAGTCGATGCGTACGTCCGAGATCTATATGAGACTCGTGACTCGTGATACACAAGTATCGGGCCAATGAATGCGACACAAACAAGGTGGTCCCTTAACTCTAAGCCATATGCAACTAAAATATAATAATTTGCAAGTACAATTTATATTTTCTAGAATAAGTAAAAATATGCATAATATTGAGCAAGAAATTTAAATAGTGAAGGCAAGGTGTCTTGCCTAGTAGGTCGCCTGGTGTGCTGCGATGATCAAGCTGGCATGAACTGCGACTTCGGTGCAACAACTATACAAGGGGACCTCTGTTGGTGGCACGGATGGTTCCATCGAGTCCAGGACGGTCAATTTAGTTAGGGACGATATAAATAAGTTCGAGATTTGGAAGAAGATAGGAATATGGCTAGCAAGAGGCAAGGTTGGATATTCGAGAGGATTGGTAGAAGGAAAGAAATAAACAATTTTAGAAAAGTAATTATATTTAAACTAAGTTTTTATTACTCCAAATACTATAAAGAAATACTTAAAAAAATCTAGAAATATTTTTAGACTAACACAAATTTTTGTGAAAATATAATTTTAGACCAAACCATATTCTTAAAATACCATAATAATATATCTACGCTTCGAAATCCAGTTTTGTAAATATATATAGGCCAAGCCTATTATTATTTTATGACAAATATAATTTTAGGAGGATATATGTTTATTCTAAAATAATTATACTAGAAAAATTTACAACAATAAAAATCTTAATACTATTTGCTATTTAATACTATACTAATTAATGGTATGTACATTGTATGTAAAAATCTAATGTAGTAATAATAATACTAAATAATAAATACAAGAAAACAACATAACTTATACTTATACTAGGAAATAATAATAATAATAATAACAATAATAATAATAATAATAATAATAATAATAATATTAATGACAATAATGTTAATAATAATAATAATAATAATAATAAGGGATTTTTTGACTTTCATCCCACTTACTAATATGAATTTGTACTTACATCCCACTTTTTAATTTTATTTGACTTACGTCCCACTTTTCGTCACGAAAAGACTTTTCGTGACAAAATAAATATTTTTCGTGACAAAATAAATACTTTTTGTGACGAAAAGTGGGACGTAAGTCAAATAAAATTAAAAAGTGGGATGTAAGTACAAATTCATATTAGTAAGTGGGATGAAAGTCAAAAAATCCAAGATGATTAATGAAAATAATAGATACACAGAAAAATCACCAAAAATCAAACAGTATCAGAAAACAATTAAATGAAAAAAAATAAAAATAAACTAATCACGACTGCTGCTCTCTCAAAAAAAAGGAAAAAGAAAGGAAAGAGAGAGAGAGTGCGAGAGAGCGAGAGGGAGAGAGGGTTTCGAGGCATCGGTGGAGAGATCAAGGGCGGTCGGGAGCGGCGGCGCGGGAAGGGCGAGACAGGGCGGCGGATAGGCTGGGCGAGCGGGCGGAGTGATGAAGGAGCGGGAGGTGAGCGGAGATGGAGAGGTCGGCAGGACGTACGGGGCTCGGTCGGGGGTTTGGTAGTCCAGCGGAGGAGCTGGCGGCGGGGAGGAAGAGCGAGGGCCGGCGGAGCTCGGTTTGGAGCGCCGGTGGTGGTGCCGGAATCGAGTCGACGGAGGAAGAGGTTAGGTGGCACGGAAAAAAAGGGGGTTTCGCGCGCGTGGGCGGCGACGAACTCTGGCGCGGCGGCGGAGGCTAGGGCAGCGACGGCTAGGGGAGATCGGCGGAGGGGTGGAAGGGTTCGGGCGGCGAGATTAGGTCTGGCGCGGTGGTTTCACGTGGTCTGGCCGGCAGTAAGGGTCGGCGGCGCTCGGATCTGGCCAATCGACCACAGAGTTACGACGGCGCATCCAGGCGCGGCGGACAGGGTTCGTTGGGCTGGAGGACGGCTCGCCGGAGATGGAGGTAAGCCGTGGTGGCGGTTGTTTGTTTTTTTTTCGTTTATTTTTGTGTGGTGGTGATGTTGTGGGCGATGGTGGTGGTGTCGGGGACAGCGCCGTGATGGCGTCGGGTGTGGTAAGGGCGACGGTGGTTGGTCGAGGGTTCCGGAGTTGGGTTCTATGGATGGATGGTCGGGATGGGCCGGTTGTGGTGACGGCCACGGCGAAGGTGGCTGATTGGGTGATGGGGAGGCGTGGTCTTTGCTGGGGTGGTGTCGACTGGTTTGACGATGGCAGAGGAGAAGAAGGGTGGGCGTGGTAGAGGCCAGCGGGATTCCGGCTAGGTTAGGGTTAGGTTTTAGGATTTGGGGTTGAGTTTGGATGAGTCGTGTCGGGTGTGTCCGACACGACGAGGACGGAGGTTCGGATCTGTCGGACCCGGGGTGGAGAACTGTATTTGTATTAATGAAACACATAGTGGATGGGACACGGACACGGTCATGGACACGATGCACTTACTTCTGTGGTGAAATTTTTTTTGTTGTGGATCAATAATGAATTGGAGGAGTACCTGCCTATTTATAGGATGTGGGAATTCCCAATAAGATAAGGATTATGATTGGTTTAAACCCAAAATAGATAATTCTATATATAATTTAATTTAAATCAATAATCCAAATCCAAATCAAATCTAAATTTAAATCTAATTTAAATTCTTTTGGCTTAAATTCAAATTTCAAATATCTAATCTATTTAAATAATTCCAAAAATTTAATCAAGATTTAAATTGCCAAAATATTTTTAAAATATGTTTTCCAAAATACTATTATAATAATTTAGAAAATAATAAATCTTTTTGAATAATAAAATATTAATATTAATAAATTTGAAAATTTCACTAATAAAATATTTATGCAATATATGTATGCACTAATAATATTATTTATTATTAATAACTGTATAAACGAAAGCCTTTGTGTAAATAAAATAAATAAAATAATGAACTTGAAAATTTTGGTACGATAGCTAAATAATTATTATGTATAATATTTTGAAACCATAAAAATAGAAGAAAAGTATTTTTCAAAAATATGTACGCTCGCACATAATCGCACTCGTCAAGCAAATTCGAAAAATAAAATTTTGTGCGCGACGTATAATATGATTATACGACGTACAATACAAAATTTTAAATCAGTACTAAATTTAATAAAAAAATAATAAAAATTTAGGGATTTTACATCCGTGTCAGCCGTGCTGGCCTCATGTCCGACTCAGGGTGTCTTTCTACTATTCCATACCACCATATATATACAATTATCTTTCCCATCTCCGTGTCCGATAACCCCGGACACAAACTCAAACATTCTATCTGTAACGTTCCAGTCCCAAAATACGTAGGACTAGGAGATCGTATACATGCCAGCTACGTATCGAGAGCACTCCAGTCCAGCTCGAGTACGTATAAGCTATATAGTAACGACCAACTATCTATACTAATAAATAATAACTCTATGTCTCAATCCACAGTACTACGGAATACAAGAATGAACAAGATATAACACAGTGTGCACCCTATACTACATTTATCCGAATAGACTCGAAAGAATATAACTTGAGTCTACAAATAATAGGTTAACAAGCAAAATGTAATAAAACAAATATGAATATGTAACCGCAAGAGATACCTGAGACAGTAAATAACAACCATCATGATCAGCAACCAACTCTATTCAGTCGAATACCCGGAGAGATCACCAGGTCCTCAGGGGATTAGCAAGGTACATAATATACATGCCAAGGTACATATATAAAAATATGATCTAAGGGTATCTACTATATCCGGTCTACGTGATATGCATATGAGAATCTTTTCCAGAATACTTGACCCCTTTCACTAATGCTCACAAGCACCTCAGCAGAATATTATCCCTAGTACCGTGTCTTGGGACCAAGGACAATCAATTCTCGACAATAATAATCCTCTACTCTGCTACATAGCTAAAGGGCCACTAAATGTAGCACCTGCCTCCTAGATCGATTAGGAAATTTGGTTATGTTAATCTTTTATGGTCATTAAGAATTGTGCCAAAGCTCATAAGAGAGTTGTTATCATATTATGGTCAAATGGCCCTTAGATAGTTTAAATGAACACAATTTAGCTACTTCATATTTAATATGAATTTTAGATATTTATTTTATTAAGTTTTATATATTTTAAAGGCTTCCAATATTTACTATGAGACCATTTGAGACTATTTTGAGACAAAGTATTTTTATTTAGACTTTAGAAGGTTAAATATATTTTCTATAATTTTTTACAATTTTTTGGATTTATTTTTATATTTATTTGGATTTATTTGGCCTTGAAATAATTTTTAAATTATTTCTGTAAATAATTTACACAGTCAGCAATGGCAGGTCCACCTGTCAGCCGCTCAGGCGGAGCGGGCGGGCCCACCTGTCAGCGACATAGGCGTTGACTGGCCTTTAATTAGGAAATTTCCTAATTAGGAGTGGCTCCTCAGCCGACTCCCTGAAATCGCGCGGCCATCTGGCCGTTCGCTTTATAGCGGGAGCAGCCAGATAGTGACACGTAGCTTAGCCACGGCTCGCCGCTCCAACTGCCTCTGTAGCAGGCTATATATATATATATATATATATATATATATATATATATATATATATATATATATAGGAACCAGGTAAATTGTTTCTGGAATCGCTCATATTGGGATTCGAACTCCTGACCACTCGGGCCGCATGCATCTCTCTTAACCACTAGGCTAGAGGTCATTCCTCGCGTGGAATGTGAGAGGGCTGGCCAATAAACCCACTCAGAGGAGAATCAAAAGCCTCATTAAAATCCATCGGATTGACATCCTAATCATCATCGAACCCAAAATCCCTCAAAAAAGACTCAAATCCATCCAGCCCCAGCTCGGCTTCCCGTTCGGCATAGCCGGGTGTAACGACATTTGGATCCTTTTCGGCTCCGGGATCCAGTCCAAAATCATTCATTATTCTAGCCAGGCGCTATCCTGCTGGGTGGAGCACCCCACTCTTATGTCCCGCTGCCTTCTTTCAACCATCCACGGTAGCTACGACATCCCAGAGCGCAAGCTTCTCTGGAACACTTTGATAGACACCCACCTCCAACTCAACAATCTTCCGTGGATCTGTATTGGAGACTTCAACATGATCTCGAGCAGAGAAGAGAAGTTTGGAGGTCGCCCGCCCCCCAGTCGGCCATGAACGACTTCAACAACTTTATCTTCAACGCCCACATGACACCCCTCCCTTTTCTCTGGTAACGCATTCACCTAGTACAACACAGGAAGGCGATCGCCGACAATACTCCCGCCTAAACCGTGCCTTGGTCAACAATTGCTGGTCTGACATGGGAGTTATCTCCATCCTATTCCACCTGAACACCACCGAGTCTGACCACTCCTCCCTCATGATTGAGATTAACAGCAACTCCAACCACATCAAGAAACCCTTCAGGTTCTTGGACTTCTGGCAATATCACCCTCAATTCCGAAGCATAGTAGCCTCGGCCTGGAAATCTACTAACGATCCCGACCCCCTTATTCGAGTAGCGGACAAACTCAAGGCTACCAGAAGAGCCTTAGCGTCTTGGAACAAGAGCACTTTTGGCAACATTTTCTAGGCCATTAGAGAGGCGGAAGACGACGTCACCCGCGCTGAGTCTCAGTACGCCACGGACCGATCGTCGGAGACCTGAACCGCACTCAACCTCACCAGAGCACTCCTTAAATCCCGGATTAAGGTGGAAACTGAATTCTAGAAACAGAAAGCCAGAATCACCTGGGACATCGAGGGAGACAAGAATTCAAGCTTCTTTCATTCATGCGTCAATGGACACTGACGTCAGCTCCATCTTCACCAAATCTCTGACGATAATGGGGCATCCAAGCTGCCGCTGCGAACTTCTACTCTAAACTTTTTACCAAAGAAGCCATCATCAAGGATGTGGATCTTCTCGCCAAGATCCCAAGCTTGATCAACGATTGGGAGAATGAGCTGCTCCTTACCCCCCTTCCGCGGAAGAAGTCAGATCCGCTGTCTGGGCTCTTAATGAACACAGCGCTCCCGGGCCTGATGGCTTCTCCGGCGTCTTCTTCCGGTCCTGTTGGGATATCATCGAATCTGACTTCTACGATACGGCGATTGCCTTTTTCCAAGGGGCAAAGTACCCAGTTCCATTTCCTGCGCCAACCTTATCCTCATACCAAAAATAGACAACCCAGAGACCTTCAGAGATTTCCATCCAATCAGCTTATACACCTTTACCAATAAAGTCATCTCAAAGATCATCGCTAGCTGCATGTCCCATCTCTTCCCCAAGATCATCTTCGAGGAACAAAGTGGCTTCGTCACTAGGCGGAACATCACTGACAACATCCTCCTGGCGCAGAAAATGATCACTTGCTTGAAATTCCCGTCCAGGGGTGGGAACGTGGCTATCAAACTGGACATGGAGAAAGCCTATGACCATCTGGACTGGCAATTCATGATCTGGGTGTTCAGGGCCTTCAGCTTCTCTGAGCCTTGGACTGACATCATCTTCCGATCCATTAGCAACTTTTGGTTCTCTACTGTCATCAACGAACAAGCGGAGGGTTTCTTCAAATCCAGTCGCGGCGTCAGACAGGGAGACCCCCTATCCTCCACCATTTTCATCATCGCAACCGAGGCATTCAGCAGAAACCTCAACTTTTTGCCGAACACTCCCAGTTTCCACCACTTCCATACCACCACCGGGTGCCCCATAATCACTCACCTAGCCTACGCCAACGACATCCTCATTTTCTCCTCCGGAGACATCAGTTCTGTGGAGGTTGTTACCAGTACCCTTGGAAGATACACCAAATGCTCGGGTCAACGTGTCAACACCTCTAAAAGCGTCATCTACACCCATCACAAAGCTGATAGGATCCACACAGCTACTCTCTCCAACCTGACCTCCTTTTCAACCGCATACCCGTCGTTCTACTACTTGGGTTGCCCGCTGGTGTACATGAAATCGAGTTCGGGCATCTTCGATAGCCTCAAGAGCAGAATCAGGAAAAAAATTGAGGGTTGGCATAACGCAACCCTCTCTCCGGGAGGAAAGATGATCCTCATCAAGCACGTCCTTTCCTCTATCCCCATCTACACCCTTGCTGTCTGCTCTCCCCTAAGAAGGTCCTATCCTTATTAGAAGTGCTCTTTTCTAACTTCTTTTGGGAACACATAGATGGCAAGGACAAGCACCACTGGGCGAGTTGGGACTCGATGGCCAAGTCGACAGATCAGGGAGGGTTGGGGTTCAGTAGATTACATCACATTGTTATCGCCTTCTCGACGTCTAGTTTCTGACTAAATATATTTGAAGGATCAAAACTGAACTTTGGTAGGTGAAAAATGGCTCGTAACAGAACTCATCGGTTCTAGATACCTTGTCGTAGAATCATCACCACGGGAAAATCGCTTGGAATGATATGATCCAGCGATCAGAGATTGAAGTAGACACATAGGGATAACTTCTAATTTTGGTTTGAGATGAATTGGATGAGAAAAAGTAGATAAAACTAGTCTAGAAGTTGACTAACCTGTTGTAACAAATTCAGCACAAGTATGATCGATTTCGGGTGCCTTCCACACCTCGTATCGACCAAATTAGGGGCTGAGACTCCTCGGGAAGGTGCCGAGTTGTTAGGGGGTTGTCCTAGGCTTGAGATGAAGGTGGTAGGAGGGTTGGAAGAGATCGGGTTGATGAGTTTCTGTCGGGTGGAAAGAAAAGTGCGAAAATAGAAAATAAATAGGAGGGGCTCGGTTCTAGAGCATAAATATATAAAGTATATTTGATCATCAGGGTGAATGAGTTTACATGAGACAGAGGAGGTGGGAACTGATTTGGATTTGGTTTAAGAGGATTTGGTTGAGATTTGATGGTTTAAATCAAAGTTGTATCTCAAAAAGATTTGATTGGGTCCAAATTAGAAAAGTAGTTATAGAATTGATTTAAAAATAGATTTAAATCAATATGGATGCGATTAATTCACAAAAATCAATCTAAACTAGGTCTAAGTAGTTAGGACACCCTAGGATTGGCTCTACGAACCATACTTGGACTAGTTTTGGGTTGGCAGAATTTTTGTGATCGATTTGAGCCCAATATGTCTATAGTTTCGACTTATGTACCATTTGAAAATAAATAGTACATGGGAATTCAATTGAGTGGCACATTAGTGACATGTGTGTAGTAGGCTCGAAATGGGTCAAAACTATATATTGGATCATACGGTTTCGATCTATGTCAAGTTTCGAACTCGAGTTGGAAGTTCAGGCTAAAAATTCTATAAGTCTTCTTAATGGCCTAAGTTGATCCAAAATTGTGCGAAGTCAAAAGGATGTTGGGGAACAAATTTGGATGGGACATGATAAGTCAAACTAAAGGTGGACGTGTCTAGAATTCAAATATGGAATTTGATTTGAGAAATCGATATATGTTGTGCTTCAAAATTCGAAGCTACGATAAACTACTAATATAGTCATTATTGACTTTAATATTTTAAATGTCCATATAAAATAAATTAAAATAATTAAAAATAAATTCCAAAAATTAGGAGGCTTACAACCTACTCACCTTAGAAAATTTTGTCCTCGAAATTATAATAACACTATCATGAAAAATCGATAGCATAAGAATAGTTAAGCTTAAAACTTACCGAAACCTGCTAATAGATGGGGATATCGCTCCCGGATGGAATCTTTTTTGCTTTTAAGTAGACTCTTCTGGAGAATGTTGCTTCCGTGCAACCTGAACTAATCTAATCCTCTGTCCTCTAAGCGTCTTCTCACTCGTATCAAAGATACCAACTGGCTGCTTCTCGTATGATTGGCCTGGTCCCATTGTGATCTCGGAATAGTTGACCACATGACTGGGATAAGTCACATACCTTCTCAACTATGAGACATGGAATACATCATGCACTCTCTCTAATGATGGGGGTAATGCAAGACGATATGTCCCTTCTCCAACACGCTTTATATTAACAAAGGGTTACAAATCTAGAGGTAAGACTTCTAACTTGGCTCTTACACCTTTATATGTGACTAACCATAGAAAATTCACAATTTTTCCATAACTCCGTCAATTCTTAAACTATATACTATATTCCTATAAGTTACATCACCAACTTCTATAATAGTTCACTTAGCGATCCACTCCTTTCTACCTATAAGCAATCTATACAATCCTTACAAGTATGCCTATCTGTGGAGTAAAGGTCGAAGTTGAACTAGACGGCTACATAAACCTATTGGTCATCCTTCTAGTCCTATCCTTTTATAGGTTATTTCAATACTAGTCTTACCATGTATAGAGATAATCATCCATTCTACTTAGATCTTCTTACTCTATCTAACACGCTTAGATTACTACCATCTTGACACTACCGTTAGATAATAATCCTCTAGTACTTCTAATCTAAGCCCTATCTTAGGCAAAAGATAGCAAGATTCAGTCTAATGATTCTATGATTGCTTGTTGGGGTTAGGCTTCATACTGTACTATACTTTAACTTGTGCCTTGGGGGAGTATTTATGAAATTTTACCCACCCTAGCTGCTTACCTAGTCTTGTAAAGCATAGATTCCTATCTTCTTCAAATAAAAATTTCTACAATAATGGTTCTACACAGGCTTAGGTCCAACCTTAAATACATGGCTTACCAAGTCATTCTATTCATAGCGAAACTTCTTAAAATCTACCACAAGGGGGTCCTAAGCACTATAACTAACACCAAATTTAACAGCCTAATCTCTAAAATTGTATATCTAGTATTCAGGATAAATTCTATTCATATTATCTAACAACTCTCTATGGATAGGTAACTTCTATTCATTCTATTTGTTTGGCAGGTGTAGGGATGCCTATCAATCGACTAAGAGAGTTTTTATACTAAAACTCCTATAAAATAGAATGCCACTCTATTCTAATTGGTCTTTCTAGTAGAGTGGTTCACCCTTCTCATACAAACCTTAAACAATCAGCATCCTAAATTTTTTTTTTACTAACATAGCTTCTATCCTATGATAAAATACAATCAAAGCTACCTCAACTAGTCTGGCTACTGGTGGCACACCTTGTTTTTCAAATACATACATACCGCAGATGCAGTTGTTAGTCCAAAAGGCATCAACAAACAGGTAGTGGCCGTAGTGGATCCTGAGTGCTATCCTTAGAATATCCTCTTTTCGCATCATCCCTATTAGTATCCCGATCTTAAGTCAATAAAACACACTATAGAAAAAATGTGTTTTTACGACGCATCATCCCTGATAGTATCCCTGTACATACTTTTACTCCTGACAGCTGGTCGAACTGGTCGTTGGCGAACTATACATCGAGTTACTAGAGCGATCTTGGGCTTCAAATGATCAATTAGCCCGAAGATGGCGACCACCTACTTATTCTAAAGCATAAACTATATATCAAGATTTCCTAAGAATGAGTCTAGCTAATCTCTAAAGTAATGATCTAACTTATATTACCTTAGAGGTCATATATCGCAATTTTAAACAGTTCACCCACTTCTGTGGCTTGGGTTTTCTCTAATCGTCTCTCCTAACAATATGGTATTTTTACGCTAAAATGTGGTCTACTATGTCCTAACCCTTATATGCTTGTCTACTAGGTAATGGGCATCTGCTAATGCTAGACAATGCATATATATGATACCTTGACAACCACTCGACTAATCTTTTAGTCATAGTTGTTAATAGGTCTTTCCAGGCTATTCCTACATGTATATAGAAGTATATCTAGTCTAACACCGTCCTTGTCATTCTTCAAACAAATATTCCTATATCGACACCATGGCATAACCTATCATCACGCATCATTTTTTGATTCATTCCTTTGATAAGAATCTCCCGAATAATCGAGTACGAATCGAGTCATGCCTGGCCTACACTGTCGTTGATAGAGGTAGTCAGCAGTCTAGTCTAGTCATCATCAGAAATAATATTACACATCACAACATCTATCACGAATATACTACTATTATCCATCACAGATCACTATCCAGCAGTTATTACAGCCTTTTACATAAATAATCGGGTACAAAGCCGGTAATGAAAGATAAAGGCTATCTAAGTCTGCTACATCATCAATACAGTATATCAAATCATATACAAGTATCTAAATGCAAGGAACGTAATCCTGCTAAGCATCCTGAGTGAGCTAGACTGCTAGGTCTCCCTGCTGGTCATAATCCTCTACAAGAGCAGTCTCACCTATAATCAACGATCCTGTCAGAAAAAGAGTAAAATATATAGTAGCTCAACCAAATCACTGAGTATAAAAGGAAAAAATAGGAACTAATGACAAGTAAAGGAAATAACTGATATATGCACTAACTACATGAATCATATAATAGAATACCGTCAAGCATGTAAGGCTATCAAGTCAAGAGTATAGTGCAATGGTATGCTAGCAGGCATGTATATAGATAAGGCATACCATATACGCTACACTATCAGGAATAAGGTATATAACAACAATATGCTATCAGGCATGTGTAGTGTAAGGCATATCGTGTACTATATACTAGCAGTCAAGTAAACAAGCATGTCGTATAGGGCAACGATATACTAGCATGAAAGTATAGATATAAGGTATATCATGCCTATACTAATAATCAGGTACACGCCCAGGCTTAGGTGACTACATGCCCTCTGATGTTCTTCCCATCCCGACACGACATGACACGATGACATGCAAGCAAGTGAAATAATAAGCAAGAATCAAGTGCAATATGATATGCATGCATGTATTGATTGAGTACAAGTACTTGCCTTTCCTTCTGAGAATAATTATGTCTTCTAATCACCTATAATAGAAAAGTACCATTAGAGGTATGCCACTATTCCTAAACCTAAATAATGTGATTAACCATTATCTAATACCTAGCTATTTACTATTCATTAAGGCAAGTGTCAACTAGCAAAATCTATCTATCATTAACTCACTCTCTTAAGCTCACAATGGTTCAGTTGATTAGCCCAAGCCTAAGGAATACATATCCAGACAGAAGCTAACTGTCTTTGTTCAAAACCATCATAAGAATCCAACCATGTATCCATGATCAAAAACTCACGAGTTACCTATGAATCTTACTGGGCCAAGCTTACCATAATAATGCAAAGCCCAACACCATCGAACCTAAGCCCTGCAATTCTATGGCAATTCATAAGAGAACTCTGGTCTCAGCTATACTAAAATTGAACCCAACGACTATGTGCAACAGATAGATTCAAAAATGGATACGGGCTCGTATTGTAAACCCCAGCAGAAACTGCAACTGCGCCCACTCAATCCCTTACCAAATCAAACATCTAGGTGCAACAGTAGCAAGAAATAGTGTCTTGCTGTGTCAGTGTTCGTGTCTTGCCGTCAATCCGTGTCGCGTCCACCAAGTTATCCTCTCTATCTGGATACCAAACCAGTTATTGGCAAGGACCCATCTCTTGCACCTAACCAATAATAAAATCCAAATAACAATCACATACCTGCAATAATTCCAGGATAGTATCAGTGTTGGACACCCTCGAATCCGCGTCCAAGGCTACCGAGAACCGAATTTGCCATTTTGTCAAACACATAATAGGCAAACAGAAGAACGAATTTTCAGAGGCTCCTTCGATCAGTATTGATCAAAATTAAGAAAATCAAAGAACAAAACCAAAGAAAGAACTATCATTCAGATCAAGAATCCATACCAAATTGAAATTCAATGTATACTCCGAACAGAGTTACCAAATCGAAATTCAATGTATACTTCGAACAGAACTTGATACCGATCGATCACTCTGTGATCCCAAAAATTGATCAATATTCAATACAAATTTTGATCCAGTCGTTCATTAGAATACAGAAAGCAAGAAATTGAGAGTGAGATTCAACTCACCAAATCGACAAATTGATAAATCGACTGGTCAGTCAGAGTCGCACAATCGAGTGGAAAGACTTCATGATGAAGACGCCGATCACGCGATCCCCATTGGTGATCTCGCCATCACCGATCAAGTGGAGGTTCTCTGATTGACTCAAATGTGGTGCTAAATCTCGAATTGAGTGGAACAAAAAGAAAGATCGAACGAAGGAAGAGGAACTTACACATTACACAACACCAAAATGGGTATTTAGGAACACTAGATATTTCTTAATCTGGAACACTTATTTTTGGTTCCTAGGTTCTGGAGCATATTTAATAGGGTCCGACTATTGACACCCCACCCATTTCTAAGTACACAAAAAAAAAAAAAAAAAATGTAAAAGTCCTATTCTACCCCCCATTGCTGAGTACACCCCACTTTCCTCCCTCCCCCCTCCTCCTCCTCCCCGCCGCCTCTCCTCCTCCTCCGACCAGTTCCCTCCTCCTCCTCCGACCCTCCCCAGTCCCCCTCCTCCTCCCCGCCGCCTCTCCTCCCCCTCCGCCGCATCTCCTCCGACCCCCCCTCATCCCGACCCGCCGCCTCCTCCTCCTCCTCCTCCGACCCTCCCCCCCGGCTCCTCCTCCTCCTCCGACCCTCCCCCCCCGGCTCCTCCTCCTCCGTTCGACCAGTACAGGTCGAACCAAATTTTTTTTAATTTTTTTTTTGGGTCGCGGTCGTCGGGGATCGGAGAGGGGGAAGAGGAGGAGGAGTCGGGTCGGGATGAGGGGGGGTCGGAGGAGGAGGAGGTGGGTCCCGGAGGGGGAGGGTCGGAGGAGGAGGAGGAGGAGGAGGAGGAGGCGGCGGGTCGGGATGAGGGGGGGGGTCGGAGGAGATGCGACGGAGGGGGAGGAGAGGCGGCAGGGAGGAGGAGGGGGACTGGGGAGGGTCGTCGTCGGAGGAGGAGGGAACTGGTCGGAGGAGGAGGAGAGGCGGCGGGGAGGAGGAGGAGGGGGGAGGGAGGAGAGTGGGGTGTACTCAGCAATGGGGGGTAGAATAGGACTTTTACGTTTTTTTTTTTTTTTTGGGTGTACTTAGAAATGGGTGGGGTGTCAATAGTCGGACCCTATTTAATATGTTCCGAATCAAAGAACTGTTCCTAATGTATTTTATTTTATTTTTAAAAAAATATATTTATTCAAATACGATTATTTAGTGTTCCAAATATGTTCCAAATTGAAATTGCATCCATGTGCATATCGGTACTTGCTAAATATAGCTTCCTATGAAAAAATAAGAATTCACCCGTCCTAAATCTAAACGTTCCATACTTTTCTTTTTCCCTCTTCTCATATTCCAAACTTTTCGTCTCCCTCCAAATCAACCGTTCTCTCGCCATCACCCGCGTAGTCTCCCTCCATATTCTTCTCTCCATCAAGCCCGCGCACGCTCGCCATCGAGGGAGGTTTGTAGGTCGCCATTCGCGTACGACAGCCATCGCAGAAGAATTTTCCATGATGCCGAGAGAAAAGGGTTTGAAGGCATCATCCACTGAGGAAGAATTTGCGTACGATTGCCATCATCCGTTGAGGAAGATTTTCATAGGTGAGTCTTCTGTGTACGATCGCCCAAAAAAAATTTCAGGGTTTGTTCTTCCTTTTTTCTTTGTTTACTCTGGAATTTTCATAGCTTGTAGACAGGGGCGTAGGCACATGGTGTCGATGGGGCGGGGTTGCAACCCCTGGAATTTATTTTTTTAATCAGCTAAATTGCTGGTTAGCTGTCAATCTAAATCGGTAATTGACAAAATAAAACATTTCAGCAATTTAACATTTAGGCAAAGGGCTCCATGTATGGATAAGAAAATTTTGCTTCTTAGCTGGAAGAAGTTTTAAAAAGTTTCATGATTACAATGACCTCTAACATTTATCTAGCCTATATGTAAAAAAAAAATATGTACAAATTTTTTGTAATTACTTCAATTCCCAGACGAGATAAGATGGATATGTCGTCTTAGAACTTTTTCTCTGTTTGCTAATTTGTTGTAACAAAAATGAATCTATTTAGGTTAAGATTGGAGAGAGGAAAGATTATTAAGGAATTTAGGGTGGGCAACTTATTGTATGGCAAGTAATAAAGGAGTTGTAAATCTCCTGGGAATGCCATTGCCCAAAGGTGGCTCCACCCAGTTTGCAACTTGAAGGCCAGATCCCAACTTAGTCCGACATACCATCAGACGACATAGAAAGATAAAATACCAAAAAAAAACCAGTTCTTGGTTGTCTACATTAATAGAGGTTAGATAAACAACTCCAAAAATATGTAAGACCTCAAAATGATACCAGGTCTACTGAATCATAGTAGTTAGTACAAAAAAGAAAATGTTGATATTGACTGTTTGATTAAGCCATCATGATCGATGCAACCAGCACCACCCACACTCATTTAGGAATCTTTGACCATTTCTCGGCCAACCAACGCCACCCGCACTCCCAACCCCAGCACCCACAAAAAAACCTTGTGGGCATGTATGCTTGTTCAAACACGTGCAAGAATTTTGAACAAAAAATCTTGAAGTTCCTCTAATTTTCTATCCAAAATCATGTCTAGCTCATAGAATAACTTAGCAGAAGTGAAGAGGTTGCACGAAGTAGCAACATCATAGTGAAGGTTAGAGCCAACAAAGTAGCAAGAACAAATTGAAGGCAATGGAATCAAATTTAAAGCAAGGTTCTAAGTATCATAGGTTTCAATCGTTAAGTTATTATTTATTTCCTCTTGTTCTAATTTCTTTCTTCCTCTCACTCCTTCCTTGCTCTTTGCTAATTAGTTATCATCTATTTACCCTTTTCCATATGATCTGTATTGTTTAAGAAAAATTGTCTTTAAAGCAATTTTATGTGGTTTTCCTTTTATTGTTGGTTATTATATTGGATGATACCGATAGGTTTGTAGAAAATATGCCTTTGAATTCTTAACTTATAGTTGAATCATGTCGTATTACTAACTTGTGTTTTTCAAATTGTGTTTGGACTGGATATGTTGCCTAGGATACTGCTAGATATAGAGATGAGTTGAGGGTTTTGGCACCATATTCCCTCCTGAGCTCAAGTTGTGTGACAATACTGGTATGTTCCTTTTTGTTTCCAATTGTTTTTTATTTATTTAGGTTTAGCATGTTTGACATACATTTTAGCAATCCTTATTTCTCTTGGAGGTTGATAAGTTTAATAAGTCATTTATGTTTAACTTACATCTTATTTATTGATTGGTACAAAACAAACGCTCCAAACAAAGGTTAAGACACCAAAATAGGTGCCCTGTGGGGTGTCTGTGCAACAAAGGTGTCCTGAAATGGGTATTTATTGATTGATGTTGATGTCTATGATGCAGAAACATGCCTTACTTGCAGCTGGGAGGCATCATCTCCCCGAGCATCGACAAGCTCCACAGGCTCCATAGACCACTAAATGACCTCCGACAACTCACTTTTTTTTACGTTTATTTTTTGAGTTCTATGTATGATTTTCTCTTGTTTTTCAAAATATATATTCTACCATTCTAATAATGGTTACTTGAAATGGAAGCATTTTTATCAGTAATTAGTATTTTGCTGGACCGGTCCATGAATTTGAGAAGATCATTTTTAGTTAATATGTTAGGGTCCATGAGATTGAGAAGATTTGTTAATATTTTAGTTGTAGTATAGATGGCTTGGTTGACGAAAATTTTCTTGGAAGCATGTAGTCATTCATATGGTAATTTAGGTGTCATATTTATTTTGGAATAACATGTTGGAAGTAATTTACTTTATTTGTTTTTTATTATTATTTTGTAATTTGTGATCTATCATCATGGATACTTCATTAGAATTTTAGAGTTCTTTTTTGTATAATTTATTGTGAGTATCTTCCGAATATTTAAATATTGGGTATTCTTTTATTGTATTATAGTAAACTATTTGGAGCATGTACCTGAGTTAATTTTTTGATTGATGGTAGGTGGTGGCAGCTTCATGGGCCGCAAGGATGGTGGCAGAGGCCGAGGAAGAGGCGGTGGTGGAAGAGGGGTCCTGAAGGTCGTCATGGTGGGAGAGGACGTGGTAGCGGGCCTGGTGGTAGAGGTGTGGTCGTGGAGGTGGCAGAGGACGTGATTCCAAGGTGGTGGAATGAAGGGTGGCAGCAATGTAGTGGTTCAGCCCTATAAGCTCCCGGGAGTGTTTATTGCTAAGGGTAAGGAAGATGCCCTTTGCACAAAGAATATTGTTCCCGATGCATCGGTGTATGGTGAGAAACACATTTCGTGTGCAGGTGATTATTATTTTCCTATGCTTTCACTAGTTTTTCTTCTAGAATTTGTTACTGCTAATCTGGTCTAAATTTGGTTGTTTAGATATTGTTTAAAGTGTTGTCAAATTTCGTCTAGATTATTTATTGTTACTGGACTTACACTGGCATAATGAAGACAGAACCAAGGTCGAATACCGAGTTTGGAATCCATCCCGCTCGAATCTTGCGTCGTCCATTCTTGGTAGTGTTGATAATATACACATTGTGAGTATTCATATAACTTTTTATGGTTTGTTAGATAACTGATTTGTGTAGTCTTTCTGTTCATATACATCATCAGTTGTAGAGAAAGGTCAAGATAGATATCTTGAAAAGAAGGCGTTGTATTTATCCCCATGACCAGATATCCGACAACTTCATTTTAGAACTAAAAGCATTTCTATAGGGCATTTACTAGAAGTTAATGTTAGTCTTGTTACATCAAAGTCATGTTTTAAACTTTATTCTTCTTAAGGTTACAAACTAAGAAACACTCGTCTTTATACCAGATACTATCTAGTCACATGTTCACAATAAAAACTCTGTCCTTAAATTCCTCCTGGTTACTGATGAAATCTTCAACTAGCAAGCTAGCTTTTTTTGGGATATTTAGACTTTGGGTCTCAAATAAGTTTTGACATTAGTATTTGGGTCTCCATATTATTCATAATTAGTGTTTGGGTCTCAAAAGTGTCACCAAAAATAATTAGTGACACTTTTGGTACACTTTGATGACACTTTTGAGATATTAGTGACACTTTTGAGATCCAAACACTAATTATGTATAATATGGAGATCCAAACACTAATTTCGAAACTTATTTGAGATCCAAACTCTAAATATCCCTTTTTTTCTTAGCTAGGAACTACTATGCTAACCTCCATCTTCTATGCCCATCAAATTTATTTGCAGAACCTGTGAAAATATTAATCTCTTTCATCCTATAACATTACAACTTCAGCTATCCACTTCCCCAGTAAGCATGACATCCACTTACATTTCGATCAGCTATGATCGAGGCTCAGCTATGATCAAGGCTACGGAGCGCCGATGCATGCCCGGATGCACCTTTCATGGCTTTGTCGCTGCTGGAGGAGGACGAGGAGGTGAAGGAGATGGTCCTCGAAGGGAACCAGGTGCTCCATTCCTGCATTTCTTAAATTAAAAATTTAATTTCCATTTCAATCATAACAAAATTTTAACTATGTTACTTGTTAATATTCTTTGTGTTTGTTTTTCCCAAATCCTAATAGAAGTAATTCATGTGGGGTCTGGGTGTCCCAGAGAAAGAAGGTGAGCTATATGATATTTATAGGTTAGATGGGGAGCTCCTGAATGGGTGTCGAAGCATGTTCATGCTGTCATCTTCCTATATCTCGACTCTCCACAAGTAATAGTCATGAAGTAATATCCAGATGTACGAAGTCATTTTTAGCAAAAAAATTCTGAAACTGGCCTATCTTGATTTTGTGACATTTTATTTGTAATTATTAACTATAACATTAAAATTAACACCCAACAAATTTGGGGTCTTTGTTGATGTTTGTGAGGATTAAAAGTTAGGAAGTATTTGTTCTTCCTTTCATGTAACTTATTTTTTTAACATGCTTGGACTTTCTGCTTGTAATGACATTACTTATCTTTGATTGTGGTTATTTTTGTTATTCGAATATAAAAATATTTTAGCTTGAAGATTTCTACCTCATATGTTCTATACACTATAGTTGCAATGTTTCTTAACTGGCATGTCATTCTGATATAGGCACTCTTTTAATATATTTGTTTCACGTTGTGTAGATCAAGTGGCTTCTGAGAACACAAGACCTTTGTTTCCACAGTGGATTCTTGCTAAGCCTAAAGAAAGCAAGGTTTGTTTTTCTGCCCCTTCTTTTGTTATATACCCTTTATCTTTCTAATGCTATATATATATATATATATATATATATATATATATATATATATATATATATATATATATATAAAACCTCATCTTGAGGAATTAAGTTGAGATTGCATCTAGTAGCACCATTGTTCTGTTCTCTCGTAGGATTAATGGACATGCCACATCACACTTTGTCATGGACATGGGTGTCCTCTATGGACACAACAAAATTAGGCATGGGAACAACTATACATCTACACGTTTGTAAACATACCTATATTTAATATGAACAAGTATATGTGACCCATATTTCAAAGTTTGTATGTTGGGTAGCAAAGTATTTTCTTCCTTAATATTTCTTGTTTATTCTTTCCTAGTAGAGTGAATTGCTTCTCACTGTTTAAATTTTTTTGGAAAGTATATTTATGCAGCTCACAGATTAAAGATCTACGTCGTCATGCAGGTTCATGTACTTGAGACTCTTGATGGTCTTATTTTTGAGGGTAATGCAATACCCGCAATATGGTATGTCATATTTTTTCCCTTTAAATTTTTTTAATCTTATTTAATGTTTTAAATTGCTGATGTTAAAAGGGAGATGACTAAAGGATTCAGATGCTTAATCCCAAATTTAGAATAAAAAGGTTTCTTGTGTTTTTGATGTTTTGATATTATCTCTTATCCTTTTTTTAGTTACTTGATTGAAGGCTGGCAATCCACTATATGGCTCATCATTGATTGATTGGGCACCATTTTATAAATTTTTTCAGTTTATTAATTGAATTTGTAGGTCATGTTTATCAACTAGAATTCTCTATTCTCTATTCACGTATTAATGGCCTAGTTGACAAATTTTCTATAGAGATGAAAGAAGTGTCCTGAAGTATGGTTATGGCGCTCTTCTCCCTTTGTCTATTGCTCTTCTCCCTTTGTCTATTTGCTTTCCATTATATTATTATCTATAAGATAAATTTACTGTGGCAAAATTTAATAAAGATAAATTCTTTCTACTAGCATATGGAAACAAATTCGTGTGATAGTCGAAGTCCACTACTATCATTACAAAGCACACTTTAATAGACAACAGTGCATTGAATTTTGCAAGTAATATGAAGGAACCTTTACATATGGCACTGTTATCATCCAATAGGTATTGACTAGATCGATTCATCAAATTTTTTCTAGCAATATTTTCAACATTTCACCTTTAAACTGGTCATTGGCCCTGTAACTACAATCTTCTTTCTTTTATGTTACTTGAAATATAATAGCTTGGTGTGGTTACAGGGTCAATGACCAGCTTGGTGTGGACTTGAAATATAATAGCTTGGTGTGGACTTCAAATATAATGACCGGAAATAGCAAGACTGATGTATTGACATATGAACCTTAGTTTGATGGAACCATGTAGAAAAATATAAGGACTTCTAGTCAATTTGCCCGACTGATAAGATGTTAACATTATTTCGGTGTCTGCATATGATAATGGGATTAAAATATTGGCAAATGTCGATGGCCTATGTTTGCTTCAGACATTTGAAAAGTGCTCTTTTGATGCTTCTAGGACACCTTCAGAGATAATAACAAAGGTCCACCTTTCTTATAGTAATTATTTTTTTGTGTGACCAATATCTAAGAAAAGTCTTAACTTTACTATATGATGCCGCCTATAGTAAATACATTACCTTCTGCCACTACTGTATCCGTATAGGATAATAAATCTGTATCCTTATAGGAGATACGTAAAGATAGACTTGAATCTAATCATATCTT
Source organism: Iris pallida (assembly GCA_029216955.1). Classification (NCBI taxonomy): domain Eukaryota; kingdom Viridiplantae; phylum Streptophyta; class Magnoliopsida; order Asparagales; family Iridaceae; genus Iris; species Iris pallida. The sequence goes on from JANAVB010010200.1 coordinate 405,392, forward strand.
AACACAACTATTGTTTGTTTACATAATTGTGTATCCTTTACATGTACTTTCGTTTTTGGCTCAATAACAAATTTGAGACAATTTGGTAGCTGATGAACTTGTGCCTTAACATTAGTTTTTCTTGACAACAAGGACCTATCATTCATCCAAAAACATTTTGTGTTAGTTACATTACATAATTCTAGTTCATATTCCTGTCTTGTACCATAGTTCATATTGTGGCCCTTTTTCATGCATTTCAGTTTATATTGTTTAGAGCTTCTTGTCGGGATTGTACTTTGTTCTTTTTCTGATAGGATACATTGCAGGTTTACTTGATGATGTTGTATCTCCTTCATGGGCCAGAGCCCGAAGCCAGGATAGAGTTGTGCCTCAGGATAGACTTAGAATTTCAGAGTTATAGTTAGGTCTTTCCTTAGATTTGTTTTAGAGGATTTTATCATGTATTGTATTGTATTGAGGATTTCATGATTGTATAATTTTTATTCATGTTACCGGATTTGTCTCCGGATGATATTGTATAAATAATTTGTTGATTGTGGTGATTCTGGGAACGTGTATAGTAGCTGTGTTGTTTTATATATCTTATATCTTGGAGTTTCCTTAGAATTGTACAGCTTACTTCGTCGTGTCCATCGACGAAGGCTGGACGTGTCTGACTCGTGTCCGATTATTCGGGAGCGGGTCGTGACATGTTTTTAGTGGTGGCCCATGCAGGCCTGTCCTAATGGCACTTAGGCTATAAAGTGCTATTGGGGAACCTGTTAGACTAAGGAAAACTCATCACAACATAGGGTCCGTAAGAAATGGTTATAGTTATTGAACATAGAGATTAATTATACTCAATAATTTCTAGGAGGTTGACTATTTTCTAGGGCTTAGCAATCAACGAGTTTTCTTTCTATTTCAGGATGGTTGCCACCAGGAAGACCGCGGATCAGCCCGGAGTTGTAGGCAGTTCGAATCAGTCCGCACCAGATGTTCCAGCAGATCAGCTTCCACCACCGCCTCCTATCTTTCCTCCGCTACTCTCGACGATGATGTTTGATGGCGCCCAGGTGATGGCCATGTTCCAGCAGTTCATGGAGGCCCAGAATCACCAGGCTGCGCAGTTCAGAGAGGCTCAGAGTTAGCAGACCGCACAGTTCAGAGTGACCGTCGTCGATGCACTCAGGACCAGTGAGCCGGCAGCACCAGCTCCAACAGCACGTGCAGCACCAGCAGCACCGAGACCAGGGACGGCCAAGGATTACCAGAACCTCTGCCCGATGGACTTCTGGGGCAACGAAGGGATTGTTTATGCTGATGAGTGGTTAGAAAATGCGGAGAGGACACTGAAGATGGCGCGGATCTCGGATGACCTGAAGGTGGAGGTGGCGACCATGCGACTCTTTGATTTGGCCAGAGCTTGGTACCGTTAGGACCCCGAGTTAGCTGAGCCTCAGGTTTCTTGGACAGATTTTAAAACTCTGTTCAAGGAGAAGTTTTTCCCCGATGTGGAGCGGGATGAGCTTCGGATGCACAGTTCGAGGCGCTGCAGCAGGGGACCGTGACAGTGGCAGAGTACACATCAGGGTTCACCCGACTCAGCAGGTTCACAGAGAACCTAAGGCCATGACTTACTCGAGCATCCTCAAGATCGCCCAAGCAGTTGAGAAGGAGATGGACCCGAGGCCCAAGAGGGATAGGGACATCGGCAGCAGCAGTTACCAGGCACCGACGAAGAGGGTCCAGACTCAGACTCAGACGAGGCCAGTTCAGCACCGTCCAGCCAGAGATCATGCAGATCCGCCACAGAGACAGCAGTTGGCAGTCACTTGCAACTACTGTCACCGCCCACGACATCATTACGATGAACATCGCAAGAGGCTGAGGCTTTGTTTGTTCTGTGGATCACCTGCTCACCAGGTCAGAGATTGTCCAGAAGCCGCTGAGGAACGAGCATGAGGAGCACCGGGACCCCCGCAGGAGGACTTACCTCTTCATGTTCAGCAGCCGCAGGGAGATCAGCCAGAGGGGCGAGTCTACCTCCTGACAGCCAAGGAAGTGGAGACCATTCCCATTCCGGACGAGTACTGACGACCCGAGGTGCTCGTGGATCACTATCTTCTTTGATGTTCTTTTTACATTTCCTTGTTGTTTCTCCATTTCGAGACTTATTTCTAAAGTCTCATCTCTATCTAACTGTTGTTTCATAGTATCTAGTAGCTACTTGTTGATTTTTGATTGTCTCTTGGTACCCAATAAATTTTTTATTTCTAAGAACAGATACTACTCTCTATCATGATTTAAAATTTTCACAAACTTCCTTGAAACTTCTGGATGAAGTTGAGAGAATATTTGACAACCTATTATGACCTGGATTATGGAGGCCATGAGACCATTGCAGCTAGCTGTACACTGGCGAGGCAGGGGCTCTAGGTCAAAGTACTTATGGGTATTCTCAGGTTCTCAAATATTATTGAAACTAAATCCGAAATTTATTTCATATCGGATAAAGTTGACAAAAATATCGCGATAATCTAGTACTATCGAGAGCATGGAACCGAAAGATTTACGGCATCCAGATGCATATTGGCAAGGCAGGAACTGTAGGGAAAGTGATTTCAGATAGGAAGATTGTCGGGTACTATGGAGACTGTTATCCATTGATTTCATATTCGTGACTATTTCTTCGAACCACTTTAAAATTTTGCCAACTTCAAAATTTCGTACTTGATTATATCTTGATCATGTCTAATCGTGCCATTCTGAAATTTCGAGGACGAAATTTTTCTAGGGGGGTAGATTTGTAAACCCGTTTTTTCGAATTATTGAAATTTTGTAATTTTTTGGAATCTGAGATTAGTATTATTATTTCAGAATATTTATTTTGATTATTTGAATGCATTTAAATTTTGGCTCTATTTTATATTTCTCAGTTTAGTTATTTATGACTCATGGGTTATATTATGATTAATTAGATATATTCTCCATATTTCTTTTCTTGATTAATTTCTAGTTAATGATTTGAATAATTAATTTTATTTTCTAATTAACTCTTTAACCATTTTAAATATTTCCTTATTTCCTGATTTTATTTTCTATTTTTTTTCTTAGGCTTCTTTGCACCCATTTGTATGGGCCAACTGACCCATTAATATTCCTTTAATAAAATTCCTATTAAGCTAACCCAATAGCTTCTGATCCGGCCCACCAGTGCAAGACCGTTGGGATTAAAACCCAATTCCTCTGTTTCTCTCACAATTTGAATTTTCCTTCCATTCTTTCTTCCCCAACTGTCTAAACAAACTCTTCACCGATTGCTGCCTGCACAACTGTCTCATTGCTGCCCGCCTACCCGCACAACCATCTGCCCGTTCCTTCCCTGCCTATATAGACCCCTTCCTTCCTTCCCCTTCATCATTCTTCCCGAGCAGAGGAGCCTGCAAAATTTTCCTAGTCTATTCTTTTTCGTCTTCGAGCTCGAGTCGACAGCCATGGCGATCAAGCTCAGGAGCTCGACTCGTTGAAGAGGGCGAAGGTTGTTTCGTGGTTTAGGTGAGCGCCTTGATCCTAATTTGAAGTTATTATCGGCAACCGCTCTTCTCCATAATTTAATTCGTATTGGCACTGTGTCGAGTTGCAGTGATCGATCGGACGCGTAAGATCGACCGAAAGGATCGAGTGGTCATCCTTCTCGTTTTGGTAAGTCCTGATTGTGAACTTCTCCTTGTTCGAAGGATTGCAATATTTTTTCTGATTTGTGTTTTTGATCGAGCATCGACAGTCTTCTGATCGATTCAGTTGTCTAAATTCTTGGATTTCACTGATAGTTGTGTTCGTGAGCTCTAGATATGATCTTGTGTTTTCTCTCCAATTTTGGAGTCAATTTCCATTCGAATTAAACTCATAATCGATGTTCTTTTTCATGCACGTTACGTATTCGATGAAATACTCAGAAGAACGTATCGGCAAGCCGCAGACTCAGGGACACCATCATCGAACACTGCACTCCTGTGTTGAACCATTACGGAGACTCAGGTACCGTTTTTGATCCATTCTGCTAAATTAGTTGATAATAGGGGGGGTGCTCTGTTCGGTTGAAGTATTGGTCAAATTTGTGTCGAGTTGTGTCGAGACCGTGCTGCTATGCATCGGATCAATTCGTGTGAGTGTCCAGAAGCGGTGGACACGAGTTGATGCAGTAGACACGATTGGAGGTCGGACGCGGGAGATACAAGCAGGTGTGTTTGGATGGCTGAGTTATTTTTCTAGGAAGTTTCGAATGGGTTGTTCACTGTATTATAACTATTAGAGAGGTTGGTGATTCCTGGAACTGGTGATGGCTAATAACTTAATTTTGATAGGATAGCCATTGGGTTGTAGTAAGTCCAAGCTTAGCATTATTAAGATGACAATATACAGCAACCATGATTAGGAAGCTGCAATGTGAATTGACTTGGTTGCACATGAATTAGTACTTGTCAACATGTAGCCTTAGAAGTAGTTTATGCAGCATGTTTTAGTAGACTGAAGGTTGGAGATCAGTGTGGCCGTGTGTGGGTATCAATATAGTGAGTTAGTTTGGTTTATTTTGGGACTAATTTGCATCTATTACTGTCATTAAACCAACTCAAGTTCTATTGAATTCTCGGGTTGGTCACAGTTTTGATTTGAAACCAACTCAAGTTTTATTATAGACTCTCAGTTTTAAAGGACAATCCTCAGGTTAAGTTGTATCAGTATAATCATTTGGGTTTTAAACCTTAAGCCTGCTGTGGGCTTGGGATTAAAACAGTAGCAATGAATGGTTGTTTTAAGTATGGGTTGTATTTTACTGATATTTGGCTTCGAGATGTAAGCCCATTTGTTGAGAGAATGATCAAATGCTAATCTCTTGCTTGGGCTTCAAGCCTGGTCATGGGATAGCTCATGTTATATTTTATCTGATTTCTTTTGCTTGATATTGGACTGAGTTTCCTAGGTTTATTTATTGACATTTATAATTGGTATAGTATTTTTAATATCAAATTTTTTGTCAATGTTTCAAAATATATATATATTCTAGGAAAATCATTTTTGCTAACTAATATACGAATATTCTTGTAGTAGTATGAGTTTAATAAATATTATTTTCTATACGAAATATTTTACTAAATTATTAGGATGTTTTCTAATCCATAATTGTTGCTCTATTATGTTGCTAACTAAATCAATAATTTAATTAATGTTATTTTCTATAAGATTACGTTTCACTTGTTAATAACTGGGTATCGATGATAAGCTATATTTTAGCTCTATTATAGCCCATGGATAATTTTTCCAAATGTTTTGTGACAACTTTTATTTAGAAAGATTATTTAAATATCATTTTCAAAATATTATTAATCATTTTCTTATTTCGTTGTCTGTCTCTACTTCTAACTAGTAGCTATATGTATAGTTAATATAGTCAGTCTATGGTTAGCTAGTCTAATAATAAATTAGATGTTAGATTGCAACATTGGCTAGATTGCTAATTAGAGTTTAACCTATTCTTGATTAACTTTAGGTGGACATTGAAACAGACTTGGTTTGCAAGGACAAAGGCAAGTACACCGACTCGAACCCTTTACTCTGTATTTCTATCTTGCTTCATGTTCTCATATTGACACGTTGTACACACAATTGTTCATTGTTCATGGTTCATGGTTCATCGTTCATTGTTCATGGTTCATTGTTCTTACTTGTACATTGGGGTGGGGGAAATACTACAGATATGTGACCAATCCTATTTTAGCTAGGCATTGACTAATAGCTTAGGTCTCACATCGTGCACGTGGGACTCTAAGCCGTACCATTGTTCATTGTTCATTGTTTACCTAGCCGGTCACATACTTTGATAGTTATTTCAAATGCATGTTACACTGATAGTATAGTTGATTGTTTCTGGATCTGGTACTATAGTTTCATTATTATTTATGTACCACAGTTTCATATTCCTGTCTTGTACCATAGTTCATATTGTGGCCCTTTTTCATGCATTTCAGTTTATATTGTTTAGAGCTTCTTGTCGGGGTTGTACTTTGTTCTTTTTCTGATAGGATACATTGCAGGTTTACTTGATGATGTTGTATCTCCTTCATGGGCCAGAGCCCGAAGCCAGGATAGAGTTGTGCCTCAGGATAGACTTAGAATTTCAGAGTTATAGTTAGGTCTTTCCTTAGATTTGTTTTAGAGGATTTTATCATGTATTGTATTGTATTGTGGATTTCAGGATTGTATAATTTTTATTCATGTTACCGGATTTGTCTCCGGATGATATTGTATAAATAATTTATGGATTGTGGTGATTCTGGGAACGTGTATAGTAGCTGTGTTATTTTATATATCTTGTATCTTGGAGTTCCCTTAGAATTATACAGCATACTTCGTCGTGTCCATCGACGAAGGCTGGGCGTGTTCGACTCGTGTCCGATTATTCGGGAGCGGGTCGTGACAAAAACCCTAAACCTAGTTAGAAAGGAAGGAGGAGATGGGGAGGGAGCTGGAGGCCCAACCCTTTCCATCTTCGGCAGAGGAGACCAGTCCACAGTCGACAAGATCCGTCCGCTCTTCGCCTCCACCATGGTCGGCCTTGTCGAAGGATTCGTCGACTTCGTCACATGGAAAGAGCGCCACCGTCAACAAGACCAACCGGAGGGTCGATTCAGAACTCTTGTATCTTTTATTCTTATATTTACTTATTTATTCAAGAGAGAGGAAGTTCAGGGATGCGATGGCTCAGTGATGCGTTGGTGGTGGCGATGGTGGGGAAGTTGGATCGTGGACATAGCACTACTTCTTGGCTCTAGTACCTCAAGGTTCCTTTTTTCCTTCAATCTGCACCATCCTTCTTGTGTTCGATAAAATGTCCATGCCATGTGTTTTTTTTCTTTGGGATTATTTTTTCTACATGCCATATTTTTTTTACTGGCCTTCTTTTTTCGTTTGAGGAAATATCTATTTTGTTGAATGAAAAGTGGATTTAAAAGTCAGGGTAGCTGTGCAAATGATCCAGACCCGGGTGCTTGGTTGCCCTCATATTATTGGTTACTACTTTGCTTCTTCGTTAGCTAGTGACACTAGCTAAGAATATTCTGAATCCCCTTCAACATTTTGTTGTGAAAGTTGAGGGGTTCTTTTTTACTAATTTTTTTTATCTAACTGACAGAAATTGTTTTGTTCTTTTTATGCTTAAACGATGACAATATTTACCCATCTTCCTGTATATGATATACATCAAACATTAAAAAGACATCAGCTATGAAGCTGGAATCCAAATTAGAAACCGATTTTTAGTATCTTTTAGCAAATGTTTAGACATATCACATTATTGTCGATACTATTCTCCAGAATGCTGAGTGCCCATCCTTGAGTATCTTATTAAATTTATCTATGACCAGTGTTGAGTATGGTAGTGCAGATTGTCTGGCTAATGGTGTTATGTTATTGATACAGGTGGACTAATTATGTACTTTTTGCCACAAAATTGTGTACTTTTTTTTGCCATGAGACATAACTGATAGACTGGCTATGGAGTTATTTTATTAATTTGAAATTTTAATAGTAAAATTGTTTATTCTTGCAGTCTTCAAATCACACAGATCGAGAACGGAAACATAAAACCACAAATATTGCAAAGCAAGAGGACAGTGAAAATGAGAAGTACGACATGAACAAGATATTGGAGGATATCCAGTATTTGGGTAAATGCCACCATCTTAACTTCATATTGCTCAATTTGTAATCCCTTTATATAATTCATGTTTTGACAGTTATCATATTTACATATTTCTCTTGCCCAACTAGTTCTCAGTAAACTTATGAGAAAGCTCATTTGACATATTGGTCCTTTTGTTGAAACAAGTATTTTTCCTGATCACCAAGAAATATTTAAAATATGAGAAATAATATATATAAGAAACCAAACGAGGTTTCTCATCCTTTTGTTGAAACAAGTGTTTTCCCTTATTTGATATTTTTGTTGAATGCTTTCTCCATTTAATTTTGTCCATCAGGTTTTGGTTGAAAAAATGAGACTTCCTGCTGGGTGTAAACCTTCATCTTTGGAATCTGGCCAAATATTGCGTAAGTTAAAATATCTTGTACTCATTAGTCATTGTAGTTATTAGAGTACTAATACCAATAGATCAATGAGAACGCAAGTGTTATATTTTCGTTATTAAATTGCAGGGTGCTGCCAATGGTAGAATGAAACTGCACAAAGTATTGCGACTCTAGAGTTTGATCGCATTTGTAAGTCAATGGAAGTTATATTGTAAAATCGAAATCAGTAAGTAACTCCTTACTTGTAAAGGTACTTTCTGACTCCTCCATTTCCTCTTAATTACTATTTGGATAATTACCTATTTACTCCTACCTTTTTGGAGCTGTAGGAGTAATATTTGGCAACATGGTGGTGTATTTTTTTAATCAAGTAGATCCATTAATGCTTTAACTTAGGTTGGAATAGAGATAATCCTATCTTGCTGTATTAAAGCGGACATACTCGGTAAATCTGGTTTTAAAGCAGGTGACCACTTAACCGGCGCATGTTGTCCTTATTAGTTTTCTTAGCAGGTCATGTGTAGTGTAGTGTCCTGTGGCATCTAATTTTATTGGTTTGCAATGTTTGCAACTTTTCCTTATATTTAAAAGATGTCCATGGTTCACGACACCTTATCATGGTCATGCATCTACTGTTCAATGCCAATGAGTCTTCTTAATCTGGTTTCCTCTTATTTCGACTTTGGCTTATTTTGTAGTAGAACCATATAACAAATAGAGTTTGGTGGCAAGATTTTCCCTGTAGAAAAGCTCCAGATTACTCATCCTATTTTTGCACAGTTGAAGATTCAAAATCTAATTTTGCAGTACATCTAGCTAGTTTTATTGCATATCTTATCAGTGATGTACCCAGCCAAGCATACTGGATCGAGTTGGCAAAGTATGATTTTGGAATTGCTACATGCCATTTGGTCGCTTCAATACCTAGGATGCATGTATAGAGTTCTTGTTATGCCAAAACGAACCATTTTCTATCTGTAAGTGGTTGTATGTTCCCTTTAATCATAATTTTTTGTCTTTCAAGTATTTGCTATAAGTGACCAATTGATCCTGCATATGAAATTTCTAGCTCTTTCCATACATTATGCAACTCATGGGAGTCTGCTCAACCTGGATGAAGGTCCCACAAACAACCACCTAAATACTCTTGTGTTTATGTCTATTTATATAATATTCTGAAGCTATTTCAATTTTTCTATAAAATTATAAAGATGCATTTTTGGCCTTCTTTATGTTTTTTTGTCCATTCTTGCATAGAAAGGAAATAATAAGATGTAATGAAGAAAAAGTTGTTAAACCTTGTTATATGGGGCACCAATGTAAAGTTTTATTTTCACATTGTATTACAAAGTATATTGAACCTTGTTTTATCTTTTCAGGGTTTTGCTACATGTTCTGTGGACAGTTTTGATGTGGCCAAGTTTTGATGTGGACAATTTTGGTAGTTGTAAATATATATATATATGTATTTGGATATTCTATTTTGAGAATGTGATGAAGATGTTGATATGTACTCTATTTTAAGAAATGTAATAAAGATGGTGATATATAATGTTAAGTTTTTGGAATGTGCAGTATAGTGCGTTATAAATATGCTAATTTGAATAGTATAAAGTGTTATAAATGTGCTGCATTGAGCCTATACATATTATCTATTCATAACGTTTTAAACATGTCCCGAATGTGCACTATATATTAACTATTCATAACGTTTTTATAGAAACTATCCATGACGGTTTTTTATAACGCTTTTAAAAAACATTTATAACACCCGTTTTCATAACGCTTGCTTTGGAAAAAAAAGTGTCATGGTTTGTCATTAATGACGCTTTTTAGCCGTCATTAAAAGAGTTTTTTGTTGTAGTGGTGCCTCTTCTTCTCTATGTCATAAAGTTCTTGTACATTGACATAGTCTCTTTCTTTCCTTTCGATGTTGAGGATAGCCTCATGATAGTACTTTGAGTTTGACTATCTCGTCTATGTTACCGATAGTAGATGTCTCTTTAATATCTTCGAGAAGATTAGACAATCTGGCTACTTCGGTTGTGCATGCCTTAATCTCTTTACGAGATTTCTTATACTTATCTAGCACATTTCTGTGATCTTCAAGTAGTTCGCTAAAGGCATTTTCTAACTCATCGAAAGTAAAATTATCACAGAGGGTTAGAAAATACCTTATCGAAAGCTATGAGACAGACATTCACAGTGCTGTAGGGTCTGTCCTATTCCTCTGAATCACAGGCATCACTTTCATGCCAGATGCTTGTATTAGCATACTTCCGACCAGTTGTCACTTTTCTGCTTGATCTTGATCTATCATATGGACTGCTTTTCTTTGATATTGTACAGTCCTTCTTCATGTGACCTGACTTCTTGCATCTAAAGCATATTGTTTCTTCTTCGTTGCTTTTATGGGCGTCTTTCTTCCTTCTGTTTGATCCCTCAAACTTTAGGAATTTTTTGAAGTTTTTCACTAGTAGGGCTTGTTCATCACCACTGGATGATTCTTCATCAGAATCATTGTATGCTGCTCTTTTGGCTTGAGCTTTGAAGGCGATCAATTTTTCTTTAGGGGTCGCTTCTTCAAACTCTTGTAGGTCCAGCTCATGGGTCATCAGCTAGCCCACAAGTGTCTCCAGAGTTATGGTGGTAAGATTGTTTCCTTTAATGATCATTGTTGCCTTTGGGTTCCAATTCTTGGTTAGAGCCCGTAGCACTTTCTTGATCTTCTCGTGATTACTGTAATCTTTACCAAGAGATTGCAAGGGATTAGTGATATCTAGGAAATGAGTAAACTTTTGTGTAATTGACTTGCCGGGTTTTATTTTGAGTGATTCATATTCATGTGTTAGTCTGCTGATTTTGGATTCTTTTACTTGGGAAGTCCTTCATGGGTTACCTCAAGAAGTTTCCAAATATCATGAGGCGTAGTACAGGTATAAACTCGATTGAACTCTGTCTTGTCAATTGTACAGAATAGTGTATTGATGGCACGTGCATCTAGACTAGCCTTTGAATTTTCTTCATTAGTATATTTGTCATGTGGCTTGTCTATAAGTATGCCATCAATTACTATACGTGCCGGTTTCTTATAACCGTCAACAACTATATACCAAAGATCAAACTCAAGCGACTTTAGGAAGAAAGTCATTCGTATTTTCCAATAAGTATAGTTTGTTCCATCAAATAGTGGGGGTCTATTTGTGGATTGCCCTTCACCGTTGAATATTGATTTTACGGCTGCCATATATACTCTCTAGGATTGTTATATTAGAGTATAACCTGCTCTGATACCAATTATATGACCGTTGAGCATCTCTAGAGGAGGGTGAATAGAGTGTGTGCGTGTGCAGCAAAAATAATCATCAATTAAAAAATTTAAGCAGTTTATAACTATGGTAGTAAAAAAGACACAAAATTGTAAGTACAGCAAGAGATGGAAAATCAAACTCAGTGAACGCCGTGATATATACTGGTTTCCCTCTGAGAGGACTAGTCCAGTTGCAGGTACTCTTGTCTGCTATTAATCTACTATTCACAAACTAATTGAGAGGTTGCAGTCTCTTTACAACACCGTGCTTGGTGACAAGTGCACGACAAACTTCACAACACCGTGCTTGGTGACGAGCGCACGACCGGCTCCAAAAACTGAGATGTTTTCTGAACTTATAAAACCTTTTTACAACTCTGTAAACCAAAGACTCTAAATCGAACAAATGTTACTGGCTTTGGCTAAGAGATGTATAGGTAGAATGTGAAAGCTTTAGTTCGCTAAAAAATACTTTAGAAATAGATAGAGAGAAGAGTGAATGAGTGATTTGAAATAAAAAATTCTCTTCTATTTATAGGTGTTTTTAGTGACCAAACTCGGGCAGAGTTCGGATGCGAAGATCTTGCAGACGAACGTATGCAGATTTGGAGGCAACTGATATTTGAATTTGAGTAGACCGAATTCGAACCGAATTCGGTCCGAACTCTGCTTGAGTTCTGTCTGAGTTCTTTCAATTCAGAACATAGATATTGGGACCAAATTTGCATAGTATTTGTGGCTTTTTGGATAAGTGGGGCTAAAATAAATGGGTAGGCTTTTTAGATAAGTGGATTGTAGATAACCTAAGCCAGTAATACCCAATCGATTTTATATTCTATGTCCTGGACTCAATAAAGAATAAAATACAGAATAAAATATAAAATGACTCGATCTGATTCCGATTCATTTGCTTTTGGATGACGACTTGAATGCTTGTTGTAGATGCATTACACTCTTTGATATTGATTTTACTTGTCCTAAAACGTTAGCAGTAGTTCGTATATTTTGTGTATCGACTCAAGTTATCGTTGATTATCAAAATCAGGTGTGACCATTAGGCAATGGGCCAAAAGACCTGACTACCCCTATTCCTGTTTCTGTTGGCCTTTGACGTTCGAGAAATACCATGCTTTGAGGCCCCTGGTACGCAGAGAGGGGACTATGCCAATCCTATATAGCCAGAGGGCCCATGCATTAAAGGTTTATTCTTAACTGCATGTACACAGTAGAATGGTTAGGTGACCTTAGTTGATGTCATGTCACATCCCATTCTAGTCATGGCATGGGGCATTGTCACATCACGGAATAGTATGCTACCCTTGTCCTTATTTGGTTGTAAGGGTAGTCCACCATTTCGTTGATGGGATACTAGGCCTTGTGATGATTTGGACTATTTTATTTTTACTTGACTTTGTGACATATTTTATATTCACTTCATATGACTTGTTTATATGTTTCTTGTTACGTCCCTCTGAGAACCTGGTGATTTCTCCATGTGTGCATTTTTCTTAACTTTTTACAGGTATTCTAGCCAAGATCATGGTTTCTATCGAAGATGACTTGCTCTTGGATCGACCATTGCTACTTTTGATAATTTTTTTCATTTATTATGTATTACTTCTCATTTAAAATGGTTGGTAGTGGATTTGTCTCCGTCCAACGACTTGTACCATAAAAATTTATAGTTAATTTATGACATCATTATTCTTTTATTTTGTGGATGAGATTTAGTGTGCCATGGTTATACTGTATTTTACAGCATACATATATTTATTATACGGCTGGCATGTCTAAGTACCTAATCCTACGTATTTTGGGACATGGGCATTACAGGGGCGTTTGGTAAGTCTGGACGCATGGCTCTTAGGGACGCATGCGAGAAGTTGTCAAGTCAAGCTACATGGTGTGGCACAGCTATAACTGACAATTGAGTAATTATGACGCCAATATATGTACTGACGTAGTCATGAAAGATGGTGCTTCATATTTTGTGTAGCCGTCGACTGCACATTTTTTAAGGCGCATGATGTACCGTGACTGAGTGAGAGTTGACGTCTGATTCATCGCATTAATGCTGATACGAGAGTTTTTGAGGAGCCATGTTGGCACATTGAATCTGGGGCGAATCATTTTGATTTGGTCCAGTTCTGTTTAGTGGGCGCATTGTCTTTGGTCAACTTTCTGAAGCGTTGATGCTGCATGTGGCACGAGGCTCAAAATGATGACTTTTGACTGGACGTAGTCAAAATTGAGGTGGCAAATTCATTACTATTAATATGAGATTCATCACATCAATTTCAAAGCTTTTGACTGACTGTCATTTGGCACATGGGTCTGATTGTGCTTTGGCCTATAAATAGGGGGTTTTGAGAGAGAAAGACTTTACTCATTCTTTTTGCATCCGACTTCATGTTCGAAACAGACTTAGCTTTCGATAGCCATGAGCCTTCTCCTTGGCGCCTAAGTCGGCTGTGGGTTGTATGTCTCTTCGTTCAAAAGAAGCTAATGTTTTGATAAATAAACTTATCAGAGAACTGAGATGCATTTAGCTGACTGTTGGCAGAGTAATTCGTGCTTGTGCAACATACTAGCTGTGTTCTGCCCCGAGACAACGTCAAGTGCCAAGATGTTGATTACATGATTTGGATTGATTGCCAATCCAAAATCTGTTCAACCAGTGCCTCATTCAAATGGCACAAGTGTTGCGCCGGCTGTCAACGATGAATCCATATTGTGAGCCCTAGAACCAAAATTTTCTTTTAATGCTATTATATTTTAAGTTAGAGAGGCTTTATAAATTCCTATAAGTTGTGGGCTTTTATGTTGTCACCCCAGTTTCCAAAAATAGGGGTATTTTGGTAATCTTCCACTTTAAAATTATTTTGGAAATTATTTATTTATTATTTATTATATTGGGGTTGTTTGAGTCGGGTTCGAATTTCAACTCATTCCGACTTGTATCGGGGACCCGGGGTAGTGTTGACCTTAGCGGGCCCACACACTAGTTAGCCATGGCCCACATGTTAGTTATTTAAGTTAGTGACTAGACTAATTATTTGGTTAGTATTGATTGAGATTAGTGATTTAGGATTGACCAAACTACCCCCGACTTAACCCCTTACCAATGTATTAGCAAATAGACTTGAGAGGGGCTTTCTTGACTTTTTCCTTATAGGACAAAAGTCCTTTAATGGCCGGCCACATCTAGTGGATAAGGCTCCTCCACACTTTATTATTTCCTCTTTCATTCTCTCTCTTGTTCTTCCCCAAATTGATTTGAGAGCAAACCCTAATCAAATCATCACCAAATCTTCCCATTTCTTCACCAAATCTTCTTCCTTTCTTCTCCATTCTAGCCAAGGGAGGAGCTCCTCAAGTTTGAGAGGATTCGGAGCTCGTTCGTGTCCGTTTGGGATTCCTACGTGTCGGTGGCATTCGGGATCGATTCGAGTCACCGGGAGGTATAAATCCCTTCTCCTTCTCATTCTTTTCATGCATTAGATTCATTTTGACCCTTAGGATTGACCCCCAAGGTTTGGTACCCATTGGTGTCCATTTCGTGTCCATTTGGACATTTGAAGAGGTGTCCTAGGAGTAGGATCGTGTCCTAATGGGAAAAAACCCCCTATTTGGACACATGTAAATTGTTTGTGTATTAATTTGAGGGTGTTCTAATATTAATTCCAGATTTTCATGTGTTTAGAAATGAGTTTGCCATGTATCATAGTGTATCAATTGTTAATATAATATATATAGATATATATATAATATATTGTAATATATATTAACATATATATACCATAAAAATATCTATATTAACATATATATATATAACATATATAGATATTAACATATATATATTATATGTTAACATAAAATATTATATTAACATTATATATATAAATTATATTATATATATATATATATATATATATATCTATATATATATATATATATATATATATATATATATATATATATTTTTTTTTTTTTTTTTTTTTTTAACAAAAAGCATTTTATTGAAAGCTAAAAGTAGCTCATGAAGAGCATTACAGACGGGTACTGGGCCTAAGACAAAGGGCCCTGAGCATCAGATACAAAGAGCAAACAGAAAATAACAACCATTACGAAATTTCACGTAATGAAATTGTCCATATTAACAAACTAGTCCATAATTTTCACGTAATGAAATTTCCATTATATAATATATATAATATATATATATATATATATATATATATATATATATATAATATATTATATATATATAAGATATATATTGTTAACCATATATATAATAGATATATATGTTAACATATATATATATATATATATAATATATATATATATATATCTATATTATATATATATCTATATTATATATATATAGATATTTAAATATATATATATATATATATAATATATATATAATATTTAAAATATATATATATAATAGATATATATATATATATATATATCTATATATATATATATAGATATATATATATATATATATATACATATATATAGATATATATGTTAACAATATATTAAAAAAAAAAAAAAAAAAAAAACATAGATATATATATATATATATATATATATATATATATATATATATATATCTATATATATATATATATATATATATATAATATATATATATATATATATATATATATATGTTAACAATATATATTTATATATATATATTTTATATACATATATATATATATATATATATATATCTATATATATATATATATATATATATATATATAATAGTATATATTTATATATATATATATATATATATATTATATATATAATATATATAGTATATATATATTATTATATATATTATATATATATATATATATATAGATATATATATATAATATATATATATATATAGATATATTATATTATATATATATATATATTATATATATATAGAATATATATATATATAATAAAATAGATATATGTTAACAATATATATTTTATATATATATATATATATATAATTTATATATATATATATATGTATATATATATATATATGGTGAAAAAAAAATATATATTGGGTTATATATACCCAATATATATTTTTTTTTCACCATATATATATATATATATATATATATATATATATATATATATATATATATATATATATATATATATATATATATATATATATGGTGATATATATATATATATTAATCTCTATTTATATATATATATGTATGTATATATATTGGGTTATATATATATGGAGATGATATGGTGGGAATGTGGTGTGTATATTTGTGTTTGAATGGGAGCACAGTGGTCGGCCAAGTTGGAGCATGGGAGTGAGTGTGAGAGTATGTGTATTTGTGTGTATGTTTATGTGTGAGATAGAGAGATAAGATTTGGAGTGAATAGGAGGGAGGAGGAAACCCAACAACAACACTTATCTGTCCCTATGGCGGCTGTCCCCATAAACCCAACACAGCCTCATTTCAGTCCCTGCTTGGACTGTCCAAGAACACCCCATAACAGTCTACAAACACCCTTTAGTTGCTGTCCTTTTGGCCACCAAATCAGCCTATATATGACACCATATCAGTCCACATTTAATTCATATGTGCTGTCCCAAATTCCAGCTTGTTGACTGTCCCTTTGTCCAGAGTTTTGCCCCATAGTTAGCTGTCCCTATACCACACCAAATCAGTCCTATTTGCTCCACATTTAACCCATATATAGGCTGTCCCCTTACACCAATTCAGTCCCTTACATCACCCTTAGATGGCTGTCCTGTTAACCCCATATCAGTCCACATTTCTTCATAATGTGCTGTCCCTACTTAGCCTATTTTCAGCCATATAATACCACCCAAAATCAGCCCCTTTATACATCATTTACACCACTAAATTTCAGTCCTTAAACCCATCAGAATCAGTCCACCAGTCCACCATAAATCAACCACCATAACCCCAAAACCCTGTCCACATATAGCCTTGTGTGTGTGTGTGTATTTGTGAGTTGAGATGTGTGTGTGTGTGAGCCATTTGTGAGTTGTGTGTGAGAGCCTATTTGAGTATAGCAAATAGCTAATAGGAAAACCTATAGAGAAGCCTATTAGAGTGTGATATTGTGAGAGTATTGTGTGTGAGTGAGTGGTGTGGATGAGTGTTAGAGTGTGTGTGAGGATATATGATATTGTAGGGGTAAAGAGGTAAGGTAGATAACTAGTACATATCCTAACATAGGCTAGATACCTAGGATACCTATTTTCCTTGGTAGGTAAACCTTAGATAGGTTGGTATCTAGCTACCCTAAGGAGCCTAGGCTAGTATCTTGGGTATTAGCAGGGTTTCCTTGGGATTGGGCAAGGTATCGGGATTTACCTTGGTAGGGTAATGTGGGTGTTACCTAGGAATAGGGTATTTGAGTTAGGAGTCTAAGATAGGGTTAGAACTTGATTCCTTTGGTTGATAATGATCAAATATGGTGCTCAAAGACTAGTTTTGACGTCGGTTGACCTTTTTGACCAAAAGTTAACAAAAGTCAACCGAGAGTCAAACGTAGCCTTTAAGCGACCAGATTTGACCGAAACCAAACCAGAGTTGACTAGTTGACTGAAAGTCAACAGTTGGTCAACATTAGACTAGTTTGACCATAGTTGACTTTTTAACCAAAAGTCAACTATAAGTCAACCTTTGACCCCGTTTGACCTAGTTCGACTTGGATTGACTCCCAGTGACCTAGTATGACCTAGTATGAACCAGTATGACCTAGTATGACTCAATTTGACCTAGATTGACCTAGTTTTGACTTAGACTTGCATTTATGGCTTATATTAGTTTCCTTTTCAGTATAAAGCCTTGTTTGACTCATAGTATCTTATTTTAGGTCTGTGATCACTCTGAGCGTCTATTCACCTTATCAGCTCAGGACCACAGGCGAGTACATTCACTGATAGTTTTTATTATCTTGATATCTACTATATCTGATTCAGTTGTAGTGTTTTACTTGATTCCCGACACGATGGCTCACGGACTAGTATACGTCGGATCCTGTCATGAGATGTTATTCCTAGACTCCCTTGGTATATGAGTATGTGATATTTCTTTGTTCCTGTACTTATATAGACATTGATTAGGGAGTGGGCTGGCCCCCTGCTCTCGAACCCTGTGTCATGACGTGCCATGTCCGGATCCGTGATACTATTCGGTGATAGGGGAATTATTCGGGGTTATGTGATCAAAGCCTCCCTGTAACTATATTTTGTTAGCGCCACCCTCACATCACGTAGGGTGTAGCAGATACCCCATTACCAGTTATCCAGGTTGGACGGTATGACTCTCCGTTGAGGACACCGTGGATTGCCGGGCCAAGTGGATAACCATCTCTTGCTTCCCTAGCCGATCACATATCGCTCTAATAGTTCAAATCACTTTTTTTTACATTTATTAGTGTATCTTATATTCCAGTTCAGCTTTACTTTCTGTACTTCTCACCATGCTATGATTTCTATTTCTCACATGCTCTATCTGTCTTTTATACTGTACCATAATTTGAGACTAAGTCCTGTTTGAAGGAAGGGTTACAACTCTGGTCGTTGTTTGGTTCAAGGGTTGTAACTCGGCTTTCAAATGGTTCCCAAGTCGCCTATATCTTTGTCTTGTATTTCATTATTGTTGTCTCTTATAGTATTTCTCAATTCATATGGAACTGCTGTTGGTGTTTGTACTTGCTCATTTTCCTGACAGGATACGTTGACAAATTTTACCGATGATTCAGAGGCTGATTGCCCGACCTACTATGGGGTTGAGTCTGATGGATTAGATTTAGATCGTGGCTTGTTGGTAGAGCCACTAGACTTTGCTCACCCTGAGTAGCATAGTTTAGATAGGTTTGCCTGGCCTACGAGCCAGCTAGTACATTTCAGTTTTGTAGTATCTATTACACATATTTTCTGAGAGTTGGATGTTTGTGTTTAGCTCTGACTTGTGGATTTTGGACTCATTTCCTGTTTTATCTATCATATCTCTTTTCCATTCTATCTACCTTAGTTTGATATATGTGATTGAGACTGTATTGTTATGTCACCTCCATTCGGAGTGTATATACTGTACATGTACATTTATCTGTTTTAGTTGTAGTATTTACAGACCCTATATACAGCGTTCTACCGCCGATACTGTGACGTAGGCTAGACGTAACCACGTGCTCGTGCCCCTCTTCCGGGTGCGGGTCGTGACACGTTTTTGTGGTGGCCCATGCAGGTCAGTGTCGCAATTAGTGCGATCTCGTAATGGTGCTCGACTTAGAGTACTAATTACGAGCCTGCAATTAGGATGTAGGATCTAGGGTATGATAGGAGTTACTCAATCACATGTTAGGAAATTTTTGATCTTTTGATTACCATGACAAATTCTTTTTACATTGAATTTAATTGTCCTTCTCTGATATTCCTATCATGTGCCATATTGATTCCTTGTTTCAATCTATCCTCAGGATGACGATCACTCGCTCTCAGGCAGCGGGTTCTAGCGCTGTACCGGAGAGGCCCGATCCGGCTGGTCTTCCACCTCTGGCTACGGGAGTTGCACCTGAGAGAGCTGCCACCTCAGTTCCTGCCCTTCCGGCGGGAGCAGCAGTAGAGACGGTTCCAGGAGGTCTTCTACCTCCAGCAGCGGGACCGTCCTGGTCATCCCTGACATTCTTCCACCGCCGCCTCAGTTACCGACAGATACTCAGGGAATGATGGCCCTTCTACAGCAGATGCTGCAGACACAGAGAGCACAGGCAGAGGCACAGCACCGTCAGGCAGAGGGGCTGCAACAGACCATGGAGAACTCGCATCAGCTAGCTATGGCAGCAGTGGAGAGAGGTGCACCGGCTACAGTTCAGGGAGCACCAGCATAGCAGCAGGGTCAGGGGAGGCCCGGTACACACCTCGACTTCAGGAAGATGAACCCGTGGGAGTTCAAGGGTACTGAGGGTATCCTATACGCGGACGACTGGCTAGAGGATGTCCAGCGGAGTCTGGAGTTGGCAGAGGTCCCGAGAGGTCTGTGGGTGACTTCTGCAGTGAGCCAATTTTTCGACATAGCGCTGACTTGGTACCGCACGGATCCACGTGCGTCAGTGAGAGGTATATCTTGGGAGGACTTCAGGAAGCTCTTTAAGGAGAAGTTCTACCCAGATGTAGCCTTGACAGCTTTGGAGGGGCAGTTTGCCAGTTTGGTGCAGCGGAACTCGTCGGTTGACGAGTATGCAGCGGAGTTCTTCCGTCTGAGCAGGTTTGCACCTAGTTTGGTCCAGGATGAGGGTACAAGGCCCGGAAGTTCCGGAGGGGTCTCATACATGCAGTGCGCATTCGCACATCTGGGCGATGAGACGCGACCTTCGAGCAGATCCTGATGGAGGCTCAGACTGCAGAGGAGGACTTCGGCCTCAAGCCGAAGAGGAGCAGTGACGCACTTGGAGCTAGTTCGAGTGGAGGGCCAGCAAAGCGCCCACATTTCCAGCAGAGGCAGTTCCAGCAGTAGCAGCCTCAATTACAGTTCCAGCAGGCACCAGCGCGTGCCCAGCAGCATCAGGGTCAGGGCCAGAGGCCGGCTACACAGTGTAACTTCTATGGGGAAGCCAGGACACACTAGAGAGGTTTGCAGAAAGAGGTTGGGCGTCTGCTTATATTGTGGGGCGCCCGATCACCAGCTGAAGGACTGCCGTTTTCGGGGAGTCCGAGGAGGTCAGGACAGAGCACAGCCGACCAGAGGACCAGCAGTTTAGCAGAGAGGTCCTCCACTTCAGACGCAGCAGCAGCATTTTCAGCAGCACCAGAGGGGAGCCCCTGCGGGCAGAGTGTTTACCCTGACAGCAGAGGAGGAGGCAGAGCCAGTAGGCGATGTAGTGGCAGGTCATGTTCTTCTTGATTCATTCCCTGCATTTACCTTATTTGATTTTGGTGCCTCTTATAGCTTTGTGTCTGTCTCTTTTGCTCTGAGACACAATATTATTGCTGAACCCTTGGGTAGGACTTACAAGATATTGACCGGGGGAGGCATCATCCTGGTCAACAATATCTGCAAGGGGCGGAGAGTTACTGTAGTAGGTCGAGTTTTGGGTGCGTGCTTGCTCGTAATGCCCCTTTCGAGGTACGATGTGGTACTCGGAATGGATTGGTTGAGCATGCACCATGCTAGTATAGATTGCAGAGGAGGTAGGATTTTGTTTAGGCCGTCGGGAGAGCCAGAGATTGTGTTTGCTAGAGGAGCAGCTGAGCCGAAAGATGGGTTCTGCGGAGCTTTACTGGCGGGGCAGGCATTGCCGCATCCATTGATAGCTGACTTCATGGATGTTTTTCCTGAAGAGTTGCCTGGGATGCCGTCGGATAGAGACATTGAGTTCTCTATAGACTTAGTGCCGGACGCTGAGCCTATCTCACATCACGTCTATAGGGTCAACAACAGCGAGTTGGCAGAGCTGAAGAAGCAGGTCGACGAGCTGCAGGACAAGGGATTCATTAGATCCAGTTCATCGCCTTGGGGAGCACCAGTCCTATTTATACCGAAGAAGGATGGTACGATGTGCATGTGTATCGACTACAGGGCGCTCAACAACCTCACTATCAAGAACAAGTACCCATTACCGAGGATCGACGACTTGTTCGATCAGTTGAGCGGCGCCAAGGTGTTTTCGAAGATAGATCTGAGGTCCAGCTATCATCAGCTGAAGGTGAAGCAGGAAGATATTCCGAAGACAGCTTTTCGGACTCGGTACGGCCAGTACGAGTTTACTGTGATGCCATTTGGATTGACCAACGCCCCAGCTGTGTTCATGAACTTGATGAACAAGGTATTCCATCAGTACCTTGACAAGTTCATGGTGGTCTTCATAGACGACATCCTAGTGTACTCAAAGATGCCGGAGGAGCACGATGAGCATCTGAGGATTGTGCTCGAGACCTTGAGAAAGGAGCAGTTGTATGGAAAGTTGTCGAAGTGTGAGTTCTTCCTGGACCAGGTCGAGTTCTTAGGTCATGTTGTGACCGAGCACAGGATCTTAGTAGACCAGAAAAAGATTTTTGCGGTAGAGTCTTGGTCTACGCCCAGTACAGTTGCCGAGATTCGAAGCTTTTTGGGATTGGCGGGCTACTATCGAAAGTTCGTCCAGGATTTCTTGCGGATCGCGGAGCCGATGACTAGACTCACCAGGAAGGACGTGGAGTTCGTCTGGACTGAGGAGTGTCAGTCCGCCTTCGATGTGCTGAAGAAGAGGTTGACATCAGCTCTGATCTTGACATTGTCGTCTGGGACCGGTGGTTTCTCGATTTACAGCGACGCTTCTGGCCGAGGTCTGGGTTGTGTACTTCAGCAGCACGGAAAGGTGATTGCCTATGCATCTAGGCAGTTATGTTCTCATGAAAAGAACTATCCGACTCACGATCTGGAGTTAGCCGCTGTCATCTTTGTCCTGAAGTTGTAGAAATACTATCTGTATGGAGAACGGGTTGAGATCTTTACTGACCACAAGAGCTTGAAGTACGTGTTCACTCAGAAGGAGCTGAACATGAGGCAGAGACGTTGGCTTGAGCTGATGAAGGATTTCGATATCGCCTTACAGTACCATCCAGGGAAGGCCAACGTAGTTACAGATGCCTTGAGCAAGTATCCAGTGGCTATCTATCTGACATCAGACCGTCATCTTTTGGCTGACCTGGACAGTTTGGGAATCGAGGTGATTATTCCGGGCATGGAGGTACAGATGTGGGGCTTGCAGATTCAGTCTGAGTTGATGGACATGGTCAGATCAGCACAGTATAATGATGTTGCCCTGAGGTGCATCAGGAAGCAGGTGTAGGCAGGGCTGCTTGATGATTTCTCTATTGCCGAAGATGGGTCGCTGCGACACGGTGCTAGACTGTGCGTTCCGAGTGGGGAGCTTCGGGTGGAGGTTCTTCAGGAGGCTCATCGCTCTCAGTACTCTATGCATCCTAGTGCCAAAAAGATGTACAGAGATCTGAGGGAGCACGTTTGGTGGTACGGCATAAAGTGCGAGGTAGCTCAGTTTGTATCTCGCTGCTTGGTTTGTCAGCAGGTGAAGGCCGAGAGGCAGAGGCCTGGTAGATTGCTACAGCCACTACCCATTCCTGAGTGGAAGTGGGAGCACGTCACCAAGGACTTTGTGTCCGGACTTCCCCGATCTCCAGGAGGAAAAGACGCGATTCGGGTCATAGTTGATAGATTGACCAAATCGGCCCACTTTTTGCCTTTCAAGGTGGGATTGTCTACGGAGAGGTTGGCAGAGCTGTATGTTCGTCAGATCGTGCGATTGCATGGGGTTCCTGTGAGCATAGTTTCAGATCGGGATAGCCGTTTCACTTCCCACTTCTGGAGGAGTTTGCAGGCTAGCTTGGGCACCTCGCTCAAGTTTAGTACCGCTTATCACCCCCAGATAGACAGACAGTCGGAGAGGACTATCCAGACTTTGGAGGATATGCTTCGTACGTGTGTGCTAGATCTCGGGGGTTCTTGGAAGGATCATCTTCACCTGGTAGAGTTTGCTTACAACAACAGCTATCAGGCCAGTATAGAGATGTCGCCATTCGAGGCTCTATACGGACGGAGATGCCGTACTCCCTTGTCATGGGACGATGTTGGCGAGAGGGTGCTGCTTGGACCGAAGATGGTAGTGGATGCAGCTGAGAAGGTCAGGCTGATTAGAGATAGACTTCGGGTGGCTCAGGATAGGCAGCGGCATTGGGCCGATAGCCACCGGAGACCGTTAGAGTTCGAGGTTAGTTTCAGTTCATGTTTGTGGTTGCTTATGATTTTGTTTGTCCTGTGTGCTGAGTTTGTTCTATGTCTAGGTTGGTGCTTTGGTGTTCTTGAAGATTTCTTCGACACGGGGTACGATTCGCTTTGGCGGAGGCGGGAAGCTTAGTCCGTGCTACATCGGGCCTTTCACTATCCTTGAGAGGGTCGGTGCAGTAGCTTACCGGCTGGACTTGCCGCCTACGCTAGAGAGGGTACACAACGTGTTCCATGTGTCGCAGCTGAGACGGTACGTGGCAGACCCCAGCCATGTATTGGACCATTCAGCGATCGAGGTGGGGCCTACTCTTCACTATCCAGAGCAGCCAGTGGAGATTCTGGATCGTAGGGAGAAGGTGCTCCAGAACCAGGTTATACCCTTGGTTCGTGTTGCATGGAGGCATCACTCTCCAGGTGAGTCTACCTGGGAGAGGGAGGACGACATGCGGGAGCGTTTCCCTTATCTCTTCGAGCCCTGAGGTATAATTCCTGTTTCTGCATTGTGATTCATGGTATTTTTGTTTTAATTTTGAGGACAAATTTTTTTAAGGTGGATAGATTTGTCACCCCCAGTTTCCAGAAACAGGGGTATTTTGGTAATCTTCCACTTTAAAATTAATTTAGAAATTTTATTTATTTATTGTATTATATTGGGGTTGTTTGAGTCGGGTTCGAATTTTAACTCATTCCGACTTGTATCGGGGACCCGGGGTAGTGTTGACCTTAGCGGACCCGTACACTAGTTAGCCATGGCCCATATGTTAGTTATTTAAGTTAGTGACTAGACTAATTATTTTGGTTAGTATTGATTGAGATTAGTGATTTAGGATTGACCAAACTACCCCCGACTTAACCCCTTACCAATGTATTAGCAAATAGACTTGAGAGGGGCTTTCTTGACTTTTTCCTAATAGGACAAAAGTCCTTTAATGGCCGACCACATATAGTGGATAAGGCTCCTCCACACTTTATTATTTCCTCTTTCATTCTCTCTTGTTCTTCCCCAAATTGATTTGAGAGCAAACCCTAATCAAATCATCACCAAATCTTCCCATTTCTTCACCAAATCTTCTTCCTTCCTTCTCCTTCTAGCCAAGGGAGGAGCTCCTCAAGTTTGAGAGGATTCGGAGCTCGTTCGTGTCCGTTTGGGATTCCTACGTGTCGGTGGCATTTCGGGATCGATTCGAGTCACCAGAAGGTATAAATCCCTTCTCATACTCATTCTTTTCATGCATTAGATTCATTTTGACCCTTAGGATTGACCCCCATGGTTTGGTGCCCATTGGTGTCCATTTCGTGTCCATTTGGACATTTGTAGAGGTGTCCTAGGAGTAGGATCGTGTCCTAATAGGAAAACCCCCTATTTGGACACATGTAAATTGTTTGTGTATTAATTTTAGTGTGTTCTAATATTAATTCCAGATTTTCATGTGTTTAGAAATGAGTTTGCCTATGTATCATAGTGTATCATATTGTTAATATCTATATATATATATATATATATATATATATATATATATATATATATATATATATATATATATATATATATATATATATATCACCACATATATTTTTTTTCCATATATATCACCACATATATATATATATATTATATATATATATATATATATATATATATATATATATATATATATATATATATATATATATATATATGTGGTGATATATATATGTATATATATATATATATATATATATATATATAAAATATATATATATATATATATATATATATATATATATATATATATATATATATATATATATATATATAATATATATATATATATATATATATATATATATATATATATATATATATATATATATATATATATATATATATATATATATATATATATATATATATATATATATATATATATATATATATATATATATATGTAAAAAAATATATATATATATATGGAGATGATATGGTGGGAATGTGGTGTGTATATTTGTGTTTGAATGGGGGCACAGTGGTCGGCCAAGTTGGAGCATGGGAGTGAGTGTGAGAGTATGTGTATTTGTGTGTATTTATGTGTGAGATAGAGAGATGAGATTTGGAGTGAATAGGAGGGAGGAGGAAACCCAACAACAGCAGTTATCTGTCCCCATGGTGGCTGTCCCCATAAACCCAACACAGCCTCATTTCAGTCCCTGCTTGGACTTTCCAAGTACACCCCATAACAGTCTACAAACACCCTTTAGTTGCTGTCCTTTTGGCCACCAAATCATTCTACATATGACACCATATCAGTCCACATTTAATTCATATGTGCTGTCCCAAATTCCAGCTTGTTGACTGTCCCTTTGTCCAGAGTTTTGCCCCATAGTTGGCTGTCCCTATACCACACCAAATCAGTCCTATTTGCTCCACATTTAACCCATATATAGGCTGTCCCCTTACACCAATTCAGTCCCTTACATCACCCTTAGATGGCTGTCCTGTTAACCCCATATCAGTCCACATTTCTTCATAATGTGCTGTCCCTACTAAGCCTATTTTCAGCCATATAACACCACCCAAAATCAGCCCCTTTATACATCATTCACACCACTAAATTTCAGTCCTTAAACCCATCAGAATCAGTCCACCAGTCCACCATAAATCAGCCACCATAACCCCAAAACCTGTCCATATATAGCCTTGTGTGTGTGTGTGTGTATTTGTGAGTTGAGATGTGTGTGTGTGAGCCATTTGTGAGTTGTGTGTGAGAGCCTATTTGAGTATAGCAAATAGCTAATAGGAAAACCTATAGAGAAGCCTATTAGAGTGTGATATTGTGAGAGTGTTGTGTGTGAGTGAGTGGTGTGGATGAGTGTTAGAGTGTGTGTGAGGATATATGATATTGTAGGGGTAAAGAGGTAAGGTAGATAACTAGTACATATCCTAACATAGGCTAGATACCTAGGATACCTATTTTCCTTGGCAGATAAACCTTAGATAGGTTGGTATCTAGCTACCCTAAGGAGCCTAGGCTAGTATCTTGGGTATTAGCAGGGTTTCCTTGGGATTGGGCAAGGTATCGGGATTTACCTTGGTAGGGTAATATGGGTGTTACCTAGGAATAAGATATTTGAGTTAGGAGTCTAAGATAGGGTTAGAACTTGATTCCTTTGGTTGGTAATGATCAAATATGGTGCTCAAAGACTAGTTTTGACGTCGGTTGACCTTTTTGACCAAAAGTCAACAAAAGTCAACCGAGAGTCAAACGTAGCCTTTAAGCGACCAGATTTGACCGAAACCAAACCAGAGTTGACTAGTTGACTGAAAGTCAACAGTTTGTCAACATTAGACTAGTTTGACCATAGTTGACCAGAGTTGACTTTTTGACCAAAAGTCAACTATAAGTCAATCTTTGACCCCGTTTGACCTAGTTCGACTTGGATTGACTCCCAGTGACCTAGTATGACCTAGTATGAACCAGTATGACCTACTATGACTCAGTTTGACCTAGATTGACCTAGTTTTGACTTAGACTTGCATTCATGGCTTATATTAGTTTTTTTTCAGTATAAAGCCTTGTTTGACTCATAGTATCTTATTTTAGTTCTGTGATCACTCTGAGCGTCTGTTCACCTTATCAGCTCAGGACCACAGGCGAGCACTGATAGTTTTTATTGTCTTGATATCTACTATATCCGATTCAGTTGTAGTGTTTTACTTGATTCACGACACAACGGCTCACGGACTAGTATACGTCGGATCCTGTCATGAGATGTTATTCCTAAACTCCCTTGGTATATGAGTATGTGATATTTCTGTATTCCTGTACTTATATAGACATTGATTTGGGAGTGGGCTGGCCCCCTGCTCTCGAACCCTGTGTCATAACGTGCCATGTCCGGATCCGTGATACTATTCAGGGATGGGGAAATTATTAGGGGTTATGTGATCAAAGCCTCCCTATAACTATATTTTGTTAGCGCCACCCTCACCTCACATAGGGTGTAGCAGATACCCCATTACCAGTTATCCAGGTTGGACGGCATGACTCTTCGTTGAGGACACCGTGGATTGTCGGGCCAAGTGGATAACCATCTCTTGCTTCCCTAGCCGATCACATATCGCTCTAATAGTTTAAATCACTTTTTTACATTTATTAGTGTATCTTATATTCCAGTTCAGCTTTACTTTCTTTACTTTTCACCATGCTATGATTTGTATTTCTCATATGCTCTATCTGTCTTTTATACTGTACCATGATTTGAGACTAAGTCCTGTTTGAAAGAAGGGTTACAACTCTGGTCCTTGTTTGGTTCAAGGGTTGTAACTCGGCTTTCAAATGGTTCCCAAGTCACCTATATCTTTGTCTTGTATTTCATTATTTCTGTCTCTTATAGTATTTTTCAATTCATATGGAACTGTTGTTGGTGTTTGTACTTGCTCATTTTCTTGACATGATACGTTGACAAATTTTACAAATGATTCAGAGGCTAATTGCCCGACCTACTATGGGGTTGAGTCTGATGGATTAGATTTAGACCGTGGCTTGTTGGTAGAGCCACTAGACTTTGCTCACCCTGAGTAGCATAGTTTAGATAGGTTTTCCTGGCCTGCGAGCCAGCTAGTACATTTCAGTTTTGTAGTATCTATTACATATATTTTCTGAGACTTGGATGTTTGTGTTTAGCTCTGACTTGTGGATTTTGGACTCATTTCCTATTTTATCTATCATATCTCTTTTCCATTCTATCTACCTTAGTTTGATATATGTGATTGAGACTGTATTGCTATGTCACCTCCATTCGGAGTGTATATACTGTACATGTACATTTATCTATTTTAGTCGTAGTATTTACAGACCCTATATACAGCGTTCTACCGCCGATACTGCGGCGTAGGCTGGACGTAACCACGTGCTCGTGCCCCTCTTCAGGGTGCGGGTCGTGACACGTTTTATGTAAAGCTTAGAATTCAATTTCTGTTGCTCAACCGAACCTTTAAACATCCCTGTGGATGAACTCGACTCCCAATTCAAATTCAAAATCTCCTCCAACGGCTGCAGTAGATAGAGTTCGTTTGTGAATCCAATCCTCTCCTCCTTATCCTTGCAAGATTTAGCTAGTATATATATAGAGAGAGGAGAGCAGAGCCTTCGATCCCTTCCACCTAAACCCTAAACATTCCCAAGCGCCTCTCACGCTCTGAAGATCTTCATAGGAGAAAGTGTTGGAGTTAGCCGCAGCCTATTCATCGATCAGGTAATCCTTTACCTCTGTACATTGAATCCCTAGAATTCCAATACTTGGTCATGTTTGATCCGACTTAATGGCCACCCTAGTAGTTGTGTTAATATCTAAAAGGGGCTAAGAAATTTTGGGATTGAATAATAAGGGGGAGTGGATTACTTTATCAGAAATTGGTATCAGTTGCACTTGCATTTAGGATTTCACTTTATGTTAACTAATCACATACTAGCTAATAATTTGTTATCTACTGTTTGTGTTAAATTTTGGAAACTTAGTATCCTGCACTAAGCTACAGGTTTTGCCAACCTAATAAGGTATGGGAATTCGTATCATGTGTTAGTTGACATATGATACTTATGAACATAGGATAGTCAAGTATCAGATATGGATGATCACAGAGAAATGGCAAATAGAACCCCTGCAGCAACTTTAAACTTCTGTCATTTAAAAAGGGTGATGGGAGTGTTTGAAAGATAGGTATTTCAAGGTGTGGGTTAGGATGGTAGGAAGGTGAGTTAGAGTAGGTAGATAACAGCAGTGAATTACCTGTGGATAATAGATTTTATGCCTTGTGTTGTACCTATGTAACAGAGCAACTATTCCCGTAAGTGCATCTAGGCACACAAGAAGTTGAGATGAGAAGACATCTACTCATTTAGAAGGATAGATGGCTATGAGTACCAGAAATTAGGCAAGATAGGACTAAACCTACATTAGTGTATGTTATACACGTACTATGGGTGCAGGTCGAGCATTAAATTGGGGCATGGTAGTGTATCAGGTCAGGGTACAGATAGTATGTTAGAGTACAACAGACACTAGATGTAGCAGTACCTACATGGCAGCAAGGCACTTGCCTTTATGCAGCTAACTAAAATCTCAAGTCTGTGGGTGGGAGCAATAGAGCGATGCCTGTACAGGTTAGCTAAGGGTCCATATAGACCTATGCATCATTGTAGGAGTTAAGTTATCTTTGTATCAGTCAAGGTAGTGCAGCAATGATGAATTAATTAGGTTCCTTTTATGGTTGAAGCAGTCATCTATGTTTGCAGGCTGTGCTTGCTGAACGTGGCTGAAGTTTGGGTGAGTGATGCATCAAAATTATATAAGTATCAGAGATACCAATATAGTATCTATTGGGGTGAAAGGATCACATGTATGCCTGAGCATGTCAAGTCAATGATGTCGTTTGCAATAGTAGCAGAGTCAGATGCGAGTGAACCTGTGCCTATAGATCCTTGGACACCAGTAGGACTCAAGGACAGATTAGAGGTTGCAGGGACTTATAGGAGGTCTAGGAAGGCTGCTTCTCAAAACATAACTCCTGTAGCAGTGCTCATATGCATCCCTGTGTCAAAGTGCAAGTAAAGGGGAAATCAATAGGTATATGTTGAATAGCAAGGCAGGATCGTCTAGATCCTATTAGAGTGATTGAGTAGGGAGTGCTATATCTATGCAAGGTATAGGGCCAAACCAATATCCTGGGACAGCACATAACAAGTTTACCTATAGGTAGAAGTCCTATAAAGGTGTACCCTTCCATCCTAATGTCAAGACAACTGTGTACACTTAGAGGTTCCTATGTAGGATCAGCCTATGCATTGGTATGTTAAATTGTATATCATATATCAGTCACATATGACATATTGGTTGAAATCGAGTACCAGTTGTGAATGACAGATAGTATAGGGGTTTATATATGATTGATTGCACAGGACATAGAGTGTTTACATGTGAAAGTCATGTATCCAGGTTAGCAGGTTAGAGACTATAGGAGCATGCAGTATGGGAGTTGTCAGGTAGGCATATATATATATATATATATATATATATATATATATATATATATATATATATATATATATATATATATATATTATATATATATATATATATATATATATATATATATATATATATATAAAATATATATATATATATTATATATATATATATATAAATATATATATATAAATATATATATATATATATATATATATATATATATATATATATATATATATATATAAAATATAGGTATTAGCCTCTAAGTTCCAGTCCCTACCCAGGTGTATAGGTATTCCAGGTATCTTGGATGCAGGGGAGAGGTAAAGTAATAAATGAGTGTTAGCCTTGGGCATCCTAGAGTCCAAAGAAATAACCAGGGTATCTTGTAGAACCAGTTGATAACAAGAATCTATTGAGTTCACCTAGCAATTGGCAGTATGTGGCTCTATTCTAGGGACTGTCTTATGTATTTAGTATTGTAGTTTTGACAACAAGCCCTTAATTGATCCTGAATACATCACTAGTCACTAGAATCCCTACTATTTTAGGTCAGTGGTAGGAAAATTCATGGGCATATGACCATAGAAACCAAGTAATGAGCAAGAGGCAAGGTACCACCTACCCATTAAAAACAAATAAACCTAGAAGCCTAAATAAACCAATAGATAGGCTTAGTTTTGTACTCTCAAAATTGTGTATTGATCCTATCAAATTCATAAACAGGTTACTTGGATCTCGATACGGATTCTAACCCGTATCCACAGCTCAGGACCACAGGTAACTATACCTTGCCTCCCTCTACAACTTTAATTTCATGCATTTCCTTTCATTATCCGGTCTTTGATTTGATTGTGGACATGTGCTTTCATATTATATACTAGTTGAGTTGATTCATTGACATGTAGACCTTGTTCACATTTGGCCTTGTAGTTCACACTTGGAGTTGTTCTCACTCGTGCTTGTTTGAGTCGTGTCATAAAATAAGTACGCTAAGCTGAACTGCTATTTCCCTGTATCGCTTTTCTCAACCACAGAGTCCACACTCGGGACGAGGGTTGACCATTTGAACCCGTGAGTCCACACTCGAGACGAGGGTGTTTGTCTTGACCATTTGCACCAGAGAGTCCACACTCGGGACGAGGGTGTTTGCCTTGAACTAACTCGTAAATCCACACTCGGGGCGAGGGTGTTTGCCTTGAACTAACTCGTGAATCCACACTCGGGGCGAGGGTTAGTGATTAGTTCAAACCTGTTAGTCCACACTCGGGACGAGGGTTTGGTATTCCATTGATCCCTTATTTACTTATTCTTCTAGCAGTTCACTTATGCGTAGTTTGTTCTAGTATCAGTATTCATTGTCATTTGTCAGTGGTCTGTCACTTTTCCTGTTTATATCCCGTAATATTTTATGAATGATAAACTGTTAGAAAGATATGTTTTTATGTATCTTGCTAGTCCTCTGAGGACCTGATGATCTCTTCAGGTTTAGCCGAGTGAGTCAGGAGCAGACGAGCAGGTTTGAGTCAGCATCAGACCACGGTGCCCTTGCAGTTGAGGTTGTCTTTGATTAGCAGTTTGTACTCAGTTAGTTTATTACATGTCTTTATCTTATTCCGTCTATTGGTAGTGGATTTGTGTCCACCGGACGTGACTTTGATTCTGGGAAACATTCAGTCTATATTCTCTATTGTTCAGTTTCATTGACATTCATTGGTCTCAGTTGATTCTTTATTATTCTGTGGATGAGAGATAGACTACCATGACTTGGGTATATTAGACAGTGTTCTACCGCCGATACTGCGGCGTAGGCTGGGCTTGGACACAGGCTTGTATCCGAAAAACGGCTGCGGGTCGTGACAAGTTTTTTTGGTGGCCCATGTAGGTCGACATTAATCACTTCGGTTACATTACTGTGCCGACTTGAGCCTGCGAATAAGATTAGACACTTAGATCTCATCCACATGTCTTGACTCATTATTGGTCTCTAATCTTTGATTTCATTGAATCCTTGGCTTGTATCCTGCTTGAAATCCTTCAGCGGCTAAAATATTTTCTTTTGTTGCAGTAAATAGATTCTCAAGACATGAACAATGCTTCCCTGAACACCCCACCGACTGCAGGAGGATTCTTCACGTACATGACCCTACCAACGCAGGAAGGCCAGCTGTCACGACCCGTACCCACTTCTCGGGATACGAGTGCGTGTCCAAGCCCAGCCTACGTCGCAGTATCGACGGTAGTGCGCTATCTAGCCCACAATAAACAAAGTGCTCATAAATGCTAACTGCTCATTCACAACAACTAAATCAACTTTACAAAATTTAGGAGTTTTACATTTGAAGAAGAATATAAGCTTTTACAATTATAGAAAACTACCACACAACTAACTAGTCTTCTATGGTTTGGCCTTCGAGTCTCTATCTCCCCCTCGTATGGTCCATAACGCAAGAGTAGGCACGTCAACCTCACCTATAACAACGATCCAGTCAGGAAAAGAGCAGAGTACAACCATATTGCAATTAATGTTGTTAGTCCAAAATAAGTTTGAACAACGAGAAACAATGATGACAAGGGTATATAAAGATCTAGCAAGAGATAAACTAACAGGATATGAACTATCAAGATATGAACTATCAAGATATGAACTAGCAGAATGTAACTAGCAAGGTATGTACTAACAAGATATGAACTAACAAGATATGAACTAGAGCTAGATAAAGAAAAAATAGGAAAGGAATAATTATGTGTGTGTGAAATACCTTTTAATACGTGAACGACTGGGCTAATACGGCACATCATACGATGGCTATCCATAATAATAGGGTACGACTGACTCATACGTGGGGTGTATGACTTAGCTATCCACAATCAAAATGTTTGGGTTTGTTCACGTACTTACTGAGTATTTCCCCTCCCGACTCTCTAACAATCAATAACGATCAATGATACACTAAGAAGGATACGATAACTACGGTGTCACAATCGTGTCTCAATGGAATATCAAGCAATGACTCAACGGGATATCAAACAAGAAAACTATAGAGTAAACGTTATAATGAACTAAAACATAAATGCAATATTGTACTTGCCTGAATCCTTGCACAAACCGTAGTCACAAGTCGTGGATGAGAGGAATGCCGATCTAGAAGCTGTCAACCTATAACACATATCGCACCACGAACCGTGCATGAAAACCACAAATCAATTCTAATGTTCTAGTTCTAAATTCATGAAATAGTGGCTAGTTGGGTTACTAATCTAATAATAATTAATTCTGTAATAATTTACTTAAAAACCTAATTAATCTAATAATAATCTAAATATAATCTAAACATGCAAGTTTGGCCATAAAAAGTTATGTTTCCAATTTTGGAAACCATGGCACGCAAATCAAGACGTGCCATTGACTATCTAGTCAAATATTGTGAACTCTAGATTTTGAAAGTGCATCTTGGTAGATTTTAGTACCATGAGTGCGCTGGAATCAACCGTGACACAAAATCACATTTTGGTCAAAAGATATTGCCGTTATGGCTAATCGTGACCAAAACGGTGATCAACCGATCAATTCTGAGTTCAACAGAATAACTAAAATATTAGATGAACGAAATAATTTCTGGAAAAACATATGTCGTAGACCTCTGTGTTAGCTTTCCGAAACTTCAAACGGTTCATGATTTCGATTTCTGCTCCTCCCAGAATCTCGAAAACACCGAAACATGTCAAGTTTCGGACAACCGACACTCTACGAATTTTCTTGAAATTTAGGAAGAAAGTATACAAAAATAAATTACATATTTGGAAAGTTTACCTCGATACGAATCCAACAAAAAATGGCACGCGAAAAGCACGTCGGAGTTGACGACAATCGCTTCGGGAAGTCGGGAATCACCAAGATCAAACCACAAAGGAGGAGGCTATAATTAATTAGGGTTTGTGAATATACATGCATATATATAAGAGAGAGAGACGGTTACTGTAGTGGGCGCCGACAGGTGGCCCCCCGGGTAGATGACTGGGTAATTATTTATTTAATTCAGAAAATTATTTAAAAATTATTTTAAGTCCAAATAAATCAAAATAAATTGCAGAAAAATCTAGAAAAATTCTAAAAAATTGTAGAAAATATTTCTAAGTGTCTAGAATCTAAATAAAATATTTTAATACAAAATATCATCGTATGACCTCACAGTAAATTCCCAAAGCCTATAAAATATAATTTTTATAGGTTTTAATTATATAAAAATTTCTAAAATTTCTAAAAAAATCCAGAAAAATTCTAAAATATTCTAGAAAATATTTTTAGTCATTTAGAGCCCAAATAAAAATATTTGGTCCAGAAATACCCCCATATGACCATATAGTAAATCCTGAAAGTCCTAGAAAATAGGTTTTTCCTATATTTTATTATCAAAGTAATTCCAGAAAATACCAAAAAAAATCCAAAAAAATTTAGAAAATAGTTTTTGAGGTTCTAGAACCTAAATAAAATACTGGGTCCCAAAAATAACCCCAAATGGCCATATGGTAAATCATAATCAAATAATAATTAAAAAATTGGGAAGTGGGCTTACACCAGCTCACTCATATGGGCAATCCGCCACAGCCGCAGCTCTCGAGATTCCGCAGAGACGATATTCCACCACCTCCGCAGTTTCCTCCGCAGACTCCACAACCAGTGCCCGTTCTGCCCCCAGCATCTGTTCTACCACCAGTACAATCCCCGCATCCAACACATGTTCCACATCCAGTACCAGCCATGCACCCCACACTAGTGATATATCCAGCTTTCCCCATGTATCCAACACCAGCGATGTATCCAGCTCCTACGATGTATCCAGCACCTGTTCTGCCTCCGCCACCAGTACTGGACAATGTTACACTCCTAGGGATCTTCCAGCAACAAGCCAACATGTTCCACGACACTTTGAGAGAGGCTCTTCAGATTAGAGATGCTCTCCGACAGCGCCCTGGAACTTCCAAGAACTTCATGGACCTCAGGTCCAGTGAATTCCATGGGACAGAGGGGATTCTCTACGCTGACGAGTGGTTGAAGAACGTGGAACGATACCTGAAGATGACTCGAGTCTCAGAAGATCTGAAAGTTGAGTCAGTTAGTAGGCAGCTTTTCGACATCGCACGGACGTGGTACCAAGGCGAACCCCGATTTTCTGCTCCAGATGTGACTTGGGAAGAATTCAAGCAGCTATTCAAGAAGAAATTATATCCCTACGTAGCACGAGAGGCATTGATGAGTCAGTTCGAGCACCTAGAGCAGGGCAACCACACCATCGACGAGTACACATAAGAGCTTTTTCGCTTCAGCCGCTTCGCAGAGAGCTTGGTCAGCACCCCTGAAGACAAGACCCAACTATTTAGGAAGGGACTATCTCATGAGATTTGTTTAGCCATCGCCACTAGTTGAGCCACCAATTACGAGGAGATACTGGAGGTCGCGCAAGCGGTAGAAGAAGAGCTGAACCACAAGCCGAAGAGGAATCGTGATGTATTCAGAGGAGTCAATGACCAATCAGCACTAGCGAAGTATCCCAATGTCCCAAATAAGTCCTCAGTACCACAGCATCATCAGCAGCCACGAGCAGCCCCACATCAAGTCCAAGATGTTCCCACCTTCCAGTATTGCAAGAAGAGGGGCCACATCCAAGAAGATTATCATAAATGGTTAGGGTTATGTTATACTTGTGGATCCAACCAGCACCTATCTCAAGATTGCCCGAAGAGAAACACGACTGCCCCACCACTACCAGCTACATAGGAAGGACAAGCTTATGCCATGATCACGGAGGATGCGACAACACCACAAGGAGCAGCTTGTAGGAACGAAATCGTAAAGCAGAATACTCTAGAGGGGGGGTGAATAGAGTAGGCAGCGAAAAATTGCTAATTAAAAGCTTGTTAGCAATTAGATCACAGATATAATAATAATCACAAAAAGTAAATACAGAATTTAAAAGTGATCAGAAGGCAAACGCAAACATCGAGATTTATACTGGTTTTCCTCTGGTGAGGACTAGTCCAGTCGGAAGAACTCTAGCTTCCAGTTGAATCCACTATTGGAAAATCCTGTAAGTTTTCATACGAAGTCCTTGCAACTTCTACAGACGCGAGCTTTGATACGAAGAACTCGTCCAACTTCAATTGTGAAGAGTTGAATCTTCTATCAAGCCTCTGATTACAATCACTCTGAAACTTCTAGACCGTACCACACTGGCAAATCGACTAGAGGATTGTAACTGGCTTGGGATTTGAAAATGAAAGCTTTTAAGAACTCTTTGAAAGACTGAAAGCTTAAGAATGAGAGAAGATTAAAAGTGAATTGGTGTACTGAAATGATCGAAATGCTTCTCTATTTATAGCTTTTCCAAAGACAGAACTCTGACAGAATTCGGGCAGAATTCAGACAGAACTCTTTGTAACAACCCGTAACTGAAGGATGACCAAGTTCAAAAACCTAACGTTCACTAACGTTCTACTTGGCCGAACTCTGGCCGAACTCGGGCCGAGTTCTCCTGAGGTTCCGCCAGTTCATTATTTAGAGAAAAATAAAGTTTGGCTTTTTGAATAATCTTTCAAGGGCTTTTTGTAAAAAGAATATTTTTGTAAAAACATGGGTCACTTGTAAAAGGATAGGATAGTTTTGAAAACATTTTTGGATAGCCTATTTGCCAGTACGACTCGGTGTACAAAGTATTCCTAGACTCAAATAAAATGAAAAATACATTGCTTAGCAGGAAGTACATCCGGAGAGGCAAACGGCTTCAGTCTTGAACATTGTTGATAACCATTGTTGAGCAGTGTCCAAAACGTCGTAGGTAACATCTGAGTTGACATGCATTTATATCGAGACAGAGTTTGATCAATTATTGAAATCAGGTTTGACCATGACCAATGGGCCAACAATCTCTCCCATTTTGATAATTGACAAACCTTGCCAGTATAACATCTAAGCTTGGAATCAAATCAAAATAGTAAAGAAAAATTGTTCATATCCTGTATTTCACAAACGATGTTAGATCCTTATTTCTCTCCCGTTGTCACTTAGCAAAATAATTGCATAAGAGAGAGGCTCCCCCGCAATCAATGTATAAGTAACAAATAGTGAAGAAACACAAAAAAAATAAATAATCATGACGTAGAAATAAAATAACATCACAGGCATGTATTTGTCTCAG
This sequence comes from Iris pallida, assembly GCA_029216955.1. NCBI lineage: Eukaryota > Viridiplantae > Streptophyta > Magnoliopsida > Asparagales > Iridaceae > Iris > Iris pallida. The sequence goes on from JANAVB010010200.1 coordinate 443,788, forward strand.
ACAATATGTAAAGAATGAAGCAACATAAAAAAATAGTGCTACTATAAGCTGAAACAAATAGAGTGCTGAATAAATATACTAAGATGCCAAAAACTAAGGCATAACAAAAAACAACCATGTCCATGAATAGTCACATAAGAAAAAGTGCTGATAAAATCTAAAAAAGTACTGATAAAATCTTGGAATGTCGGAGCATTTTCAAGTAAACATAAGACAGAAAGTAACAATCTCAATGATCTAACATATCAAAACTCATCATCATCATCATCAGCTGCAGCACCACCATGTCCAGAAGGACCAGCTCTAGAAGTACCAGCGCCAGAAGTGCGAGAAGTGGCGCCAGCGGTACGATACTAATCATATGCGTTCCCTGGCTGGAACAGAGAGTGTACCGCCTCATCATCAATGCGGTAGCCAGAAACAGAAGGGTCTCGAGGCAGAGAGCTAGCAGAATGTCCCGTCTGTGCAAACCTCAGATCGACGAAGGAGTTGGCAATCGCCTGGAACCGAGTCACATCACGGAACTCATGTTCCCTAGAGGTCTCAACATAAAAAGACTGCAGATCTGATAAATTCTGATGGATACCCTCAAATATGATAGGGTAGGAATGAGGAGGAATAGGTGCTGTGGGATCAGTGGGAGTAGGTGCAGTGGGTGGAGGAGCAGATGTAATGCTACGACGAGAAAGTTTGAGAAACTTGGGCTCGGGGTCGACAGCACAAGTAGATAAATCAATATCAAATCTCTAAAATATACGAGGAAGGAGCATCACATAAGATAGGTTGCGGTCTCTCCCGCGACATCTACCCATCATCTGAATAATAGTCTTAGGGGCAGAAAAAGGAATCCTCTTAAGAATATGATAAAGAGAAGAAAGCTCAAGTACAGTGACATCATCTTTTGAAGTGGATTTAGAAAGTAAGGTGGAATAGATGATGCGATGTAATTCGTAGTTAAACAAGTTCAAGTTATTAGCCTTGAACTTTTTAGGAAGAACGCGTGTAGGCGCACATAGTTCATTCTTGAAACTCACGAGTGTCGTGCCATCGAGGAAATCAAAATCAGTGTTGTCATCTAGCGGGGCACCTTCGTTTGGAATACCAAGGATTTTCGCTAACGTATCATTATTGAATTCGATATCAATTCCTCCGATACGTGTCCTCGCTGTAAAAGTGTCTAACACGAAATTATAGTAGAATAATCTAATGGCATTAGTGGCAATGGAGAATTATAAGGTGACAAAGTATTGTAACCCTAATGCCTCAAAATAAGGACGGTGATCCGGAAAGATAGTCCACTTGATCGGTGATCCGGTGCAAATAGTACGCGTGTTAAAATCAGCATACCACAATAACGCTTGATCGAAAGTTTTAAAATAAAATGCATCCGACGCACCATCGTCCGATTGGACCGGAGAAAAGAGGCAATCCGTATGTGGATCTGAAGACGATGCCTCCTCACTGGCATTGGTCTTATTCCTCTTGAAGGGATTGAACTTAGGCATTCTTTCCCAAAAATTTCTATAAACCCTAAGTATTAAAAAGTGGTGGAAGAAGGGATTATACCTTCCAAGAATCAGATATATTGTAGAGGACGACGATCCCCGCACGAATCCAAAGTTTTGGAGAGAAACACCACACGAATTGGGAGATCAAAGAGGGAGTAGAACTAGGGTTTCAGAGGGACGGAGCTGCTGTTGAGAGGATTTTTGGAAGTATGAAGAAGAAGGAGGCCTCGGGTTGCTGCTGTTATATATAAACACCCAACCGAACTCTGGCCGAATTCGGACCGAACTCGGGCCGAATTCGCCTAGGGTTGCCTGGCTATATATATATATATATATATATATATATATAAAATCAAATGAGACCACATTCTTTTTCATTAATTCGTTTCAAATGCTTAATTCAAAGTTTAGTAATTTTAAATCTCAAAATAATATAATTAATATTATTTTATAAATTAATATTCTTTACTCAGCATCTGTCTCAGATTAGCTGTAGGAGTACTGTCCCAGCTAACGGAGGTTCACCGGGGAACTCTTAAGTATCGATTCGCTTCGACCGTAGTCGTGGTGACAGACAGACTCTTTTTAGGCTTGTCTCGAAAACAGTTTATGAGTATCGAATAAATAATTAATAAAATAAAATTAATTAATATTATTGATATCTAAAATTCCTAATTCTCGACGTAAATAGTTGAAACGATCTTCCGCTAATGGTTTTGTGAATATGTCAGCTAATTGATTCTGTGTGTCTATGTATACAAGGTCTATATCTCCATTTTGTTGATGATCTCTAAGAAAATGATGTCGAATCTCGATATGTTTAGTACGAGAATGACATACAGGATTCTTAGTCAAATTAATAGAACTAGTGTTATCACAGAAAAATGGGTATATGTGTAAAATGCAATCCATAGTCTTCTAAGGTTTATTTCATCCACAAAATTTGTGCACAACAACGTCCTGCGGCGATATACTCAGCCTCTGTTGTTGATAATGCAACAAAATTTTGCTTTTTACTAAACCAAGAGACTAAAGCTTTTCCTAGGAAATGACATGTGCCGCTGGTGCTTTTTCTATCTACTTTGCATCCGACAAAATCAGCATCGGAATAACCGGTTAGGTCAAACGACGTGGTTTTGGGATACCATAAGCCGACAGAAGAAGTGCCTTTAAGGTATCGAAAGATACGCTTAACTGCGCACAGATGTGATTCCTTAGGATTGGCTTGAAAACGAGCACATAAGCAAACACTAAACATAATGTCTGGTCGACTGGCAGTTAAATAAAGTAAGCTACCGATCATACCTCGATACTTACGTATGTCGACAGATTTGCCTTGTTCATCAATATCAAGCTTGGTTGAAGTCGCCATTGGAGTGCTAAGTGGCTTTGCTGCTTCCATGTTGAACTTCTTTAGTAGATCTTTTGTGTTCTTAGCTTGATTTATGAACGTTCAATTGTTGGTTTGTTTGATTTGCAGTCCGAGAAAGAACTTCAACTCTCCCATCATGCTCATCTCAAACTCATTCTGCATACACTTTGAGAATTCTTGACAAAGAGATCCATCAGTAGATCCAAAGATAATATCATCTACATAGACTTGAATCAAAAGAATATTATTATTCAAAGACTTTATAAACAAAGTAGTGTCAACCTTTCCCTTTGAAAAACCGTTATCAAGTAGAAAAGAGTTTAGACGTTCATACCAAGCTCGAGGGGCTTGTTTTAAACCGTATAAAGCTTTCTTCAACTTGAAAACATATTTAGGAAATTTAAAATCAGTAAAACCGGGTGGTTGAGCTACATAAACCTCTTCTTTTATAAAACTATTTAAAAAAGCACTTTTGACATCCATTTGAAATAATTTGAAATTATGAAAACATGCAAATGCACATAACATGCGAATGGATTCTAATCTCACAACTGGGGCATAAGTCTCATCGTAGTCGATACCTTCTTCTTGATTGTATCCTTGAGCTACGAGTTGAGCCGGTAAAACCCCTATTTTTTAAATATATTTTTATTATTTTATTAGACTTCAAAAGTAATTTATGCAAATTATGAATTTTTTATTAGAAATGACCTTAGCCATTGTTGAATTTTGGAACACGAGGCGACCATAAATTTTGGCACGGAAGATGTAGCAGTGTGCCTTGACTAGTGTACTAGCCATGCAGGGGGAAGCCTAGCCATGATGATGTCCAAACTAGGAAAACCAGATCAAATTGTGAATTGACTTATTTAAAGGATTTTAATTAAATATTATTTTATATATTGATTTTTAGATGACCCGGTTGGCCCAAACCAGCCCGAACTGGGCCCGGACCGAACCCAAGCCCATGTAAGCATGTAGTGTGACCAAATGTGGCCATGTAGGCATATTTTATGTATATATAAATATTTTCTAAATTATTTTAGAATTTTATGTGCAATTTCTAATTATTTAATTATTCATACTATTATTGGTATTTTATTATTAAATAATATCGTGCAATATTTGTACACACTTTTGGACCCGGATAAGGGTGTGCAGTAGAAGTTCACCCATTGGAAAGATTTTACTAATTTATTATTATTAAATTTATTTTGCGAAGATTTAATAAACATTATTTTTCTATAGAGATATTATTATTATTTTTAGTTGATTTATTAAGGATTGAATTTATATATATATGTAGATATGCTCAAATATATTAAATAATTGGATAGTTGACTTTTAAATGGTATTTGGATTTTAAATAGATTTTTTGTATATATATATATATATATACAAGTTTTAGAATAAGATAAGAAAAGCAAAAGAAAAAGAAAAAGAAAAAGAAAAATAATAATATTAATACCAAAGTGGCCGCCCACTTTTTTTCTTGTTCCCACAAAGCAGCAGCATGCGCCCCTCCCTTTACAAAGCAACAAGTAGCCGCACCTCTAATATAGGCCGAAACCCCCCTTAACCTTTATATATATATATATATATATATATATATATATATATATATATATATATATATATATATTATATATATATATATATATATATATATACATTTGGCTCAAAAATAAACCCAAAACCTGAATCCGATTCCTTCCTCTCCTCGGCGTGCGTGCCAGCGTCGCCGGAGCGACATCATCCCTGCCTCCCGATCGTCACGACGACAACAACAACAGTTTTCCACTTTAAGGTATCCCACTTCCCCGATCGATATCTCCCTCATTTTAAATCCGTTTTTAGATCCGTAAATTCGTGTAGAAAGCCTACATGACCCTCTTCGAGATCCCCCTAGTGGATTTCGAAATGGCCATCCAACTTGCTCGAAAAATCGAGGCAAAATTGGAGGAAAAACTACTTTTCTGGAATATTAATAACTGTTTTAAAACACCAACTTCTCGGCCACTTTTCTTTCTGTACAATAGGATTTTGTAGAAACTAATTAAAGACCGTCAAAGACAACATAACCGAGATTGTAACGCACCTTTTGAATTCACTTTTCATCTAGTATGTAGAAAGTTACACGTTGTTAAAGTTTCCCAAAAAATTATAAATTATGTTTTCAAAGAGTGGAAAAAACACCCGATACGGAGTGCGCCCCGACAAACCGGGCGACGTGGTCGCACACTATATGCATCGAAAGACGCGTATGGATGTTGTCGACGTGTGGAAACTGACGGAACTCGATTTCGTTGCATATGCGCGACGAAATCAGTGTGTATCCGTCGAGATACCCCCGTATCGACCCTTTGCAAATTAAGTCTCAACTTTGTGCACACTCATCATATCGCGATGAAACTTGCGCCATTGGACTCGAAATATTTTTCTGGTCCTGTGAGCCAAGTTTGGTCCGATTCTGAGACCGTTGATCGGAACGCTATTTGGCGGGCCCACAATCCCACTCAACGGGCGATTTTGTGCACGGCTTCTCGGAATCCGAAATTGGACATACCGTTGAGTTCGTCTCGAAAAAATAAATTCATAGACATGTAGTTTGACGACTTTAGAGACCGTAGGTTCTGGCACGTATTTCGATGCAAGGCGGGGTCCAACGACGGACATCGTTTTGACCCGAAATTATGATTTTGCCCCTGTTCCAGAATTTGACTTTTGGACAGGCATTTTCTAGGCATATCTTTTATTCCAAACTCGTTCGTGATGTTTGTTTCAGCATCCGGAGCTCCTTGTGGATTTTGACTTTCGTGTTGACGATTCTGACTGTTGGATTTTGCTACATCTCGTACCACCCTCAGGCAAGACACCTTGCCATTGCTGTTTATTTATTTTAGCTCATATTTCATGCATTATTCATTATTTTTTATGTAAAATAAACTGTGATACATGGCATAACCTGTTAGAACTTACTGTTCATTATATTCTCCTGCTATGTATTATTTTTCTTACACATTAAACCTAGATTTAAGGGACCACCTTGTGTGTTGCATACATAGGCCTTGACACATTTATACCATGTTGTTGTGAGTCACATATAAGACTCAAACATACGTGATTGGCTGGCCACCAGTACGTACAAGCCGTGCGTTAGAAAATAACTGCTATTAGAATTGCATGCTAGAAGACTTAGAAGTTATGAGTTGGCATTGGACGGGGAGAACATGATTGGAAGTTGACTACCACCCTATCTATCGTAGACTCGCTCGCTACTGAGGAACGATAGGTAGACTATATGCTATAGACTCGCTCGATACCGAGGAATAGTATATGGTGTTGTGACTCGCTACTGAGGTACTATATTGGTATTTTCTTGACTTGACCGGGTAGTCATACGACCATGAACTGTTCTTAAAACTGTATTCACTTAGAACGGTTAAGCTACCTTATCCGTTAGGTACGAGTACCTTTGGTTTGGGTATTTGTATCTGACCGTGGCTTGGAACAATAACTTGTCGCGGATTAGTTCATCACATCTTGTCCTTGTTTGGTTGTAGGTGTGATTTACTACTTCGATGAGAAGGTATTGAACCTTGTTGGGCTCCGGATACCATATTGGATTCATAGCATGGAAAGATACGTCACCGTGAATTAGTTACCATCTCCTGTCCTTATTTGGTTGGGGGGATGGTACGCTAGTTCAGTAGGTGTGTGTTGGACCATGTTATAATTCAATTGACTTATTTATTTGAGCAATATTTATTCAATTTGTATGGCATGATATTATGTGTCTTGTTATGTCCCTCTGAGGACCTGGTTATCTCTTCAGGTGTGTGTTCTTGTCTTTCGTAGGTGCTCTAGCTCTAGCTGTGACCATCTCTATTTCTTCGAGGATGTTTGCGCTTAGATCGTCTTCGCTTCGCTAGCCAAAATTATTATCTTGTATTTCTTTTCATAGTTGGTAGTGGATTTGTCTCCGCCCAACTATATGTATCAATGATAATTCATTATCATTATATGACATCTTTTATTCTTATATTTCGTGGATGAGATTAGATTACTCTTGGTTTACTGTATTTTACAGCTTATATATTCATACAAGATTTCCATATATTAGAGTATACTTCGTATGTATACAGGTGGCATGTCTATGTACCTAGTCCTACGTATTTTGGGACTGGGGCGTTACATGTTTTTGTGGTGGCCTATGCAGGTCAAGATAAATTATTTGGTTACTTTACCGTACCAAGCAAGCATGCATATAGGATTAGAGTCTAGGATCTCATCCACATACTTGACCTCTTCCTAGATTTTATCGATCATTCGACTCATCGACTGCATCTTGCTTTATTCCTTCCATCATAATTATTATCTTCACTTCGTGCTTGCTAGAGATTGACCCTACTAGTTAGATGTCCCAAAACACCCTTAGTTTAATTCTTGTAAGTTGGGTAGAATACCTCACCACCTAACAAACTTTTTTCCTTGTGAACCACACTGGTAAGTTCGCTTAAACAATAAATTCAGAGGACCCTACCTTACCTAGTCTACCAAGCCATAAATGAAGAAATACTAGGACAACTGTATAGGCCCAAACTTCGGGCGAGCCTTGATTTTAAAAGATCTTGGACTATTTAAAATTTCCTTCATCAGTACCTCCCTTGCTCATATTTTGACTATCTCATGCTGCTAATGTAGCTTCAGTTTTACAAGCTTATTTCGTTACCAAGCTTGATCACGACATATTTTATTGGGTGCACCCACTAACATATTGTCTAATCAGAACCGGTGTATGATGGTCTGATCAACCTATTGCACTTTGGTTCACTTTTCATAACTTATTCTATGCGGATGGAGACATAGTTAAACTTGCCTTAGAGTCTCATCCGCGACCGCCTTGACAATTCTCTTTTGAATTATTTTTGTCGCCTATGAACCCCGTAATTCGTACTCAATATATAACACCGTTTTTGAAACCTTTGTTGTTCTTGTCTTTTACTTATTTTGGAAAGACAAGGCACTGTACTTGCTAAGATAGACTCAAGGTATCATCTCTGGTTGTCCTATCAGTTATTTATACACAAATGTAGATAGCTATCGACCGACTCATGTGGCTATATCCTCGCCTTTAACTACTCCTCATTTTCTCAACCCTAGAATTGTTATCGTGCCCTCCCAATTATTCTTAAGCACTCGAGAATAATTCTAATTATTCACTTAAATCTAACTCTCAACCTAAATGATTAGTATCCAGTTTTCTCTCAAGGAACCATACCTCCCGAATGTCTAATTTATTCTCTTGGTCTACTCAATTCCTTACCGTTCTCTAAAATGGATATTCAAAATTTTGCTACCTTCATTAGCAACCCTTATTCAATTCCATAACCATGATATATTTTTGTATATATCGACTCCACAATTTTCTATTGCATGGTGGTGTTGAACGCCGTTTTATCGCCTCCTCCAAAATTTAATTGTATTTTGGTATTGACGAACTCTTCCTATCCCTTAACCCTATCTACCCTATTAATCCTAAATTTCGAGGACGAAATTCTTGTAAGTTGGGTAGGATGTAAAACCTCTATTTTTTAAATATATTTTTTATTATTTTATTAGACTTCAAAAGTAATTTATGCAAACTATGATTTTTTTTATTAGAAATGACCTTAGCCATTGTTGAATTTTGGAACACGAGGCGACCATGAATTTTGGCACGGAAGATGTAGCAGTGTGCCTTGACTAGTGTACTAGCCATGCAGGGGGAAGCCTAGCCATGGTGATGTCCAAACTAGGAAAACCAGATCAAATTGTGAATTGACTTATTTAAAGTATTTTAATTAAATATTATTTTATATATTGATTTTTAGATGACCCGGTTGGCCCAAACCAGCCCGAACTGGACCCGGACCGAACCCAAGCCCATGTAAGCATGTAGTGTGACCAAATGTGGCCATGTAGGCATATTTTATGTATATACAAATATTTTCTAAATTATTTTAGAATTTTATGTGCAATTTCTAATTATTTAATTATTCGTACTATTATTGGTATTTTATTATTAAATAATATCGTGCAATATTTGTACACACTTTTGGACCCGGATAAGGGTGTGCGGTAGAAGTTCACCCATTGAAAATATTTTACTAATTTATTATTATTAAAATTTATTTTGCGAAGATTTAATAAACATTATTTTTCTATAGAGATATTATTATTATTTTTTAGTTGATTTATTAAGGATTGAATTTATATATATATGTAGATATGCTCAAATATATTAAATAATTGGATAGTTGACTTTTAAATGGTATTTGGATTTTAAATAGATTTTTTGGTGTATATATATATATATATATATATATATATATATATATATATATATATATACACACCAAAAAAAAAATATATATATATATATATATATATTTATATATATATATATATATATATATATATATATATATATATATATATATATATATATATACACACACCAAAAATATATATATATATATATATATATATATATATATATATATATATATATATATATATATATATATATATATATATATATATATATATATATATATATATATATATATATATATAGAAGTTTTAGAATAAGATAAGAAAGCAAAAGAAAAAGAAAAATAATAATATTAATACCAAAGTGGCCGCCCACTTTTTTTCTTGTTCCCACAAAGCAGCAGCATGTGCCCCTCCCTTTACAAAGCAACAAGTAGCAGCACCTCTAATATAGGCCGAAACCCCCCTTAACCTTTACACACACACACACATATATATATATATATATATATATATATATATATATATATATATATATATATATATATATATATATATATATATATATATATACATTTGGCTCAAAAATAAACCCAAAACCCTAATCCGATTCCTTCCTCTCTCCTCCATCCTCCTTCCTCTCCTCGGCGTGTGTGCCAACCTCGCCGGAGCGACAGCATCCCTGCCTCCCGGTCGTCCCGACGACAACAACAACAGTTTTCCACTTTAAGGTATCCCACTTCCCCGATCGATATCTCCCTCATTTTAAATCCGTTTTTAGATCCATAAATTCGTGTAGAAAGCCTACATGACCCTCTTCGAGATCCCCCAGGTGGATTTTGACATGGCCATCCAACTTGCTCAAAAAATCGAGGCAAAATTGGAGAAAAATCACTTTTCTGGAATATTAATAACTGTTTTAAAACACCAACTTGTCGGCCACTTTTCTTTCTGTACAATAGGATTTTGTAGAAACTAATTAAAGACCGTCAAAGACAACATAACCGAGATTGTAACGCACCTTCTGAATTCACTTTTCATCTAGTATGTAGAAAGTTACACGTTGTTAAAGTTTTCCAAAAAATTGTAAATTATGTTTTCAAAAAGTAGAAAAACACCCGATACGGAGTGCGCCCCGACAAACCGGGCGACGTGGTCACACACTATATGCATCGAAAGACGCATATGGATGTTGTCGACGTGTGGGAACTGACGGAACTCGATTTCGTTGCATATGCGCGACGAAATTAGTGTGTATCCGTCGAGATACCCCCGTATCGACCCTTTGCAAATTAAGTCACAACTTTGTGCACACTCATCATATCGCGATGAAACTTGCGCCATTGGACTCGAAATATTTTTCTGGTCCTGTGAGACAAGTTTGGTCCGATTCTGAGACCGTTGATCGGGATGCTATTTTGGCGGGCCCACAATCCCACTTAACGGACGATTTTGTGCACGGCTTCTCGGAATCCGAAATTGGACATACCGTTGAGTTCGTCTCAAAAAAATAAATTCATAGACATGTAGTTTGATGACTTTAGAGACCGTAGGTTCTGGCGCGTATTTCGGTGCAAGGCGGGTCCAACGGCGGACATCGTTTTGACCCGAAATTACGATTTTGCCCATGTTCCAGAATTTGACTTTTGGACAGGCGTTTTCTAGGCATATCTTTTATTCCAAACTCGTTCGTGATGTTTTGTTCAGCATCCGGAGTTCCTTGTGGATTTTGACTTTCGTGTTGACGATTCTGACTGTTGGATTTTGCTACATCTCGCACCACCCTCAGGCAAGACACCTTGCCATTTGCTGTTTATTTATTTTAGCTCATATTTCATGCATTATTTATTATTATTTTTTATGCAAAATAAACTGTGATACATGGCATAACCTGTTAGAACTTACTGTTCATTTATATTCTTCTGCTATGTATTATTTTTCTTACACATTAAACCTAGATTTAAGGGACCACCTTGTGTGTTGCATACATAGGCCTTGACACATTTATACCATGTTGTTGTGAGTCATATATAGGACTTAGACATACGTGATTGGCTGGCCACTAGTACGTATAAGCCGTGCGTTAGGAAATAACTGTTATTAGAATTGCATGCTAGAAGACTTAGTAGTTATGATTTGGCATTGGGCGGGAAGAACATGATTGGAAGTTGACTACCACCCTATCTATCATAGACTCACTCGCTACTGAGGAACGATAGGTAGACTATATGCTATAGACTCGCTCTATACTGAGGAATAGTATATGGTGGTGTGACTCGCTACTGAGGTACTGCATTGGTATTTTCTTGACTTAACCGGGTAGTCATGCGACCATGAACTGTTCTTAAAACTGCATTCACTTAGAACGGTTAAGCTACCTTATCCGTTAGGTATGAGTACCTTTGGTTTGGGTATTTGTATCTGACCGTGGCTTGGAACAATAACTTGTCGCGGATTAGTTCATCACATCTTGTCCTTGTTTGGTTGTAGGTGTGACTTACTACTTCGATGAGAAGGTATTGAACCTTGTTGGGGTCCGAATACCATATTGGATTCATAGCATGGAAAGATACATCACTGTGAATTAGTTACCATCTCATATCCTTGTTTGGTTGGGGGATGGTACGCTAGTTCAATAGGTGTGTGTTGGACCATGTTATAATTCAATTGACTTATTTATTTGAGCTATATTTATTCAGTTTATATGTCATGATATTATGTGTCTTGTTACGTCCCTCTGAGGACCTGGTTATCTCTCCAGGTGTGTGTTCTTGTCTTTCGCAGGTGCTCTAGCTCTAGCTGTGACTATCTCTATTTCTTCGAGGATGATTGCGCTTAGATCGTCTTCGCTTCGCTAGACAAAATTATTCTTTTGTATATCTTGTATTTCTTTTCATAGTTGGTAGTGGATTTGTCTCCGCCCAACTATATGTATCAATGACAATTCATTATCATTATATGACATCTTTTATTCTTATATTTCGTGGATGAGATTAGATTACTCTTGGTTTACTGTATTTTACAGCTTATGTATTCATACGAGGTTTCCATATATTAGAGTATACTTCGTATGTATACAGCTGACATGTCTATGTACCAAGTCCTACGTATTTTGGGACTGGGGTGTTACAGAGCCTTATTACGAGTCACTAAACCATTCTCGTTCAGTTTATTTCGGAATACCCATCGGGTGCCAATGATCGGATGATCAATAGGCTTGGGAACAAGTTCCCAAACTTGATTCCGTTCAAATTCGTTTAATTCCTCTTGCATAGCATCTATCCAAAAATTATCACTACATGCTTCATCAATACTTTTGGGTTCAAACTGAGATACAAAAGCAACACAGGAAGCTATATCTTTATTAGAGGAGCGAGTACTTACACCCTTGGTAATCTCACCAATTACCAAATCCTTTGGATGATCAGCCGTAAACTTCAATCTTTTTGACAGACTCCGAAGGTAGCTGGTTCCTGGATCTTCTCTAGGAGGATCAGCTGGTGCTTTGCTGGGTACATTAAGATCTTCGTCATTGTCATCGATTGTCGTTTGATTGAGTTCATCAAAGGTGACATTGATCGACTCTTCGATGATCATAGTTCTTTTGTTGAAGACTCTGTATCCTTTACTTTTGCCCGCATAACCTAAAAATATACCTTTATCGGCCTTTTCATCAAACTTTCCCAAATTATCTTTAGTATTAAGAATAAAACATTTACAACCAAATATTCTAAAATTTGAAACTGATGGAATTCTATCAAACTATAGCTCAAATGGAGTCTTCTTCGATTTGGGTCGAATTAGAACTCGATTGAGAACAAAATAAGCTGTATTGACAGCTTCAGCCCAGAAATACTTGGGTAGACTAAACTGGTTTAACATTACTCTGGCTATTTCGGATAGAGTTCTGTTCTTACGTTCCACAACTCCATTTTGTTGTGGAGTCCTAGGGCAGGAGAATTCGTGTATAAAACTGTGTGTGTCATAAAATTTCTCAAACTCTGCATTCTCGAATTCGCCTCCATGATCGCTTCTAATACGAGTGATCATGTAACCTTTTTCATTCTGTACTTTCTTGCAAAAGGTGACAAATTCTGATAATACATCGTTTTTGCGTGTCAAAAAATATACCCACGTGTATCTAGAATAATCATCTACAATTACAAAAGCATATAGCTTACCTCCGAGGCTAGCAACTCTGCTAGGACCAAATAAGTCCATATGTAGTAATTGTAGAGGTCTAGTAGTACATACAACATTTACTGACTTGAAAGAGGATCGAGTAGCTTTGTTCTTTTCACATTGACTGCATACCACATCCTTCTTGAATGTAATGTCCGGTAAACCGCGTACTAGCTTCTTTGTGGATAATCTGGAAATAGTATCCATATTTGCATGACCGAGTCTCATATGCCACAGATGACTCTCATCGCTTTTAGCCATTAAACATCTACCTGAAATGTTAGTATCTTCCAACAAATAGAAAACATATATATTGTCTTCTCTAATACCTTCAAATATAGTATTACCAGTTGAACTATCAATAATAGTACATTTGTCTTTTACGAAGTTAATACCATAACCATGATCAGCTAAATGGCTTATGCTGAGCAGATTATGTTTTAACTCAGTAACAAGACAAACATCTTTAATTACTGGATAAGAAGCTTTACCAATATCACCAATACCGATTATATACCCTTTTAGATTATTGCCGAAGGAGACATATCCTTCTTTATTCCTCTTCGACAGTGTTGCGAATAATGAAGCGTCACCGGTCATGTGCCGTGAGCAACCGCTATCGAGGATCCATTTACTTCTAGCATGTGAAGGGTGTCCCACCTACAAAATAATTTGCAGATGAAACTCTTGGTACCCATTTCTTGTAGGCTTCTGACTGGTTAGCTTTCGGTATCCATGCATAAATATTTAAATCTACTAGCTTTCTGATTCTACATGCAGAAGATATATGACCAATGAGGCCACAATAATGACATTTAGCATGTTGAGTGTTGAAAACTGAGTGGTGTGCTTGGTAGGTTTAGGTTTTCTAGTATAGAAGAAAGCATACCTATTATCCTGTTTGGGCATAACCTTTTTAGGCAAAGGTTTGATAGGGTTAGGTCTGACAGTGTTAGGTTTGGGAATGTTCTAATTTTTCGGTAAGTGACACGTGTTAGGGTAGGAAGCAGCAGTCTCAGGCTGTTTTTCTAACCTAATTTCCAATCTTTTGGAAGTGTCATATAACTTAGTATAGTCAGAAGTGAGTGCTTCCATTCTGACTTGTGCACTTTGAAGACTTTTCTTATCTTTAGAAAGTTCTTCTTTCAGTTGGTCGATAACCTTGTCTTTTTCTTCGGATGACTTGGTAGTCTCGTGTAATAAGAGCTTAATAGAAGAAAGCTCACCAGACTCACTAACATTATCTTTAACCTCAGCTAGTAGGTCGGTAAGTCTTCCTATTTTACCTTTGTACTCTTTGAGTACCTTCTTAGAGGTCTGATATTTGCTACGTTGTTTCCTGTAATCACTTATCAGTTCACTGAAGGCTTCTCCTAATTGCTCAAAGGTGAAGTCATCATATGTATTAACTATAGGTTCAGAGAGTACCTGATCGGATGCCATAAAGCATACATTTGTAGCGTCTTCTGATTGTTCATCTTCTGAGTCGCTGGCTTCACTTTCATGCCATATACTAGTGTTGGCATACTTCCGAGATGTTGATCTTTTCAGGTTTCCTTTCTCGTATCTGTTGCTCTTCTTGCTTGTGTTTGTAGGACAGTCCTTCTTCATGTGTCCTTTCTTCTTGCAGCCGTAGCAGACAGCGTCATTTTGATACCAGTTGTTGCTGCCATTATTCTCTTTTGTCTTCTTCTCATATCTCCAGAATCTTTTGAATTTTCTTGCAAGGAGTGCTTGATCTTCAGCATCAGATTCACTGTTGTCTGAATCATCTTCAGTAGATCTTCTGTGCTGAGCTTTGAAAGCAATCATCTTCTCCTTTGGTGCAGGCTCTTTAAAGTCTTGTAGCTCTAGTTCATGAGTGAGTAGCTTACCCATAAGTACTTCAAGTGTCATGGTAGTGAGGTCGTTTCCTTCAATGATTGCAGTAGCCTTCGGAATCCAGTTCTTTGTAAGTGCTCGCAGGAGTTTGCGAATCTTTTTATGGTTACTGTAATCTTTGCTTAGGGAGGACAAAGGATTTACAATATCCAAGAATCTTTCGAACATCTGAGTAACTGTTTCGTTGGGCTTCATCTTGAACGCCTCATACTCTTGAGTAAGTCTGCTGACCTTTAATTCTTTGACTTGAGTTGTGCCCTCATGTGTGACTTCAAGAAGTTTCCATACTTTATTTGCAGTTGTGCTGATAGACACCCTGTTAAATTCAGTTCTGTCTAAAGCACAAAATAAAGCGTTAATAGCACGTGCGTCAAGACTGGCCTTTTTTTTTCTTCCTCTGTATATTTGTCATGGGGTTTTTCAGTTAAAACTCCATCAACATTTATACGAGGTGGCTTTTTATAGCCATCAATAACAATAGACCATAAATCAAAATCAAGAGATTTCAGAAAGAAACTCATACGTGTTTTCCAATAGGTATAGTTTGTGCCGTCAAACAGTGGAGGTCTGTTTGTGGCTTGGCCTTCACTTATGAATTTCACAGTTGCCAAGTGTAAAGCTATGATCTATATAAAATTGAATATAACTGCTGTTTTACCTTGTTTTACCTGTATAACCCGCTCTGATACCAATTGTAGGAACGAAATCGTAAAGCATAATACTCTAGAGGGGGGGTGAATAGAGTAGGCAGCGAAAAATTGCTAATTAAAAGCTTGTTAGCAGTTAGATCACATATATAATAATAATCGCAAAAAGTAAATGATAGAATTTAAAAGTGATCAGAAGGCAAACGCAAACACCGAGATTTATACTGGTTTCCCTCTGGTGAGGACTAGTCCAGTCGGAAGAACTCTAGCTTCCAGTTGAATCCACTATTGGAAAATCCCGTAAGTTTTCATACGAAGTCCTTGCAACTTCTACAGACGCGAGCTTTGATACGAAGAACTCGTCCAACTTCAATAGTGAAGAGTTGAATCTTCTATCAAGCCTCTGATTACAATCACTCTGAAACTTCTAGACCGTACCGCACTGGCAAATCGACTAGAGGATTGTAACTGGCTTGGGATTTGAAAATGAAAGCTTTTAAGAACTCTTTGGAAGACTGAAAGCTTAAGAATAAGATAAGATTGAAAGTGAATTGGTGTATTGAAATGATCGAAATGCTTCTCTATTTATAGCTTTTCCAAAGACAGAACTCTGACAGAATTCGGGCAGAATTCGGACAGAACTCTTTGTAACAACCCGTAACTGAAGGATGACCAAGTTCAAAAACCCAACGTTCACTAACGTTCCACATGGTCGAACTCTGGCCGAACTCGGGCCGAGTTCTCCTGAGGTTCTGCCAGTTCATTATTTGGAGAAAAATAAAGTTTGGCTTTTTGAATAATCCTTCAAGGGCTTTTTGTAAAAAGAATATTTTTGTAAAAACATGGGTCACTTGTAAAAGGATAGGATAGTTTTGAAAACATTTTCGGATAGCCTATTTGCCAGTACGACTTGGTGTACAAAGTATTCGTAGACTCAAATAAAATAAAAAATACATTGCGTAGCAGAAAGTACATCCGGAGAGGCAAACGGCTTCAGTCTTGAACATCGTTGATAACCATTGTTGTGCAATGTCCAAAACGTCGTAGGTAACATCTGAGTTGACTTGCATTTATATCGAGACAGAATTTGATCAATTATTGAAATCAGGTTTGATCATGACCAATGGGCCAACACAGCTGGCAGAAATTTCCAGTAGATATCGGCAGTAGTTTAGATAGGCCTCTATTAGACTTTGATTTTAGAGAAATACCTTTATAACAGTTATTCTAGACTATTCATTCTAGTAGATCTTGGCCTTATTGAATTTCGAGGACGAAATTATTTTAAGGAGGGTAGATTTGTGAGCCCTTCAACCAAAATTTTCTTTTAATGTTATTATATTTTAAGTTAGAGAGGCTTTATAAATTCCTATAAGTTGTGGGTTTTTATGTAAAGCTTAGAATTCAATTTCTGTTGCTTAACCGAACCTTTAAACATCCCGGTGGATGAACTCGACTCCCAATTCAAATTCAAAATCTTTCCCAACGGCTGCAGTAGATAGAGTTCGTTTGTGAATCAAATCCTCTCCTTCTTATCCTTGCAAGATTTAGCTAGTATATATATAGAGAGAGAGAGGAGAACAGAGCCTCCGATCCCTTCCACCTAAACCCTAAACATTTCCAAGCGCCTCTCGCGCTCTAAAGATTCGCATAGAAGAATGTGTTGGAGTTAGTCGCAGCCTATTCATCGATCAGGTAATCCTTTACCTCTGTAAATTGAATCCCTAGAATTCCAATACTTGGTCATGTTTGATCCGACTTAATGGCCACCCTAGTAGTTGTGTTAATGTCTAAAGGGGGCTAAGAAATTCTGGGATTGAATAATAAGGGGGAGTGGATTACTTTATCAGAAATTGGTATCGATTGCACTTGCATTTAGGATTTCACTTTATGTTAACTAATCATATACTAGCTGATAATTTGTTTTCTACTGTTTGTGTTAAATTTTGGAAACTTAGTATCCTGCACTAAGCTACAAGTTTCC
Source organism: Iris pallida (assembly GCA_029216955.1). Classification (NCBI taxonomy): domain Eukaryota; kingdom Viridiplantae; phylum Streptophyta; class Magnoliopsida; order Asparagales; family Iridaceae; genus Iris; species Iris pallida. The sequence goes on from JANAVB010010200.1 coordinate 461,677, forward strand.
CCAACCTACTAAGGTATGGGAATTCGTATCATGTGTCAGTTGACATATGATACTTATGAACATAGGATAGTAAAGTATCAGATATGGGTGATCATAGAGAAATGGCAAATAGAACCCCTGCAGCAACTTTAAACTTCTGTCATTTAAAAAAGGTGATGGGAGTGTTTGAAAGATAGGTATTTCAAGGTGTGGGTTAGGATGGTAGGAAGGTGAGTTAGAGTAGGTAGATAACAGCAGTGAATTACCTATGGATAATAGATTTTATGCCTTGTGCTGTACCTATGTAACAGAGCAACTATTCCCGTAAGTGCATCTAGGCACACAAGAAGTTGAGATGAGAAGACGTCTACTCATTTAGAAGGATAGATGGCTATGAGTACCAGAAATTAGGCAAGATAGGACTAAACCTACATTAGTGTATGTTATACAGGTACTATAGGTGCAGGTCGAGCATTAAATTGGGGCATGGTAGTGTATCAGGTCAGGGTACAGGTAGTATGTTAGAGTACAACAGACACCTAGATGTAGCAGTACCTACATGGCAGCAAGGCACTTGCCTTTATGCAACTAACTAAAATCTCAAGTATGTGGGTGGGAGCAATAGAGTGATGCCTGTACAGGTTAGCTAAGGGTCCATATAGACCTATGCATCATTGTAGGAGTTGAGTAATCTTTGTATCAGTCAAGGTAGAACAGCAATGATGAATTAATTAGGTTCCTTTTATGGTTGAAGCAGTCATCTATGTTTGCAGGCTGTGCTTGCTGAACGTGGCTGAAGTTTGGATGAGTGATGCATCCAAATTATGTAAGTATCAGAGATACCAATACAGTATCTATTGGGGTGAAAGGATCACATGTTTGCCTGAGCATGTCAAGTCAATGATTTCGTTTGCAATAGTAGCAGAGTCAGATGCGAGTGAACCTGTGCCTATAGACCCTTGGACACCAGTAGGACTCAAGGACAGATTAGAGGTTACAGGGACTTATAGGCGGTTTAGGAAGGCTGCTGCTCAAAACTTAACTCCTGTAGTAGTGCTCATATGCATCCATGTGTCAAAGTGCAAGTAAATGGGAAATCGATAGGTATATGTTGAATAGCAAGGCAGGATCGTCTAAATCCTGTTAGAGTGATTGAGTAGGGAGTGCTATATCTATGCAAGGTATAGGGCCAAACCAATATCCTAGGACAGCACCTAACAAGTATACCTATAGGTAGAGGTCCTATAAAGGTGTACCCTTCCATCCTAGTGTCAAGACAACTGTGTACACTTAGAGGTTCCTATGTAGGATCAGCCTATGCATTGGTATGTTAAATTGTATATCATATATCAGTCACACATGACATATTGGTTGAAATCGAGTACCAGTTGTGAATGACAGATAGTACAGGGGTTTATATATGATTGATTGCACAGGACATAGAGTGTTTACATGTGAAAGTCATGTGCCCAGGTTAGCAGGTTAGAGACTATAAGAGCATGCAGTATGGGAGTTGTCAGGTAGGCATAACTGAATCGCTAAGCTGAACTGCTATTTTCTTGTATCGTTTTTCTCAACCACAGAGTCCACACTCGGGACGAGGGTTGACCATTTGAACCCGTGAGTCCATACTCGGGACGAGGATGTTTTTCTTGACCATTTGTACCAGAGAGTCCACACTCGGGACGAGGGTGTTTGCCATGAACTAACTCGTGAGTCCACACTCGGGGCGAGGGTTAGTGATTAGTTCAAACCTACGAGTCTACACTCGGGACGAGGGTTTGGTATTCCATTGATCCCTTGTTTACTTGTTCTTCCAGCGGTTCACTTATGTGTAGTTTGTTCTAGTATCAGTGTTCATTGTCCTTTGTCAGTGGCTGTCACTTTTTCTGTTTATATCCTGCAATATTTTCATGCATGATAAACTGTTAAAAAGGCATATTTTTATGTATCTTGCTAGTCCTCTGAGGACCTGATGATCTTTTCAGGTTTAGCCGAGTGATTCAGGAGTAGACGAGCAGGTTTGAGTAAGCATCATACCACGGTGCCCTTGCTGTTGAGGTTGTCTTTGATTAGCAGTTTGTACTCAGTTAGTTTATTACATGTCTTTATCTTATTTCGTCTACTGACAGTGGATTTGTGTCCACCGGACGTGACTTTGATTCTGGGAAACATTCAGTCTATATTCTCTATTGTTCAGTTTTATTGACATTCATTGGTCTCAGTTGATTCTTTATTATTCTGTGGATGAGAGATAGACTGCCATGACTTGGGTATATTAGACAACGTTCTACCGCCGACACTGCGGCATAGGTTGGACCTGGACACAACTCGTATCCGAAAAGTGGGTGCAGGTCGTGACACATATAGCCGAAGACAAGGTTAAGGCTGCACATGTTACCTATGTATGACTGAAGTGATGCGCCTATGCTGTCAGCGACTCATCTATATGGCAGAAGTATTGCACCTATCTTGGATAGTTAGAGTAGGCTCCATTTTGTAGTATATTTTCCATGTAATCATTTATATCAATAAAAAATCCACTTTATGTAATAGATTTTCAATTTATTGTGATCAATGCAAAATCTTCTTTTATGCACTTTGCTCTTTGCTGTTCTAGGATGCGCCAACTTGGTTGTGACGATTTGGTGCATGTTGTTTGCAGCACATAGGGATGCGCTTATTTGTATTTATATTTTTGGGCGCATGAATTCCATGCTTTACACGGATGCTCCACGATATTCACTGCAAAGATAACGTGGCCCTCTAATATTCTAGCAAGTCCTCGAAGGTCCATAACAACTTTATGAGGAGTTACGAATTTTAGAAGTCACCCGAAGTTGGATTCTAAGTCTGAATTTGTTCCAGCATATACGATGTTTTACTTTTAGGGTTTTGTGTACTTCCCTATCTCATCTTTTTGTTAAACCAAAACTAATAGAAAGATCTCTGTGTCTATTTTTATGCAAATTGGCCATCCACACAGTTCCAAATGGTTTGTCCGGAGCATCAATTCTACGACAAGGTATCCAGAACAGACTAGATCTAGTACGAGTGAATTTTTGCCTATTTTGTTTTAGATTTCATCTTCCTATTTTATAAGAAACTAGACATCAAGTGCTTTCCAATGCATATCCTTTTACTGTGTTTTAAGTTCATTTAGTATTTATTAAAATTTTTGACATTTACCGTAACACTATAACTCCGAAAATCATATGTTCTTTGTATCCCTACTTCATATACCTTTACAAAAATACTTGTTGTGCAAGGTTTGATTATAAAATCATTATTTTAAATAATTTCTCTAATTTTTCTAAAATTTAATATTTTAATTATTTATTGTTTCGGGACTCAATTAGTAGGCCAAATGTGATATTAATGATGTAGTTTCTACACGAGGCTATTATGATTGAGTTTCCATCAATAAAATAATATTGTTAGTAATATAAAATATTCATAAGTATTTTCCAGAAATTAAATTATTATTTTATATTACTTATAAATTATTTTTATAAGGAAGTTGGTACTATATATGTTGTATGGTGTTGTACCGACATCATGACGATTATTGGGTATAGATATTAATATAGTATATAAATGGTAAGTCGTTAGAAAGTATTAAATATAGTGTATTATTATAGGTGAACTTGGAGGATGTAAAGAAGACATCGGAGTTGGTCAGGCAAGTACACATTGCCGAACTTTACAGCATTTACATGCATTTCTTATATTGTTGCTACTTTTCTGTCCTACTTGATCACAAACTTCTTCTGATTCATGTTATTGTTACTTTCTAGTTATTACTGTTATTTTCTCATTATACGTGCATGTAGTTTGTTTCTATTTTCTATCCTTAATTGCTATAATTTCGTGTTCATGCTTCTTATGATTTATCGTTGCCTAGTCCTATGCCATGTTCCCTTGACATGATTGACCTAGAGTTGACTAGGACATGGCTTGTTGACTTGACTTCATAGTACCTTAGGAGAGAGTGTTTTATTAGCCGTGGCTATACGACTCTATTGTTAGTTGTCACGCCCCAGAACCAGAATACTGGAGAGCGGGGGCGAACATAGCCAGCTACGTATATTGAAATGGAAACCACCTCGCTATACGGTCACGGCTGTCTAGATATGAGGGTTTACTACAAGCCAACGGTCTCTTAAGGTCAAGCCTATTGTCTCAATCTCAAGCAAGTAATATAATTACAAGATGTTAGACCACCAAATATACAATAAAAGGCGTCCCAAATATTACATATTCAGCTGATCATGAAGCTAGTCGTACAAAATGCGAGGACTAGCAAGAGTTAAGTCATACATGATCAACCCTAGGATTTGTTAATCATGTTTACAGCCCGTAGGCAGACAGTAAGTAAATGTGCATCGAGCTAACAGGTGCTCATCGGCTAAATGCCTCAAAAGAATAATTTTACAATAGAGTGAGTGAAACAAAATAGGAAACCCACTCGTAGCCCGGATTCCTTCTAGTTGCCACCATCGGGCTGGAGGTTCGGTAGATCCTCGGGAGCTGCTCCGAAATCTGGCCACACAAAACCAGCTGGGTCAAACCCCAGAAAGAGCAAGTGCCACAAAGGAGGCCACGAAATAAGAACAAAACTAGCATATCAGAACATAAGAAAATGGAAGGAAAGTACAGGTAATAAAAGTACAGCAGGACAATAAGCGACTAGGGACATGGAACCATTCCGGGAGCTAGATTACAACCCGTAAACCAAACAAGGACCGGGATTGTAACCCTTCGCCTGAATAGCACTTGTCCCTATCCATTTATTGTTTAAGATAAGTAAAACAATCATGTACAAGAGTACCAGGTATAGGGACTTAGACGAGACGTAGACCAGGCTGGACACCATCCATTCATAAGCGGCCAAGCAATTACTACGGCTTACGACTTTAACTAACTAGGGTTATCACAAGCCTAATTACTAACAAGATACAATAAGAATTTCCCAGTCCCAGGCCCTGCAGACTATCCAGTTATCCTTCCGCGGGTTGAGAGTATGGTTGGGTACATTGCCCAGGAGACGATATACCCTTAGGTGACTTAGAGGTGCAACACATGACAGTGTGCTGGAAATATGCTCTACTCGTCGGCAAGCTACAAGTCCAATTAAGGCGCCCAGATAACGAGATTGCCTTTGACTAGAAATTCTCCATATTCTAGTTTGATCTAATCATTACCCTAATCCATATTAGCGCGAATCTCTGGCCGTGGTACCCAGGAAGTCACGTCCTAGACATGATGCAAGACAAGACAAGTGGATTGCACAAACAAGCAAGCAGGAACACCCATGGTGTCAGAGTTAGTTACAAGAGTCAAGTTAGCCATCGCAACGGCATCAAGTCAAGTCAAGTTACGAGTCAAGAGTGCGCTGCCATGGGCCACTATCAAGTTATCTGGTTACCGAGATAAATTATGAATCACAGGTTACAAGTCAAGTGTGTACCCCATCGGGTCACTATTAAGAAGATCAGAGGTACTAAATTCATACTTTACAGAATCAGGAAAACCGCATTAGTCATAAGCAAAATTATCGAAAACCGTGCCAGGTCGTGTTGGGTCAAGATAGTCGTGCTGTGTGGAACAAGATCTCAAAACCCAACCCACAAAAGAAAAGCCAAGTCCAAGAAATAAACGAAACCATCATGGGCAAGTGGGTTGCGCAGAGGGGGCGGATGGCGCAGGGGTCAAGTGCGCCGGGGGATGGATGGCGCAGGGGGCCAAGTGCGCCGGGGGATGGATGGCGCAGGGGGCCAAGTGCGCCGGGGGATGGATGGCGCAGGGGCCGGTGGTGCAGAGGCCAAGGGCGCAGGGGGCGATGGCACAGGGGGATGGATGGCGCGGGGGCCCGTGACGCAGAGGCCAAGGGCGCAGGGGGAGATGGCGCAGGGGGCCAAGGGCGCAGGGGCCGGTGGTGCAGAGGCCAAGGGCGCAGGGACCAAGGGCGCAAGCTGCGCTGGTCAGCCAGTGCTAAAGAGCTCTGGCCGAGGAAGGCTGCGCGTTCAGCCTGGCGCTAAAGAGCGTAGGCCGAGAAGAGGATGCGCAGTTCAGCACTGCGCTAAAGAGCGCAAGCTGAAGTCTTCTTCTCCAGGCTGAGGGGAAACATCAAGAACACCAAAAATTCAATTCTTCATATCTTGGCCAAATTAAAACGAAATCTGGATTTTCAAAGTTCTAACATGTGTAAAATTGAATTCTCTTCGACATAGAAGCATCAAAACAATCAAAAATCGAAGTTTGATAGATCAAAACCAAGAATTTCCGAAATGGTTAAAACCTAGATCTAGAAAAATGGAAGCTCCAATTCACAAAATGCCAAGTTCTAATGTTATTCTCTATGGCCTAATCTAGCTAATGGACAAATAAAATGTGGTGCTTATTTGGTGGTGCGGTACACTTGCCTATGGGTGGAGTGTTGTGTGGAAGAAGGAAGAAGATGAAAGAAAATTAATGGAAGAGTAATGAGGAGAGAGAAGGTTGGTGGAGATATTAATGAGGGTGGGTTGTGGTGGAATGAGGGTGGAGTATAGGTTAGAGTGTTCCATGGGGTTTTAAAATCAAACCAACTCAAACCAAACCAATTAAAACCGAGCCGAGCCGAAATCCAAAATACGAGAAAACTCAAAATTCTACAAGTCGAGAAAATAAATACATACCAAAATCCGATTACGAGTATTAATACGAAATACGGGAAACGGGGATGACAACTCTACCCACCTTAAAAGAATTCCGTCCTCGAAATTTAATCAAGGAGCTAGAGATTGCCACGATAAGCTACACTAAGCACCAACAACTACACTAAGAAACTCCATCATATAATCATACATGCAATCAAGAAACGAAAAGCATAAGGCATAAGGAAGACATTATACCATACGAGTCAAACAGATAGGGATATCGCGATCGGATATCATCCTCATGCTCCCACGTTGACTCACCAAGAGAGTGATGACCCTAAGCAACACAGACTAAGCTAATAGTCTTGTTCTTGAGTATCTTCACCCTCCGGTCCAAAATAGACACGGGCTTCTCCTCATACGAAAGGTTGGTACCAACAACCAATTCCGAATGGTCTAGGATATGGCTCGGGTCCGGGACGTACCGTCGTAATTGGGACACATAGAATACATCATGTACCTCACTTAGCGACGGTGGAAGAGCAAGACGATAGGATACATCCCCTACTCGCTCCAGGATATCGAACGACCCTATATACCTAGGACTAAGCTTTTTCTGCACGCCAAAGCGAATGACGCCACGGTTAGGCGAGATCCTAAGGAATACATGGTCGCCGATAGCAAACTCTAAGGGACGCCGATGGGCATCGGCCCAATGTCGCTGGCGGTCTTGGGCAACTCGAAGATGATCCCTGACTCTTCTGACTACTTCAACTGTCTGGGTAATCATTTCTGGACTGAGCATCTGCCTCTCTCCGACATCGTCCCATGCTAGCAGGGACCTGCACTTCCTACCATACAGAGCTTCGAACGGAGCCATCTGAATACTGGCCTGGAAACTATTATTGTACGAGAACTCCACCAGGTGCAGGTGATCTTTCTACGACCCACCGAAGTCAAGTGTACATGACCGCAATATATCCTCAAGAGTCTGGATGGTGTGCTCTGACTGGCCATCTGTCTGCGGATGATATGCTGAGCTAAACTGAAGATGAGTTCCCAAACTCTCTTGCAAGCTGTGCCAAAAGTGTGACGTAAACCTTGAATCTCGGTCCGAGGTGATACTGACGGGCACACCGTGAAGCCCGACAATCTACCTGAGATACATCTCTGCCAACTGAGCCATTGACTGCCCAACTCTGAATGGGAGAAAATGAGCCACCTTCGTGAGCCGGTCAACTATAACCCAAATAGCATCTCGACCAGCCGGGGATCTAGGCAATCTAGTCATAAAATCTATGGTCATATGCTTCCACTTCCATTCTGAAATTGGCAAGGGCTGAAGAAGTCCAGCGGGCCTCTGATGTTCAGCTTTAACCTGCTGGCAAACCAAACACCGAGAGACAAATCGGGCTATCTCCCTCTTCATGCCATTCTACCAGAAATGCTGACGAATATCACGGTACATCTTCGTGCTACCGGGATGCACGGTACATCTTCGTGCTACCGGGATGAATAGAATACTGCGAACTGTGAGCTTCTGCCATAACTTCATGTCTGATATCTCCACTAGGTACACAAAGACGAGTTTCATGTTAAAGTGTACCATCTTTATTAATGCACAACTCTGATCTTCTTCCTGCCTCACACTCTGCTCTGAGTCGCTGAATCTTAGAATCTGTAGACTGTGCCATCTGGATTCTCTCAACTATGCTGGACTGAACCTGTAGACTGGCCATCAATGCCACACTGGTAGGAAGAATCACCTCAATTCCCATCTTCTGAAAATTTGCCAATAACTCTGGTTGCGCCATTAGGAGGTAAACTCCGGCTCTCCGGCTCAACGCATCTGCTACAACGTTGGCCTTCCCTGGGTGATATTACAAGTCCACATCGTAGTCTACCAATAGCTCGAGCCATCTTCTCTGCCGTATATTAAGGTCCTTCTGGGTGAAAACATACTTCAGGCTCTTGTGATCTGTAAATATCTCCACTCTATCTCCGTACAAGTAGTGCCGCCAAAGCTTGAGTGCAAATACTACTGCTGCCAGTTCCAAGTCGTGGATCGAGTAATTCTTCTCATGATCACGAAGTTAACGTGATGCATAAGATATTACCTTCCCATGCTGCATCAAGACACACCCCAATCCTCTGTCTGAAGCGTCGCAATAAACTGTGAATCCTTCGGTCCCATCTGGAAGTGTGAGAATGGGAGCCGTTATCAAACCTCGCTTCAACTTCTCAAATGATTCCTGACACTCCGCTGTCCAAGCGAACTGCACATCGTTGCGGGTCAACTGGGTCATCGATGCTGAAATCCTTGCAAAATCTGAAACAAAATGCCGGTAGTAGCCGGTCAATCCAAGGAAGCTGTGAACCTCTGCCACTGAGCTAGGTACTGGCTATGACTCGATTGCCATAATCTTCTGGGGATCCACTTCCACTCCTCCTCGAGTAATGATGTGACCCAAGTACGAAATACGATCGAGCCAGAACTCGTATTTGCTGAACTTGGCGTACAACTGATGCTCTCTAACCGTCTGGAGGACGATTCTGAGATTCTGCTCATGCTTTGCTTCGCTCTTGCTGTAGACCAGGATATCATCTAGGAACACGATCACGAACTGATCTAAGTAAGGCATGAAAATGCGATTCATGATGTCCATGAATATGGCTGGCGCATTGGTCGCTCCAAAGGGCATAACAAGGAACTCCCAATGCCCATACCTAGATCAGAAAGCTGTCTTTGGGATGTCCTGCTCTCTAACTCTGATCTGGTGGTATCCTAACCGCAAGTCTATCTTCGAAAACACTGAAGCCCCTTTGAGTTGATCAAACAAGTCATCTATCCTCGGGAGAGGGTATCTGTTCTTGATTGTCACTGAGTTCAAGGTACGATAATCTACACATAACCTGGACATACCATCCTTCTTTTTTACAAGAAGCATCGGGGCTCCCCAAGGCGATCCACTTGCACGAATGAATCCCTTGGTCCTGAGTTCTTCAATCATCTTATACAAAATCTCTAGCTCTGAAGGCGCCATCCTGTAGACTCGCTCTGATACTGGTGCGGTTTTGAGGATCAAGTCTATAGTGAACTCGATCTTCCGCTCTGGCGGCATCCCTAGAAGTTCTTCTGGGAAGACATCTGAAAACTCTTTAACTATCCTGGGCAACTGCTCTGCTGCTACTGCCATCCGCAACACTGGGGAAGATGGCTCCACTGCGCCTCTGGAAAATAAGAACTCTGGCTCGCCTGGAATACTGAAAACAACCCTGCCACCATGGCAGTCTATCCTAGCATACTGGTTCCTCAACCAATCCATGCCTAAGACTACATCATAGTCTGCCATAAGGAATTCTATAAATCTAGCGGGGAACTCTCTACCGCTAACTACGATCCGACACGAGGAAAACACTCGATCTACTCCCACAAGACCATTACCAGTAAGTATATTAAGCCTCACTGATAATGACTCGGGCTCCAATCCTATCCGTGTCGCAAATCGTGCAGACATGAATGAATGTGATGCACCAGAATCAAATAATACCAATGCTGGAGAGGAGTTGACGAGAATAGTACCTGCCACTACCTCACCTGGTGCAACTTCTTCTTCCATAGTCATCATCATGGCCTGACCTTGTCCTCTAGCTGCGGGTCCCCTCTGCTGGAAACCTCTCTGCCAGCTCTGTACTTGGGCTTGGGTATACTGCTGCTGGTTCTGCTGATGAAACGCCTGGGCCTGAGGCAACAATGGCCTCGGGTACTGCTGCTGCTGCATAGGTGCTGGTCCCCTAACCGATGGACTAGTTAGGTTGGATGAGAATGAACTATCCCTATTCGGGCAGGCTCCTATCTTGTGATCTGCCGCTCCACAAGCCAGACACAATCCTTGTGTCCTACGACAATCCGCCACTACATGGCCTGGCTTCCTACAATAAGAACATCCCATCGCGGAAGTCTGCTTCTGCTTCTGCTGCTGTGGGTACGTCGGGGTCGAATGCTGAACCGACGTTACTGAGGCCGCCCGCCTCGGAGTTCCAATAGTCAAACTCCTAGCTGCCGGGGCTGGAGCTGATGATTGGTGCATCTGACTGTGGGACCGCTTCCTACCTCCTGTCCTATCCACAATCCTCTGGGAGGTGTACTCATGCCTCCTAGCTGCTCTCAATACCGTATCGAACGTCTGGTGCTCGAACTGCTCGACTGCTAACAAGATCTCCAAATACAGTCCCTGCTGGAACCGCTGGGCCCTATCAAACTCGGTTGCTGTAACACCCAGTTTTCCAGATTAGGGTAATTTTGAAATTTTGTAATTATAATTATAATTTATTGATTATTATTTTATATTATGATTTTTGGTGATTTTTAATTATTTTTAAACTATTTAAAATTATGACTTATGATTTTGACATTTTACTATTGTTTGGTTTTAATTTCGAAGAAATTTGTCACCCCTAGTTTTCAGGAATAGGGGTATTTTTGTCATTTTGTATTTTTGAAATATTTTTGAAATTTATTTTATTATTTATGATATTGTCTTAGGATTATTTGAGTCGGGTTCAAATTTCAGCTCAATCCGACTTGAAACGGGGACCCGAGGGTAGTGTTGACTTTAGTGGACCCACACACTAGTTAGGCATGGCCCACATGATATTAATTTTAGTCCACATGATATTAATTTTAGTTAGAGGTTAGACTAATTATTATGGATATGGTTAGTGTGATTAGAGACTTTAGAATGACTAATTTAGCCCCAACCAATTAGCCCTTTCCTAATACTAATAGAATAGGTTAGTGGGGGCATTTTGGACCTTAGCATAATAGGACAAATAGCCCCATATGGCCAGCCACTTTGGGAGAGGATAGGCTCAAGTTCATTTCATTATTCTCATCCACACTCTCTCTCTTGTTCTTCCCCAAATTTCTAGAGAGCAATCCCTAGCAATTTCTCCACCAAATCCTTCCATTTCGCCACCAAATCTTCTTCTTTCCTTCTCCATTCTAGCCAAGAAGGAAGCTACCCAAATTTGGGAGGATTCGGAGCTCGTTCGTGTCCTTTTGGAATCTCTACGTGTCGGTGTCGCTCCGGGAAGGCTTTTCTTCGATTCGATCTACCGGGAGGTATAAATCCCTTCTCCTTTTCATTTTCTCATGCATATAGGTCTATTTTGAACCCATAGGAATGACTGCCATGGTTGTATCTCTATTTGTGTCCATTTTGTGTCCATTTGGAGGTCATAGGAGTGTCCTTTGTGTTGTGGTTGTGTCCATGTGGGAAAACCCCAAATTTGGACACACTATGTGTTGTTGTTATGTATGAATAAATTATTACATGTTTAATCTCATATTTTTGTATTGGAGATGTGTTCTATAGTGTCTTATATATATATTAGTGTAGAGAGTGAGTTCTTGAAATATTATGTTATATACTTGTGTTTCTTTTGTCTCAAACTACCTAATTTCGTCATAATTTTTATCCACATTTTTAGTAGCCAAAGCAACTTAGAAATGTCATAACTTTTAGCTTAGAACTCTGATTTATCTCCAGTTTTTTTAAAAGAACCATATCGAAGTTAGCATTCCAAATATATATTTTAATAAGCCAAATTCTTTCTGTAACTTTCTGTAGAATTATTTGAGTGTCAGCTGTAGGAAAGACGAACGTGTTTCGGTATTTTTGCAATTTTGGGAGTTTTTGTACACGAAAATGCAATCCGTTTAAAGTTTCGAAAAGCTAACACGAAGAGCTACAACATAATTTAATCCTAGAATTTATTGAATGCCTAATTGGTACAGTATTGGTTTTAAGTAGAAGAGTGACTATACGATATATGCATTTTGTGTAACCTATGAGCCTTTGTAGTATGGATATTAAATGAATATAGAGTATGTAATGCATGATATATTAGATGAATAAAATGATATATATATATATGATATATATTCTCTTTACATTAATTTATATATATGGTTGAATGCAAGCATGTAGGAATGCTATTAATATAATGCATATAAGCAATGCATGAATGAAAGAATGATATACAATGTATTCATATGTATAAAACATGTAGGTAATGCATAGATGCATGAATGAAATAAATATTTGCAATATGTTAATATAAATACAAGTATCTTATATGCATGAATGTAAGTATAATATAACACAAGTATACATGTATGTATCATGTAAATATAATATACATGATATGTATGTATGCATGTATACAAGGTAAGTATGTATGTATGTATTTCTATAAACTGAGTTAACCTATAACCTTTTACACACATGCATTCATACACCCTTTGACATCATGTATCCCATGTCACATACACCTACCTATCACTAAATTTTAGAACATTAACACATATCCTTTCACACACATGCCAAACACACACATACTCACTTACTCTTTTACCTCTCTTTCTCTTTCTCTCTCTCTCTCTCTCTCTATATATATATATATATATATATATATATATATATATATATATATATATATATATATATGTATGTGCCTATATATAGCTTTCCTATATATATCTATGTATATGAATATGTGAATGTGAATAATATATATACATTATATGACTAAGTTTGTGTGCCTTGTTAGCTTATGGTTTAGTTTTGTGCTTGGTTTAGCAAGTGACTTAGGCTATGAGTTAGTAGCTATCTTGGATTCTTGATTTGCATATACTTAATTTGTTTAGACCTAGAATAACTTGTTTGACCTAATTTAGACTTGTTAGACCTAGTTTGACCGTAGTTGACCTAGGTTTGACTTTCAGGGTTGACCAAGTTGACCAAAAGTTGACTTTGGTCTAGATTGACCTAGAATCAAGTAGAATGCATAGTAGAACTTTATATTGTCATTTTGGACTTGTTGTGACTTGTGCTGTTCTGATTAGGAGCCAGACACCTCTCATCGGACAGTATATTTACTTTGGACATTCAGACATCAGGCGAGTACATTCTCTGATAGTTCTCTCATTTATTTGTCAATTACTGTACTTCAGTTCTAGTTAGTTATATGTGATTCTCTGTTACAACACGTATGGATATTCTGGATTCATGTATACGACACACATTTATTTTCTGGCCTATATTACTGGTATCATCATTCCTGGCTTCTATTACTGAAATCACCTACTGGAATCATTTAATGGAATCATTTACTGGAATCATTTACTGGTATCATTATATTTTCGCTGGACTCATCTTGAATCATTGTGTCGGAATTCTGGATTCACTTGCTGGGAGGGGAAATACTAGAGTAAGACATGTAGACATACCCCAATCTGAAATCTCCCAACTGGAATCTACTGGAATGATAGCCATCTCACACCCGGCCAGGTGTGTGATGTGCCGTATTATCTACAGCCGTTTATATGTTAAATTCGGTATTTTAAAACACATTGCTAGAGTATAGGCTGGACTCACCCTGGAATCTTTGATCACTGACTGGAATCATCTCATATCGGACTCATCTTGTACTGGAATCACCTTGTATCAGATTCATGTTGTCTGGATTTACATTGGTCTTACACTTGTTTATATTTACTTTCTGGACTTATATCATTTTACCCTGGTTCAGCTAGTTTTATTTTTTTACAGTCTTTATTGCTATGATTCTTCTCTTGTTTAGTTATTTACTTTCCTTGCACTTTATCTGTCTTTCTTACCATCACCTGAATATAAAGTGCCATTTTCATCAATACAACTGTCTATAACTGCTTTATAGTTCTCTGTCATTTACTTGGGTTTTCTAGATGAGATGTGCTCGTTCCTGTCCTGACTGGACCTGTTGATAAATTTTACAGATAGCCTGGAGGTTGCCTACTAGCCTAGAGGAGACACAGTAGAGGTTGTATAGTTAGTTATTTCAGTTGTATTGAGTTGTATTTATTCTATGGATTACTGTATTGAGCTTTGAGATATTTTCTGGGTTTGTGTATCTTAGACACTTAGACTTCTATCTGCTGTATCTCTTTTGGATTTCATGTTTTACCTATCTTTTATCTCGCTCTAGCTTAGTTGTGATTGAGACTGTATCTGCTATGTCACCTCCATTCGGAGAGTATATACTGTACAGGTACCTTTATATTGTTAGATGTTTGACCTAGGACAGCGTTCTACTACCGACGCTGCGGCGTAGGCTGGACGTACCCACGTCTCGTGCCCTTACTCTAGGGTGCGGGTCGTGACACGTTTTTAGTGGTGGCCCATGCAGGTCGAGTTTATGTAGTGGTATTCGAACTAGAGTATCACTACAGCCTGCAGTAGGATTAGGATATTTTTGGAGGTACTCAATCACATTAGGAAAAACTCTTAATCCGATTCCTTTTGTTTAAAATTGTTGCTTATTGACTTTCCTTGAATATAAACTGTTCTCCTTTGAATTTTCGCTTCATTCTCAGAAATTGCTTCTTGTTTTGATCTGTCTTCATGATGGTTATGAAGACACGATCTCATCGCTTCGGTTCAAGGGATACTATCGAGAGGCTGGCCACCTCTCGTCCTGTTCATCAGGGCCTCGAGACCGCAGCTTCTGTTGTGCCGACTCAGGTTGGCGTTTCTGCTACATTGGAGGTGTACCTCCGTCTGTACAGAGACTTTTCCCTTCGTTTCCGGTTTCTCTCAGCAGCAGCGATTCATGCAGCATCAGCAGCAGAGATTTGTGCAGTATCAGCATCAGGCTGGAGGAAACCAGCAGGGCGAGCTATTGTCAGGACAGTCGAGGATGCACAGACCATTGGAGATCTTGCTGCAAGTTCCGTTCTTATCAATTCCATTCCCGCAATTGTCTTTTATAATTACCTTGAAATCTGATTCCATCCGTTCCTTGTCGATTGATTAATTTTGTCATGTTACTCTTTTGTTGTGTTTGTTTTTCTTCTGAGAAAATCATATGGGCTAGGTCGCCTAAATCATGGGATCTAGAATCCTCGATAGTCGTGTTAGTTGGCATAGTGAGGACATGTAGTCAGATTTTGGATGTATTCTCGGGTATAGGAATTTAAGGTTTTCGCCGTCGCATGCGGCAGTACGAAAATTTTAAATACCATGAACCTAGAGATACGTACCTTAGTCAAGGACTCTGTGATTATCGTAGCCTTGCTAACTAGCATGATGAAGACTCTGGACAACATGATTTTGGACAGACGCATATGATTAACAGATTGTATCTTGAGAAGGTTTAAACATCATACCCTTTTGATTGTTACAAATGACTTAGGAGTAGGAATATTTAGTTTTGTAGAGCTTATTCATAGATAGTTCCTTCATAGTATAATGGTATGATGACTTGTAGAGTGTCTGTACCCTAGAGGTGATAGTTAGCATTGGTGTTAGAATAGTAACCCATTGCAGATAATTCTCCTGTTATCTATAATACCAACCAGTTACACATAGGATGTTAGTATGCCTTACAGCCTTGATGATTATTACTATTTTCTCTTACCTTTTCCAGTGAGGCACCCATGACCAGAGCCTGCCTTTGAGTATAGTTGTAGTTTCACCTAAGACCGAGAGGTCTATTTGCATAGATAGATTGCAGATGATATTGGCATATGGTATATAGGTTAGTTGGTATCTATAGGCCATTGTTGTAAACATGTTGTTTAGCCTATACTTGGTTCAGTTTTCCATTTTAGTTAAGTTCTCTTCGTGTTGAGTTCCTTTGTGTTGATCACCTTTATAGGCAGTGTGCAGACCCTTCACTAGATACCATGTCCCCTTGATTCAGACCATTCATCCTTAGCCTAGTTCTAAGCATTGTTTCAGACCCTTATAAGTTTAGTCTGCCTTAACCCTTGGTTGATCAGTCATGTATATATATATATATAGATGATATACTTAGGATATATGTGATGGGTTGTTGTTCTTGAGCATATATATATATATATATATATATATATATATATATATATATATATATGTGTGGTATTTGGTATTCATGTGCTTAGCTTGTAGGTATTTAGGTATAGGTGACTAGATAGGATTGGGAAGTTAAGAGCTAGTCTATTATAGAGTTTCTCTTTTGCTAAATTCTAGTTGTCAACACCTAGATAGCTAGCATAGGTAAAACCCTAAGAAGTTGACCAGTTGATGACCAAGTACTTGGATGTTGAGAAATTGACTAGTGATTGACCCTTGACTATGTTTGACATAGAAGGGGGTGCGATCATCTTAATTTCGAGGACGAAATTTTTATAAGGTGGGTAGGATTGTAACACCCAGTTTTTCAGATTAGGGTAATTTTGAAATTTTGTAATTATAATTATAATTTATTGATTATTATTTTATATTATGATTTTTGGTGATTTTTAATCATTTTTAAACTATTTAAAATTATGACTTGTGATTTTGACATTTTACTATTGTTTGGTTTTAATTTTGAGGAAATTTGTCGCCCCCAGTTTTCAGGAACAGGGGTATTTTTGTCATTTTGTATTTTTGAAATATTTTTGAAATTTATTTTATTATTTATGATATTGTTTTGGGATTATTTGAGTCGGGTTCGAATTTCAGCTCAATCCGACTTGAAACGGGGACCCGGGGGTAGTTTTGACTTTAGTGGACCCACACACAGTTAGGCATGGCCCACATGATATTAATTTTAGTCCACATGATATTAATTTTAGTTAGAGGTTAGAATAATTATTATGGATAAGGTTAGTGTGATTAGAGACTTTAGAATGACTAATTTAGCCCCAACTAATTAGCCCTTTCCTAATACTAATAGAATAGGTTAGTAGGGGCATTTTGGACCTTACCATAATAGGACAAATAGCCCCATATGGCCAGCCACTTTGGGAGAGGATAGGCTCAAGTTCATTTCATTATTCTCATCCACACTCTCTCTCTCTTGTTCTTCTCCAAATTTCTAGAGAGCAATCCCTAGCAATTTCTCCACCAAATCCTTCCATTTCGCCACCAAATCTTCTTCTTTCCTTCTCCATTCTAGCCAAGAAGGAAGCTACCCAAACTTGGGAGGATTCGGAGCTCGTTCGTGTCCTTTTGGAATCTCTACGTGTCGGTGTCGCTCCGGGAAGGCTTTTCTTCGATTCGATCTACCGGGAGGTATAAATCCCTTCTCCTTTTCATTTTCTATAGGTCTATTTTGAACCCATCGGAATGACCCCTATGGTTGTATCTCCATTTGTGTCCATTTTGTGTCCATTTGGAGGTCATAGGAGTGTCCTTTGTGTTGTGGTTGTGTCCATGTGGGAAAACCCCAAATTTGGACACACTATGTGTTGTTGTTATGTATGAATAAATTATTACACGTTTAATCTCATATTTTTGTATTGGAGATGTGTTCTATAGTGTCTTATATATATATTAGTGTAGAGAGTGAGTTCTTGATATATTATGTTATATACTTGTGTTTCTTTTGTCTCAAACTACCTAATTTCGTCATAATTTTTATCCACGTTTTTAGTAGCCAAAGCAACTTAGAAATGTCATAACTTTTAGCTTAGAACTCCGATTTATCTTCCGTTTTTTTTAAAAGAACTGTATCGAAGTTAGCTTTCCAAATATATATTTTTATAAGCCAAATTATTTCTGTAAATTTCTGTATAATTATTTGAGTGTTAGCTGTACGAAAGACGAACGTGTTTCGGTATTTTCGCGATTTCGGGAGTTTTCGGACACGAAAATGCGATCCGTTTAAAGTTTCAGAAAGCTAACACGAAGAGCTACAACATAATTTAATCCTAGAATTTATTGAATGCCCAATTGGTACAATATTGGTTTTAAGTAGAAGAGTGACTATACGATATATGCATTTTGTGTAACCTATGAGCCTTTGTAGTATAGATATTAAATGAATATAGAGTATGTAATGCATGATATATTAGATGAATAAAATGATATATATATGATATATATTCTCTTTACATTAATTTATATATATGGTTGAATGCAAGCATGTAGGAATGCTATTAATATAATGCATATAAGCAATGCATGAATGAAAGAATGATATACAATGTATTCATATGTATAAAACATGTAGGTAATGCATAGATGCATGAATGAAATAAATGTTTGCAATATGTTAATATAAATACAAGTATCTAATATGCATGAATGTAAGTATAATATAACACAAGTATACATGTATATATCATGTAAATGTAATATACATAATATGTATGTATGCATGTATACAAGGTAAGTATGTATGTATGTATTTCTATAAACTGAGTTAACCTATAACCTTTTACACACATGCATTCATACACCCTTTGACATCATGTATCCCATGTCACATACACCTACCTATCACTAAATTTTAGAACATTAACACATATCCTTTCACACACATGCCAAACACACACATACTCACTTACTCTTTTACCTCTCTTTCTATATATATATATATATATATATATATATGTGTGTGTGTGTGTGTGTGTGTGTGTGTGTGTGTGTGTGTGTGTGTGTGTGCCTATATATATAGCTTTCCTATATATATCTATATATATGAATATGTGAATGTGAATAATATATATATACATTATATGACTAAGTTTGTGTGCCTTGTTAGCTTATGGTTTAGTTTTGTGCTTGGTTTAGCAAGTGACTTAGGCTATGAGTTAGTAGCTATCTTGGATACTTGATTTGCATATACTTAGTTTGTTTAGACCTAGAATAACTTGTTTGACCTAATTTAGACTTGTTAGACCTAGTTTGACCATAGTTGACCTAGGTTTGACTTTCAGGGTTGACCATGAGTTGACTTTGGTCTAGATTGACCTAGAATCATGTAGAATGCATAGTAGAACTTCATATTGTCATTTTGGACTTGTTGTGACTTGTGCTGTTCTGATTAGGAGCCAGACACCTCTCATCGGACAGTATATTTACTTTGGACATTCAGACATCAGGCGAATACATTCTCTGATAGTTCTCTCATTTATTTGTCAATTACTGTACTTCAGTTCTAGTTAGTTGTATGTGATTCTCTATTACAACACGTATAGATATTCTGGATTCATGTATACGACACATATTTATTTTCTGTCCTCTATTACTGGTATCATCATTCCTGGCTTCTATTACTGAAATCACCTACTGGAATCATTTACTGGTATTATTATATTTTGGCTGGACTCATCTTGAATCATTGTGTCGGAATTCTGGATTCACTTGCTGGGAGGGGAAATACTAGAGTAAGACATGTAGACATACCCTAATATGGAATCTCCCAACTGGAATCTACTGAAATGATTGCCATCTCACACCCGGCCAGGTGTGTGATGTGCCGTATTACCTACAGTCGTTTACATGTCAAACTCGGTATTTTAAAACACACTGCTAGAGTATAGGCTGGACTCACCCTGGAATCTTTGATTACTGACTGGAATCATCTCATACCGGACTCATCTTGTACTGGAATCACCTGGTATCAGATTCATGTTGTTTGGATTTACATTGGTCTTACACTTGTTTATATTTACTGTCTGGACGTATATCATGTTACCCTGGTTCAACTAGTTCTATTTTTTACAGTCTTCATTGCTATGATTCTTCTCTTGTTTAGTTATTTACTTTCCTTGCACTTTATCTGTCTTTCTTACCATCACCTGAATATAAACTGCCATTTTCATCAATACAACTGTCTATAACTACTTTATAGTTCTCTGTCATTTACTTGGGTTTTCTAGATGAGATATGCTCATTCCTGTCCTGACTGGACCTGTTGATAAATTTTACAGATAGCCTGGAGGTTGCCTACTAGCCTAGAGGAGACACAGTAGAGGTTGTATAGTTAGTTATTTCAGTTGTATTGAGTTGTATTTATTCTATGGATTACTGTATTGAGCTTTGAGATGTTTTCTGGGTTTGTGTATCTTAGACACTTAGACTTCTATCTGCTGTATCTCTTTTGGATTTCATGTTTTACCTATCTTTTATCTCGCTCTACCTTAGTTGTGATTGAGACTGTATCTGCTATGTCACATCCATTCGAAGAGTATATACGGTACAGGTACCTTTATATAGTTAGATGTTTGACCTAGGACAGCGTTCTACCGCCGACACTGCGGCGTAGGCTGGACGTACCCACGTCTCGTGCCCTTATTCTAGGGTGCGGGTCGTGACAGTTGCCACCAAGGTGGGGGCAAACCTACTGAGTCTAGAAAACTCAGTGTAACACCCATATTCTGAATACGTATTTTGTCAAGCTTGCGTGTATTTCAGACCTATATTTATTTTCTCGGATTTTGGCATGTACTTGTAATTGGCTTGACTTGCAGATTTGGGTTCTCGTAATTGGGTTTTACCAGGCTTGATTTATTTTGTGGAGGAGAATTGGTTTGATTTGGTTTGGTTTGGTTTAACATGCATTGGAACACCTTAGCCTATGCTCCACCCTCAACACATCACAACCACCCTCATTAAAACCCTACCAACCTTTTCTCCCTCCTCATAACTCTTTCATTTATTTTCTCCATCTCCTTCTTCTTCCTTCCTCTACACAACACCATCACCCATAGGCAAGTGCACCTTGCCACCACATGAGAACCATATTTTATTTGTCCATTAGCTAGACTAGGCCATGGAGATGAGCATTAGAACTTGACATTTTGTGAATTGGAGTCTCCATTGTTCTAGATCTAGGTTTTAACTATTTTCGGATTTACATGGTTTTGATCTATTTTGGTTGGATTTTTGTGGGTTTTGATGCTTCCATGTGGAAGAGAATTCAATTTTACTCAAGTTAGAACTTTGAAAATCTAGATTTGGCTTTGATTTGACAAAGGTATGAAAATTTAAATTCTTGGTGTCCTTGGTGTTCTTCTCGGCCTGGAGAAGAAGACTGCAGCCTGCGCTCTTTAGCGCAGTGCTGGACTGCGCATCCCCTCTCGGCCTGCGCTCTTTAGCGCAGCGCCGACTGCGCTGATTGCCCTTTGGCGAACTGCGCTCAGCCCCATGCGCCAACCATTCATGCACACTTCACCCCTGCGCAATTCATTCCTGCACAGTCTGCTCCTGCGCAATCCACCCCTGCACAGTTCATTCCTGTGCAGTCTGCTCCTGCGCAATCCACCCCTGCACAGTTCACTCCTGCGCAGTCCGCTCATGCGCCACCTATACCCCTGCGCAGCTCACCCCTGCGCAGTTGGCTCCCTGCGCACTTGACTCCTGCGTACTTGACCCATGCGCCATCTGCCCCTGCGCCCTGTGCCCCTGCGCACTTGGCACCCTGCGCAGCTGACACCCTGCGTAATCCAACCCCCTGACCCCTTGCGCAATCCATTGGCTCTTGGAGTTTTGGTTTTATTCCTTTAAGCTTGGCTCTTCTATAGCCCCTGCGCACTTGGCACCCTGCGCAGCTGACACCCTGCCACAACCTCACCTGGTGCAACTTCTTCTTCCATAGCCATCATCATGGCCTGACCTTGTTCTCTGGCTGCTGGTCCCCTCTGCTGGAAACCTCTCTGCCTATTCTGGGTCTGAGCTTGGGCTTGTGCATACTGCTGGGGGTGTTGTTGCTGGAATGCCTGAGACTGAGGTGGCAAGGGCCTCGAAGACTGATACTGCTGCTGCTGAACAGGTGCTGGTCCCCTAACCGAAGAGCTAGAAGGGTTGAATGCTGATGAACTACCCCTATTCGGGCAAGCCCCTATCCTATGATCTGCTGCTCCACAAGCCAGGCACAATCACTACGCCCTGCGACAGTCTGCCACCACATGCCCTGGCTTCCCGTAATGAGAACATCCCATCGCGGAAGTCTGCTTCTGCTTCTGCTGCTGCGGGTACGTCGGGGTCGAATGCTGAATCGACGTTACTGAGGCCGCCCGCCTCGGAGTTCCAATGGTCAATCCCCTAGCTGCCGGGACTGGAGCTGATGATTGGTGCATCTGACTGTGGGACCGCTTCCTACCTCCGGTCCTATCCACGATCCTCTGGGAGGTGTACTCATGCCTCCTAGCTCTCTCAAGATTGCATCGAACGTCTGGTGCTCGAACTGCTTAACCGCCAACAAGATCTCCAAATGTAGTCCATGCTGGAACCGCTGGGCCCTATCAAACTCGGTCGCCACCAAGGTGGGGGCAAACCTACTAAGTCTAGAAAACTCCGATGCATAACTGTCGATTGTTCTGTCTCCTTGCTTCAAGTTGGTAAATCTGGTCTGCAGGTCGTACCGAGCCACAGCATCGAAATACTTCGTCTGGAATCTCTCTCTAAATACTGTCCAAGCAATAGGTGCCACTAATCCCATGGCTTGTGCTGTCCACCAACTGCGAGCCAAGTCCAACAACTGCAGGCGTACCACCGCCACCTTCTCATTCTCGGGTGTCCTAGCTGCTTCCAGAATCACCTCGGTATCCTGAAGCCATGCATCCGCAATCGCATCCTCGCTGCCGTCGAAGAAAGGAGGGTTCAAGCGCTTGAAGCTGTTTGCCGCCTGGTTCCCTGGATGTCCGCCTCGGGTCAAAGCATCTTGAACTGTCTGGTGCAGGGCGTCGCTTCGACGATCCTGGGAAGCTATCAAGGTTCTGATGAGGCCTACTAAGGTACCATCATCTGGCTCTGCGGGCTGGACGGGCCGAACTGGTGACTCTCCTCCAGTAGGTATCACTCTGGAGGCGACTCCGGAATGCTGGACTTGATCTCCAGGTTGCTGCTGGTCCACGGGAGGTGCTCCTCCTTGCTGATCGGCAAGGTCAGGCACAGTGCCGCTGAGAAAGACGACACAGGGAAACAATAAGGAAGGACCAGGACATATCAACGATACAAGCATGTAATCAGGGCAAGAATTTCAGGGATTTGAAAATACGGGCGGAGATCAAGGGCGAATACTGATTGAGACATCTATTCGCTAAACCCTCACATTTCTTGATTGACAAGACCTGCATGGGCCACCACTTAAACCATGTCACGCCCCAGAACCAGAATACTGGAGAGCAGGGGCAGACATAGCCAGCTACGTATATTGAAATGGAAACCACCTCGATATACGGTCACGGCTGTCTAGAGATATGAGGGTTTACTACAAGCCAACAGTCTCTTATGGTCATGAACAAGCCTAATGTCTCAATCACAAGCAAGTAAGTAAGGTCGCAAGATGTATGATCATTAAATATACAATAATAAGGCGTCCCAAATATTACATATTCAGCTGATCATGAAGCTAGTCATACAAAATGTGGGGACTAGCAAGAGTTAAGTCATACATGATCAACCCTAGGATTTGTTAATCATGTTTACAGCCCGTAGGCAGACAGTAAGTAAAGTGCATCGAGCTAACAGGTGCTCGTCGGCTAAACGCCTCAAAAGAATAACTTTACAATAGAGTGAGCGAAACAAAATAGAAAACCCACTCGTAGCCCGGGTTCCTTCTAGTCGCCACCATCTGTCATCCTCATTTTTCCGTATTTCGTATTATGCTCGTATTTGGATTTTGGCACGTATTTTATTATTCTCGACTTGCGGATTTTTGAATTCTTGTAAATGGGTTTTAGACCATGGCTTGGTTTTATTTTGGAGATTGGTTTGGTTTGGTTTGTCATGATGGAACACCATAGCCTACACACCACCTCCATTACACCACAACACCCTCATTATAACCCACCTACTTTCTCTCTCCTCCATAATTTCTCCATTAATTTCTTCTTCTTCTTCTTCTTCTTCCTCCACCAACACCTATAGGCAAGTGCATCTTGCCATTAAATAAGCACCTCTTTTTATTTGTTCATTAGCTAGATTAGGACATGGAGAACAACATTAGAACTTGGAATTTTGTGATTTGGAGTCTCCATTGTTCTAGATCTAGGTTTTAATTATTTTCGGATTTACATGGTTTTGATCTATTTTAGTGGGATTTTATGGGTTTTTGATGCTCCCATGTGGAAGAGAATTCAATTTTACTCAAGTTAGAACTTTGAAAATCTAAATTTGGTTTTGATTTGGCAAAGTTATGAAGAATTGAAGTTTTTGGGTTGGGTGTTCTTCCTCTCGGACAGAGGTAGGAGAAGAACACAGCCTTTCCCTCTTGATTGGCCACGCGGCTCCCGCGTACGGCCTCTGCGTAGAGCTCCTGCGTAGTGTTGCTTGCGTAGAACCCTTGCTTAGGGTCTTCTGCGTATTGCACCCTACGTATTGCACCCTGCGTATTGCACCCTGCGTATTGCACCCTGCGTATTGCACCCTGCGTATTGCACCCTGCGTATTGCATCCTGCGTATTGCACCCTGCGTATTGCACCCTGCGTATGCTGGCCTGCGTACTGCGCATTGCGTATTGCTTGCGTAGCCCTGCGTATTGTACCTTGCGTATTGCACCCTGCGTATTGCACCCTGCGTATTGCACCCTGCGTATTGCACCCTGCGTATTGCACCCTGCGTATTGCACCTTGCGTATTGCACCCTGCGTATTGCACCCTGCGTATTGCACCCTGCGTATTGCACCCTGCGTATGCTGGCCTGCGTACTGTGTATTGCGTAGTGACTTGCGTAGCCCCTGCGTATGCTGGCCTGCGTACTGTGCATTGCGTAGTGGCTTGCGTACTGTGCATTGCGTATTGCTTGCGTACTGCTCACCTTGCGCAATGTAACCCTTGCGCAAGACAACTCTTGCGCAGCCTTGTATGCGCAGTCTATACCCTGCGTAGCCCAACCTTTGACCCCCTTGTGCTACCTACTTGTTTATGATGAATTTGTTATTTCTTGGTCTTGGCTCTTTTATGATCCTATATATATTGGTATTGTATCAGGTATTTTACGCCCATTTTATATCCTTACGCCTTTTGTCATGAACTTGATTTTACTTGTATATTTGGAATAACTATTGTATATGGCCTGGTATGACAATGAACTAGCATAACATGACAGCGACCCGTAGTGGTGTACTCCTGACATGACCCGACCTGACATGATAGTGGCCCGTCGTGGCGCACTCCTGACAAGTACCCTGACATGAATTATCTTGATAACTTGATAGTGGCCGTGGCGGCGCACTCTTAACTTGACTTGACTTGATAACTTAACTTGACTTGCCTTGACACCGTGGGTGTTCCTGCTTGCTTGCTTGTACAATCCACTTGTCTTGTCTTGCATCATGTCTAGGACGTGACTTCCTGGGTACCACGGCCAGGGACTCGCGCTAAATTGGACTAGGCTAATGATTAGATCAAATTAGAACATGGAGAATTCCCGGTCACAGGCAGTCTCGTTATCTGGAGGCATTAATGGACTTGTAGCTTGCCGACGAGTAGAGCACATTTCCAGCACACTGTCATGTGTTGCACCCTCTAAGTCACCTAAGGGTATATTTGTCTCCCGGGCGATGTACCCACCTATAACTCTCAACCCGCGGAAGGATAACTGGATGGTCTGCAGGGCTTGGGACTGGGAGTTTCTCACTTGCATCTTGTTAGTAATTAGGCTTGTGATAACCCTAGTTAGTTAAAGTAGTAAGCCGTAGTACTTGCTTGGCCGATTGTGAATGAATGGTGTCCAGCTCTGTCTAAGTCTTCTCTAGCCCTTGTACCTGGAACTCTTGATCATGATTGTTTTACTTATCTCTAACGATAAATGGGTAGAGACAGTGAACTATTCAGGCGAAGGGGTACAATCCCGGTCCTTGTTTGGTTTAAGGATTGTAACCTGGCTCCCGGAATGGTTCCACGTCCCTAGTCGTTTATCGCTCTGCGTACTTTTATTACTTGTACCTTCTTTTATTCTTTATGTTCTGATATGCTGGCTTTTGTTCTTATTTGTGGCCTCCTTGTGGCACTTGCTCTTTCTGGGGTTTGACCCAGCTGGTTTTGTGTGGCCAGATTTCGGAGCAGCTCCCGAGGATCTACCAAGCTTCCAGCCCAATGGTGAACACTAGACGGAACCCGGGCTACGAGTGGGTTTTCTCTTTTGTTTCACCCACTTATATGTAAATTTATTCTTTTGAGGCGTTTAGCCGACGAGCACCTGTTAGCTCGATGCACATTTACTTACTGTCTGCCTGCGGGCTGTAAACATGATTAACAAATCCTAGGGTTGATCATGTACGACTGAACTCTTGCTAGTCCTATCATTTTGTACGACTAGCTTCATGATCATCCAATATGTAATATTTGGGACGCCTTATATATATATATTTGATGCACTAACATCTTGTAACTCTGTTAATTGCTTGAGATTGAGACAATAGGCTTGACCTTAAGAGACTGCTGGCTTGTAGTAAACCCTCATATCTAGACAGCCGTGACCGTGTAGTTGAGATGTATTCTATTTCAATATACGTAGCTGGCTGTGTCCGCCCCCGCTCTCCAGTATTCTGGTTCTGGGGCGTGACACGGTTTAAGTGGTGGCCCATGCAGGTCTTGTCAATCAAGAAATGTGAGGGTTTACCCATAGATGTCTCAATCAATATTCGCCCTTGATCTCCACCCGTATTTTCAAATCCCTGAGATTCTTGACCTGATCACATGCTTGTATCATTGATCTGTCCTGGTCCTTTCCTTATTGTTCCCTATGTCGTCTTCTTCAGCGGCATTACTCCCGGACCTGCCAACCAGCCAGAGGAAGCTCGACAAGCACCCCAGCGCCAGGAAGATCAAGTTCAGCACTCTGGAGTAGCCTCCCGAGTTATGCTTCCCGGAGGCTCAGAACCTCTAGTTCAGGAAGCTCCGCCCGTTCAACCAGCTAGACAGGATGAGGGACCTTTGGTAGGGCTTATCAGAGAACTGCTTGCATCCCAAGATCGTCGAGGCGACGCCTTGCACCAGGAAGTTCATGATGCACTAAACCGAGGAGGTCCCCAAGGAAATCAAGCGGCCAACAGTTTCAAGCGCTTGAACCCTCCCTTCTTTGATGGCAGTGAAGATGCGGTTGCCGCGGACGCTTGGCTTCAGGATACCGAGGTGGTTCTAGAAGCGGCTAGGACACCTGAAAATGAGAAGGTGGCGGTGGTACGCCTACAGTTGTTAGACTTGGCTCGCGATTGGTGGGCAGCTCAGGCCATGGGATTAGCAGCACCAGTCACTTGGGCGACGTTCAGAGAAAGATTCCAGACGAAGTACTTCGATGCGGTGGCACGGTACGACCTGCAGACCAGATTCACCAACTTGAAGCAAGGAGGCAGGACGGTCGATGGCTATGCAACCGAGTTTTCTAGACTGAGTAGGTTCGCCCCCACCTTGGTGGCAACCGAGTTCGATAGGGCTCAGCGGTTCCAGCAGGGACTGCATTTGGAGATATTATTGGCTGTGGAATAGTTCGAGCACCAGACGTTCGATGCAGTATTGAAAGCAGCAAGGAGGCATGAGTATACCTCCCGGAGAATTGTGGACAGGACCGGAGACAGGAAATGGTCCCACAACCAGATGCACCAATCTTCAGCTCCAGCCCCGGCAGCTAGGGGATTAACCATTGGAACTCCGAGGCGGGTGGCCTCAGTGACGTCGGTTCAGCATTCGACCCCGACGTACCCGCAGCAGCAGAAGCAGAAGCAGTCTTCCGCGGTGGGATGTTCTCATTGCGGGAAGCCGGGCCATGTAGTGGCAGAGTGTCGTAGGGCACAGGGATTGTGCCTGGCTTGTGGAGGAGCAGACCACCAGATAGGGACCTGCCCGAATAGGGGAGGTCCATCATCATCCAGCCTTTCTAGTTCTTCAGTGAGGGGACCAGCCCCAGTTCCAGTCCAGCAGCAGCAGCAGTACCCTAGGCCGTTGTTGCCTCAGGCCCAGGCCTTTCAGCAACAGAACCAGCAGCAGTTCACCCAGGCTCCAGCACAGAACCGACAGAGGGGTTTCCAGCAGAGGGGACCCGCAGCTAGAGGTCAGGCTATGATGATGACCATGGAAGAAGAAGTTGCACCAGGTGAGGTAGTGGCAGGTACTATTCTCATCAACTCCTTTCCAGCATCTGTATTATTTGATTCTGGTGCATCGCATTCATTCATGTCTGCACGATTCGCGACACGGATAGGATTGGAGCCCGAGTCATTATCAGTGAGGCTCAATATACTTACTGGTAATGGTCTTGTGGGAGTAGATCGAGTGTTTTCCTCGTGTCGGATCGTAGTTAGCGGTAGAGAGTTCCCCGCTAGATTCATAGAGTTTCCTATGGCAGACTATGATGTAGTCCTAGGCATGGATTGGTTGAGGAACCATTATGCTAGGATAGACTGCCATGTTGGCAGAGTTGTCTTTAGTATTCCCGGAGAGCCAGAGTTTTCATTTTCCAGAGGCACAGTAGAGCCTTCTCCTCCAGTATTGCGGATGGCAGTAGCAGCAGTGCAGTTGCCCCGAATAGTTGAAGAGTTTCCAGATGTCTTCCCAGAGGAACTTCCAGGGATGCCACCAGAGCGGGAGATCGAGTTCACCATCGACTTGATTCCCGGAACAGCACCAGTATCAGAGCGAGTCTACAGAATGGCGCCTTCAGAGTTGGAGATTTTGTACAAAATGATTGAAGAACTTAGAACCAAGGGATTTATTCGTGCTAGTGGATCGCCTTGGGGAGCCCCGATGCTTCTTGTGAAAAAGAAGGATGGTACGTCCAGGCTATGTGTAGATTATCGTACCTTGAACTCAGTGACAATTAAGAACAGATACCCTCTTCCAAGGATAGATGACTTGTTTGATCAACTCAAGGGGGCTTCAGTTTTCTCGAAGATAGACTTGCGGTCAGGATACCACCAGATCAGAGTCAGAGAGCAGGACATCCCGAAGACGGCGTTCAGATCTAGGTACGGGCATTGGGAGTTTCTAGTTATGCCCTTTGGAGCGACCAATGCGCCGGCAGTGTTCATGGACCTCATGAACCGTATTTTCATGCCTTACTTGGATCAGTTTGTGATAGTGTTCCTTGATGACATCCTGGTCTACAGCAAGTGTGAAGCAGAGCACGAGCAGCATCTCAGAGTTGTCCTCCAGATTCTCAGAGAGCACCAGTTGTACGCCAAGTTCAGTAAATGCGAGTTCTGGCTCGATCGCATTTCTTACTTGGGTCACATCATTACCAGAGGAGGAGTGGAAGTTGATCCCCAGAAGATTGTGGCTATCGAGGCATGGCCAGTACCCAGCTCAGTGGCAGAAGTTCGCAGCTTTCTTGGGTTGGCCGGCTACTACCGGCGGTTCGTCTCTGATTTTGCAAGGATTTCAGCGCCGATGACCCAGTTGACCCGCAAGGATGTGCCGTTCGTTTGGGCAGCAGAATGTCAGGAATCATTTGAGAAGTTGAAGCGAGGTTTGATAACGGCTCCCATTCTCACACTTCCAGATGGGACCGGAGGATTCACAGTTTATTGCGACGCTTCAGGCAGAGGATTGGGATGTGTTTTGATGCAGCATGGGAAGGTAATTGCTTATGCGTCACGTCAACTCCGTGATCATGAGAAGAATTACCCAACCCACGACTTGGAGCTAGCAGCAGTAGTATTTGCACTTAAGTTGTGGAGGCACTACTTGTACGGGGACAGAGTGGAGATATTTACTGACCACAAGAGCCTGAAGTATGTTTTCACCCAGAAGGATCTTAATATGCGGCAGAGAAGATGGCTCGAGCTACTGGTGGACTATGATGTGGACTTGCAGTATCACCCAGGGAAGGCTAACGTGGTAGCAGATGCATTGAGCAGGAGAGCCGGAGTCTACCTCCTAACAGCGCAACCAGAGCTATTGTCAGATCTTCAGAAGATGGGAATTGAAGTGATTCTTCCTTCCAATGTGGCCTTGATGGCCAGCCTACAGATTCAGTCCACCATAGTTGAGAGGATCCGGACAGCACAGTTAACAGATTCCAAGATTCAGCGGCTCAGAGCAGAGTGCGAGGCAGGAAGAAGGCCAGAGTTATGTATTCATGAGGATGGTACACTTCGACACGGCACGCGTCTTTGTGTACCCAGTGGAGATATCAGACAGGAAGTCATGGCAGAGGCTCACAGTTCGCAGTATTCCATTCACCCAGGCGGCACGAAGATGTACAGAGATATTCGTCAGCACTTTTGGTGGAATGGTATGAAGAGGGAGATAGCCCGGTATGTCTCTCGATGTTTGGTTTGCCAACAGGTCAAGGCTGAACATCAGAGGCCAGCTGGACTTCTTCAACCTTTACCGATCCCAGAATGGAAATGGGAACACATAACCATGGATTTCGTGACTGGGTTACCCAGATCTCTGGCAGGCAGAGATGCTATTTGGGTCATTGTGGACAGGCTTACCAAGGTGGCACATTTTCTTCCATTTAGAGTTGGACAGTCGACGGCGCAGCTAGCAGAAATGTATCTCAGGCAGATCGTCCGACTTCACGGGGTGCCAGTCAGCATAGTATCGGACAGGGATACGAGATTCACATCGCACTTCTGGCGCAGTCTTCATCAAGGTTTGGGGACTCGTCTCAAGTTCAGCTCAGCGTATCATCCACAGACAGATGGGCAATCAGAGCGTACTATACAAACTCTCGAAGATATGTTGCGGTCATGTACCCTTGACTTCGGTGGTTCATGGGAGGATCACCTGCACCTGGTAGAATTCTCGTACAACAATAGTTTCCAGGCCAGTATCCAGATGGCACCCTTCGAGGCTCTGTATGGCAGGAAGTGCAGATCTCCGTTAGCATGGGACGATGTCGGAGAGAGGCAGATGCTTGGTCCAGAACTGATTTCTCAGACGATTGAAGTGGTCAGGAAAGTCAGAGATCACCTCCGAGTTGCTCAGGATCGTCAGCGCCATTGGGCCGATGCTCATCGGCGTCCCTTAGAATTTGCCGTCGGCGACCATGTATTCCTTAGGATCTCGCCTACCCGCGGCGTCATTCGTTTTGGCGTACGGAGAAAGCTTAGTCCTAGGTATATAGGACCGTTCGATATTCTAGAGCGAGTAGGTGATGTGTCCTATCGTCTCGCTCTTCTGCCGTCGCTAAGTGAGGTACATGATGTATTCCATGTATCCCAATTAAGACGATACATCCCGGACCCGAGCCATATCCTAGATCATTCGGAATTGGTTGTTGGTACCAACCTTTCGTATGAGGAGAGGCCCGTGTCTATATTGGACCGGAGAGAAAAGACGCTCAAGAACAAGACTATTAACTTAGTCCGTGTTGCTTGGGGTCATCACTCTCTAGGTGAGTCAACATGGGAGCGTGAGGACGACATCCGATCGCGATATCCCTACCTGTTTGACTCGTGAGGTATAATGTCTTTCTTATACCTTACGCTTTCCCTTCCTTGCTTGCATTGTATGATTGTATGATTGAACTGCTTAGTGTAGCTTGTCTGTGCTTAGTATAGCTTGTCGTGGCAATCTCTAGCTCCTTGATTTAATTCCGAGGACGGAATTCTTTGAAGGTGGGTAGAGTTGTCATCCTCATTTTTCCGTATTTCGTATTATGCTCGTATTTGGATTTTGGCACGTATTTTATTATTCTCGACTTGCGGATTTTTGAATTCTTGTAAATGGGTTTTAGACCATGGCTTGGTTTTATTTTGGAGATTGGTTTGGTTTGGTTTGTCATGATGGAACACCATAGCCTACACACCACCTCCATTACACCACAACACCCTCATTATAACCCACCTACTTTCTCTCTCCTCCATAATTTCTCCATTAATTTCTTCTTCTTCTTCTTCTTCTTCCTCCACCAACACCTATAGGCAAGTGCATCTTGCCATTAAATAAGTACCTCTTTTTATTTGTTCATTAGCTAGATTAGGACATGGAGAACAACATTAGAACTTGGAATTTTGTGATTTGGAGTCTCCATTGTTCTAGATCTAGGTTTTAATTATTTTCGGATTTACATGGTTTTGATCTATTTTAGTTGGATTTTATGGGTTTTTGATGCTCCCATGTGGAAGAGAATTCAATTTTACTCAAGTTAGAACTTTGAAAATCTAAATTTGGTTTTGATTTGGCAAAGTTATGAAGAATTGAAGTTTTTGGGTTGGGTGTTCTTCCTCTCGGACAGAGGTAGGAGAAGAACACAGCCTTTCCCTCTTGATTGGCCACGCGGCTCCCGCGTACGGCCTCTGCGTAGAGCTCCTGCGTAGTGTTGCTTGCGTAGAACCCTTGCTTAGGGTCTTCTGCGTATTGCACCCTGCGTATTGCACCCTGCGTATTGCACCCTGCGTATTGTACCCTGCGTATTGCACCCTGCGTATGCTGGCCTGCGTACTGCGCATTGCGTATTGCTTGCGTAGCCCTGCGTATTGCACCTTGCGTATTGCACCCTGCGTATTGCACCCTGCGTATTGCACCCTGCGTATTGCACCCTGCGTATTGCACCCTGCGTATTGCACCCTGCGTATTGCACCTTGCGTATTGCACCCTGCGTATTGCACCCTGCGTATTGCACCCTGCGTATTGCACCCTGCGTATGCTGGCCTGCGTACTGTGCATTGCGTAGTGACTTGCGTAGCCCCTGCGTATGCTGGCCTGCGTACTGTGCATTGCGTAGTGGCTTGCGTACTGTGCATTGCGTATTGCTTGCGTACTGCTCACCTTGCGCAATGTAACCCTTGCGCAAGACAACTCTTGCGCAGCCTTGTATGCGCAGTCTATACCCTGCGTAGCCCAACCTTTGACCCCCTTGTGCTACCTACTTGTTTATGATGAATTTGTTATTTCTTGGTCTTGGCTCTTTTATGATCCTATATATATTGGTATTGTATCAGGTATTTTACGCCCATTTTATATCCTTACGCCTTTTGTCATGAACTTGATTTTACTTGTATATTTGGAATAACTATTGTATATGGCCTGGTATGACAATGAACTAGCATAACATGACAGCGACCCGTAGTGGTGTACTCCTGACATGACCCGACCTGACATGATAGTGGCCCGTCGTGGCGCACTCCTGACAAGTACCCTGACATGAATTATCTTGATAACTTGATAGTGGCCGTGGCGGCGCACTCTTAACTTGACTTGACTTGATAACTTAACTTGACTTGCCTTGACACCGTGGGTGTTCCTGCTTGCTTGCTTGTACAATCCACTTGTCTTGTCTTGCATCATGTCTAGGACGTGACTTCCTGGGTACCACGGCCAGGGACTCGCGCTAAATTGGACTAGGCTAATGATTAGATCAAATTAGAACATGGAGAATTCCCGGTCACAGGCAGTCTCGTTATCTGGAGGCATTAATGGACTTGTAGCTTGCCGACGAGTAGAGCACATTTCCAGCACACTGTCATGTGTTGCACCCTCTAAGTCACCTAAGGGTACATTTGTCTCCCGGGCGATGTACCCACCTATAACTCTCAACCCGCGGAAGGATAACTGGATGGTCTGCAGGGCTTGGGACTGGGAGTTTCTCACTTGCATCTTGTTAGTAATTAGGCTTGTGATAACCCTAGTTAGTTAAAGTAGTAAGCCGTAGTACTTGCTTGGCCGATTGTGAATGAATGGTGTCCAGCTCTGTCTAAGTCTTCTCTAGCCCTTGTACCTGGAACTCTTGATCATGATTGTTTTACTTATCTCTAACGATAAATGGGTAGAGACAGTGAACTATTCAGGCGAAGGGGTACAATCCCGGTCCTTGTTTGGTTTAAGGATTGTAACCTGGCTCCCGGAATGGTTCCACGTCCCTAGTCGTTTATCGCTCTGCGTACTTTTATTACTTGTACCTTCTTTTATTCTTTATGTTCTGATATGCTGGCTTTTGTTCTTATTTGTGGCCTCCTTGTGGCACTTGCTCTTTCTGGGGTTTGACCCAGCTGGTTTTGTGTGGCCAGATTTCGGAGCAGCTCCCGAGGATCTACCAAGCTTCCAGCCCAATGGTGAACACTAGACGGAACCCGGGCTACGAGTGGGTTTTCCCTTTTTGTTTCACCCACTTATATGTAAATTTATTCTTTTGAGGCGTTTAGCCGACGAGCACCTGTTAGCTCGATGCACATTTACTTACTGTCTGCCTGCGGGCTGTAAACATGATTAACAAATCCTAGGGTTGATCATGTACGACTGAACTCTTGCTAGTCCTATCATTTTGTACGACTAGCTTCATGATCATCCAATATGTAATATTTGGGACGCCTTATATATATATATTTGATGCTCTAACATCTTGTAACTCTGTTAATTGCTTGAGATTGAGACAATAGGCTTGACCTTAAGAGACTGCTGGCTTGTAGTAAACCCTCATATCTAGACAGCCGTGACCGTGTAGTTGAGATGTATTCTATTTCAATATACGTAGCTGGCTGTGTTCGCCCCCGCTCTCCAGTATTCTGGTTCTGGGGCATAACACCATCGGGCTGGAGGTTCGGAAGATCCTCGGGAGCTGCTCCAAAATCTGGCCACACAAAACCAGCTGGGTCAACCCCAGAAAGAGCAAGTGCCACAAGGGGGCCACGAAATAAGAACAAAAGCCAGCAATTAGCACAAGAAAATTCTAATATTAAAACTAGAAATTACGAAAACATGGCAGGATGATATACGACGAGATAACCATGGAACTATTCCGATAGCCAGGTTACAACCCGTAAACCAAACAAGGATCGGGGTTGTAACCCTTCATCTGAACAGAACTTGGTTTCCCACTATTTATCGGCAAGATAATATTGCAAGAAATCAAGACAGGGAGCAATCTTGTACTGGATCAAGACATGGCTAAACTGGTTATACCTCATTCAATCAATCATGGCCAAGCAGATACTACGGCTTACTACTTTAACTAACTAGGGTTATCACAGGCCTAATTACTAACAAGATGCAGTGAGATTGTTCCACAGCCACAAGCCCTGCAGACCATCCAGGTTACCCAGGTCGAAAATTAGGGGATGAATTCAGGTGGGTACATCGTCCAGGAAACGCATGTACCCTTAGGTGACTTAGAAGGTGCAACACATGACAGTATGCTGGAAATGCGCCCTACTCGACGGCAGGCTACAAATCCCAAGAGCGCCCAGGTAACGGGATTGCCTGTAGCTGTGTCATCTCTTCATGACTACTGTGTTATTCTAGTTATTAACCTTAATTCATTTTGATAGGTACCCCTGACCGTGATACTCAGGGGTCCCCTCCTAGATATGATGCAAGACAGGACAAGTAGATTTAACAAGCAAGCAAGAAAGAACTACCCACGGTGTCAAGTTGATTATACGAGTCAAGTTAGCCGTCGTAACAGCATCAAGATAAATCATGTCAGGGTACTTGTCAGGAGTGTGCCACGACGGGCCACTATCATGTCAGGTTGGTCATGTCAGGAGTGCACCACTACGGGTCACTGTCGTGTTATACTAGTTCCTTGCCATACCATGCCATGTACAATAGTCATTCCAAACATATTAAGCAAAATCAAGTTCATGACAAAAGGCGTAAGGATATAAAATGGGCATAAAATATCTAATAAAATATCAATATACAGGGCTATAGAAGAGCCAAGCTTAAAGAAATAAGACCAAAACTCCAAGAGCCAATGGGTTAAGCAAGGGGTCAGGGGAGCAGCGTACGCGCAAGAGCACGCACGCAGGGGAGCTGCGTACGCACAAAAGGCACGCATGCAGGAGAGCTGCGTACGCACAAAAGTGCGCACGCAGGAGAGCTGCGTACGCGAAAAGTCACGCACGCAGGAGAGCTCCGTACGCAAAAAGTCACGCACGCAAGAGAGCTGCGTACGCGAAAAGTCACGCACACAAGAGAGCTGCGTACGCGAAAAGTCACGCACGCAGGAGAGCTGCGTACGCGAAAAGTCACGCACGCAGGAGAGCTGCGTACGCGAAAATTCACGCACGCAGGAGAGCTGCGTACGCGTAAAAACACGCACGCAGGGGAAAGGGTCTTCTTCTCCATGGCTGAGAAGAAGCTCCCATGGTTCCAAAACTTCCAAGCATCACAACTTGGCCATCCGAACTCCAAATCCGGATTTCCAAAGTTCCAACTAGGGTGAAATAGAATTCTTTTCCACATGGAAACATCAAAACCCATAAAAATCCAACTTAAATAGATCAAAACCATGTAAAACCGAAAATAGGGAAAACTTAGATCTAGAACAATGGAGACTCCAAATCACAAAATACCAAGTTCTAATGTTGATCACCATGTCCTAATCTAGCAAATGGACAAATAAAAGAGGGTTCTCATGTGGTGGCAAGGTGCACTTGCCTATGGGTGGGTGTTGTGTAGAGGAAGGAGAAGAGTGTTGTGTAGTAGAAGAAGAAATTAATGGAGGTTTATGAGGAGAGAGAAAAAGTTGGTAGAGTTTTAAAGAGGGTGGGATGTGGTGTGTTGAGGGTGGAGCATAGGCTAAGGTGTTCCAATACATATTAAACCAACCCAAACCAAACCAATCCAATTAAAATCGAGCCATGTCAAAATCCAAAATACGAGAAATACCAAAATTCCACAAGTTGAGAAAAATAAAAATACATGCCAAAATCCAGATACGAGTATAAATACGAAATACGAAAAATACGGGAAATGAGGGTGACAACTCTACCCACCTTAAAAGAATTTCGTCCTCGAAATTTAATCAAGGAGCTAGAGATTGTCACGACAAGCTACATTAAGCACAGGCAAGTTATACTAAGCAGTTCAATCATACAATCATACAATGCAAGCAAGAAAGGGAAAACGTAAGGCATAAGAAAGACATTATACCTCACGAGTCAAACAGGTAGGGATATTGCGATCGGATGTCGTCCTCACGCTCCTACGTTGACTCACCTAGAGAGTGATGACCCCAAGCAACACGGACTAATTTAATAGTCTTGTTCTTGAGTATCTTCTCCCTCCGGTCCAATATAGACACGGGCCTCTCCTCATACGAAAGGTTGGTACCAACAACCAATTCTGAATGGTCTAGGATGTGGCTCAGGTCCGGAATATACCGTCGTAATTGGGACACATAGAATACATCATGTACCTCACTTAGCGACGACGGAAGAGCGAGACGATAGGATACATCTTCTACTCGCTCTAGAATATCGAACGGCCCTATATACCTAGGACTAAGCTTTCCCCGCACGCCGAAGCGAATGACGCCGCGGTTAGGCGAGATCCTAAGGAATACATGGTCGCCGACAACAAATTCTAAGGGACGCCGATGAGCATCGGCCCAGTGGCGCTGGCGGTCCTGGGCAACTCGGAGGAGATCTCTGACCTTCGTGACCACTTCAACCGTCTGGGAAATCAATTCGGGTCTGAGCATCTGCCTCTCTCCGACATCGTCCCATGCTAGCGGGGATCTGCACTTCCTGCCATAAAGAGCCTCGAAGGGTGCCATCTGGATACTGGCCTGGAAACTATTGTTGTACGAGAATTCCACCATGTGTAGATGATTCTCCCATGAACCACCGAAGTCAAGGGTACAGGATCTCAACATATCTTCAAGAGTCTGGATTGTGTGCTCTGATTGACCATCCGTCTGCGGGTGATAAGCTGAGCTGAATTAAAGGCGAGTCCCCAAACTCTTCTGCAAGCTGCGCCAAAAGTGTGATGTGAATCTTGAATCCCTGTCCGAGGTGATGCTGACTGGAACACCGTGAAGCCTGACAATCTGCCTGAGATACACCTCTGTTAACTGTGCCGTCGACTGTCCAACTCTGAATGGAAAAAAGTGTGCCACCTTGGTAAGCCTGTCCACAATTACCCAAATAGCATCTCTGCCGGCCGGAGATCTGGGCAATCCGGTCACGAAATCCATGGTTATATGTTCCCATTTCTATTCTGGGATCGGTAAGGGTTGAAGAAGTCCAGCGGGCCTCTGATGTTCAGCTTTAACCTGTTGGCAAACCAAACACCGAGAGACAAACCGGGCTATCTTCCTCTTCATGCCATTCTACCAGAAATGCTGACGGATATCACGGTACATCTTCGTACCACCCGGATGAATAGAATATTGTGAACTGTGGGCTTCTGCCATGACTTTCTGTCTGATATCTCCACTGGGTACACAAAGACGAGTGCCGTGCCGAAGTGTACCGTCTTCATGGATACATAACTCTGGCCTTCTTTCTGCTTCATACTCTGCTCTGAGTCGCTGGATCTTGGAATCTGTCGACTGCGCCACCCGGATTCTCTCAACTATGCTGGACTGAACCTGTAGGCTGGCCATCAATGCCACGCTGGTTGGAAGAACCACTTCAATTCCCATCTTCTGAAGATCTGCCAATAATTCTGGTTGCACCGTCAGGAAATAAACTCCGGCTCTCCTGCTCAATGCATCTGCTACAACGTTGGCCTTCCCAAAATGATACTGCAAATCCACATCATAGTCCACCAGTAGCTCGAGCCATCTTTTCTGCCGCATATTAAGGTCCTTCTGGGTGAAAACATACTTCAGGCTCTTATGATCAG
This sequence comes from Iris pallida, assembly GCA_029216955.1. Lineage (NCBI taxonomy): Eukaryota > Viridiplantae > Streptophyta > Magnoliopsida > Asparagales > Iridaceae > Iris > Iris pallida. Next base: position 500,558 of record JANAVB010010200.1, read on the forward strand.
TAAAGATCCCCACTCTATCTCCGTACAAGTAGTGTCTCTACAACTTCAAAGCAAACACTATCGCCGCCAATTCTAAGTCGTGGGTCGGGTAATTCTTCTCATGATCACGTAGTTGACGTGACGCATAAGATATTACCTTCCCATGCTGCATCAAAACGCACCCCAATCCTCTGCCTGAAGCGTCGCAATAAACTGTGAATCCTCCGGTCCCATCTGGAAGGGTGAGAATGGAAGCCGTTATCAAACCTTGCTTCAACTTCTCAAATGATTCCTGACACTCTGCTATCCAAACAAACGGCACATCCTTGCGGGTCAACTGGGTCATCGGTGCTGAAATCCTTGCAAAATCTGAAACGAACCGTCGGTAATAGCCGGCCAATCCAAGGAAGCTGCGAACCTTTGCCACTGAGCTGGGTACCGGCCATGACTCGATAGCCACAATCTTTTGGGGATCCACTTCCACTCCTCCTCGGGTAATGATGTGACCCAAGTATGATATGCGATCGAGCCAGAACTCGTATTTACTGAACTTAGCGTATAACTGATGCTCCCTAAGCGCCTGGAGGACGACTCGGAGATGCTGCTCATGCTCTGCTTCACTCTTGCTGTAGACCAGGATGTTATCTAGGAACACGATCACAAATTGATCTAAGTAAGGCATGAAAATGCGATTCATGAGGTCCATGAATACGGCCGGCGCATTGGTCGCTCCAAAGGGCATAACAAGGAACTCCCAATGCCCATACCTCGATCTGAATGCTGTCTTCGGGATGTCCTGCTCTCTGACTCTGATCTGGTGGTATCCCGACCGCAAGTCAATCTTCGAGAACACTGAAGCCCCTCTGAGCTGATCAAACAAGTCATCTATCCTCGGAAGAGGGTATCTGTTCTTGATTGTCACCGAATTCAGGTACGATAAACAACACATAGCCTGGACGTACCATCCTTTTTTTTCACAAGAAGCATCGGGGCTCCCCAAGGCGATCCACTTGCACGGATAAATCCCTTGGTCCTGAGTTCTTCAATCATCTTATATAAAATCTCCAACTCTGAAGGCGCCATCCTATAGACTCGCTCTGATACTGGTGCTGTCCCGGGAATCAAGTCTATAGTGAACTCAATCTCCCGTTCCGGTGGTATCCCTGGAAGCTCTTCTGGAAAGACATCTGGAAACTCTTCAACTATTCGGGGTAACTGCACTGCTGCTACTGCCATCCGCAATGCTGGGGAAGATGGCTCCACTGCGCCTCTGGAAAATGAAAACTCTGGCTCGCTGGGGATACTAAAGACAACTCTGCCAATATGGCAGTCTATTCTAGCATACTGGTTCCTCAACCAATCCATGCCTAGGACTACATCATAGTCTGCCATAGGAAACTCTATGAATCTAGCGGGGAACTCCCTACCGCTAACTAAGATCTGACACGAGGAAAACACTCGATCTACTCCCACAAGGCCATTACCAGTAAGTATATTGAGCCTCACTGATAATGACTCGGGCTCCAATCCTATCCGTGTCGCGAATCGTGCAGACATAAATGAATGCGATGCACCAGAATCAAATAATACAGACGCTGAAGAGGAGTTGACGAGAATAGTACCTGCCACAACCTCACCTGGTGCAACTTCTTCTTCCATAGCCATCATCATGGCCTGACCTTGTCCTCTGGCTGCTGGTCCCCTCTGCTGGAAACCTCTCTGCCTATTCTGGGTCTGAGCTTGGGCTTGTGCATACTGCTGGGGGTGTTGTTGCTGGAATGCCTGAGACTGAGGTGGCAAGGGCCTCGAAGACTGATACTGCTGCTGCTGAACAGGTGCTGGTCCCCTAACCGAAGAGCTAGAAGGGTTGAATGCTGATGAACTACCCCTATTCGGGCAAGCCCCTATCCTATGATCTGCTGCTCCACAAGCCAGGCACAATCACTACGCCCTGCGACAGTCTGCCACCACATGCCCTGGCTTCCCGTAATGAGAACATCCCATCGCGGAAGTCTGCTTCTGCTTCTGCTGCTGCGGGTACGTCGGGGTCGAATGCTGAATCGACGTTACTGAGGCCGCCCGCCTCGGAGTTCCAATGGTCAATCCCCTAGCTGCCGGGGCTGGAGCTGATAATTGGTGCATCTGACTGTGGGACCGCTTTCTACCTCCGGTCCTATCCACGATCCTCTGGGAGGTGTACTCATGCCTCCTAGCTCTCTCAAGACTGCATCGAACGTCTGGTGCTCGAACTGCTTAACCGCCAACAAGATCTCCAAATGCAGTCCCTGCTGGAACCGCTGGGCCCTATCAAACTCGGTCGCCACCAAGGTGGGGGCAAACCTACTAAGTCTAGAAAACTCCGATGCATAACTGTCGACTGTTCTGCCTCCTTGCTTCAAGTTGGTAAATCTGGTCTGCAGGTCGTACCGAGCCACAGCATCGAAATACTTCGTCTGGAATATCTCTCTAAACACTGCCCAAGCAATGGGTGCCACTAATCCTATGGCTTGCGCTGCCCACCAACTGCGAGCCAAGTCCAACAACTGCAGGCGTACCACCGCCACCTTCTCATTCTCGGGTGTCCTAGCTGCTTCCAGAATCACCTCGGTATCCTGAAGCTATGCATCCGCGGCAATCGCATCCTCGCTGCCGTCGAAGAAAGGAGGGTTCAAGCGCTTGAAGCTGTTTGCTGCCTGGTTCCCTGGATGTCCGCCTCGGGTCAAAGCATCTTGAACTGTCTGGTACAGGGCGTCGCTTCGACGATCCTGGGAAGCTATCAAGGTTCTGATGAGGCCTACTAAGGTACCATTATCTGGCTCTGCGGGCTGGACGAGCCGAACTGGTGACTCTCCTCCAGTAGGTATCACTCTGGAGGCGACTCCGGAATGCTGTGCTTGATCTCCAGGTTGCTGCTGGTCCACGGGAGGTGCTCCTCCTTGCTGATCGGCAGGGTCAGGCACAGTGCCGCTGAGAAAGACGACACAGGGAAACAATAAGGAGGACCAGGACAGATCAACGATATAAGCATGTAATCAGGGCAAGAATTTCAGGGATTTGAAAATACGGGCGGAGATCAAGGACGAATACTGATTGAGACATCTATTCGGTAACCCTCACATTTCTTGATTGACAAGACCTGCATGGGCCACCACTTAAACCATGTCACGCCCCAGAACCAGAATTCTGGAGAGCGGGGGCTGACATAGCCAGCTACGTATATTGAAATGGAAACCACCTCGATATACGGTCACGGCTGTCTAGAGATATGAGGGTTTACTACAAGCCAACAGTCTCTTATGGTCATGAACAAGCCTAATGTCTCAATCACAAGCAAGTAAGTAAGGTCGTAAGATGTATGATCATTAAATATACAATAATAAGGCTTCCCAAATATTACATATTCAGCTGATCATGAAGCTAGTCGTACAAAATGCGGGGACTAGCAAGAGTTAAGTCATACATGATCAACCCTAGGATTTGTTAATCATGTTTACAGCCCGTAGGCAGACAGTAAGTAAAGTGCATCGAGCTAACAGGTGCTCGTCGGCTAAACGTCTCAAAAGAATAACTTTACAATAGAGTGAGCGAAACAAAATAGAAAACCCACTCGTAGCCCGGGTTCCTTCTAGTCGCCACCATCGGGCTGGAGGTTCGGAAGATCCTCGGAAGCTGCTCCGAAATCTGGCCACACAAAACCAGCTGGGTCAACCCCAGAAAGAGCAAGTGCCACAAGGGGGCCACGAAATAAGAACAAAAGCCAGCAATTAGCACAAGAAAATTCTAATATTAAAACTAGAAATTACGAAAACATGGCAGGATGATATACGACGAGATAACCATGGAACTATTCCGATAGCCAGGTTACAACCCGTAAACCAAACAAGGACCGGGGTTGTAACCCTTCATCTGAACAGAACTTGGTTTCCTACCATTTATCGGCAAGATAATAATGCAAGAAATCAAGACAGGGAGCAATCTTGTACTGGATCAAGACATGGCTAAACTGGTTATACCTCATTCAATCAATCACGGCCAAGCAGATACTACGGCTTACTACTTTAACTAACTAGGGTTATCACAGGCCTAATTACTAACAAGATGCAGTGAGATTATTCCACAGCCACAAGCCCTGCAGACCATCCAGGTTACCTAGGTCAAAAATTAGGGGTTGAATTCAGGTGGGTACATCGTCCAGGAAACGCATGTACCCTTACGTGACTTAGAAGGTGCAACACATGACAGTGTGCTGGAAATGTGCCCTACTCGACGGCAGGCTACAAATCCCAAGAGCGCCCAGGTAACGGGATTGCCTGTAGCTGTGTCATCTCTTCATGACTACTGTGTTATTCTAGTTATTAACCTTAATTCATTTTGATAGGTACCCCTGACCGTGGTACTCAGGGGTCCCCTCCTAGACATGATGCAAGACATGACAAGTGGATTTAACAAGCAAGCAAGAAAGAACTATCCACGGTGTCAAGTTGATTATACGAGTCAAGTTAGCCGTCGCAACAGCATCAAGATAAATCATGTCAGGGTACTTGTCAGGAGTGCGCCACGACGGGCCACTATCATGTCAGGTTGGTCATGTCAGGAGTGCACCACTACGGGTCACTGTCGTGTTATGCTAGTTCCTTGCCATACCATGCCATGTACAATAGTCATTCCAAACATATTAAGCAAAATCAAGTTCATGACAAAAGGCGTAAGGATATAAAATGGGCGTAAAATATATAATAAAATATCAATATACAGGGCTATAGAAGAGCCAAGCTTAAAGAAATAAGACCAAAATTCCAAGAGCCAATGGGTTAAGCAAGGGGTCAGGGGAGCAGCGTACGCGCAAGAGCACGCACGCAGGGGAGCAGCGTACGCACAAGGCACGCACGCAGGGGAGCTGCGTACGTACAAAAGCACGCACGCAGGGGAGCTGCGTACGCACAAAAGGCACGCACGCAGGAGAGCTGCGTACGCACAAAAGACACGCACGCAGGAGAGCTGCGTACGCACAAAAGTACGTACGCAGGAGAGCTGCGTATGCGAAAAGTCACGCACGCAGGAGAGCTGCGTACGCGAAAAGTCACGCACGCAAGAGAGCTGCGTACGCGAAAAGTTACGCACACAAGAGAGCTGCGTACGCGAAAAGTCATGCACGTAGGAGAGCTGCGTACGCGAAAAGTCACGCACGCAGGAGAGCTACGTACGCGAAAAGTCACGCACGCAGGAGAGCTGCGTACGCGTAAAAACACGCACGCAGGGGAAAGGGTCTTCTTCTCCATGGCTGAGAAGAAGCTCCCATAGCTCCAAAACTTCCAAGCATTACAACTTGGCCATCCGAACTCCAAATCCGGATTTCCAAAGTTCCAACTAGGGTGAAATGGAATTCTCTTCCATATGGAAACATCAAAACCCATAAAAATCCAACTTAAATAGATCAAAACCATGTAAAACCAAAAATAGGGAAAACTTAGATCTAGAACAATGGAGATCCAAATCACAAAATACCAAGTTCTAATGTTGATCACCATGTCCTAATCTAACAAATGGATAAATAAAATAGGGTTCTCATGTGGTGGCAAGGTGCACTTGCCTATGGGTGGGTGTTGTGTAGAGGAAGGAGAAGATTGTTGTGTAGTAGAAGAAGAAATTAATGGAGGTTTATGAGGAGAGAGAAAAAGTTGGTAGAGTTTTAAAGAGGGTGGGATGTGGTGTGTTGAGGGTAGAGCATAGGCTAAGGTGTTCCAATACATATTAAACCAACCCAAACCAAACCAATCCAATTAAAACCGAGCCATGTCAAAATCCAAAATACGAGAAATACCGAAATTCTACAAGTTGAAAAAAATAAAAATACATGCCAAAATCCAGATACGAGTATAAATACGAAATACAGAAAATACGGGAAATGAGGGTGACATGGGGAGCCCCGATGCTTCTTGTGAAAAAGAAGGATGGTACATCCAGGTTATGTGTAGATTATCGTACCTTGAACTCAGTGACAATCAAGAACTGATACCCTCTCCCGAGGATAGATGACTTGTTTGATCAACTCAGAGGGGCTTCAGTGTTCTCAAAGATAGACTTGCGGTCAGGATACCACCAGATCAGAGTCAGAGAGCAGGACATCCCGAAGACAGCATTTAGATCGAGATATGGGCATTGGGAGTTCCTTGTTATGCCCTTTGGAGCGACCAATGCGCCGGCCGTATTCATGGACCTCATGAATCACATTTTTATGCCTTACCTGGATCAGTTCGTGATCGTGTTCCTAGATGATATCCTGGTCTACAGTAAGAGCGAAGCAGAGCATGAGCAGCATCTCAGAATCGTCCTTCAGACGCTTAGGGAGCACCAGTTGTACGCCAAGTTCAGTAAATGCGAGTTCTGGCTCGATCGCATTTCGTACTTGGGTCACATCATTACTCGAGGAGGAGTGGAAGTGGATCCCCAGAAGATTGTGGCTATCGAGACTTGGCCAGCACCTAGTTCAGTGGCAGAGGTTCGCAGCTTCCTTGGATTGGCCGGCTACTACCGGCAATTCATTTCAGATTTTATAAGGATTTCAGCGTCGATGACCCAGTTGACCCGCTAGGATGTGCAGTTCGCTTGGACAGCGGAGTGTCAGGAATCATTTGAGAAGTTAAAGCGAGGATTGATAACGGCTCCCATTCTCACACTTCCAGATGGGACCGGAGGATTCACAGTTTATTACGACGCTTCAGGCAGAGGATTGGGGTGTGTCTTGATGCAGCATGGGAAGGTAATATCTTATGAATCTCGCCAACTTTGTGATCATGAGAAGAGTTACCCGACCCACGACTTGGAGCTAGCAGCAGTAGTGTTTGCACTTAAGTTGTGGAGACACTACTTGTACGGAGATAGAGTGGAAATATTTACTGATTACAAGAGCCTGAAGTATGTTTTCACCCAGAAGGACCTTAATATGCGGCAGAGAAGATGGCTTGAGCTATTGGTGGACTACGATGTGGATTTGCAGTATCACCCAGGGAAGGCCAACGTTGTAGCAGATGCGTTGAGCCGGAGAGCCGGAGTTTATTTCCTAACGGTGCAACCAGAGTTATTGGCAGATTTTCAGAAGATGGGAATTAAAGTGGTTCTTCCTACAAACGTGGCGTTGATGGCCAGCCTACAAGTTCAGTCCAATATAGTTGAGAGGATCCGGATGGCACAGTCTACAGATTCCAAGCTTCAGCGGCTCAGAGCAGAGTGTGAGGCAGGAAGAAGGCCAGAGTTGTGCATTCATAAAGATGGTACACTTCGACACAGCTCTCGTTTTTGTGTACCCAGTGGGGATATCAGACATGAGGTCATGGCAGAAGCTCACAGTTTACCGTATTCTATTCATCCCGGTGGCACGAAGATGTACCGTAATATTCGTCAGCATTTATGGTAGAATGGCATGAAGAGGGAGATAGCCCGGTTTGTCTCTCGGTGTTTGGTTTGCCAGCAGGTTAAAGCTGAACATCAGAGGCCCGCTGGACTTCTTTAGCCCTTGCCGTTTCCAGAATGGAAGTGGAAGCATGTGACCATAGATTTTGTGACTGGATTGCCTAGATCCCCAGCTGGTCGAGATGCTATTTGGGTTAAAGTTGACCGGCTCACGAAGGTGGCTCATTTTCTTCCATTTAGAGTTGGGCAGTCAACGGCTCAGTTGGCAGAGATGTACCTCAGGCAGATTGTCAGGCTTCACGGTGTGCCCGTCAGTATCACCTCGGACCGAGATTCAAGGTTTACATCGTACTTTTGGCGTAGCTTGCAAAAGAGTTTGGGTACTCGTCTCCAGTTCAGTTCGGCATATCATCTGCAGACAGATGGCCAGTCAGAGCGCACTATCCAGACCCTTGAAGACATGTTGAGATCTTGTACACTCGACTTCGGTGGTTCGTGGGAAGATCACCTGCATCTTGTGGAATTCTCGAACAACAATAGTTTCCAGGCCAGTATCCAGATGGCTCCGTTCGAGGCTCTGTATGGTAGGAAGTGCAGATCCCCGCTAGCATGGGATGATATTGGAGAGAGGTAGATGCTCGGTCCAGAAATGATTTTCCAGACAATTGAAGTAGTCAGAAGAGTCAGGGATCATCTTCGAGTTTCCCAAGACCGCCAGCGACATTGGGCCGATGCCCATCGACGTCCCTTAGAGTTTGCTATCGGCGACCATGTATTCCTTAGGATCTCGCCTAACCGCGGCGTCATTCGTTTTGGCGTGCGGGGAAAGCTTAGTCCTAGGTATATAGGGCCGTTCGATATCCTGGAGCGAGTAGGAGATGTATCCTATCGTTTTGCTCTTCCGTCGTCGTTAAGTGAGGTACATGATGTATTCTATGTGTCCCAATTGCGACGGTACGTCCCGGACCCGAGCCACATCCTAGACCATTCAGAATTGGTTGTTGGTACCAACCTTTCGTATGAGGAGAGGCCCGTGTCTATATTGGACCGAAGAGAGAAGATACTCAAGAACAAGACTATTAGTTTAGTCCGTGTTGCTTGGAGTCATCACTCTCTAGGTGAGTCAACGTGGGAGCATGAGGATGGTATCCGATTGCGATATCCCTACCTGTTTGACTCGTAAGGTATAATGTCTTCCTTATGCCTTATGTTTTCCATCCCTTGCTTGCATGTATGATTGTCTGATTGCTTGCCTGGTTATAGCTTGCCTGTGATTAATATAGCTTGTCCTTGTCTCTCTAGCCTCTTAATTAAATTCCGAGGACGGAATTCTTTTAAGGTGGGTAGAGTTGTAACACCCATATTCTGAATACGTATTTTATCAAGCTTGCGTGTATTTCAGACCTGTATTTATTTTTTCGAATTTTGGCATGTACTTGTAATTGGCTTGACTTGCAGATTTTGGTTCTCGTAATTGGGTTTTACCTGGCTTGGTTTATTTTGTGGAGGAGAATTGGTTTGATTTGGTTTGGTTGGGTTTAACATGCATTGGAACACCTTAGCCTATGCTCCACCCTCAACACATCACAACCACCCTCATTAAAACCCTACCAACCTTTTCTCTCTCCTCATAACTCTTTCATTTATTTTCTCCATCTCCTTCTTCTTCCTTCCTCTACACAACACCATCACCCATAGGCAAGTGCACCTTGCCACCACATGAGAACCATATTTTATTTGTCCATTAGCTAGACTAGGCCATGGAGATGAGCATTAGAACTTGACATTTTGTGAATTGGAGTCTCCATTATTCTAGATCTAGGTTTTAACTATTTTCGGATTTACATGGTTTTGATCTATTTTGGTTGGATTTTTGTGGGTTTTGATGCTTCCATGTGGAAGAGAATTCAATTTTACTCAAGTTAGAACTTTGAAAATCTAGATTTGGCTTTGATTTGACAAAGATATGAAAATTTGAATTCTTGGTGTTCTTGGTGTTCTTCTCGGCCTGGAGAAGAAGACTGCAGCCTGCGCTCTTTAGCGCTGTGCTGGACTGCGCATCCCCTCTCGGCCTGCGCTCTTTAGCGCAGCACCGACTGCGCTGATTGCCCCTTGGCGAACTGCGCTCAGCCCCATGCGCCAACCATTCCTGCGCACTTCACCCCTGCGCAATTCATTCCTGCGCAGTCTGCTCCTGCGGAATCGACCCCTGCGCAGTTCATTCCTGCGCAGTCTGCTCCTGCGCAATCTACCCCTGCGCAGTTCACTCCTGCGCAGTCTGCTCATGCGCCACCTATACCCCTGCGCAGTTGGCTCCCTGCGCACTTGACTCCTGCGCACTTGACCCATGCGCCATCTGCCCCTGCGCCCTGTGCCCCTGCGCACTTGGCACCTGCGCAGCTGACACCCTGCACAATCCAACCCCTGACCCCTTGCGCAATCCATTGGCTCTTGGAGTTTTGGTCTTATTCCTTTAAGCTTGGCTCTTCTATAGCCCTGTATATTGATATTTTATTAGATATTTTACGCCTATTTTATATCCTTACGCCTTTTTTCATGAACTTGATTTTACTTAATATGTTTGGAATGACTATTGTACATGGCATGGTATGACAAGGACCTAACATAACACGACAGAGACCCGTAGTGGTGCACTCCTGACATGACCAACCTGACATGATAGTGGCCCGTCGTGGCACACTCCTGACAAGTACCCTGACATGATTTATCTTGATGCTGTTGCGACGGCTAATTTGACTCGTATAATCAACTTGACACCGTGGGTGTTCCTGCTTGCTTGCTTGTGCAATCCATTTGTCTTGTCTTGCATCATGTCTAGGACGTGACTCCCTGGTTCCCCCGGTCAGGGATTCATACTGAATATGGATTAGGCTAATGACTAGATCAAACTATAGTTCATGGAGAATTTCCAGTCACAGGCAATCTCGTTATCTGGGCGCTCTTAATTGGACTTGTAGCTTGCCGCCGAGTAGAGAACATTTCCAGCGCACTGTCATGTGTTGCACCCTCTAAGTCACCTAAGGGTATATCGTCTCCGGGGCGATGTACCCAACCATACTCTCAACCCGCGGAAGGATAACTGGATGGTCTGCAGGGCTTGGGACTGGGAAATTCTTATTGCATCTTGTTAGTAATTAAGGCTTGTGGTAACCCTAGTTAGTTAAGTAGTAAGCCGTAGTAATTGCTTGGCCGCTTGTGAATGGATGGAGTCCAGCATTGTCTAAGTCTTGTCTAGTACCAGTACTTGACTACTCTTGAACATGCTTGTTTTACTTATCTCTAACAATAAATGGGTAGAGACAGAGTGCTGTTCAGGCGAATGGTTACAACCTCGGTCCTTGTCTGGTTTAAGGGTTGTAACCTGGCTCCCGGAATGGTCCCACGTCAGTCGTTTATTGTCCTGTTGTACTCTTTATTACATGTACCTTCTTCCATTTCTTTTCTTATGTTCTGATATACTGGCTTTGTTCTTATTTTGTGGCCTCCTTTGTGGCACTTGCTCTTTCTAGGGTTTGACCCAGCTGGTTTTGTGTGGCCAGATTTCGGAGCAGCTCCCGAGGATCTACCGAACCTCCAGCCCGATGGTGGCGACTAGAAGAAACTCGGGCTACGAGTGGGTTTTCTATTTTGTTTCGCTCACTCTATTGTAAAATTATTCTTTTGAGGCGTTTAGCCGACGAGCACCTGTTAGCTCGATGCACTTTTACTTACTGTCTGTCTACTGGCTATAAATATGATTAACAAATCCTAGGGTTGATCATGTATGACTTAACTCTTGCTAGTCCTAGTATTTCGTACGACTAGCTTCATGATCAGCTGATATGTAATATTTGGGACGCCTTTTATTGTATATTAATGATCAAACATCTTGTAACTATATTACTTGTTTGAGATTGAGACAATAGGCTTGACCTTAAGAGACCACTGGCATGTAGTAAACCCTCATATCTAGACAGCCGTGACCGTATAGTTGAGATGTATTCTATTTCAATATACGTAGCTGGCTATGTACGGCCCCGCTCTCCAGTATTCTGGTTCTGGGGTGTGACACTCAGATGCATAACTGTCGACCGTTCTGCCTCCTTGCTTCAAGTTGGTAAATCTCGTCTGTAGGTCGTACCGAGCTACAACATCAAAATAGTTCGTCTGGAATCTCTCTCCAAACACTGCCCAAGCAATGGGTGCCATTAATCCCATGGCTTGTGCCGCCCACCAACTGCGAGCTAAGTCCAGCAACTGTAGCCGTACCACGGCCACCTTCTCATTCTCAGGTGTTCTAGCTACCTCCAGAATCACCTCGGTATCCTGAAGCCAAGCGTCCGCGGCAATCGCATCTTCACTGCCGTCGAAGAAGGGAGGGTTCAAGCGCTTAAAGCTGTTGGCCGCACTGTTCCCTGGGTGACCGCCTCTGGTCAAAGCATCTGCCACTACCTGGTGCAAGGTGTCTCCTCTGCGATCTTGGAAAGCTATCAAGGTCCTGATGAGACCTACCAAAGTGCCATCATCCGGCTCGGCAGGCTGAACGGGCTGAACTGGGGGCTCTCCTCCAGTAGGCACAACTCTGGAGGCTACTCCGGAGTGCTGGGCTTGATCTCCGGGCTGCTGGACCGCGGGAGTTGCTCCGCCTTGCTGATCGGCTGGTTCATGAACAATGCCGCTGAAGAAAACGACATAGGAAACAATAAGGAAGGACCAGGACAGATCAACGATACAAGCATGTGATCAGGTCAAGATTCCAGAGATTCAGAGGATATGAACGGAGATCAAGGACGAGTACTGATTGAGACATCTATTCGGTAAACCCTCACATTTCTTGAATGCCAAGACCTGCATGGGCCACCACTTAAACCATGTCACGCCCCAGAACCAGAATACTGGAGAGCGGGGGCGAACATAGCCAGCTACGTATATTGAAAGGGAAACCACCTCGCTATACGGTCACGGCTGTCTAGATATGAGGGTTTACTACAAGCCAACGGTCTCTTAAGGTCAAGCCTATTGTCTCAATCTCAAGCAAGTAATATAATTACAAGATGTTAGACCACCAAATATACAATAAAAGGCGTCCCAAATATTACGTATTCAGCTGATCATGAAGCTAGTCGTACAAAATGCGAGGACTAGCAAGAGTTAAGTCATACATGATCAACCCTAGGATTTGTTAATCATGTTTACAGCCCGTAGGCAGACAGTAAGTAAATGTGCATCGAGCTAACAGGTGCTCATCGGCTAAACGCCTCAAAAGAATAATTTTACAATAGAGTAAGTGAAACAAAATAGGAAACCCACTCGTAGCCCGGATTCCTTCTAGTTGCCACCATCGGGCTGGAGGTTCGGTAGATCCTCGGGAGCTGCTCCGAAATCTGGCCACACAAAACCAGCTGGGTCAAACCCCAGAAAGAGCAAGCGCCACAAAGGAGGCCACGAAATAAGAACAAAACCAAAATATCAGAACATAAGAAAATAGAAGGAAAGTACAGGTAATAAAAGTACAGCAGGACAATAAGCGACTAGGGACATGGAACCATTCCGGGAACCAGATTACAACCCGTAAACCAAACAAGGGCCGGGGTTGTAACCCTTCGCCTGAATAGCACTTGTCCCTATCCATTTATTGTTTAAGATAAGTAAAACAATCATGTACAGGAGTACCAGGTATAGGGACTTAGACGAGACTTAGACCAGGCTGGACACCATCCATTCACAAGCGGCTAAGCAATTACTACGGCTTACTACTTTAACTAACTAGGGTTATCACAAGCCTAATTACTAACAAGATGCAATGAGAATTTCCTAGTCCCAAGCCCTGCAGACTATCCAGATATCCTTCCGCGGGTTGAGAGTATGGTTGGGTACATTACCCAGGAGACGATATACCCTTAGGTGACTTAGAGGTGCAATACATGACAGTGTGCTGGAAATGTGCTCTACTTGTCGGCAAGCTATAAGTCCAATTAAGGCGCCCAGATAACGAGATTGCCTATGACTGGAAATTCTCCATGTACTAGTTTGATCTAATCATTAGCCTAATCCATATTAGCGCGAATCCCTGGCCGTGGTACCGAGGAAGTCACGTCCTATACATGATGCAAGACAAGTGGATTGCACAAGCAAGCAAGCAGGAACACCCACGGTGTCAGAGTTAGTTACAAGAGTCAAGTTAGCCATCGCAACGGCATCAAGTCAAGTCAAGTTACGAGTCAAGAGTGCGCCGCCATGGGCCACTATCAAGTTATCTGGTTACCGAGATAAATCATGAATCACAGGTTACAAGTCAAGTGTGTACCCCATCGGGTCACTATTAAGAAGATTAGAGGTACTAAAATCATACTTCACAGAATCAAGAAAACCGCATTAGTCATAAGCAAAATCATCGAAAATCATGCCAGGTCATGTTGGGTCAAGATAGTCGTGCTGTGTGGAACAAGATCTCAAAACCCAACCCACAAAAGCAAAGCCAAGTCCAAGAAATAAACCAAACCATCATGGGCAAGTGGGTTGCGCAGAGGGGGCGGATGGTGCAGGGGTGAAGTGTGCCGGGGAATGGATGGCGCAGGGGGCCAAGTGCGCCGGGGGATGGATGACGCAGGGGGCCAAGTGCGCCGGGGGATGGATGGCGCAGGGGCCGGTGGCGCAGAGGCCAAGGGCGCAGGGGGCGATGGTGCAGGGGGCCAAGGGCACAGGGGGATGGATGGCGCGAGGGCCGGTGGCGCAGAGGCCAAGGGCGCAGGGGGCGATGGCGCAGGGGTCCAAGGGCGCAGGGGCCGGTGGCGCAGAGGCCAAGGGCGCAGGGGCCAAGGGCGCAAGCTGCGGTGGTCAGCCAGCGCTAAAGAGCGTTGGCCGAGGAAGGCTGTGCGTTCAGCCTGGCGAAAGAGCGCAGGCCGAGCGGAGGACGCGCAGTTCAGCACTGCGCTAAAGAGCGCAAGCTGAAGTCTTCTTCTCCAGGCCGAGAGGAAGCATCAAGAACACCAAAAATTTAATTCTTCATATCTTGGCCAAATCAAAACAAAATCTGGATTTTCAAAGTTCTAACTTGTGTAAAATTGAATTCTCTTCCACATAGAAGCATCAAAACAAGCAAAAATCAAAGTTTGATAGATCAAAACCAAGAATTTCCGAAAATGGTTAAAACCTAGATCTAGAAAAATGGAAGCTCCAATTCACAAAATGCCAAGTTCTAATGTTGTTCTCCATGGCCTAATCTAGCTAATGGACAAATAAAATGTGGTACTTATTTGGTGGCAAGGTGCACTTGCCTATGGGTGGAGTGTTGTGTGGAAGAAGGAAGAAGATGATAGAAAATTAATGGAAGAGTAATGAGGAGAGAGAAGGTTGGTGGAGATATTAATGAGGGTGGCTTGTGGTGGAATGAGGGTGGAGTATAGGTTAGAGTGTTCCATGGGGTTTGAAAATCAAACCAACTCAAACCAAACTAATTAAAACCGAGCCGAGTCGAAACCCAAAATACGAGGAAACTCAAAATTCCACAAGTCGAGAAAATAAAATACATTCCAAAATCCGATTACGAGTATTAATACGAAATACGGGAAACGGGGGTGACATTAGTGTCTCACCGGGATGCGGTAGAGAACATGTTATAGGACTATTAATGCCTCACTGGACTGCGGTTATTATCACATGTTTACTGATAGCCACGATTAATATTATATTCTCATGACATGTTACTATATATAGATAGTTCTTCTATGTGTTATTCTTTCTTGTACTTGTTATTCCTGTTTTTTCTCGCATGTTATTTACTGCCATAATAGGCTTGTATATTATGTGTATTGCTAGTCCCCTGAGGACATGATAATCTCTCTAGATTTTAGATGAAGTTATCATGGTATAATACATTGATAGATGATGGTTGCTTCACCAAGACTTCAGGTATATTGAGTTGATGCTATTATCATTCTCTTCCTTATTTATATTTTGTCCTATATTTGACTCATGTTGTTATTATAGCCTAGTCTCTTACAAGCTTCATCTTTCTTCTAGTTTGTTCATTTTACATATATTATTGTGGATCCACTCTAATACATTTATATATTATAGAATCAGTGTATTACGGTCTGATTAACCTTAATGCAGTTGATTTGTTATTGCTATCCAAATTTAGTGGATTGAGATATAGTTAGCCTAATTTTTTTGACAATTATAATTAACCCTATAATCAGATTATACGTACTCGAGCTGGACTGGAGTCCTCTTGATATGTAACTGGCATGTATACGATCTCCTAGTCCTACGAATTTTGGGACCGGAGTGTTATAGGTGTCCATGTACATCATCCATAACCCTAGCTATACTATGAGCTAAGAAAGGAAATAACTAAGGAATAACAGAATAGATGGCATCAACTAAGGATACCTGAAGATCTCAAAAACGTAGCTCCCACTATACCTATGTCAAATCTCAGGAATAACTTGGAAGGAAACCAGCAATACCCTAGAGAGATCACCAAGTCCTCAGAGGGACGTAGCAAGATACATAATATACATGCCTACTATAATAATAAATAACATGCGAGAAAAATAGAAAAAAATAACTTCTAGAACAAGAATGAAGATCACATGGAATAAACTCTATAGATAATGACATGTCATAAGGAAAGTAATACTAAGTATAGCTACAAACAAATATAATGATCATAGTCCTACATGGTGCTCCCTAACCATAGTAAGTCTCTGTCGTAGCCCTTATAAGGACTCCTGAGTCGAGAGGGGTTAAGTAGCCAATCCTAGTATCGATCGAGGGTCAAGTCAAGTAACAAGGAACACATAATCAAGTCAAGTCACTCAAGTAAACAACACTATTGAAGTCATGTATAAAAATATATAAAAATAATTAATGATAAAAGCAAGTAATAACAGGTACAAGACATGAAAATAAATCATGGCAAGGTTGCAGGTAATAATAGAAAATGGGACATGAACAAGCAAGAATAATAGAAAACTTGTATGTAAATAATTTTACAAAGTTGGCAAGGTATACTTGCCTAGAGTTTTGTCCAATCTGTGTTGAGACTGCGGTACAAAAATCTAACCAAACTATCCATATGCCAACGAATCATACTCCATGCAAACATCTATCAACCAAAATCACAAACAAATATATATTACACACTAAAATACAAATATGACTTAACAATTCCTACCTAGAGACTTGAATCATTCTAAGTCGCGTAATACCTATGTTATCTAAGCCACTTATTAATCATACCATCTAGTACTATGTCACACTAACCTCTATAATAATAATTTATTTGCTAATGATATGAATACAAGTTTAGGTTTAGAATATTAAGTTTGTATCTCATAATTCGTACCACAATGACACGTAAATCACAAAAAGATGATCAACCATAAGGTCAAGAATCTTATCTTGGTGATCCACATGATCACTTTATCAATTTCAGCGATATGAGATCACTAGAATTGACTGATCTCAGTTTCGATGTACAGATTCTGAAATACGAACATAATATAAATTAGTTACAATTAATGGTGATACAAAAAGGAAAATCTAACAGACGTCGTCAAAATGATGAAATATACATTATTAACATGTCTAGAATAGTCAAATCATCTAGGATGGCCTTGTCCAATTTTGGATACAGGATCAAAACGATAAGTTTGGATCAAAACGGTATTCGCCATTGGACCTGCTTTATAACAAAAAGTGTGCCAAAACCTATGGTCTCTAAACTCAACAAATTATATACCTATGAGTCCAGTTTTTCGATACAAACTCAAAGGTATGTCCAATTTTCGATTTCAATAAGTCCTGTAGAAAAATGCCTGTTGAATCGGATTGTGGGGCCCGTAAAATGACGATTCAGTCAACTAGCTTAGAATCAGACCAAACCTGGCTCACAGGACAAAAAATATCATGAGTCCATTGGCATAAGTTTCATTGCAAAGTGACGAACATGCACGAAATAATGGATTAATTTGGAAAATCACTGATAATAGAATTTTTTACGGATACGCCTTGAATTCGTCGCGCACACTCAACCAATTCGAGTTTTGTAACATCCCACATGTCTGTGAAGTGCATATACACCTTTTCATACAAGTGGTTCATGTCGAAGTCGATATATTTATCAGGACGAATTCGTATCGAAGAATTTTGATGTTTTGAAAAATATTTTTCTCGTATTTTGGAGCTGATTTTATTCGAAAAATATGAAGGAAAATTTACAAATAAACGTTTTTTGGACCCGTTCATGTTGGCTACAACTTCGTTCTTTTAGAATTTTAGAATTCTCGATATCCGATCCAAAAATTGGCTTCCAAATCAGTATTCCAGGATAATTTTCAATGTCCAAAATCATATTTTTTTCCCGATTTTGGAACTCGATTTTCGTCGCGTACAACATGAATTAAATTATTCTACTTGAAGGAGTTGAACAGGGTTAGATTGTCTACATACCAGAGAAATCCGTTCGCAAAACGGACAATAAACGACAGCAAAGTCATGATGCGAAGATAGCATTGCATGCTGTTGACGTTCCTCTTTGTTGTTGTTGTTGTTCCTCTTTGCTGCTGCGACGGCTGGTGTCTGCTACCAGGCGCTGCCATGGCGGCCCGGCGGCCCAGGTAGCGGCGCTTGGTCAGGGACCAAGGATAGGGCTTAAGTTTTTTTTTATAACTTATATATATATATATATATATATATATATATATATATATATATTTTTTTTTTATAACTTATATATATATATATATATATATATATATATATATATATATATATATATATATATATATATATATATATATAATTTTATTTATATTTATATTTATTTCAATTATTTATATTTATTTATATAAATAAAACTATTTATATATATATATATATATATATATATATATATATATATATATATATATATATATATATATATATATATATATATATATAGGAGGGATCCACATCCCCGATTTTTTCCATCCCCAAACATCTCCATGCTATGCACCGTTGGATGTTATTTAAGTTATCTAACCTTAACCATTGATTTGAATGGTTCGAATCAACGGTTAAGATTCGATGACTTAAATAACATCCAACGGTTGTTAACATAGGAATGCTTGGGGATGCAAAAATGGAAGGAATGCAGATCCTTCCTCATACGTATATATATATATATATATATATATATATATATATATATATATATATATATATATATATATATATATATATATATATATATATATATATATATATATATATAATGGGATTATTAACAACATTTCTACTGATATATTGTCTATCAGAGGAATTATTAACAATATTTCTACTAATATAGATAGTATGGGAGATTAGACATTTAAAATTCAGGTGTATGAGATGCTGTGTATCATGACCCTTGTAATTATTTTCTTTATCAATTGAAGTACCCTTTCTTCAATATATATATATATATATATATATATATATATATATATATATATATATATATATATATATATATATATATATATATATATATATGAGGAATGAGGAAGGATCAAGATCTCCATATTTTTTGCATCCCCAAGCATCCCTCCTATTTACACCGTTGGATGGTACTTTAAGTCATCCAATCTTAACCGATGATTTACCAATGGTTAAGATTAGATGACTTAAAGCACATCCAACGGATGTGAACATGGGGATGCATGGGGATGCAAAAAGTGTGGGAATGCCTATATATATATATATATATATGTATATATATATATATATATATATATATGTATATATATATATATATATATATATATATATATATATATATATATATATATATATATATATATATAGCTAGGGCTTCTCCTGGTCACCCTCGATCCCCTCTTCCCTAGCCGTCGTGGCCCTCCGCCTGCCTTTTCGGGTGCGGCCTCCCAGCTCCCCATCCGCAGCCGCCCCATCTCTCCTCCATTTTTGCTATTCGTCGCTCTCCCGCTCTCTTTTTCCACCAATAGGTCATTTTCCCAGTCTCCCATTGGCTGGACCGTCATCCTCCTCAGCCCTATCTACCCCTCCTTCCCCTTTTCTGCCTCCGTCGCCCCCATCCAGTCAACTCTTCCGTCCCATCCACATCATCTCTCCATCTTCCAGTGACTAGCCTCCTCCCAGCGCTCATCCAGTCTAGCCTCCCGCTTGAGTCCATTACCAGCTCTCGTCAACCTTCGCTTACATCGCTCTTTCTACCCCCCCCGTACTTCTTTCCCAACCCTCTCTTCCTTCAGCTGCTCGGCTCTCCACCTCCCCCCCGTCGCCCCTCCGTACCAGAAATCTTTCGCCTTCGCGGTCTCTGGATCCTCCGTCCCAACCAACCGTTCCCACTCATTTCTCCCTCCGCGAGTGTACTCGAAGGTCGATGGCGCCCCCGCGGTCGCCTTTTTTGACGTCAAAGAATCAGCCCTCGCCACCCCTTTCCATTTTCCCTTGTTGGAAAATTCTCCCACTCGTGCCCCCTTGTGGATTCCATCTGTCGCGCTCTCGCATCCCTCTCATTTGCTGGTCCGATAGTTACGGGCGTCTTGGATCAGAAGCACATCCTTATCCATCCTTAGCTCGAGATCGATTTTATTCGTCTCTGCTCCCGCGACGTGTGTTATGTCGCCGACGCCCCCATGCGGCTCTCAGATGGGACCCTGACTTCGACGCTTCCAAAGAATCCCCAAACCCCGACTTTGACGCTCCCAAAGAATCCCCAGTGGCCCCTGTTTGGGTGTCACTACCCAAACCCCCCTCCCACCCACTTCTTTTACGAAGATGCACTTTTCGCCATCGCCAAAAGCTTCGGAACCCCTCTCAGACTCGACAGGGCCACGGAGGCTCTCACCCACCCTAGTTGGGCCCGAGTCCAAGTCGAGGTCGACATAGGCCAACCATTACCTCATGCCATTCGTTTACTTCTACCAGGAAATAGAAGTAGATGGCAAGCAGTGGAGTTTGAAAACTCGCCAGATTACTGTAACTCCTGTTTCTACCGTGGTCACAAATTAGAAGCCTGCAAAGCTATGACTTCCTCGGCTTCCCATCCCTACAAGGATCCCAATCCTCTAGATCCCCAAGAAGCCAACATCCGACCCAGAGCTAAAGGAAAAATATTCCCCAAACTTCCAACATCCAGCAAAATAGCAAGATCAGAGCCAACAACAAGTGGCAGAGGATTCAGAACCTAAGTCTTCTTCCAACAATCAGAGATTCTCCTTCCTTAGGTCCATATTCTCCCCATCCCTCCATCCTCAACATCCCTAATAGCTCTCCCCCTCAATCTTGAGCTGAATCTCATCCTCTTCCATCATCACCCCTATTAAGTCTCCCCAACTCTGCGATTTTTAAATTTCTTGATGCACCCAAGCTCATAGTCCCATCCTTAGAAGTCGCATCTGATTGGGCCATGGTTGAAGTTCAGCACTCCCTTTCATTTCCTGGTATCTGTCCATTGGTACCACTACACCGTCCTCCAGCCATCAACACTTCGACGAGGGCTCTTCCAGTTCTAGTCACCCTAAGAACCTCAACATGTCAGTATCGACTATGGATCTTTATCCTCACTCTCATAGTATTAGTAACCACAGTTCCAGCAGCATTCTGGGTTCGGCCCCTCTTTTAAATATAGCAATGCCACGGTTGATCTCCTCCGGAGCAACCATCCGAAGCATCCACCAAGCTTTTCAAAAAGCCCCACCATAAGAAGAAAGTCGCAACCATCCCGATGAGTTTGCGATTGACAACAAAACCTGTCACGCCCCTGAACCAGAATACTGGAGAGCGGGGGACAGACACAGCCAGCTACGTACATTGAAGTGAATCCCACCTCGCAATACAGTCATGGCTGTCTAGATGCATGAGGGTTTATCTACAAGCCAATAGTCTCTTATGGTCAGGAACAAGCCTAGTGTCTCAATCTCAAGCTAGCAAGTAAATGTAACAAGATGGTAGATCATCAGACATACAAAGTAAGACATCCCATACATTACATATTCAGATGATCATGAAGCTAGTCATACAAAATGCGAAGACTAGCAAGAGTAAGTCATACATGATCAACCCTAGGATTTGTTAATCATGTTACAGCCCTTAGGTAGACAGAAAATATAAGCTTTCAACATGAGCTAACACTTGCTCGGCGGCTACACGCCTCAAAATAATAATTTACAATGGAGTGGGAGAGCGAAATAAAATCCACTCGTTGCCAGGGTTGCGTCTAGTGTTCACCATATGGCTGGAAGGCTGGAAGATCCTCGGGAGCTACTCCAAAATCTGGCCATACAAAACCAGCTGGGTCAGACCCCAGAAAGAGCAAGTGCCATAGGGGAGACTTCACTTAAGAACTAAAACCAGCATGTTAGATCACATGACATAATAAAGACAAGAAAACTTAGGGTTAAGAATTCAGGGGATAAACGATAAGATAACTAAGAAACTATTCCGGTAACCAAGTTACGACCCTTAAACCAAACAAGGACCAGAGTTGTAACCCTTCACTTGAACAGAACTTAGTCTCTCACCGATTATCGATAAGGTAAAGCATAAACAGTAAATGTACTGAAGTAACCATGTACTGGCCTTGTCTAGACAAGACTAGACGGGACTCCATCCATCAATCACAGCCAAGCAATGAGTACGGCTTGATACTTTAACTAACTAGGGTTATCACAAGCCTAGTTACTAACAAGATGCATTGAGATGTTCCAACAGCCACAAGCCATGCAGACTTAATCCAGGTTATGCAGTTACAAGTTGAGAAAGTTGGATTAGGTGACTTGGGGGTGCAACACATGACAGTGTGCTAGAAATATGCCCTACTCGACGGCAGGCTACAAGTCCAATTAAAGCACCCAGATAACAGGACTGCCTGCAGCTGGAAAATCTCTTCATGGACTACTTGATCAATCTAGTCATTATCCTAGTCAGATTCAGTATGAATCGCTGACTGTGGTAACCAGAAATCCATGTCCTAGACTTGATGCAAAACGAGACATATAGCTTATACAAGCACAAACACCAACAGTATCAAGACAAGAGTTACTTAGCAAGTCAAGATAGACGTCGCAATAGCATATCAAGATTATCATGCTAGGTTACTTATCAAGTCAAGAGTGCGTCACAACAGACCACCATCAAGAATTATTATGTCAAGTTGCTTGTCAAGAGTGCACCACGATGGGTCACTATCAAGAGTTATCATGTAAAGTCATATTGTCATGTCGTGTTCATGTAAGTGCACCACGGTAGGCCACTATCAAGAAGTTATTAGAGAGTGTACGTGCTATACCAAGATCGTATTTAACACTCAGAGTATATGTGCAACATGGAAAATAACATTATAGGACCTAGTCAAGTAAAGAGTACAAGCAAAGTCACAACTCACACAAAGGGCCATGGGGACAAACATGGATAATTGTAAGAGAAGGCACAAGGGGTCAATGGGGTGACATGGAAAGCATGTGCCCAGGGCTATGCGCCCATGGTTATGTGCCCACATGCATGTGCCTATGGTCTATGCGCCCACATAAGTAAGGCAGGGTGCATGGAAAGCTAAGTCAGGAGCCATCTATACTGGCTATGTGGGCGCATAATAAGGGCTATGCACCCACCGCAAAGGAACACCATGACTTAACACATATCTGAAGTTATCTGCATAAGCAAGTAAAAACTATGGGCGCATATAAAGCCATGCGCCCACACTGAAAAAGGCAGAGAGCTTGGGCGCATATAAAGGGCTATGCGCCCAAGGCTGAAGCTACTGTGAGCGCATAAAATGCCATGCGCCCACACACTGTTCTTCTTCTCCAACCCGAGAAGAAGAACCATGGAACCCATGAACTCTCCAAGTTCACAAATCACTCAAAACAAATCGAAATTCAGGTTTTTACAGATATATTTTGAGTAAAATCGAATTCTCTACAACATAGAACAATCAAAACTTGAAAATAAAGAAGTTTGATAGATCAAAACTCAAGAAAACTAAGATTTAAGAAAACTTAGATCTAAAAGAATTAATCCTCCAAAACCAAAAATGTTAAGTACTAAATAGTCTTAGAAGCTTGTAGGGAAGACAATCGAACAAATAAAATGGAGTTCCTCCATGAAGCAAGTTGAACTTGTCTAAGGTTGGGAGAAATAAATGAAGAAGAAAGTGGATGAGGAAAATAAATGAAAGTAAAGGAGAAAGAAAAAGGGGGTTGAGTGATGAACCACTTGGCCCAAACCAAGCCAAAATAAACCAAGCCGAGCTAAACCAAGACCAAAGCAAGTCATGCTAGACAAGTCAAAATACGGGTCAGACATCCGTATACGTATACTAGAAATATGTATAACGAAAAATGGGAGTGATAAAACCCATCGACCACCCCCTCCCTCCTCTCTATGATTATCATCCTCATGTGGAACGCCATAGGGATTGCGAGCAAGCATACTATCAACCGTCTTAAGGCACTTAAGAAGTTACATTCTTTTTCTATCCTCACTCTGATTGAAAAAAAGTTCACCAAGATCGGATCGAGCAATTCAAACTCAAGCTCGGATTCAGTAGCTCCTTTGCCAGCGACAATAAAATTTGGATATTCCACGACAACATCATCACCACCAACCTACTCGTCGAGTCCGCTCAATCTAGTTCAATCGAATTTGCCCACCCAAGTATCCCCATCAAGACCATCCTTTCTATAGTTCACGGTGGCTCCACCAAACTCTCAAGGAGAGCTTTATGGGATCATCTGTTGTAGACGACTGACTTCCACCCCGATACCCAGTAGATTTGTGGCGGGGACTTCAACGCCATTCTTTCGCCGTCCGAGAAGAGCGGCGATCGCCCTCCGGCCATGGGCTCGATCTCAGAGTTCAACCAATTCACGCTTGATGCTCAATTAAGCTCCCTCTCTTTCACCGGGAACGCTTTCACTTGGTCTAATCACCGCGATAGGATCCACCACCAAGAATCCAGGTTAGATCGCATAATGATCAACCCGACATGGTCGAACGTTGCCTACTCCTTCTCCGTTCAAGACCTCAATCGCACTGAGTTGAAACATTATCCTCTTCTCTTTGTCGGCACTCTATCTCAAAGAAGCAAACCGAAACACTTCAAATTCCTGAATTTCTGGACCAAGTATAGTGACTTCCAAGAAATTGTCATAGATGTCTGGAACTCCTGTCCATCCTACATCAACCCGCTCATCAACATAGTCAAGAAGACCAAGGCCACTCACAAAGCCTTATGTGCGTGGAGTCGAGCCACTTATGGCGATATTTTCAAAGAAGTTAGACGTGCTGAGGCCGAAGCTGACCGTGCCGAGCTTGCATTCAGCTTAAACCCATCTATGGAGAACAGAGCATTAGCCAATGCCTCCACAGTGTTGCTCAAGTAGCGGGTTGTTATTGGAGCAGATTATTGGCACCAAAAATCGAGCATCAAATGGGATTTGGAAGGATATTCGAATTCAAAATTCTTCTTCAACTACGTCAAACAGAGACGTCACAAGAACACCATCCACACCATTGTCGACGACAACGACAACACCTACCAGACTACGACCGACATTGACAATGCGGTGATCACTCATTTCTTCCCTCGGTTCTCCAAAGAAGTGGTAACCATTGACCCTCTTCTTATTGCCGCCATCCCTACGACGATCACAGCGAACAACTCATGGCTGGTAACCCCCATTTCATCCAAGAAGTCCTCCAAGCTATCTCTAGCTTAGACAAGAATAGCATGCCCGGCCCCGACGGATTCATCGGAGCATTCTTTTCGAGCTGTTGGGATATTATCCAGAATGACGTGGTGGCTGGTGTCCGCGCCTTCATCGAAGGTATCGAGCTCCCCAAAGCCATATCCAGTACCTATCTTAGCCTCATCCCGAAGTGCAATAGCCCAACTTCATTCAATGATTATCGTCCGATCAGTCTATGCAATTTCTTCAACAAAATCTGCTCCAAAACTATTGCTAATCGGATGGCTCCTCTGCTCTTGCGGCTCATTTCTGACGAACATAGTAGTTTTGTCCAAGGCCGCAACATCGTCGATAACATTTTGCTTACTCAAGAATTGGTTAGCACTTTGGGTCGGTCTAACCGAAGGCAAAACATCGCCATCAAAATAGACATGAAACACGCCTATGACCGCGTTGACTGACAACACTAGCAACACATGGTTGTCGGCCATCATCAACGACGAAGCGCACGGGTTCTTCAAAGCTTTTCATGGTATTCGTCGAGGCGACCCTCTGTCATCCACACTCTTTATCATCTCAGCGGAATCGCTTAGTCGGAATCTTAGCGCCCTTGGAGCCAAGCACCCCAACGACTGCTTCCACACCATTAGCGGCTGCCCTACTCCCACCATGCCTTCGTCGACGACTTAATCCTCTTCTCCTCTGGTAACAAGTGGGCGATCAGACGCATCAACTCACTCCTCCGCGGTTACGAACGTTCTTCTGGCCAGAAAGTTAAATGTTTCAAAAGTTGATCGTGCGTACACGAGTCTGCTTCCGTCTCCCTACGACAATCTCTATTCGTCACTCTGGGGCTTGAAATGTTATCTCCGCCTTTTATCTATCCCGGTTGTCCGATATCTTGCGGTCGTATCAAACCTGTTCTTTTTTATCCACTCATTGAGAAGATCCGGAACAGAGTCGGGAGCTGGAACAACACCACATTATCCATTGGTGGCCATCTGATCCTAATTCATCATGTGCTCGAATCTACCCCCATTTACATTCTCTCTGCTTGCGATCCTCTTGTGAAGGTAATCTCGATTATTGAAAGAATTTTTAACAGTTTTTTTGGGGGCAGAAACATGTACTACACCAAAAGAGCAATTTTGAAATATTTGACAGTTTTACTTTTGGAACTGTACATAGGTGTTCCTAGAAGTTGAAACACTTTTTAACCGTTCCAAATTGATAAAATGTTGCTAAAATTAATTTTCTAAAATTTAAGTAATTATATTATACTTTGGAACAATTAGGAAATGTTTCTATTATTGTTTGACCACACGTATTAGTCACGTGACCCAACATAAGTGTTTCCTGTGCATCTCATTTTTTTGAGAAATTTTGAGTGACACCCCACTTATTTTATGCTTATTTAAGGTGCACCCCATAAGTTTATAAGAATGTATGACACCCCCCACTTTTGATGGTTTTCATCCAAAATGAACGGTCAACCCCTTTGACCAATATTTTTGGACGAAAATGCCCTCGTCTCCTTTTGTGTGTCCCCCCCTCCCCGGCACACGTGGCTGCCCCCCTCCCCGTCACCCCGTGGCTGCACCCCCCCTCTCCGTTACTTCGCCGACGTGTCTCCGCTCCCCCCAACCCCCCGACCATCACCACCACCACCACCACCACCATCATCACTACCACCGACACCCTCCCCCCCTCCCGCTCTGTGCCCCCCCTCTCGCCCCGCCCCTCTAGCCCCCACCGCTGCTGCTGGTGCGGCGGCGACGGCGACGGCTGCGGCGGTGGGGGGTAGGGGGTGGAACAGGAGGGGGGGTGTCGGTGGTGGTGGTGGTGGTGGTGGTGATGGCCGTGGGGGGTGCGGCGATGTTGGGGAGGGGGGGTGCAGCGATGCCGTGGAGGGGGACCGAGCACGGCGGAGGGAGACAAATAGTTGACGCGGGAAAAGGACAACAGACCTGGGGTATTTTCGTCCAAAAAAATTGGTCAAAGGGGTTGACCGTTCGTTTTGGACTGAAACCGTCAAAAGTGGAGAGTATCATACATTCATGTAAACTTGTGGGGTGCACCTTAAATAAGCATAAAATAAGTAGGGTACCACTCAAAATTTCTCCATTTTTTTTATTTGTCGGCTGATTTTCCAGTCTCATCGCCCCACTCCCCTCCCCCCGCCCGCACCCCCCCTCGCGACCCCCCCACACTCTCTCTCTCTCTTATCTTCTACCAATCGGCATCGCTCGCATCCTCTACCCCCTACCACAGATCTCTTTCAAGCCAATACACCATCTCTCCATCGTTGGCTCTTAACCTGAAGTCTCATATCATAACCTAGGTGTCAGGTGCCAATGGAATCCACTCCTTCTTTCCTATTGTTTGTTACAGCATTTTGCATTCACATTGTCCAGCTCATTTGATTGATGCTACGTCAGCACACAAACAGTTATCTGTCAGATGTCAGAGGGGCATATTAGTAATCAACAATATATGTAATCCTCTCTATATAAAGAGAGATGAGTAGCTGTTATTGGCATGATAAGAAATTTAGCTTACATTTTTTTCTTACTATTACTCCTTGTTTTCGTTATCCTTGTCTTCTCCAAATTGCAATAAAAATTCCTAATTCTGTGATTCTTTGTTGCTGCATACTCTGAACCATGGTCAATCCTTCTCATGGAGCCAAAATTCTAGGTCAATTGGGACGAGCTCCCTCCAATTTGGTATCAGAGCCCGACGAACCTCTGGAAAATCCAGGAAGAGCACAGCTCGAGCTGCCAAGGATCGATCCATGGATCGCCGACGACGAGATCTACATCACCCAGTGGTCAGAGAATTCAATTCATAGAAGGTAAATTCGTTCAACTTAGTGATAAGTTTGATCGGGTTTTAGAGAAAATGGCCAGATCTAGGCAGGACATGGAGGTCCTACAAATGACTATAGGAATGATGAACACATCTCATTCTGTCAGTTTCATGAATCCCCAGATCTATCCTCCCCAAATTCCAGTATCATTGAACAATCCACAGACCACTGTTACTCCAAATCCTGTAGGAGGATCACTACCTGTACATAATCTTCCAGATCTGGGAATGAATTTCCCAGGAATGAACCCTCCTGTGACTACTCTCACTTCACATGTTCCTGCTGGACCTCTGTTGGGATGGCCCCAATTAATTTGCCAGTTTCCATACCAAATCCACAAATTCATCAACCTGCAATTCCTACTACTATGCAAATAGGTAGTAATTGGAATGCAAATAATACTCACCATTCAAATTCCCATGGAGGCCAACCTAACTTGAGACTCAAAATTCCTGAATTTGATGGATATTCTGATGTGGAAGAATGGTTACTTCGTGTGACCAATTATATGAACTATTATCATGTGCCAGAATGGGACAGGGTTAGAGTCTGTTTTGTGCAGGTTAAAAGCTATGCTGCCTACTGGTTCGATTGGCTAATGACCAGCAAGAATGGTTTTGTAAACTGGACTGAATTCTGACATGCAATTAGGCTAGAATTTGGTCCATCTCAGTTTACTGACCATACTATGGAACTCAAACTACTTAAACAAGAAGCTGAAGTGCAAGATTACAACCTGCAGTTTCAAAAGTTGTCCAAGAGAGTTCCAGGGCTAACTGAATCTCACCTCATCAGCCATTACAGGGGTGGGTTGAGAGAGGACATCAGGTATGAATTACAAATGTCCCAACCTCATTCTCTGTCCAATGCAATGCACATGGCCAGGATGTATGAGGCTAAGTTGGTGGCAGTAAAGGAATTCAACAAGGGTAATACATTTCATAACAAGCATATATCTCCTTCATTTGTTACTCCTGCAAATTTTGAACAGCCTAAGAAGACTGGGATAACTCCTACAACAACAGAACAGAGGGTCAACCTAAATAGGCCCAGTCACTCAATCTCACCTAGTAAGATTAGCAGGAGAAGAAGCTTGGGGTTATGCTATTTCTGTGAAGAGAAATGGGCCAAGGGGCATAGATGCAAAGAGAAAAAGCTTTTTATGCTGGTAGCAGATGAAGATCCTCCAGATGACAAAGAATTAGGTGAAAACAATGAAGATTTGATCTCAGGAAGTGGAATAGGTTCATATGCCATATCTCTACATGCTCTTTCTGGGTTTACTCATCAACCCACTATGAAAATGCAAGGAGTTATCCACAACAGACCAGTCATGATTCTCATAGACACAGGTTCTACCCATAGCTTCATTGACAGTAAGTTCAGTGATAGGCTGGGGTTGCAAAAAAATGATGAACAGACATTTAAAGTGATGGTGGCTAATGGTGATAAGCTATCAAGTCAAGGCCTGAGTGAAGATGTATCCATTGATTGTCAAGGGAATAAAATCTTGGTGAATCTCCTCCATTTACCTATTACAGGTTGTCAGGTAGTACTGGGTGCCAACTGGTTGAGTACATTGGGTGACATTATCTGGAATTTTAAGGACTTAACCATGAAGTTTGTAACCAAAGGTGAGGTACAACAGTTTAAAGGAGTCCATGCATCTACTGATAGTCTGATGGAACCACTGGACAAAGATCTCAAGCCGCAGTCACAATTCTTCTTAATACAACTCTGCTCCTTGGAAGAAGAGAAAAAGCCTATTGAAGAGGACTCCATACCAGAAGTGCTGGAGATTTTGAAGAAATATGCCAGACTTTTTGATGAATCAAAAGGGCTACCCCCTCCCAATCTTCTTACATATGTACCTGAAGTTGTTATAGACCAAGAACTAGAAGAACAACTGGTACAAAGGGACAATGCTCTCCAACTACTGAAGGACAATCTCCTGTTAGCTCAAGACAGGATGAAAAAGGATGCTGACAAACACAGGAGTGAGAGGGAATTCACTGAAGGGGACTTGGTATATCTCAAGGTCCAGCCATATAGGCAAATCTCTTTAGCCCATAAAAGGCCACAGAAACTTTCACCTAAATATTATGGACCATACAAAGTCCTTAACAGAATTGGTAAGGTGGCTTATAAGCTGGAGTTGCCTCATGAACCACTGCTTCACCCAGTTTTTTATGTGTCTCAGTTGAAGAAACACATTAGTACAAGGGTTCAGCCTCAAACAGGAATACCTACTAACTCTGAAGAAGCTATACTTGAACCTGACTATATCCTGGAGCGAAGGTTAGTTAAGAAGGGAGATAGAGCTGCTGTGGAGATATTAGTTCAATGGAAAGAAGGTAATCCTGATACTACAACTTGGATTCCTTATGATCACTTCATCAAGAATTATCCTCACTTCGACCTTGAGACAAGATCAATTTAAAGGGAAGGGAATTGTCAGGTGCCAATGGAATCCACTCCTCCTTTCCTATTGTTTGTTACAGCATTTTACACTCACATTGTCCAGCTCATTTGATTGATGCCACGTCAGCACACAAACGGTTATCTGTCAGATGTTAGAGGGGCATATTAGTAATCAACAATATACTAGTCATAACCCGTGCCCATAGGGCATGGTTCATTTAAGGTATTCCCCCTCAAAATCTTGGACCCCCAATTTTAAACGAACAATAATTATTATGAGGCCCCCATCAAAATATTAAATTCCAACCACTGCTGGATGTGAATTTTCTTTGGATTTCCCATAAAACCCCACTCTCAATAATGCTCATCCACAACTATTATGAGTGCAAACCCCACTCTTTGGATTCCCCATAAAACCCCACTCTCAATAATGCTCATCCACAACCATTATGAGTGCAAACCCCACTCTTTGGATTCCCCATAAAATTTCACAACCGTTGATTCACCAAGATTAAATTCCAACCACTCTTTATCTTGGCACAGTCAACCCTAGGATTCAAAAACCTTTGTGTTTTGTATAAGAGATGTAATCCTCTCTATATAAAGAGAGATGAGTAGCTGTTATTGGCATGATAAGAAATTTAGCTTACATTTTTTTTCTTACTATTACTCCTTTTTTTTGTTATCCTTGTCTTCTCCAAATTGCAATAAAAATTCCTAATTCTGTGATTCTTTGTTACTGCATACTCTGAACCATGGTCAATCCTTCTCATGGAGCCAAAATTCTAGGTCAATTGGGACGAGCTCCCTCCACTAGGTCAGTCACTTCCCGCCTCCCCCGGTCCCTCTCCCCCATGATTTCCCTCACCCTCCCTTATCTGAAATCAATCTCTTACATACTGATTAGGGTTGTCTGTATATGTTAGGGTTTTCTTGAAGAGGTGAGGCTTGGAATCAAGCGATACCTTGTTCTCTACCATCTGGTATTTATTTTCTGTTTTGAACTTATTTATGGTTTATAGTATATGCGCATCAAATTTTTTGTGAAGGAAAGTAAGTTAAACTTGGTTTGGGGATACTTGATTTGAGGTAATTAAGTTGAACTTCTAGAAGTATCTTAAAATATGTTTTAGGAGCAGGACATACTAGCAGTAGCCCTAGCTTCAATGTTGACAACTTTAGCCCACTTAATCCATAGCAACAACTGAACATACCAAGCTTGAAACTTCTTACTTGTCACATTGACTTGATTATATCATGTTAACCCCCCGAAATTTCTTCTGTTGAGAAATTGGGAATGTTACAGCTTTCTCGTCTTATTCTTTTTTATCTCGGATGATTCTATGATGCAAGGAAACTAGCAGTTATACTTTTTCCATGGGTGCTCCCTTTTTCCATATATTTGCTTTGTTTATTTGGAATTGAGTTGTACACTTGAATTAATTTATATTGTCCTGAAAGGCTATTTCTAAAAAAATATCAGGGCTCTTATTATATTTTTTGTAATCAAAATTTTGAATTTATGTTTTTTATTATGGGTTAGATTGGTACTGTAGTTGGAGTAAGTGCAATTTATGGATTTAACCATTTGTTTTGTTATTTTTAAAGTTAGATTTCTTTCTTTTTGTTAGGACTATTTGTTTTGTTGATTGTATATTTATGTTATCAACATTTTGGGCATTTTATGATTTATGAAACATTATCATATATATGGTTGAGATATTCGTGGAATATTTAATGGTAGGGCCTCTATAAATTTTCTGTTGTTATTATATCAAATTTGCCTAGTCTGTGTGTGAAGTAATTTGGAAACTGCTATGGAAGATAAATTGCATAGAGTCAATTAGTGTACATCTATGTTGTACGAATACGACACGGCATGGTAATGACACTGCGACATTGGACAACTTATTTTGGTATGTCCTATTTTATCTTTCAGTGTGTGGATTGTTTCTGGTCTACTGAGTAAGGTACCAAGTGACTCCCTTAGAGGTCTTTAGAAACCATATCCTCAAGTTATGTATCAAGAATAATTCATTATAGATCAGTAGTTCAAAGTTAGGGTAAAATACAAAGTTTTTCGCTAAAGTTTTGACAATCGCTGGAATCCATTAGAAGAACAAAAGTGCTGACTTTTTCGCCATTTTGGAATAACACAAGCTTTTCAGTTATAAAATGTGAGACTCCTAAGACAAGGTTTTCAGTTATTATGGTAGAGATGTTTTGAAAGTTTCATCTTTCATACATCAAAATTGTTGGGATCAGCAACTGGCCCATGATCTATTTATGCAAGTAATTGAATTGTGCATTTTTTTTATTTTAGAAACTTTGTAGGTGCATATTTTGTTATGTACTATTATCTTGTTCATCTGGATGGAGTTATGGTTTTTCTTCTATAAACTTCATATATACCACTTATTGAAGCATTTCCATTCTGACAAATTCAAAGTCACTTATACCAATTAATAGGTTGACTGATCAGCCGCTTCATCCAATTATATAACATGGAGCCTAGGGAGATGGAAATCAACAAGTCTTTTTTTGGCAGTCCTGTTAAGAAGTCATGAGTAGGTCCACTATCCTTATATCAATATGCAAATTGCAATTACATAATTAATTACTTAATAAACATTCTCAATTCTATATTAATTATCTCATCATTTACTAAATATAACTTTTACTCCACCCAACCGCACCCTGCACCCTTTTTGTAACTGCCGCAAACAATAATTACCTAGAACAAAAAACCCGAAGGGAATAGCCATTCTCATTCATCACATTATTTTGCATATTAGGTATTTATGAAGTAACCTGGCCAAAGCAATTCCTGCAAGATTTGAGTATCAAATTTCGCACCTAAAAATTGACGCAACCGCATATGAAGTAGATCAAATAGGACGAGCACTTTCCTCCAAATATACTTTGGTTCAAATTTATGGGATGAAACTAGGATCAGAATTTATAACCGAGCCAGATAGCAACCTGACTCGTATACATAACAGAACAACCAGAAACAATGCTCTCTACACAGAAAAACAACAAAATAGTAATTGCCCCCTATTTAACAACCCTGAAATTTTCTTTTAACATCCAAACCAACTGAACACTATGTCGTCCCAGCTGAAAATGTCGTTTACGACAAGACTATTACACAACAGAAGTAAGACTATGGAAACTTCAAGCAGAAGTTGGTATAATATATTCTTGGCACCACTCATGGATACAACAGGCAGATGAGTTGCTGCGTCCTCGACAAATTTCTTCAGAGAAGCAGTCTAACTTTGGTATGATATGCCCCCACAACCACAAAGTATGAGAACTATTATTGTAAATTTCATACAGTTTGGCTTTGTTGTTGTTATATAGCTGGAGAGGCTTGGTTGAACCAAATATGGTTATTTGTTCAAAGAGACTTAAAATTTTGTATTTGTTAGTGGCGAAAATATGCAGGAAGAGATGAGAGCGCCTTGTAACGCCCCAAATGTTGCACCCCGTCCGAGGTCCAGTTGCATAACCTGTTCGCGGACCAAGGTTATGCGGGAAGCTTCCAGAACATTCTAGAAGATGGCGGAAGGCTCTAGAAGATTGTGGATCTCTCCGGAAGGCCCAAGATCGTTCTAGGAGGCCCAAGAAGCTTCTGGAAGGCCCTTGAAGTTTTCCTTTATGTCGCTAGGGAATAAACCTGGAATATGCCATTCCAGTTATGGTAGAATGTAATAATCCTTGGAATATTCCTTCCAGGACTTTTCTTGTATTGCTCTATGAACACTTATAAAAGGGGGAGGCTCTCATTTGTTCCTCACCACCTAAAATTGTAAGCATTCTCCAAGTCAATAAAGAGATTCTTACTAGTCCCATCTTTGCTCCACTATTCTAGTTTTCTTAGCGATCTAGCTAAGTCGGGACGGGAAGGCTTGCACGAGTCTTTGAGGAGAAAGACAGTGCGCCGCACGGGACGAATTGCTAGCAAAAACACTAAGTCCGTGACAAGTGGTATCAGAGCAAAGGTTCGATCGCCGTCATGTCTTCGACCGAAGCCATCATCAACGAGGATCCCGCGCAACCCTCTTCGCCTAAGGAGAAGGCGAAGACTTCGAGGAAGGGCAAGAGCAAAGAACCGTCGGTGGAACGGGCTCTTGGCGAGTTGGCTGGCCGGGTTGAGATGCTGGAGAAAGGCGTGACGGGCGTCGAGTATCAAGTGGAGCAGAACCAAATGGCTCACGAGGAATTCGCCCAGGGTTTGGAGGCGGATGTCGCCACGGCTATGACTGAGTTCCGAGAGCATCTCCGCGAGATGCAGGCCGAGTTCGAGGAGGACGAAAGGCCACGAAGGCGGAGATTGCTAAACTATGCAAAGAGCTACAAACCAAGGCGGAGGTCCTCGAGAGGGCCATTGCTGGTGGTCCGACTCCGAGGAGGGAGTCGACGCAGAGGGTGAAGTATCCAGAACCCAAATCCTTTACTGGCGTACGGGACGCGAAGGAGGTGGATAACTTCATCTGGAACGTCGAGCGTTACCTGAAGGCGGTCCGCATCGAGGATGAGACTGACAAGGTAAACACAGCGTCCCTATATTTTTCTGATGATGCTACGCTGTGGTGGCGACGCAGGTGCATTGATATAGAAAAGGGACTCTACAAGATCGAGACTTGGGAGGATCTCAAGAAGGAGATCAAGTCTCAATTCTACCCGAAGAATGTGGAGTATGTCGCAAGACGGAGTTTGCGTCAACTCAAGCACACCGGTACGATCAAGGAGTATGTGGCGGAGTTCACCCGCCTGATGCTCACCATTTCCAGTATGGGCGAAGAGGATCGCCTGTTCGCGTTCCTGGAGGGTCTACAACCATGGGCGGCACAAGAATTGCAGAGGCAAGATGTGTCAGATTTGAACACGGCTGTTGCGGCAGCCGAGAAGCTGATGGAGTATCGACGGAGCGATGCCCCAAAGCCCAAGGAAAAGACCACCACCAAGTTCAATGGTGGGGGAGCGAAGAAGAACAACGGAAAGGGAGGCCCGCCGCCGAAGGAAAAGCCACAAGCAAAGTCTTCGACGGAGCGGAAGATCGAGTGCTATGTGTGCGGTGGAAATCACCTCGCACGAGACTGTCCGAACAAGGGCAAGAGGGTGAACGCGGTCCAAGGCGAGGAGGCCGAGGACATGGAGCCTAAGAAGGGGGCTCACATGGGTGCCCTGCGCCTGTTGAATTCTTTGAAGAGCAAGGCGGTAGTGTCCAAGACCCCGAATCGAGAGCTGATGTACGTGGACGTTAAGATCAACGGCCACAACACCAGGGCGATGGTCGACACGGGGGCTACCCACAACTTTATGTCGGACGCGGAGGTCCGACGCTTGGGTTTGGCGCTGGAAAAAGACTCAAGCACGATAAAGACAGTCAACTCTGAGGCGCGCCCCGTGCAGGGGGTGGCCAAAGGGGTGAAGATCCAAGTGGGAGACTGGACGGGTGTCACCAGTCTCATGGCAGCACCACTGGACGACTTCGACATGATCCTTGGGATGGACTTCCTTACTTCGGCAAAGGCGGTCCCAATGCCTCATCTGGGAGTCGTCGGGATCATGGAGGAGAGCTCTCCGTGCATGGTGACAACTGCACGAGGCGAGCTTACGAAGGGGAAGGCTCTCTCCGCATTACAACTCAAGAAGGGGATGCGACACGGAGAGATGACTTACCTTGCTGTGCTTAAGACGGAGGAGGCGCCCGTGCAGGGGGATCTTCCGCCTGAGATCGATGACGTCCTTGTGGAGTTCGGGGACGTCATGCCGAAGGAGTTGCCGAAGAGGCTACCTCCGCGGAGGGAGGTAGACCATGCCATCGAGTTGGAGCCGGGCACGAAGCCGCCCGCCATGGCTCCATATCGCATGGCCCCGCCCGAGCTGGACGAGTTGAAGAAGCAACTCAAGGAGCTGCTGGACGCAGGATTCATCAGACCGTCAAAGGCCCCATATGGTGCACCGGTGCTGTTCCAGAAGAAGAAGGATGGAAGCCTTCGTTTGTGCGTCGACTATCGTGCACTAAACAAGGTAACCGTCAAGAACAAATATCCCATCCCGTTGGTGGCGGACTTGTTCGACCAATTGGGAGGCGCGAGATACTTCTCCAAACTTGATCTGCGCTCGGAGTATTATCAAGTCCGGATTGCGGAGGGCGACGAGGCTAAGACGGCATGCGTGACGAGGTATGGCGCATATGAGTTTATGGTTATGCCTTTTGGTCTAACAAATGCTCCTGCGACTTTTTGTACTTTGATGAACAAGCTCTTTCATCCCTACCTGGATCGGTTCGTCGTGGTCTACCTCGACGACATTGTCGTGTACTCAAATACGATAGAGGAGCACATCGAGCATTTGAAGACTGTCTTCCAGGTGCTAAGGGAGAACGAACTCTTCGTCAAGCGGGAGAAGTGCTCATTCGCACAAGAAGAGGTCGTTCTTGGGGCACTGGATCGGGCGTGGCAAGATATGGATGGACGGCGCAAAGGTCCAGTCCATACGGGAGTGGGAGGCTCCCACCAAGCCGACGGAGCTGCGATCGTTCCTTGGCTTGGCGAACTACTACCGGCGGTTCATCCGAGGATATTCCGCCATCGCAGCGCCTCTGACCGATCTGCTGCGGAAGGATCGGGCGTGGAACTGGACGCCCCGATGCGAGGAGGCATTCGAGGCACTGAAGCGGGCTGTGACGGAGGAGCCGGTCTTGTCTCTACCGGACTACTCCAAGGCGTTCGAAGTGCACACGGACGCGTCCGACTTCGCCATCGGTGGGGTGTTGGTGCAGGAAGGACACCCCATCGCGTTCGAGAGCCGCAAGCTGAGTGACACTGAGCGGTGCTACACGGTGCAGGAGAAGGAGATGACCGCGGTCGTGCATAGTTTGAGGACATGGCGGCACTACCTCCTCGGCACCAAGTTCGTGGTCATGACGGACAATGTTGCCACGAGCTACTTCCAGTCCCAGAAGAAGCTATCTCCGAAGCAGGCGAGATGGCAAGATTTTCTAGCCGAGTTCGACATGGCGTTGCAGTACAAACTCGGCAAAGAAAATCAGGTGGCCGATGCGCTTAGTAGGAAGGCCGACCTCGCATCTGTGTGCTTGCTCAAGGGGGACGTTCTGGACCGTGTTCGAGTAGAAATCATGGAGGACCCACTAACACTGGCCATAGTGAAGCTTGCCAAGGAGGGCAAGACGAGAAGGTTCTGGCTGAAAGACGGACTTCTCTACACCAAGGGCGACAGGGTGGTCGTGCCTAGGTGGAGTGGCTTGCGGAGACAGCTGCTCAAGGAGTGTCATGACACAAAGTGGGCTGGACACCCGGGACAAAAGCGAACCTTGGCGCTACTGGAGGCCGCATACTACTGGCCTCGCATGCGCGAGGATGTTGGAGGACTATGTTCGCACTTGTCTTGTGTGCCAACAAGACAAGGTGGATCATCAGAAGCCTGGGGGCCTGCTGGAGCCTCTTCCCGTGCCGAGTCGGCCATGGGAGAGCATTTCGATGGACTTCATCTCCGCCCTGCCGAAAGTGGGGGCGCTTGGGTCCATTCTCGTGGTGGTGGACCGGTTCTCAAAGTACGCGACCTTCATTGCTGCTTCGACGGACTGCACAGCAGAGGAGGCCGCGCGACTGTTCATCAGCCACGTGGTGAAGTTCTGGGGCATCCCGGTCAACATTGTCAGCGACCGAGACCCCCGCTTCACGGGGAAGTTCTGGACGGAAGTGTTCAAAATCCTCGGGACGGACTTACACTTCTCTACCAGCTTCCACCCGCAGACGGACGGGCAGACCGAGCGGGTCAACTCGCTACTCGAGGAGTACTTGCGGCACTTTGTGAGTGCCAACCAGAGGGATTGGGTGCATCACCTCGACGTCGCTCAGTTCTGCTACAATCTTCAACGGAGCGAGTCGTCGCACAGCAGTCCATTCGAGTTGGTGATGGGTCGCCAACCGCTTGCCCCGCACACGCTGAGTGCGGGATCCTCGAGTAGAAGTCCCGCGGCCAACCAGTTCACTTCAGATTTCAAGGCAAAGGCGGACATTGCCAAGGCATTTCTGGAGAAGGCCGCGAGGAAGATGAAGAAGTGGGCCGACGCGAAGCGAAGGCCGGTTGAGTACAAGGAGGGGGACATGGTGCTGGTGAAGCTGCAACCACAACAGTTCAAGGTGTTCCGCAAGGTGCACAAAGGACTGCTCCGGAAGTATGAAGGCCCCTTCTCCGTGCTCAAGAAAGTAGGCAAGGTGGCCTACAAGCTTGAACTCCCTGCCAAGCTGAAGATTCATCCAGTCTTCCATGCCAGTTGCTTGAAGCCGTACCATGAAGACTTGGAGGATCCCCAGCACGGAGTTCCGAAGCGACCGACGGCGACCATGACGACTTCCTTCGACAAGGAGGTAGAAGCCGTACTGGACAGGAGGACCATTCGGCGACGAGGCGTGTCCCCGTATGTGGAGTACCTCATCCAGTGGAAGGACTTGCCTTACGGCGAGTCTAGCTGGGAACGTGCTGATATGCTGCATCAGTTCGAAGCCGAGATCCAGGCGTTTCTCAGCGAGCATGGTTGACGAGGGCGTCAACGCCTTAGGTGGGGGAGAATGTAACGCCCCAAATGTTGCACCCCGTCCGAGGCCCAGTTGCATAACCTGTTCGCGGACCAAGGTTATGCGGAAAGCTTCCAGAACATTCTAGAAGATGGCGGAAGACTCTAGAAGATTGTGGATCTCTCCGGAAGGCCCAAGATCATTCTAGGAGGCCCAAGAAGCTTCTGGAAGGCCCTTGAAGTTTTCCTTTATGTCGCTAGGGAATAAACCTGGAATATGCCATTCCAGTTATGGTAGAATGTAATAATCCTTGGAATATTCCTTCCAGGACTTTCCTTGTATTGCTCTATGAGCACTTATAAAAGGGGGAGGCTCTCATTTGTTCCTCACCACCTAAAATTGTAAGCATTCTCCAAGTCAATAAATAGATTCTTACTAGTCCCATCTTTGCTCCACTATTCTAGTTTTCTTAGTGATCTAGCTAAGTCGGGACGGGAAGGCTTGCACGAGTCTTTGAGGAGAAAGACAGTGCGCCGCACGGGACGAAGTGCTAGCAAAAACACTAAGTCCGTGACAGCCTGCAAAAAAAGCACATCTAATTTTTTTGTTAGAATTCCACCATTTGTTACACTTTTTTTACTAGATGCTTGTACCTTTGATTTGGTGTATTTAGGGATATGTATTGGATATTATTTGCGATGGCAATATTTCAATGAAATTAACCATTCTATTTTTTTTGCAGTTACTTTGAAGCCTATGGAGACATAACAGACTTGTATATGTAGAAGGTGAGATAACGGGCTTATTTTATATTTAGTCTAGGTGCAACGCAAAGTGTCTTTCTGATTCATTGTTTTAAAGACTAAAAAGGTGTATACTTTTAGTAGCTCACTAGAAGTACAAGAAGAAAATCTTCTTGATTCTTGATATATATATATATATATATATATATATATATATATATATATATATATATATATATTCATGTCTTCTTGCCAACTCTAGCTATAAAATATATATATATATATATATATATATATATATATATATATATATATACACGTCTTCTTGCCAACTCTAGCTATACAAGTACTAGCATCGTCAACTGCAAGCATTATAATGTAGTCTAATTTTTCAACATAGCTAACATGTCAGTCACCCCACTCTATTGATCGGTTGAAGATTACTGTAATATTTCACATTGGAACTACTATATCAACAGATGGTGAAATTTTGTGCATTTTTATAGTCTTCACTCTTCAGGGATATCTAGGAAGGCACTTTTTCGATTATTAGTTAAGATGTTTAATAATTGTTGATTTATAACATTATAGAACCTAAGGTAATAATTTGTAAAGAACAAGTCTTCTCATAAAGGATTCAGGAAATCATGTACCAACCAGGTGGGGGCATGTGCCTTTATAAACACGTGCTTGAATCGTCAATTATATGTAATGTAACCTTTGCTATCTATTTATTATCATGATTTGGTGTTGCCATGATAATGCATGCCAACAACTTATGTATGCAATGTACATGTACTAATTACTTTCTCAGGCTTATAAACAGCTTTTTTTCCTAATTGTATTGCATGCATCTACTTCCATTTACATCTATAGTTTTTTCTTACTTTGTAAAATTATTATATTGATATTAACAATATATAATCTATGTCTAGTTCTATTAGCAAGCTGATAACAATAGTTCATATAGAATATAAGACACTTTTCAAATTTATCCAGAACACAGCATGTCAATTTGTATGTTTTATTAGGGATATTGATAGTGTTAGCTTTGGTTGTTTTGCACAACAGGTCATAGTGATTTCTGGGGAGACTATGACAATATTATTATGTGGATTTTTTGCATTTGGTTCT
The DNA here is from genome assembly GCA_029216955.1 of Iris pallida. Classification (NCBI taxonomy): domain Eukaryota; kingdom Viridiplantae; phylum Streptophyta; class Magnoliopsida; order Asparagales; family Iridaceae; genus Iris; species Iris pallida. Next base: position 541,374 of record JANAVB010010200.1, read on the forward strand.
AATGCGCTTTTGTAAGTTTGTCCTAGCTTTTGTAATTTTGTTCGGGTATGGTTAAGCAAAAAGTTGTATATATGATTAAGTGGATTCAATGCACCATACAGCTCCATATCATTTCTTTATCGATTTAGCTAGCCTCCCATTTCTTATTGTTAGCCCACACAGTTCTTTCGCTGTGTTGTTTTAGCTAACAAGAATTTTGGCACCATACCGAGCGTTGACGACAGGTTCACAACTGTTTAAAAAAAGCTTTTCTTAATTCTTGTATGGAGCTTATTTTTGCTCCATAGCCGACCCCATCTCCTTGGATGATGATGGTTATGATATTTTTTTATGCCACTGGGTTTGCAAATCAAAAGGAAATGAAGAGGATTTGAGTCGTATATCTTCAAATCACAGACATACCTTTTTTTTAAAATATTAGTAAGATTAGCTGCATGTATCCACTTTGGACTTTTTGCTTGCCTAGTTGGTATTATTAAGTTCTCAACTTATTGGATTATCAGAGTAACAAGGTGGCTACTCACCTAGATTTGTTGGTTTCAGTTTCCTGTCCTCGAATAATCACCATTTTCTAAGAAATGCATTATAGCTTGGCACATATCTTCAGGCTTTTACATTTCCTTTTGCTGTTTCCAAGGAAGGAGAACTTCTGGATTTTATGGGTTTTCTGACTTTGGTTCCTTTCCCTGACATATTTCTTACCAGGGATTATTTTGTAATATTCCATTTTTTCTGATTAAGCTCTTCATTCTCTCCCCATTGAGTTCTCATATAACAAATTCTAGTTATATTTTTGTTTTCTAGTTTTAAGTACTGTATTGAGTTTATCAAACAACAATCTTCTATTCCAAATCAGTTTTTTTTCCTGATATTTCAGATAATAAATAGATAATTAACATTCTTGTTTGTTATAATTTTTGTTTTGTTTAGGCTATCCAGGTCAGCAGAGAGCTAAAATTTCCGAACTAGCAAAATTTGGACGCCCGGTATATACCCTACACTGGCTTATTTTTCACTGTTATTGAATTTTTAATTTTTAAATATTCATGATAATTAATCTCTCTTTTTCCTGAACATGTCTTTTTTATACAGGTTCAATTTCAGTAGAAGTGTACAATAACTTTCAACCTTCCTATTATTCATATCAAGTTAGCTTGTCTAAGCACAATTATTCTGAGGCATTATCAGCACGAAAGATTTTATTCCTCGAGTGAATTGACACTCATTTGCAATAAATGATACATGTACAATCAGATGATATCCTTATTTTGTTATGCATTTATATGATTCAATACTCAAATGATAGTTTAGAATGCATGGACTTTCCCAATTAGTTTTAATAGTGTTCTTATTCTCATGAACGATCATAATATATTATACATGGCATTTGTACCTATTTTTTCTTCTTCTGTCATTTGCCAACAGGCTAACTGCAATTGATTGTTATGATATATGATACTACATATCCTTTGTGATTTGTGATATCTTTAGCTAATTTCATAACCAGGAAACAGAGTTAGCTATTGAATGTTATGTATTCAAAGATGGAATGCCAATATTACATATAATTTCATGATGTTATTCCAAGTTGATTTTGTGGAGAATAATTGTTGTTGTGTATTTTATTGATGGGCTACTCAACTACTTATAGGGATTCTAGCTCCTCTTCATATTACATTTTCCAATGTGGGACTAAATCCCTTATTAGTTCTCAACACTCCCCCTCAAGATGGGCGATAGATATTAATCATTTCCATCTTGTTACATAGCTTTGACAGACTTACTGAACTAAGACCCTTAGTCAAACAGTCTGCCACTTGTTCTTCTGAGCGAACATGATCAATCTTCAGTATCCCTTGTTCCAGCTTTTCTTTGATGAAGAATCGATCGATTTCGATGTGCTTCGTTCTGTCGTGCTGAACTGGATTGTTAGCTATACTTATTGCATCTTGACTATCGCTCAGAAGACGTAACGGTGTTCCCTTGTCCAGCTTCAACTCTGTCAGCAACGCTTTCACCCGCAGCAACTCCGACACTCCTAAAGCCATTGCTCTGTATTCTGCTTCAGCTGTAGACCATGCTACCACAGACTGTTTCTTGCTTCTCCATGAGACCAAATTTTCTCTTACAAAGACACAATATCCCGTGGTAGACCTTCTATCGTCTATGCAGCTCGCCCAGTCTGCATTGCAGTATCCCTCAACTTCTATACATCCATTCTTCTTGAACCATAGCCCTTTCCCCGACGTCCCTTACAGATATCTCAAGATCTGAAATACTGCATCCATATGATCCGTTCTTGGATCATGCATGTAGCGACTTACTACACTCACCGCAAATAAAATATCAGGGCGAGTGTGTCCCAGATAAATCAATCTTCCTACAAGTCGTTGATATCTTTCACGATCAACTGGCTCTCCTGTTTCTGCTCCCAACTTGCACTTCTGGTCAATTGGAGTGACTGCAGCTTTGCATCCCAGCATCCCTGTCTCCTTCAGCAGATCTAGTGTGTATTTTCTCTGTGAGAGAACAATTCCTTGTTCGCCTTCACACACTTCGATACCTAGAAAGTACCTCATCGCTCCTAGATCCTTCACTTCGAACTCCTTCGCGAGTTTTGACTTCAGCTTAGCAATCTCGACTTCATCATTACCTGTGATTACTATATCATCCACGTATACAGCAAGTATAGTGATGTGGCCTCTTGCATGCTGAAGAAAGACCGTATGATCTGCATTTGCTTGATAGTATCCCATGCCTGTAACAGCCTTTCTGAATCTGTCAAACCAGGCTCGAGGAGATTGCTTGAGCCCATATAGCGACTTCTTTAGTTTGCACACTTTTCCATGCGACGTCCCTCCGTCTGATTCTGTAGCATAGCACCCTGGCGGGAGTTTCATGTATACTTCTTCTTGTAGGTCCCCATGGAGAAAGGCATTATTCACATCTAATTGGTATAGCTTCCACCCATAGTTTGCTGCAATGGAGACCAGAGTCCTTACGGTGCTCATTTTCGCTACTAGAGCAAACGTCTCATCATAGTCGATGCCATATGATTATGTGTATCCCTTTGCAACCAACCTCGCCTTGTATCGTTCCACCTTTTCTTCTGACGTCTCCTTTACTGTGTACACCCATTTACATCCCACAGTTTTCTTCCCTTTGGGTAATGGAACCAGCTCCCACGTCTTATTTTTTTTCCAGTGCCCCAAGTTCTTCCATCATCGCAGCTTTCCACCTTGGATCTTTTTTTGCTTCCTGCCAACTTTTGGGCAACGAAGTAGAGTCTAATGATGCGATGAAGGCTCGATAATTCGAAGAAATATTAGAATAAGACAGGTAATTGGCAATATCATGTTCATAATTATCAAAACGACTAGGAGCCTTACCCGCATTGATGCGAGAAGATCTCCTTAAGGGAGCAATAGGTGGTGGAGAGATCATACAATCAGAGTCAGAGAGATCCGCATCAGAATCAGATTGATTCTGTGCGGGGGCAACATCTTCAAGAGTTGGAGTAGGAGTAGACGAGGGACTTGGTACAGAAGGCACAGGGCACGGTACAAGCACGGTACAAGCACGGTACTGGACTTCTGCTGTCTCCTTCTGTAGACTTGGAGCTCCTTTTCCATTTTTTGCTGCTCTCCCTGTTTAACATATGTATCTTCTTCATCTTCTGTATCGGAGTCACTGCTTTCTCTCCCTTTCGTCTAGTTTTCCACGGCCGGACATGGGACCGATCCGACTACCACAGATGGGCTTAATTTCTTCCCCTCACAACTAACACCTGCTGTGTTAGGTGTGTCAACAAACACCGAACCGTCATCCGAACTATAATATGGTTCTAGTTCTCTGAAGGTAACATCCATGCTCACAAACATCTTCCGCTTAGCTGGGCTCCAACATGCGTATCCCTTCTGAGTTGCCGTGTACCCGACAAAGAAATATTTAACCGCTCTAGGATCCAGTTTGCCAACCCCTGGCCTATTATCTTGAACAAAATAGACACACCTAAATACTTTCGGTGGAACAGTGTACGTGGTAGCACCAGTAAGTATCTCCAACGTGTCTTCCAGTCCAATACCTGAGATGGCATTCTGTTGATGAGATAAGATGGGGTTAACACCGCTTGTCCCCATAAGTGTTTCGGAACATTCATAGCCAACATCATCGTCCGTGTAACCTCCAGCAAGTGTCTGTTCTTCCGTTCGGCCACACCATTTTGTGCCGGTGTATAGGCACAAGAAGTTTGGTATAGTATGCCATGAATGGATAAATACTCAGCAACCGTCTTATTTGTATACTCCGTCCCATTGTCAGACCGTAAGCACTTAATCTTAGTGCCATATTGAGTTTCTACCCGGCGATGAAAGTCGCGAAATGCCTCAAAGACGTCACTTTTATTCTTCATAAGGTACACCCATGTCACGCGAGTATAACAATCAATAAAAGTGACGAACCATCGAAAATCGTTAATACCGGTTGTAGGACAAGGGTCCCATACGTCCGAATGTATCATATCAAATACAGCCGAACTTCTACTACTGGAACTCACATATGTGCTTCTGGTGTGTTTACCCAACTCACAAGCATGACAAAATAACTTCTCTTTATCAGCCCTTTGGTATAAGGACGGATACATGCGACTAATAACTTTAAAAGAAGAATGACCGACACGCTGGTGGTGGAGTAGTAATTCATCTTCTACACTGCGTCGTGTATCTTCCGGTGGTGTGTCGGCTACCAGAGATGCCAATGCTTTGTCCAGTCCAGTCCTGTCCAAGTACCACAGCCCCTTATGCCATGTGCTAGTCCCTAGTCGTCGTCCTGTCCCCTTCTCCTGAAAGGTCACCGTAGGAATGTCAAAGGAAATAGTACAGTTAAGATTAAGAATAATGGCACTAATAGAAAGAAGATTGACAGAAAAAGACGGAGCATGTAAGACATTGGTGAGAGTGAGAGAAGGGGTGCATGCGACAGTGCCTTTACCCAGAACAGGGTTGGAGCTACCATCAGCAGTCTGAATGCTCTCCGACGTCGGTAGGTGAGTATAGTCCTGGAACTCACCGTGGGACCCCGTGACATGACGAGATGCCCCAGAGTCCATAATCCAACCTGTTTGGTGGACAGTTGCTGCAAAAGCACGCGCAAGTATACTTGTGCCGGTTTGGACAAAACAAGTGATGTGGTCCCCCGAGGTAGATGACGCCCCATGACTGCCGTCCGAACCCAGCTTCGTGCTGTGTAACTTCGCAAGGAACTCCTTCTCAAGAGGGGTTAACTCAGTCAGGTGAATGTCGCCCCCTTCCTCCGCCAGATTAGCTTTGTGTCCTCCAGAATAATCTTCCCTTTCGACCCCCCCTCTCTGCCGCCCTAACCCTAACCCTAACCGCCCACTCTCTGCCGACCACCCCCCCAGCCCCGCCCGACGCCCCCTCCTGCCGTTCCCCACCCCCTGTCGACCCCCACCCATCCCTGCCGCCTACTCCCTGCCGCACTACCCCCTGCCGACCACCCCCCGCCCCGCCCGACGCCCCCCTGCCGTTCTCCACCCCCTGCCGACCCCCACCCACACCCGCTACTGACCCCCCCCCCCCCCCCCCGACGCCAAACCCCAACCACCCCACCCCCCCGACGCCGACCCACTTGCTGCTGTAAACCCCCCTTTTTTCAGAAAAAAAAGAGAAGAAAAAAAGAGAACCCTAATTTGTGAGAGTGATTATGTGGGCGATTATTCGAAGACGGATGGCTGTCAAATGTTTTATTTGCACCTTCTGTTCCTAGAGATGAATTTTTTATTTATTATGGCTCTGATACCATGTAGAGAATAATTGTTGTTGTGTATTTTATTGATGGGCTACTCAACTACTTATAGGGAGTCTAGCTCCTCTTCATATTACATTTTCTAATGTGGGATTAAATCCCTTATTAGTTCTCAACAGATTTTTCTTGACACGTAGGGGATATCTACAGTTGATAGGCAGTAGATGCAGGTAGTTCAAACTGCAGTGCATCAGTTCAAGGCTAGAACTGGGCAGTGTGTAGGGAGTTTTGGCACTGCAGTGTAGTCCTGCATATGATCTAGGCAGCTGCAGGAGAATAGGTAATGCAAGATGGTATCAATAGCAGCTTGCATAAAAGCAGCAACCGTAGGAGACTCTGTAGAGATCTTCCTGTGCAGCAGGCAGCAGCAGCTGCACTAAGCAGCAGTATAGCAGTAGCAGCAGCTGCACCGAGCAGCTGTATCTGCAAGACTGTAATACAATTTTTTGCAGTGAGTGTAGGTAAAGTTGCAGGCATGTAAGGTAGTTCTAGGAGGGATGCAGTCCCAGCTGCAGTATCAGCTAGGTAAGTGTCCTGCGCAGTGTGCAGGTATTATACCTGTGTGTAGGCAGGGTATGTGCAAGCTTGGAGTGTTTTGAGAGAAATTATGTGAGTGATAAGTGGTGAACTTGTTGTATGTGTCCTGCAGTAGGTTGGTAAACTAGTGTGTTAGTCAGGAAAAGAAACTGCAGTGTAGCAATTTAGGATGTCCAAATATATGGTTTTCAAGGATTGAATTTAATGTATAGCAAGCACATTTTTATGTCATTAACAGGAATTTCTAGGAACTAGAGTGCTTGACTATCATACTGTTAGTATGTCTAAAGTAGGAACCAACTTTTTAATGATGATGGATAGTGGTGATCAAAAATTGGATTTCTGATCTTACCCCCCACAAAGGAAGTAGCGTGGCATGACTAAGTTACTGGAATAATATGATCCACAAATATTAGCTGACTGGACCAGTTATGTGTTACCATTGTCAGTGATGTTGATACTGTTGATGTTGAACTGTACATAATGTTGAGGATACACAGGTATCAACGATCAATATTTTAGTTCAAATTAAGAGGCACATGGTATCAATGATCAATGTTTTGGTTCAGACGAGAGTCACTTTGCATTTGTTCTCAATATTTGTCGTTTCAAGTAAAATTTTGTATTTTTTCTCACTACCGCCATCTCACATAAATATGTATCTCCTGTAAGTTTGGACATTTTAGCTGTACATAAATGTTCCCTTTTCTATGAAGCAACTTGTGTGCTGGGAGTAATTACTGGGAATTTGTTGTGCATTTTTTGCTTTGAAGCTAATGCTGATAGACTTTGGTGTATACAAGTTAAAGACTGAAGTCTGTTCGGCCTTAAGGAGAGTGGTGTGTGTGTGTTGAGTTTTACACTTCTTTCCTATTAGAGTGTAGGAAATAGTATATTGATCTCCTTTTTTCTTAAGCGTCTATGAAACGCAACAGAACTAGTTTAACTCTTGCATTTTCAGGGAATTTACTGAATTCTTGCAAGGAGTTTCTTAACTTCTCTGGTCTGGTATAAACAATTAACTGGCATCCCCTTATGAAATAGTTAAAGTTGGAAGTCTTTCTGAACTCGTGAAAGTCGGATGATTTATGTATTGGATTCCACTGCATATGTATCAAAATGTGGATATGATATTTTTCTTATATTTGAAAGTTTACTTGCATATGTATCAAAATTTGGATATGATATTTGGTCTATATTATAACTAAAAAAAATGGATCTGCTAGCTATTTTTTGGTTCATTGTTTTGAGTTGTTTGTTTGGTTCATTGTTTTGAGGTGTTTGTTGGCACCGAGTCTGAATTATACCCTCTCTTATTCTCCAATTTCTTGAACATAGTAGATTTTGGTTATATTAGTCTCTTACTCTTCAATTTCCTGATTTTAACTTGTTTCGTAATGTTGTATGCAGGTGCTGCTAGCTAGTTGACGTCGTTCAAATCTCCATCATCGGTTCGAGAATAATTTTTGGGATCTTTTACATAACCAAAATTTGTAAACAGATTATCTTTTGTGATCGAGCTACATTTTAGTATATGTAACTTTTAATTTATTTATACTTTTAATGACATTTGATAATGATTAATGTTTGGGATATATATGTTATTAGTTGTTTTGCAATAAGTTGATAGATTTGATTAATTTAGTGGACCTCTTGGATGTTGATTTAGGAAATGTGTGAAAATGCACCATTTATTGTGTTTAATGGTAATTTCATGAATAAATATATTTGTGGTTCAAACTAATTTTTTTTTCTATAATATTGAAATTTTAAAAAAAAATGCACATGAACATTAATAACGTGTTTCAAAACTATCGCAAATAGTGTTGCAAATTACATTTAGGAATGAACATAAAACGTTTTAAACTGATAGTTAGAAACAATTCAAAGGTGTTCCAAAAAAATATTTTAGAAACACATTACCTGTAGTAAAATCTAAGTTTAGGAACATTTCAAAGTCGTTCTAAAACTATTTTAGAAACATATTATGTGTTTCAAAATCAAATTTATGAACGTTTGGTAACCGTTCCAAATGAAATATAGGAACGCATTATAATCGTTCCAATAATTGCAATGCCACTTTTAGGAACGGTTTCCAAATGTTCCTAAAATTTTTAGGTACATAACCAAAATTGGCATTTAGGAACACTTTTTACATGTAAGAGACTAGAGTGCTTGACTATCAAACGAAATATAGGAACCCATTTTAACCCTTTCCAGTTGTTATCGACGTTTTGTATCGAGTTTTTTGTGTCCCTCTGTGGACTCCGATAGTTCTATATAAGCGATTTGGTTTATATATATATATATGTGAGAGGTCCTTAGTTCAATTCTCGGAATGCCCCAATAATTTGTTAATTATTAAAAAGCTTTTTAATGGATCGGGAGCGGGCGAACTCTGCGATCGGGCTAGGGCACACGCGGGGGCTTCCCCCACGGTCGCCGGACCCCATGGCCGACGGCGGGAGGACGACGGCGAGGGCTGGCGACCCCCCTCCCGGCGCTGGGGGGGGGGCGGGAGCAGGTGCGGGGGGGTCAGGCGGACCCCCCAATGCGCGTGCGAGTGGATGGGCTCCCCCCGGCGGCTGGTGGGGGGGCGGGAGCACAGGGGGGGGGGTCGGGCGGACCCCCCGGTGGTGTCGACGACCCCCCCCAGGCGGAGGGGGGGGGGGGGGGGGGCCGGGCGCGTCGGAGAAGGGGTCGGCTCACCCGTGGAGGGGGTTGAGGGATTTGGATCCGAATTTCGTTTTCGGAGCGGGGTCCGGGTCCCTGGGGAGTCAGTCGGAGGGAGGAGGATGGACGACGGTTACGCGCCGGCGGGTGGCAAAAACCGGGGGAAAGATGAGCGGCGGACAGGGTCAGGCTCGGGATCGCCATCCCGAATTCCGTCAGAACGGGACTGCGTCTCGGCCCATCCGGGGTTCTGGGGTGTCGGCTGGGCGATCGATGGGCTGGCGACCGAAGGCGACTGCGGCGGCTAAGGGGAAGAGCAAGGTAGTGGATATGGATGTGCCGGGACCGGGGACTTCCCGTCCGGTGATTGTCCAAAGGCCTATTGGGGCTACCCCTCGGCCGGCTAGACGGTCCTGGGCCGAGATCTGCAAACCGGTGGGACCGAAATCTCCCACATCTATGGAGTACGTTCCGCCGATCAAGGTTGGGAGGGGCTATCGGGCGGTGTTTCCTGCAGAGGAGATCCAGCAGGTGACAGCGTACTGGGAAAATACCCTCGTCCTGTATGTCTTGGGTAATAAGCCGTTCTACGGGCAGATCCGGGGCTATGCAGCGAGAGTCTGGAAGCCGAAGGGTAGTATGGAGTTCTATGCTCGAGAGAACGGCTTCTATTATGTGAAGTTAGGGCTGGCGGAGGATGTCGCGAGGATTCTCCAAGGTGGCCCCTGGACGTTTGACGGCCGTCTGATCATTCTCAAGGAATGGACTCCAGAGCTGCGATGCGAGAGGGAGGTTCTGAATGCCATCCCAGTTTGGATCCGATTTCCTGAGTTCCCGGTTGGATTTTGGAGCATTCCACTGTTGATGCGCCTTGCTAGTCTGGTGGGCACCCCGATCAAGGCGGATGAGGCCACTACCTTTCGGACGAGGTTGATGTACGCGAGGATCTTTGTGGAGATTCGGGCAGGGGGGAGTTCCCGAAGATGTTGGAGTATGAACTCCCTTCTGGGGAGGTGCTGACCCAGAAGGTGGAGTACGAATGGGTTCCACCTACTTGCTCTCGCTGTTCCTGTTTCGGACATCTTGCCAGTGCTTGTCTAGTGGCTGGCACTCCGGTGGAGCCTTGCATCCCTCCTCGTGAGGTACCTGATGCCTCATGTGATATGGATCTCAGAGAGGATAGCGGAGCGGTGGTTCAGGAGGAGGAGGCTACAAACCAGGGGAGTGATGCCAGTTTGAGCCTTGTTGTTTCTACCCTACCTGTCCCTACGGGAGGGATGGGATCCACTAGCCAGGGACCGAGTAGTATAGTCACCAGACGCATGGAGGAGGTGGAGACTGAGGCACGTGGAGAGGGCGGTTCGTCTGGAGGGCAGGTTTACTGTAGGAAGAGGCGTGCGGTCGGCCTGCTACGGGATGGGCCCTCCATGATGGGGAACCGTACCACAGACAGAGAGGAGGAGGTGTGTGTCGCTAATCCGGCCTGGGCGTTGGTGTTATCTCAGGATGTTCCACATCAGATGGTTCCGTCTGGCATGGATGAGGATCTTTTAGCGACGGATGCGACACCTCCCCCAGGTGTCGTTCCGGGTGATTTTCAGGGGGCCCCTACTTCTCATTAATTAATGGCCATTATCGCCTGGAACGTGAGGGGGGCGTGTTCGCTAGGGAGGTGGAGAGAGATTTGTGGGGTGCTCAATAGAGAGAAGTGTGACATTTCTATTATCTTAGAATCCAAGATCAAAGGGGAGAAGACGCTTACTCGGCGAACCCCTTCTCATTGGGCCCAGTTGCACAACCTGGTCCTGTGTGACATGGCCAGGATTTGGGTTCGCTGGAACTCGAAGAGTTGGGATGGAGACCTGATTTTGATGACAGAGCAGTTGATAGCCATCTCCTTCGTGAACAAGGGTGGCTTCCGGTTCCTATTGGGGGCGGTCTACGGCCACAATGACAGGAGGAGAAGGGAGTCTCTCTGGGGGGACATCACTCGGGTATCCGCTGTTGCTGAGTCTTCGAGTCTCCCTCTACTACTGCTCGGGGACTTCAACGCTCTTATGCATCACGGTGAGAAGCTGGGTGGTCGTCCGGTCCCAGACTCTATCCTTCATGATTTTCAGAGATGCCTCTTGATTGCGGGGTTGCGGGAGCTGTCTCGATCAGGCTTCATCTGGACTTGGCACAACAAAGCTACTCTCAACAGGGTTGCTTGTCAGCTTGATCGCGCTCTGGGTAACGGGGAGTGGTTCCGGCACTTCCCCAACACTTCGGCTGAGGGTCTGGCTGCTGGGACCAGTGATCACTCTCCTATCCGGGTTGGATTCTCTGCTCGTCCTCCTGGGAAGTCGCGTCCGTTCAGATATAACAACAGTTGGTATCTTTCTGAGGGCTACATGGAGGCTGTTACGGAGGGGCTTACTAGCGGTCAAGAGGGGACGGCCCAATTTCGATTGGTTCGTCGTCTTAAGGCCACGAAGAGAGCCCTTCGGAGCTGGGTGAAGGGGTTGCCCAAGTCCACCTTAGAAGATAAGGAGGTGGAGCTGCGGACCCTGCAGCAAGATATGCAAGATGACATGCTGAATGGGGACCTGGCTGCTAGAGAGAAGGAGCTGGTCGGCGAAGTCAACATCCTGAGGCTACAGAAGGAGATTAGCTCGGCTCAGCGGGCCAAATGTTCCTGGCTGAAGGATGGCGACCGCTGCTCCAAGTTCTTTTACGACGTTATCCGGACCCGGCAGAATAGGAATCATATATCCCAGCTCCTCGACGTTGATGGCAATCTGGTGGGGACGCCAGCGGAGATCCAGGGCGAGGCTGTCAGGTACTACTCTGAGTTATATTTCCAGACTGACTACCTTTCCGTGTTTCCAGAGGTTGTTACGAAGAGGTTGGTGACCCCATTTGGGAATAGCATTCTTCTGGCTCCTGTCACTTTGGAGGAGGTGGAATCTATTGTCAAGGCGGCGGACCCCAACAAAGCTTCTGGTCCGGATGGCTTCAGCAGTGGTTTCTTTAAACGCCATTGGGATTCTCTGAAACATCAGGTCATTGAGGTGGTCCAGGAATTCTTCACCAAAGGAAAGCTTCTGAAAGAGCTTAATCACACATTCCTGACCTTAGTGCCGAAGAAGGAGGGAGCGACTGCTTTGGCGGATTTCAGACCCATTGCGTGCTGTAATTATCTCTATAAGATAATTACGCACCTTATGTGCCGGCGGATGGAGAGGATCATGCAAGATTTGGTCTCCCCGAATCAGGCTGCGTTCATCAAGGGGAGGTCGATCGCTGAGCACAGCCTCCTGGCCCATGAGATGGTAAGGGGTTTCAGCAGACCGGGAGGGAAGAAAGCTTGTGTTAAACTGGACCTGAGGAAGGCATATGATATGGTCAATCGTGACTTCCTCTGTCATTTGATGTCTGCCATGGGGTTCGCGGATCACTGGGTTGAGTTGATCAGGGAGTGCATTACGTCCCCTACTTTCTCCGTTCTCATCCATGGTATTTCTTATGGGTACTTCCAGAGCAATCGTGGTATCAGGCAAGGTGACCCATTATCCCCTTACCTGTTCACGTTAGTTATGGAGTACTTTACTTGTTTGATGGATCGGGCAGTGCACCGGGGTCAGCTGGTACCTTTGTTTCGGAGGATGGTCCCCCCAGTTACTCACCTTATTTATGCGGATGACCTTCTAGTCTTCATCCAGCCTTCGCCGGAGGGGCTGCAGACGCTTGCGGATATTATGGATGATTTGCAGGCTCTTTCGGGTCTCCAGTTAAACAGGGATAAAAGTAGGGTCTATTTCAGCGCCCTATGCACACGGAAGGAGGAGAGGGCTGAGGTGCTGGGTATAGCAAGGAGTGATCTTCCGGTGCGGTACCTAGGGGTGCCTCTCACTGTCAATTATACTCGGGATCAGGATTGCACGAGTCTGGTGGAGTATGTTCAGAGGCGAGTTGAGGGTTGGCAAGCAGCTGGATTATCTTTTGGCGGGCGCATCGAGTTGATCAGATCGGTGATCTCGGCAGCGGCCCATTTTTGGCTGCAGTCTATCCTCCTACCTGTGGCCACTATCCGGCGTGTTGAGCGTTTATGTGCCGACTTCATTTGGAGGGGGGGATGCATGCGATCTTCTGGGACCAGCTTTGCCGTCCCAGGAAGGAGGGCGGAGTGGGGCTACGACCGCTGCTGGAGATCAGGGAGGCCTCTTCGCTTAAGCTGGCCTGGAGATTTATCAGCAGAGGTTCTCTCTGGGCGGACTGGATGCACAGTAGATACGTGAAGCAGGGTAGTTTTTGGACGTGTTCAATCGACAACAACCACTCGGTCACGTTCAAGAACATATTGCGACACAGGGGGGTTCTTAAGTCTGCCATCCGGAGGGTTATGAAGGACGGGTCGAGCACGGATCTCTGGCTCGACCCTTGGATTGATCGGCGGTCGTTGTTAGACATCAGAGGAGTCCCGACTTATCGGGAGGACAGACGGGGTCTGACATGCAGTCGTATCATCCGTGATGGGGAGTGGAGACCGGATTCGTATCGGTTCACCGAGGAGCTGGGCGGGAGCATTTCATCTATTGCCATTGATCCGTCGCTGCCTGCGGATCGGTGGATTTGGGAGCCTACTGGAGCGCCTGCCGGGACGGGGGAGTTCCTATTCCGTAGCTGCTACAACCTTATCCGACGAGCTTTCCCGGTGTGCTCTGATTACGAGTTCGTCTGGTGCAAGGGTCTGGCCAGGAAGATGCAGTTGTGTGTCTACAAGCTTCTACTGGGCCGCCTCTTGACTAGAGATCGCCTGAGATCGTTTGGGGTGACGGTCCCTGACCCCACTTGTGTGCTGTGCGGTTTGGAACCTGAATCTATTAAGCATATTTTCTTCGAGTGCCCGCTGGCTTGGCAGATTTGGTTGGAGCAGACTCGGGTATTGGGAGTGTTCGCCTCTGGAAAATGTGTGGGTGACATCATCACGGAGATTCGAGATAGCAGGGGTAGGGGGCAGGACTGGTTCCGAACAGCAAGAGTTCGTCTGGCTGCTGCGGTTTGGCACGTATGGCGGGAGCGAAACCGTCGAATTTTCGAGGGGCTGATCACCCCTCCAGTTGGTATTCTCCACAATATTGAGTTGATGTAAAGGCTATGGAGAATTGAGAGTGTGAGTGGGAGTCCCACTCTGTTTGTATGTTGTACGATTATGGTTGTTCTTTTGGAATAAAATTCACCCTTTTTCCAAATATATATATATATATATATATATATATATATATATATATATATATATATATATATATATATATATATATACATATATATATAAACCAAGGCCCGTGGACAACACCACTCAGCCAGCCTTGGCCCGGAGGCCGTGGACAACGTATATATATATATATATATATATATATATATCCCCATGCTATCTATCGTTGGATGATGTTTAAGTCATCTAATCGTTGATTTGAACTATTCAAATTAACGGTTAAGATTAGATGACTTAAATATCATCCAACGATAGATAGCATGGGGATATATATATATATATATATATATATATATATATATATATATATATATATATATATATATATATATATATATGGTTCACCCCCCACGCGTCAGAGTCGATCCCCTCCGGTCGTGGCGCCCCTGCAGGTGCTGGCCGCGTTCTTCCCCGGCCGCCGTTTCCGGCTTGGACGGAGGCCCACCTGTCAGAGACCGGCGCCGTCCACCTTCCTACCCCCGGGTCGCGGCGGCCCTCCGGTGGCCTCGCGCGGACACCCCTGGTCGTTTGCCGGCCGGCTCGACCGGGAGCGGCCGTTCTACGCCCTCGCCGCGAGCGGCGTATCCGCTCCGGTGGCCGTGGAGCTCCTCGGCGTCCAGCGGCGCAGCCTCGCTGAGGATTGCGACCCCGGTCCAGTTTTTTCTTCGGGTGCCGGGCCTTCCCGCTCCTCTCCGGATATTCAGAATTCGAATCTCCCCCCTCTATTGGTCGCGGATCATGCGCCTGTAGAGGTCCACTCGAAGGCCGCAGCTTATGCCCCTTCCGAGCTCGTTCTGGGCATGCGCCCGCCGGAGCACCCCCTTATGCGCACTCCTGCGTGGACGGTCTCATTGGCTTGCATGCGCCCCCAGCCAGTTCCCCGTATGCGCCTTCTGTGAGCGTTTCGGGCCTGCACCCTATGCAGGCTGCAGCCTCCGTTTCCGTCGGAGCCCCCCACATCCAGCCCCTTTGTGCGGGCAGTATACTAGGAATGTATGCGCCCGCTCCTCCTTATGCGCCCCAGGACGCTGAATCCCCCTATGCGCCTCCCGGTCTGGCTCATGCGCCCGTAGGCGTAGCCCCGTACACTTCGGCGGGCTCCGGCTCCCTCCACCCTGACGCCTTCTCATGAGTAGGTGTTGGTGATGCACCCCTTCCGCCACCATCTTCGTCCGGCGCTGCTTCCTTATCCTCCCCCGCTCCCCCCGGGGTCGAGTGCCCCAGAGGAATTTTCGTTGGTGGCTCCCCCTCGCGGGGCGGTGCCCATGACGCCTCCTCTTCCCCCTTTCTTTCCTCCCCCCACTCACCCCTGCCCGGGCTGCAACTCTCCGTCTCGGCCGCGACTCGCTCGCAGCTATCGTCCTACATAGATGCACTGCGTCCGGACCGCAAGGCTACCACGACCCCCCTTCCCGCAGGCATAGAGCTCCCAGACATCGTCTTTCCGGCCCCTTCCGATGGCCAGGCCATTCAGATCCCTTTCTCCTCCGAAGAGATCTCCTCCCACTCCCACAGCTTCGTGAGGACCTTCGTCCTGAAGTTCCAAACAGGATGCCCGAAGATCGTCTTAGCGCAAGAGGCCGTCGCCGGATGGGGGCTTACCTCAGCTTTCAAGGTCGCTCCGCTTGACCCCAAATACTTGTTCCTCCACCTCTCATCGGATTATGACTTCTCCACAGTGTGGGCCAAAGGATCCACTTCCATAGGCAACCAGACCGTCAAGATCGCCAAATGGTCCCCTAACTTCAACCCCAAAGTTGACTCGACCATTATATCGGCCTGGATCACCCTTCCCAACCTTCCCCTCGTTTGCTTCGTACTAGCAGCCCTCAAAAGTATTGCGAGCTCGTTCGGGACACTCCTGGCTATCGTAGAAGAAACCTGCAACCTCTCCAAAGGGAATTACGCAAAGATATGCGTGGAACTCGATCTGTCCACAGAACCGCCAGAACTAGTTCAGCTCGATCTCGGGGGAAGAATGCATTCACAGGTGCTAGTGTATGACAACAATATTATTTTCTGTAGGCACTACCAGCTAAGAGGACACCTCACCAGGTTATGCTATAAAGCCTACCCGGAACTCAAGAAGCCAGCCCCCCGTAAGACACAATCCTTCAAGCCGGCCCAAGACGCTCCATCAGCCCCCGTCCTCCCTCTTCCCAACCCCCACCCCTAGATCACCGACAGCGAGAACTCCACCAGCCACAGCATAAACCCCCAACCAACCAGGAAATCGTGCCCAACGATTCGAAGGCCATCTCTCTCCACAACCCGTTCGACATCCTCTCAGTCGCAGATGTAGAGCCTCCCCCGTCATCGGAGAACGAGCTTATCGCGGATAACCATACCTCATCGACCAATATCTCAGGTGGAGAGAGAGAGCTGAGCCGGAGGCCATCTGCCCGCACCCACCCTCCTTGGAGGACTTCAATCTGCACCCATCCCCCCTCGGGGTAGAAGATCACAACAGGAACAAAGGCAGCACCTCCAAGGACATCCTAGCCATCCTCGGAGCAGATGCCGCAGACAGATTCCAGCAAGCCAAGGAAGCAGGTCTCCTAGACCTAACCAACCCCCTCTGCGCCCTTCATGAAATAGAGTCAGAAGATACTCCTCAGACGGAGAGTTCAGAAATCATTATCCAAAAATAGAGCGAGGATTTCGCAGGCACCGCTACTGCCACAACGATAGCTTCCAAAAAATCTCATAACAAAAAGAGAAAAAATATTCCAAAAAGGCCACGGTCATGACTACAAGATCGGCGGCAAAGTTCCATAATCCCCCCACTCCTCCCCCAATGCTTAACATCCTTTCGTGGAATGTTCGTGGGATTGCCAACAAACCCACCATGAACAGACTTATCAGCCTCAAGAAACTCCATCGGATCGACATCTTGATTATCATTGAACCCAAAGTTCCAAAAAATAACTCAAAGCATTCCAACTTCAACTCGGCTTCCCTTCCGCGATCGCCGGGTGCAACGATATCTGGATCTTCTTCACTGTCGACGTCAAATTTGGCTCCGTCCAAGATTCCAGACAAGCTCTTTTCTGCTGGATTGAGCATCCCATTCTTCAGCACCGATCCCTTCTATCAGCTGTGCATCGCGGTTGCGACATCATCGGACGCAAGAGGCTTTGGGACACCCTGACGGATACCCATCACCACCTTAACAACCCCCTGTGGATATGTGTAGGCGACTTCAAACCTATCTTTAGCAGAGAGGAGAAGTCCGGGGGCCGTCCTCCCCCCTTCCAGCTATGGCGGACTTCAACACCTTCATTTTTAACACCCACATGTCCCATATACCTTTCTCCGACAACGCTTTCACCTAGTGTAACATGCAGGAAGGAGCCAGTCGTCAATACTTTCGTCTCGATCGAGCACTAGTTAACAATCGCTGGGCTGACCTGGGTCTCATCTCGAACCTCTCCCACTTGAACACCATAGAATCAGATCACTTTCCTCTTCTGATCGAGATCAGTAGTAATCACTATCACATCAAGAAAGCATTTCGGTTCCTGGACTTCTGGACCCTCCACCCACAATTCAAAAACATCGTTGCCACTGCTTGGAGTTCAGCCGATGACCCCGACCCCCTCGCTCGAGTTACAGCTAAACTTAAAGCGACCAAGGGAGCGCTCGCGACCTAGAGCAGAAATGCCTTTGGCAACATTTTCCAAGCTATTAAGTTGGCGGAAGATGATGTCACCCGGGCGGAGATTCTGTTCGCTATGGACAGGTCGCCGGAGAACCGTGCCACCCTACATCTCACCAGAGTTCTTCTCAAGTCCCGGTTGAAGATAGAAATAGAATTCTGGAAGCAGAAAGCCAGGCTGGTTTGGGATACAGAAGGAGATAAAAACTCGAGTTTCTTTCACTCCTGTGTTAGAGGTCGCAGACAACAGTTGAGCCTGCACCAAATCGTCGACGACAACGGCCGACTCCTCACTGACCATCAGAGCATTCAGTCAGCCGCCACTGATTTTTACTCCAAACTCTTCACCAAAGACACCATCCGCAAGGATGAGGAGTTCCTTGCCAAGATCCCCAACATGATCAACATCGAAGAGAACGAGCAGCTCCTTACCCCCTCTCCGCGGAGGAGGTCAAGGGCGCCGTTTGTGCTCTGGATGAGCATAGCGCTCCTGGCCCAGACGGTTTCTCCGATGTCGTCTTTCGTGCTTGTTGGGACATCATCGAGCACGACATCCATGAGGCAGCCATAGCCTTTTTTCAAGGAGCGAGATACCCAAAATCCATTTCCCGAGCCAACCTTATTCTCATCCCCAAAAAAGTCAACTCGGACACCTTCAAGGACTTCCGTCCCATCAGCCTATGCACATTTACCAATAAAATTATTTCGAAAATTATTGCGACTCGTATGTCTGCGCTTTTCCCTAAAATCATTTCTGAAGAGCAAAGCGGCTTCGTCCCGGGACGGAACATCACCGACAACATTCTCTTGGCGTAGGAGATGATCACATGCATGAAATTCCCTTCCAGGGGGGAAATGTGGCTATCAAGCTTGACATGGAGAAAACTTATGACCGTCTGGACTGGCAATTCATGATTTGGGTGCTCAGGGCCTTCGGCTTCTCGGAATCGTGGACCGACGTTCTCTTCAGATCCATCAGCAACTCCTGGTTCTCCACCATCATCAACGGGCAAGCCGAGGGTTTTTTCAAAGCCAGTCGTGGGGTTAGGTAGGGAGACCCTCTATCCTCTACCATCTTCATCATCGCGGCCGAAGCTCTTAGCAAAAATCTCAACAGCTTAGCTAACTCGCCCAGATTCTACAATTTCCCCACTACCACCGGCTGTCCCTTAATCACTCATCTGGCCTATGAAGACGACTTCCTCATCTTCTCAGCAGGCGACATTGGGTCGGTGGAGGCGGTCCACAGAATGCTTGAGAGATACACCAGATGCTCCGGACAGCGGGTGAACCCCGGCAAGAGCGTCATCTACACCCATCATAAAGCTGACAGGGAACACTCCGCCACCCTCTCCAATCTGACATCGTTCTCCACCGCTTACCCACCGTTCACTTATCTTGGATGCCCGCTGGTTTACGGCAAATCTAACTCGAGCATCTTCGACGGACTTGTTAGCAAAATCAGGAAGAAAATAGTAGGATGGCACAACGACACCCTATCCCCGGGAGGCAAGATGATCCTGATCAAGCATGTTCTCTCCTCCATCCCCATATACACCCTGGCAGTCTGCTCCCCCCGAAGAAGGTCTTATCCTCTCTTGAGACCCTTTTTTCCAACTTCTTTTGGGGTCACAACAAAGGAAAAGATAAGCACCAATGGGCCAGTTGGGACTCCATGGCCAAACCCACAAGTGAGGGAGGGCTGGGATTCAGCAGACTTGCACATATTATTGATGCTTGCTCCATGAAGCAGTGGTGGAAGCTCCGAACGGAAAACTCGATCTGGTCCTGATTCATGAAGGCTAGATATTTTTGGACTTCCCACCCAACGACGGCCACGGCCAACAACAGATCATCAGCCAACTGGAGACACATTCTTCTGGGTCGAAACCTCGCAGAGCCCTTCATGAACACCAACATCTCAGATGAGTCAGGAACGCTGCGGTGGTCCTTGAATTCCGACGGTGATTTCACATTAGCGTCTGCCAGAATGGTGACGAGAGGCACTAGAGAGCCCAACTCCTTCCTCGCCCCCTACTGGCAGTCCGCCATCCCTTACAAATGGTCCATTCTTATCTGGAGAGCGCAGCGCAGAAAACTCCCAACTGACGATGCCCTAACTTCCATCGGCTTCAGCCTCGTGTCGAGATGCCACTGCTGCCCCTCTCCTCAAGCCGAAACCGTGGAACACGTTTTGCACTCCGGCGAACTCGCTTTCTAGCTGTGGTCTCACCTTTCCATCAAATGGCCGCTGCACCGACAGACTGAGGGCTTCAACGATCTCCTCGTCAACTGGGGGAACTCCAGCAGGCACCAGATCGTCGCAACCGCCGGTATTTGGGTTTATAGAAGAATTGGAACAAGTACAGATACGAAGGATGCTTATTCAACTCCCCACAACTTTACAGAGAAGTCTGCAGACAAGTTCTTAAGGTCAACAATCGCTATAATCTCGCCACGGCTAAGCGCTAGAGGATGTGGCCTTCTCTGATGGCCTGGAGGTTTTTGGTCCGGTTCAGTGCGCGCCCCCTGTCACTGACTGGCTTTCTTGTTTTTGGGGTCTTTCTGCGCGACTCGCGCTTACTAGTATAGGCTTCGGCATTTTGTGTCTTATACATCAATAAATTAGTACTTTGGACATTATAATATATATATATATATATATATATATATATATATATATATATATATATATATATATATATATATATATATATTCATGCATCCCCATGCTATCTATCGTTGGATGATATTTAAGTCATCTAATCTTAACCGTTAATTTGAATGGTTCAAATCAAAGGTGAAGATTAGATGACTTTAAAAGCTCCAACGGTTGTTAACATGGGGATGCATGGGGATACAAAAAATGAGGGGATGATCCCTCCTCATCTAATCTTAACCGTTAATTTGAATGGTTCAAATCAACGGTTAAGATTAGATGACTTAAAAAGCTCCAACGGTTGTTACCATGGGGATGCATGGGGATACAAAAAATAAGGGGATGCAGATCCCTCCTCATATATATATATATATATATATATATATATATATATATATATATATATATATATATATATATATTTGAAAACGGTAATTTTATTCATTCAAATGCAACTAATTACAAGCGCATAGCATATATTGTACATCTGCTTCAATGCTGTATAGATTCCCAGAAGGAGAGAAAACTTTGCCCCCAAATATACTCATATTTCGAGCCCGCCAGATATGCCAAACACTTGCAGCTAGTCTGATACGTGCCGTTCGAAACCAGGTGCCTCCTCTATCCCGCTTATCAGATACTTCATCTACTTGATCATGGAATCCTTTGGTGTTTGTCGAGCCCATATTCAGTAGAGAGCGCTGCTAACTCCATATAAACCATGCCGTGTCACAATGAAAGAACAGATGAATGGACGTTTCTGGCTCTTTCTGGCACAGTACGCAATCATTCAACTGACTTCGGATACCCAATTGTACAAGCCTCTCCATCATAAGTAGTCGACCTCTCAATGCTTTGATCATGTTGAGCTTCATCTTAACAGTGAGACCTTTGACCCACGCGAACTCCACCTGCGGCATTGGTGGTTGGGGCGTCCGACTTTGGCCGAACGCCACCCTGCTCACGAATGTGCCTGTAGGGGAGTCATCCCATGTCCACGTGTCCTCCGTGCCATCTCTATTTATCGGAACCTGCATGATCTCCAACACAAAGCTTCTGTATGGCAGATCTTCTACGTGCCATGACCCGTCTACCAGGATTCGGCTGACCATATCCTCCCTTCCTTCTAATGTAAACGCTTGCCATCCTGCCATGTCAATCAAACTACGGTGACTGATCCAGGGATCCCTCCATAGATTAGTGTTACGGCCATCAACAATGCGTCGTGTAATGAACGGTTTCACCTCTGCCCTGTGCCTCAGAATGTTTTTGTAAACCACAAAATAATTGTTGTTAATCCTGTGAGTCCAGAAGTTTTTGTCTTTGAGATACCTATTTCGCATCCAGAATGCCCATAAGGAACCCCCGGTAAGAAACTTCTACGTCATCTTCATTCCCGCTATCTTTCGCATAGCACTTAGTGAGCGAAGCCCCATGCCTCCTTCGATTTTTGGCCGACATATATCCTCCCAAGAAATAGTGTGTATACCGCCTCTCTATATGAAATCTGTACAGAGTTTCTTAACTCTTTTTATTGTTGTCGATGGTAGCAATATACTCTGAAGCCAGAAGGCCGCAGCAGCCGAGATAACAGCCTGGACCAACTCAATTCTTCCTCCAAATGATAGACTTTGCGCTTGCCAACCTTCGATACGCCGCTAAACATATTCTACCAGGCCTTGTCACTCAATGGCTCTCCCATAGTTGGTGGATAGAGGTATGCCCAAGTATTTAATAGGAAGAGTACCTCTATCAATTTGTAAAATGTCTGACAACTCCTCCTGATTAGGGCAGCACCGATTGAAGTATACTTTACTCTTTTCTTTGTTCACCTGCAACCCGGACAATCTACCAAATTCCTCCATAACATGCACCAAGTTACCGAGCCCTCTTGGGGACATAATCAGGAACACCAATAAGTCATCTGCATATATAAGATGGGACACAATAGGAGTAACCCCCTTATACAGCGGCATAATTTGCTTTCTTTCCACCGCCATGTCAATCAGACACATAAAGTATTCCGTGACCACTGTAAAAAGATATGGGGATAGGGGGTCCCCCTGTCTCAATCCTCTATTACTGGTGAAGAACCCATGAGGCTATCCTTTAATAATCACAGAGAAAGAAGTCGTCGATATACACTCATGCACAAGTTTCACCCATCTAGTGTCAAAACCCATAGAGTCCATAAGATGGCAGACAAAGGACCGATTGACAGTATCGTACGCCTTTCGCAGATCCAATTTAGACACGCCTTGTTGCCACCTGGTTTGTTAAAGTCCTTTACCATCTCATGAGCCAGTAAGCTGTTTTCAACAATTAGTCTACCCTAACAAAAGCATATATATATATATATATATATATATATGTATATATATATATATATATATTTATATATATATATATATAATATATATATATATATATATATATATATATATATATATATTTATATATATAAAATATATATATATATATATATATATTTTATATATATTTTATATATATATATAAATATATATATATATATATATATATATATATATATATATATATATATATATATATATATATATATATATATATATATATATATTAAAACCAAGGCCCGTGGACAACGCCAGCCAGCCACCCCACCCCCCTGGGAGTGGGGGCTCGAACCTGCGCCCTCACCCCCCGAGTGCCAGCGGTCTTACCGGTGCGCCATATATATATATATATATATATATATATATATATATATATATATATATATATATATATATATATATATATATATATATATATATATATATATATATATATATATATATATGGAGGGGGTCGGCCCGCTCAGGTTGCCGGGGGGGGGGGGGGGGAGGGGTGGTTTTTTTCGGATTCACTGTTCCCTTACGGAAATAGTGATGAGTTTTTTGTCCCTTTTCTCTTTTTCTTTAATTTTCTGTTTTTCCTTTTAGAAAAAAAAAAAAACCTAAAATACTAATATATCTCTAAAAATATTTTCTAAATAAGAGAAATTTTGAACATAATTTATAGCAACAAATAATCCGATATATATATATATATATATATATATATATATATATATATATATATATTGTACATCAAGTATATATATATATATATATATATATATATATATACTTGATGTACAATATATATATATATATATATATATATATATATATATATATATATATATATATATATATATATATATATATATATATATATATATATATACTTGTACATCAAGTATATATATATATATATATATATATATATATATATATATATATATATATATATATATATATATATATATATATATATATTTTGTACATCAAGTATATATATATATATATATATATATATATATATATATATAGATATATATATATATATATATATATATAATATATATATATATATATATATATATATATATATATATATATACTTGATGTACAAATATCATGTTTAATCTAGAAAAAAATATTTTAAACAATTTAAAATATATATTCCTATATAGTCATTGTTTTAAAATTAAATATATCTATATATAATTTCTTTGCCTTTATAAAGAAAAAATTTATACATATAAAATCCATAAAAATATTCTTTTTTTTAAAAAAATAATTCAAAATAATCATATTCCCATACAAATATGGTTGTACACAATATTATCTATTTTATATTTAAAAAATATATGTATATATCTCCTTTTTTTTCTATTTTCTACGGTAAAAATGAATAGATTCTAAAATTTATAATAAATTTCTAAAAATACTATAATTAATATACGTATATATATATATATCCAAAATTCCCCCAATTTATTCATGTATAAGGCACAAAATGCCGAAGCCTATACAAGAGAGCGCAAAAGTGCAAGACTAGGCAACAAGAAGGAAAATACGAGGGGCTAATACCCGCACACAACCCAACGACGATCAGGTGGACAAGTCGCGCCAGAAGCCCTCGCTGACGTGCTTGCAGAGGCGACTAACTTTGAGAATCTGTCTGTGAACTTCTCTAATGATTTGATCTTTGTTATATTATCGGCCCTCGTATCTGAATTAGGTACGATTCTTCCAGATAACCCACATGATGCCTGTTGCGACGATCTGATGGCCGTGCGATGCGTTACCCCAGGTGGCCAGGAGATCATTGAAGCCCCCAACATCGTGGTCCAGTCTACATCTACGAGATAGAGCGTTCCACACCTGCATCGCCAGCTCCCCTGATAGCAGAATGTTCTGCCGACTCTGACTGTTGCATCGTGCAACAATGCCACATGGATGCTAAACTGAATCCAATATTGAGCGCGTCGTCAGTAAGTAATTTCTTACGAGACGCTCTCCATAGCAGAAATGACCATTTCTTTGGAATATAAGACTGCCAGAAAGGTCCGATAATGGAGAGTAGCGTACCGGTGCCACGGGCAACTCTTCTAGCCGAAGCAAGGGAGAAGGTGCCATCAGCCGACAGGGACCACCTCAGAGTGTCAGGGTTAGAGTTGACCCTTAGACCGGAAGCAACCAGAGCTACAGCGTGCTCCGTTCCAAGCCACTCGCGGACCTTCCCCTAATTCTAGTCTCCTGTGCAATCCCATAAATCTCGAATAGAGCTGTTGCGAGGAGCCTTCTGAGAATGCGGAAGGAGGGCGTCCCCTGACCAACGTTCATAGAAAAAGACGAAGCTCCCGTACCGAGTTGAAGGCATATGAGATGTTCCGCAAGGTCCCTCCCGAGCAGTAGGCGGTGCCAGGATGCGGAGGATCTATTGTTGGAATTGGATGTGGAAGGATGAGAGTGCCGAAAATATCTGGCCTTCATGAATCGAGCCCATAACGTGCGACACTCATGTAGCTTCCACCACAGCTTCATAGAGCAAGCGTCCACTACGACCTTCAGTCTGCTGATACCCAGCCCACCCTCCTCAGTAGGTTTGGCCATGGAGTCCCAACTGGCCCAATAATGCTTGTCCTTTTCGTCACTGTATCCCCAGAAGAAGTTGGCGAAAAGGTTCTCAATAGAGGTGAGCACCTTTTTAAGGGGAGAACAAGCAGCAATGGTGTAGATGGGGATGTATGAGAGCACATGATGGATCAAAATAATTTTCTCTCCTGACAAAAGAGTCGTATTGTGCTATCCCTGGATCTTATTTCGAATTTTACCCACCAGCCCTTCGAAGATGCCCGCATTAGATCTGTCGTACACCAGCAGGCAATGTAAATAAGTGAACGGTGGATACGCCACCGAGTAGGAAGTGATGTTGGTGAGGATGACTGAGTGATCCCTGTCAGTCGACTGGTGGGTATAAATAACACTCTTGTTGGAATTCACGCGCTGACTGGAGCATTTGGTATATCTTTCCAGAATTTTGTGAACCACTTCCACCGATCCGACGTCTCCAGAGGAGAAAATAAGAATGTCATCGACATATGCCAGGTGGGTGATGATCGGACATTCGTTGGTGGTATGGTAATGTTGGAAACGGGGCGTCCCGACCATTTTATTGAGATTTCTGCTGAGAGATTCAGCGGCAATAATGAAGATGGTAGAGGATAACGGGTCACCCTGTCTGACGCCTCTACTGGAGTTGAAAAAACCCTCAGCTTGCCCGTTGATAACAGTGGAGAACCAGGAATTACTGATGGCTCTATAGACGATGTCAATCCAGTTCTCGGAGAACCCGAAAGCCCTGAACACCCATATCATAAATTGCCAGTCGAGCCTGTCGTAAGCTTTCTCCATGTCCAGCTTGATGGAAATGTTCGATTTCATGCAAGTGATCATCTCCTGAGCTAGCAGGATATTGTCTAAAATGTTCTTACCGCGAACAAAGCCGCTCTGCTCCTCAGAGATAATCTTGGGGAGCAGACTGGACATGTGACTAGCAATAATATTCGAGATGACCTTTTTGGTGAAGGTACACAAGCTGAGTGCGAAAGTCTTTGAAAGTCTCTGGGTTGTCCTTCTTGGGGATGAGAATAAGGTTGGCATAAGAGATCAATCTAGGGTACCTAGCTCCTTACAAGAAGGCAGTGACCACCTTATGGATGTTCGACTTGATGATGTCCCAACATGTTCTGAAGAAGACGCCAGTGAATCCATCAGGACCGAGGGCGCTATGTTCGTTCAGGGCCCAGACAGCTTCTTTCACTTCTATTTCAGAGGGAGGGATCTGTAATTGAGTGTTATCTCTGTTATCAATTAAGCAAGAGATCTCCGCAAGGAATTCTACGTCCTTGTTAATAATTTCTTTAGTGAACAGATGGGAGTAAAAATTAGCTGCTTCTTTTTGAATACTCCGTTGATCTTTGAGGACGGTGCCACTCTCGTCCGTTATCTGGTGGAGGTTAAGTTGTTGTCTTCGCCCCTTAACATATGAGTGGAAGTAACTGGAGTTTTTGTCGCCTTCAATATCCCAAGTGAGTCTAGCTTTCTGTTTTCAGAATTTCGTCTCAACTTTCATCCGGAACTTCAACAGCACTTTGGTGAGGTTGAGGGAGGCGCGAGCCTCAGGGGATCTATCGGTCGTAAATAGTATCTCCGTGCAGGCGACGTTGTCCTCAGCCGTACGGACGACCTGGAAGATGTTTTCGAAATCATCCTTGCTCCAGCCAGTAAGGGCTTTTCTAGTGGCTTTCAACTTGGCTGCTATACAGACCAAAGGGTCCGGGTCGTCTGGGATGTACCATACGGCTTCCACGATGTTCCTAAACTGGGGGTGATTGCTCCAGAGGTCGAGGAAGCGAAAGCCTTTCGTGATCTGAGTGGATTTGCTTCTGATTTCAACGAGAAGGGAAGAATGATCTGATTCAATATGGTTGAGGTAAGAGAGGTTGGATTTGATCCCCATGTCTGCCTACTGCATATTATCAAGAGCACGATCTAGTCGGGAGTATTGCCTACGGGCGCCTTCTTGCATGTTACACCAGGTGAAAGCATTGCTGGAGTATTGAAGAGGCGACAAATGAGCATTGAAAATGAAGCTGTTGAAGTCATTCATGGCCGTCTCGATGGGAGGGCGGCCACCCGATTTCTCCTCTCTTCTGGTGATGACGTTGAAGTCACCAACACATAGCCATGAAAGGTTGATGTGGTTAAGGTGAGTGTTCATCACGACGTCCCATAACAACTTGCGTTCGAGGATGTCACACCTTCCGTGAACAGCGGACAGTAGTGAGTGGGAATGGAGTGTGGAGTGTTCCACCCAGCAAAAGAGCGCCTGATACGAGTCTTGGATAATATCGAACTTGACCTTAGCCGAGAAAAGAATCTAGATGTCATGACATCCCGCAACAGCGTTGGGGAAGCCAAGCTGAAGTTGAATAAATTTAAGTTTTTAGGGGGAATTTTGGGTTATATGATCACGAGGACGTTGATCTTGTGAATCTTCTTGAGACTGATTAACCTTCTCAAGGTGGGTTTATTCGTCAGACCCCTAACATTCCAAGAAATAATGTTAAGCATTAAGGTTGTGGTGTGGGGGCGGGGATTTACTGAGTTTTGCGGCTGACCTTGGGGTCATAGCCGTTGACTCTTTGTTATTCTTTCTCTTTTTATGCTTAGAAGTTCTGGTGATAGTAGCCTCTTTTTGCCCGTCGGATTGTTGGTATCTTTAGTAATGTCATTCGCGTCCTCAGTCGGGTGCATGTAGACCTCTCTGACTATTTCAGCTAATGCGCTGTCACGACCCGTTACCCAAATTGTTGGGCCGGGCCGAGCCATGTCCAGCCTACGCTTGGTCAAAGCGTAGTAAGCTGTTCTAAGAATAGACAATAAAGAATCTAAGCAGCTAACAGTTCTAAAACCATATTTAAAGTTCATCACAACCCAGCATCTATAAGCGAAGGTAAGCACAGACTTAATAAAATATAACCAAAGTATCTAACTGGAGACAAAGTCCAGTATCCAAATATAAGTACAGACAAAGTCTAAGTCCCAAAACACAAGAAAGATAACTAAGCAAGGTTCCCCGCTGGGGCCTCTACTGGAGCAAGGCCAGGTCCTCAAAATCAGTGCCATAATATGTAACACATAGCATTTCATCCTCGAAAAGTGAACCTACAACGTTATCCTGTCAGGACGGGAGCAAGTACAACCTCTACAACTAAAGTACTGAACATATAATAAAAGAGATGTACAACAAGAAACATGGTGTGATAAGTCTATAAAACAGGAAATACTAGAAACATGGCCTCATGTTACAACTGGGGTCACAATATCATAGTAACACATGGAACATGGCATATCTGGAATCATGGTATATCTCATAATCTATCATGGCAAGGATACATATGTCATAAAGACAGATGTATATATAATATTTAAAACTGTAGCAAGTATGTGATCGGTCAATAGATGTACAATATGCTGGGGCACATAATGAAATGTACTTCCGTACAAGTGTAAAGGCGATAGATGTACATATGTACAAATACAGCTTTGAGAGTAAGGCCTACGACGCAGTAACATATAAAATGAAACCTTGCTCGATACTGAAGAGGGGGCATGATCACGTACTCAACTATCAGTTTTCTCATAACCCATATTCTAACATGTGAGAGATACGAGAACAGTAAAAAACATGTGAGAGATACTGGGATCGGTATAAAGCCCGGTAGGTACTAATAGCAGTAAAACAGGTGAAAGTACTGAGAGCAGTAAAATATGTGAATACTCGGGCAGATATAAGCATAGTAAAACATGTACGGGGAACCAGTAAGAAACATGTGAAGATATGATAACTGTCCTAAGCAGGATAGGGACTAAATTAATGTAACATGTGAAGATTAACTTGCTACCTCGGTTAATACATGTTCTAGCATTAAAAGACAGTAAATGAGTTTGTAGATGTACTTGCCTCGAGCAAAGCAAGAATACTAGTACGAAGATATAGATGTCCGGTATCCTGTCAATAGTTATATACAAACTCAGTTCTAAGCTATGATCAAGATATCACTAGTGGTGTGACACAACTCCTAACTGGATACTAGTCAAGTGGGGACCTAGCATAAAAGTCTAATATGGAGTGCCACTATATCCAAACTAATTCTCTAGGGTCTTTACACTAGTGCGGGGTGAGGTCCAATACGACTAAAACACAAAACAACACAAAAAGTTGCAAGTCGTAATTATTCAATAATTAAATCAAACTGTACCCTAAGTTCCAACAATTTTAGAGATAGACAAAAGCTAAATTATATATAAAATAAAGTACCAAAATGATCCTTGTTAATTATAGAAATTTATACTAATTTTTCTGGAATTTATAAACCTTCATAAATAATTATTAAAAATCAGCAAACATAAATATACCGAAAATGAGTTCTGTTTTCCTATTTTTATAAAATACCAAAAGTACTTATTAAATACTGGAAAAATTATAATAAATTATCTAAATTAACATAGTATTTAAATACAATTTTTCCAGATTTCTACATCAATTAAAAAATATATAAAAATCTAAAAATAGAAAGTAACAATATGGAAAAATAATTAATTACAAATTAAGGATAATACATAAGCAAAATCTACAGACATCGTCGGATGATAAAATAAATATCACCAACGTGTCCAGAACGGTCAAATTAGCTAGAATTGCCTACCCATAAGTCCAATTTGGACACAGGAACAAAACGGTAATTTCGGGTCAAAGTGATGTCCGTCGTTGGACACACTTTGCACCGAAAAGCGTGTTAGGATAGAAGTCTACAAAACCTAGTAAATTATATGTCCATGAATTCAGAATGATGATATGAACCCAACGGTATGTCCGAAATAGGATTCCGATGTGCCGATCTCAAAATGATACGTTAACGCGACACTTGGTATCCGATTTGCACGGAAATGCGTGCTGGAGCAAATGTCTTCAAAACTCAGCAAATTATATGTCAACGAGTCCAGAATGACGATACGAACTCAACGGTTTATCCGGAATGGGATTCCGATGAGCCGAACTCAAAGTGACCCGTTGACTCAAAAAGTGGGACTCGCTTCGCACCAAA
The DNA here is from genome assembly GCA_029216955.1 of Iris pallida. NCBI lineage: Eukaryota > Viridiplantae > Streptophyta > Magnoliopsida > Asparagales > Iridaceae > Iris > Iris pallida. The sequence continues at coordinate 572,002 of JANAVB010010200.1, forward strand.
ATACGTGCCAGGGCCCACGTTCTCCAAATCAAGCAAATTTTATATGAAAACATGCCAGAACGACGCCATGAGTCTACTGGTGGTGTCAGAAATTGAATCCGGAGTCCCAGATTCAAAAATGGAATTTAACAAGTACAAATTAAGGAATTCGGACGGCCAACTTTGGCGTCGAATTCGACCGACCAAACGTGCTTATAATGAAACGAAACCTAAAGGAGGTAGGAAGAGGGTTATACTAGCTGTGCACCGGAACTGATAGCGCATAAAACGGAGCTACGACGACGAAGTTACGAACCCGCGAAGTTGGTGTCACGAAACTGTCCAAAAATAGTTCAATTTAAAACGTCAACTTGGTGGCCAGTTTTGAGGTATCAAACGACGAAATTAACGGACAAAAATTGACAGAAGTGAAGGTGGATATACCGAGATTGCGACGGAGCAAAAAGTTTGCTGATCCAACGGTCGGATCTCCCAGAAAACACGCGTAACGTTGCTGCGACGGAGCGCGAATTCTGAGTTCCAAACTCGCACGCGCCGACGGGATTTTGTTCAAAACGCACGAATAGCCTATTCGGCGCGTCGGGGAAGACGGTGGTGGCCACGGGGTATTCGCCGGAGGTCGCCCGAGCGAGGGGGAGGTCCTCGCGGTGGTGGGCCGGCCACGAGGTGGCTCACGGCCATGCGGTAGCGCCGGTGGCGGCTGCTGCTGCCGCCCATGCTACTGTTGCAGCTGCGGCTGCTGTTGCGCTCGCTGCGTACGCGCGCGCGCGTGGTGGCTGCGGCGGCGCGGCGGCGGGGGAAGGCTCGCCGGCCACAAAGTGGCGCGCGACGCAGCGGTGGTGGCGGAGGCGTAGTTGATGGAGGTGGTGGTGGAGATGGTTAATGATGGTGGAGATGGATGATGACAATGGTGGTGGTAGTGAGTATGATGGTGATGATGATGGTGAAGTGGAGGAGGAGGAAGGATGAGGAAGGAGGATGTCGGGTTGCGATGCTCGGCCATGGGGGGGGGAGAGTCGGCTGTGGTGTGGTGGGAGTGGTGTGTGTGGTTTGTTTGTGTGTGAGTGTAAAAATATACATAGGAAGAGAGAGAGTGTAGGATAGAGAGAGAGATAGTTTAGATATTTAAAAGAGGGAGAGAGAGAAAGAGGTCGGCTGTGGAGTAAGGGGGGGTGTTCTTGCTGGTGAGGTGGAGGGGTGATGTGTGTGTTTATGTTGAGAGAGAGTTATATATGTATGGGTGTGTGTGTATATATATTAATATATATATAGAATGAGTGAGTGAGAGAGATATTTGAATAGAGGGGGGGAAAGTAGGTCGGCTGGAGGGGGTTGTGAGAGAGAGTGTGGTGAGGATGAGAGAGAGAGGGAGTTATCCATATATATAATATATATATATATATATGTAGGTATATATATATAGAGAGAGAGATAGAAAAATATTTAGAGAGAGAGAGAGGAGAGAGAAAAGTGGATATTTTCAAAATAGAAAAAAAATAGGGAAATTATGTGGGGTACTTGGGCAGTCATTGAGAGGACAACAGAGAGCTTGGGTTCGGGTTCGGTCGAACCGGGTTGAGTCAAAATCGGACCGGGTGCAATAATGGAATTAAAATTGAGATTTATAATCATGGATAAATAAACAACATGCGGGGACTCCAATAAATGGGACACAAGTTTCATGTGGGTAGTAGGCTTCAAGTGGGCCACGTCCATACTTCGGGTCGACTAGGTTGGATCGATGTCGGGTCTCGAAATTAAATTAGAAATTAAATCGGGTTTCACGGTAGAAAATAAATCGGCCTAAATTGAACCGAAAGTTGTGCGAAAGAAATGGAGCACAAAATGGAGTGTCTGAGTGGGACACGAAGGTCATGGATGAAGAGCGTCTCGAGTAGATCATTTATGAGAAGTTGGTTCTGAGAAAACGACTGGTCTGGTGCTCCTAAATTAAAAGCCACGGCAACGTGTAAACGACGATAAAAAATAAAAGTGGGAATAATTATTCAATGATTAATTGGTCTAAGTTGACCCGAAGTTGCGCGATACGAAAAGAGTACAAGGGAACGAATTCAAGTGGGATATGATATATCAACAGGAAGATAATCTTGCCTACTTCAAAACCCATGAAGAGAGTTTACAGAGATTGGCATCCCTGACGCTCCAGAAGTCAAAGTTACGGAAAGGCACATAAATGATCAAAACAATTAAGTAAATAAAATATTTATCGATAATAATTCACTCAGAAAAATAAAAATAAACCCTGAAATTCAGGGGGCTTACATCCTACACACCTTACAAAAATTTCGTCCTCGAAATTAAAAATCATCCAACCGGTCAAACTATAACGTGTAGCTGCTCTGGCTACGATACTCAATCTGATATCCTTGTAATCATCTCTTCTGTTTCTCCTTACAATCTTTTTGGTTCAGGTTCAACAAAGTCCTTCTATCATAAACTATGTCATACATCCTTTAAAGTCTTCCATACTAACATGAAACATTTATGTATACCCTAAACTATAGGTCATTCTCCGGGTATGCCTATAAGCCTATAATGCTTAATCATCAATCATATTTCCAACCTTAATTGTAAATACTGGATTTCCTTATCGTATCCTAAGTATCCATATTCTATCAATCTACAGTTCCTTAACATCATTTGTCGTCAATCATTTCCTACAATTTCTCCTTGAAATCATACGTTCAATTTCTATCCTTAGTGTAGAGCCTTCTTCTTTTTACTCAACAAGTCCTCCAAATATAAATCCTCGATTTTAAAACTCCCGATTTATTAATTACCAATGTACATATGTCTTTGTCTTGTTCCATGTCTTTTTAACTGATATTTTTCCGATCTCGTACGCAATACGATAACTCATTCTAACTTATTCTATATCAATCCACATATCGATCTACCCTCTAATCACATGTAATTCGCTAGAGATAACCAACAAAAATTCTACAAATGCTAAATTCTCAAACTGCTAAGCACAAGATTCTAATCCTCAATCCATAGTCACAACAATATAATATCTCGTTCCTCCATTTTAGATACGCTATCATCAAGTCATACTATCAATACAATCGTTCTTAATGGTTTCTAAGTCTACTACAGTCAGTCACCCATACTTGTCCTATAAGCTTAATCTAACCAATCCCTAGGAAAAGTATTTATCACAATCACATAATACATTTATAGTTATACTACAGGATCAGTCAACAAGGTTTGGCTATTTCGGTCGTCTATCAAATAGAAGGTAACAAGGCCTAAGACTGGGTCAAGCAATCCATAACAGTGTCCAAACAAGTTAAAGGTCAAGCAAGACAGAAAAGTTTATTGGGATATCTCCAAGAATAGTACGAAGACAACGAGATGCATAACGAGAAGAATTATCCAAGAGGTTAACGAAGAAGAGTTTAGTCAAGTCATAGGAAAAATGGAACAAAATAAATAATTATGTCCAAAAAGAAATCATGAAGGCAATCCTATTGGAGAATCCTAGAAAACCTATAATCCTAGTTGTAGATGTAGATAGAACAGAGTTAATCAAGACGGGGAAGAATGATAATAATAAGAAATTATTCTTGCTCAATCGATCATAACGAAGTGAACCAAGCTGAGATATGATCTGATAACCATATACGTCTTCCTGAAATTTTGTTGCCAGAATTTTCGCCACACCAGTAAGCTTAGATGCAATAAACGATAGAGTCAAGACTAAGGTATACACCCTATAATCATATTATCTAGAATTCTCGCCACGCCAACCGGTATGGCTGCAAGAAAATCTAAATTCTATGAATAGGATAGTATATCCAAAATCAGGCTCTACGTTTTTGTCATACCAGCTAATATGGCTGCGATAAATTCTAAACTCCATAAATAAAGTAGACGTTTATCTTATCAGGATATATCATAATTCAATCCATAAAATTTATCACGATGCAAGATCAAAGTCAACAACGAAAATCAGAAATCGATTTCAACAACAAATTAAGGAATAACAAATGGAAACAGGTGAAAACAGATTTCGAGATAAGATTAGAGTGAGATCCTCAGGGGTCATCCCAAGGGTACAACTTGGTCTAAATTGTAACATACTGAATTACAAACAATAGACTAATTATAGCTAACGGTCCTATGCTGTGATGAGTTCTCCTATGTTGCAATCCTAGCATTCCTCTAGGTGTTCTAATTATTGTCCTAGTGTTATCAAGTTGTCCTAGATCCTAATTGCAGGCATGCTTGGTACAATAACGTAACCAAACAACTTAAGTCTGGACCTGCATGGGCCGCCAAAAAAACATGTCATGACCCGTTACCCAAATTGTTGGGCCGGGCCGAGCCATGTCCAGCCTACGCTTGGTCAAAGCGTAGTAAGCTGTTCTAAGAATAGACAATAAAGAATCTAAGCAGCTAACAGTTCTAAAACCATATTTAAAGTTCATCACAACACAGCATCTATAAGCGAAGGTAAATAAGCACAGACTTAATAATACATAACCAAAGTATCTAACTGGAGACAAAGTCCAGTATCCAAATATAAGTACAGACAAAGTCTAAGTCCCAAAACACAAGAAAGATAACTAAGCAAGGTTCCCCGCTGGGGCCTCTACTGGAGCAAGGCCAGGTCCTCAAAATCAGTGCCATAATATGTAACACATAGCATTTCATCCTCGAAAAGTGAACCTACAACGTTATCCTGTCAGGACGGGAGCAAGTACAACCTCTACAACTAAAGTACTGAACATATAATAAAAAGATGTACAACAAGAAACATGGTGTGATAAGTCTATAAAACAGGAAATACTAGAAACATGGCCTCATGTTACAACTGGGGTCACAATATCATAGTAACACATGGAACATGGCATATCTGGAATCATGGTATATCTCATAATCTATCATGGCAAGGATACATATGTCATAAAGACAGATGTATATATAATATTTAAAACTGTAGCAGGTACGTGATCGGTCAATAGATGTACAATGTGCTGGGGCACATAATGAAATGTACTTCCGTACAAGTGTAAAGGCGATAGATGTACATACGTACAAATACAGCTTTGAGAGTAAGGCCTACGGCGCAGTAACATATAAAATAAAACCTTGCTCGGTACTGTAGAGGGGGCATGATCACGTACTGAACTATCATTTTCCCCATAACCCATATTCTAACATATGAGAGATACGAGAACAGTAAAAACATGTGAGAGATACTGGGATCGGTATAAAGCCCGGTAGGTACTAATAGCAGTAAAACAGGTGAAAGTACTGAGAGCAGTAAAACATGTGAATACTCGGGCAGATATAAGCATAGTGAAACATGTACGGGGAACCAGTAAGAAACATGTGAAGATATGATAACTGTCCTAAGCAGGGTAGGGACTAAATTAATGTAACATGTGAAGATTTAACTTGCTACCTCGGTTAATACATGTTCTAGCATTAAAAGACAGTAAATGAGTTTGTAGATGTACTTGCCTCGAGCAAAGCAAGAATACTAGTACGAAGATATAGATGTCCGGTATCCTGTCAATAGTGATATACAAACTCATTTCTAAGCTATGATCAAGATATCACTAGTGGTGTGACACGACTCCTAACTGGATACTAGTCAAGTGGGGACCTAGCATAAAAGTCTAATGTGGAGTGCCACTATATCCAAACTAATTCTCTAGGGTCTTTACACTAGTGCGGGGTGAGGTCCAATACGACTAAAACACAAAACAACACAAAAAGTTGCAAGTCGTAATTATTCAATAATTAAATCAAACTGTACCCTAAGTTCCAACAATTTTAGAGATAGACAAAAAGCTAAATTATATATAAAATAAAGTACCAAAATGATCCTTGTTAATTATAGAAATTTATACTAATTTTTCTGGAATTTATAAACCTTCATAAATAATTATTAAAAATCAGCAAACATAAATATACCGAAAATGAGTTCTGTTTTCCTATTTTTATAAAATACCAAAAGTACTTATTAAATACTGGAAAAATTATAATAAATTATCTAAATTAACATAGTATTTAAATACAATTTTTCATATTTTTACAGCAATTAAAATATATATAAAAATCCAAAAACAGAAAGTAACAATATGGAAAAATAATTAATTACAAATTAAGGATAATACATAAGCAAAATCTACAGACATCGTCGGATGATAAAATAAATATCACCAACGTGTTCAGAACGGTGAAATTAGCTAGGGTAGCCTACCCATAAGTCCAATTCGGACACAGGGACAAAACGGTAATTTCGGGTCAAAGTGATGTCCGCCGTTGGACACACTTTGCACCGAAAAGCGTGTCGGGATAGAAGTCTACAAAACCTAGCAAATTATATGTCCATAAATTCAGAATGATGATACGAACCCAACGGTATATCCGAAATAGGATTCCGATGTGTCGATCTCAAAATGATACGTTGACGCGACACTTGGTATCCGATTTGCACGGAAATGCGTGCCGGAGCAAATGTCTTCAAAACTCAGCAAATTATATGTCAACGAGTCCAGAATGACGATACGAACTCAACGGTATATCCGGAATGAGATTTCGATGAGCCGAACTCAAAGTGACCCGTTGACTCGAAAAGTAGGACCCGCTTCGCACCGAAATGCGTGCCAGGGCCCACGTTCTCCAAATCAAGCAAATTTTATATGAAAACATGCCAGAACGACGCCACGAGTCTACTGGTGGTGTCAGAAATTGAATTCGGAGTCCCGGGTTCAAAAATAGAATTTAACAAGTGCAAATTAAGGAATTCGGACGGCCAACTTTGGCGTCGAATTCGACTGACCAAACGTGCTTTTAATGAAACGAAACCTAAAGGAGGCAGGAAGAGGGTTATATCAGCTGTGCACCGGAACTGATAGCGCGTAAAACGGAGCTGCGACGACGAAGTTATGAACCCGCAAAGTTGGTGTCACGAAACTGTCCAGAAACAGTTCAATTTAAAACGTCAACTTGGTGGCCAGTTTTGAGGTATCAAACGACGAAATTAACGGACGAAAATTGACAGGAGTGAAGGTGAATATACCGAGATTGCGACGGAGCAAAAAATTCACCGATCCAACGGTCGGATCTCCCAGAAAACACACGTAAAGTTGCTGCGACGGAGCACGAATTCTGAGTTCCAAACTCGCGCGTGCCGACGGGATTTTGTTCAAAACGCACGAATAGCCTATTCGGCGCGTCGGGGAAGACGGTGGTGGCCATGGGGTATTCGCCGAAGGTCGCCCGGGCGAGGGGGAGGTCCTCGCGGTGGTGGGCCAGCCACGAGGTGGCTCACTGCCACGCGGCAGCGCCGGTGGCAGCTGCTGCTGCCGCCCATGCTACTGTTGCAGCTGCGACTGCTGTTGCGCTCGCTGCGTACGCACGCGCGTGCGGTGGCTGCGGAGACGCGGCGGCGGAGGAAGGTTCGCCGGCCACGAAGTGGCGCGCGGCGCAGCCGTGGTGGCGGAGGCGTAGTTGATGGAGGTGGTGGTGGCGATGGTTAATGATGGTGGAGATGGATGATGACAATGGTGGTGGTAGTGAGTATGATGGTGATGATGATAGTGAAGTGGAGGAGGAGGAAGGAGGATGTCGGGTTGGGATGCTCGGCCATGGGGGGGGAGAGTCGGCTGTGGTGTGGTGGGAGTGGTGTGTGTGGTTGTTTGTGTGTGAGTGTAAAAATATACATAGGAAGAGAGAGAGTGTAGGATAGAGAGAGAGATAGTTTAGATATTTAAAAGAGGGAGAGAGAGAAAGAGGTCGGCTGTGGAGTAAGGAGGAGGTGTTCTTGCTGGGAGGTGGAGGGGTGATGTGTGTGTTTATGTTGAGAGAGAGTTATATATGTATGGGTGTGTGTGTATATATATATTAATATATATATAGAATGAGTGAGTGAGAGAGATATTTGAATAGAGGGTGGGGGAAAAAGTAGGTCGGCTGGAGGGGGTTGTGAGAGAGAGTGTGGTGAGGATGAGAGAGAGAGGGAGTTATCCATATATATATAATATATATATATATATATGTAGGTATATATATATATATATATATATATATATATATATATATATATATATATATATATATATATAGGGAGATAGAGAAATATTTTAGAGAGAGAGAGGAGAGAGAAAGTGGATATTTCCAAAATAGGAAAAAAATAGGGAATTATGTGGGGTACTTGGGCAGTCATTGAGAGGACAACAGGGAGCTTGGGTTCGGGTTCGGTCGAACCGGGTTGAGTCAAAATAGGACCGGGTGCAATAATGGAATTAAAATTGAGATTTATAATCATGGATAATAAACAACATGCGGGGACTCCAATAAATGGGACACAAGTTTTATGTGGGTAGTAGGCTTCAAGTGGGCCACGTCCATACTTCGGGTCGACTAGGTTGGATCGATGTCGGGTCCCGAAATTAAATTGGAAATTAAATCGGGTTTCACGGTAGAAAATAAATCGGCCTAAATTGAACCGAAAGTTGTGCGAAAGAAATGGAGCACAAAATGGAGTGTCTGAGTGGGACACGAAGGTCATAGGTGAAGAGCGTCTCGAGTAGATCATTTATGAGAAGTTGGTTCTGAGAAAACGACTGGTCTGGTGCTCCTAAATTAAAAGCCACGGCAACGTGTAAACGACGATCAAAAATAAAAGTGGGAATAATTATTCAATGATTAATTGGTCTAAGTTGACCCGAAGTTGCACGATACGAAAAGAGTACAAGGGAACGAATTCAAGTGGGACACGATATATCAACAGGAAGATAATCTTGCCTACTTCAAAACCCATGAAGAGAGTTTACAGAGATTGGCATCCCTGACGCTCCAGAAGTCAAAGTTACGGAAAGGCACATAAATGATCAAAACAATTAAATAAATAAAATATTTATCGATAATAATTCACTCAGAAAAATAAAAATAAACCCTAAAATTCAGGGGGCTTACATGCGCCGAAGTAGTTGTTCGGGCTGAAAGGGCCGGCCGCAATGGCCTGTTGGCACCTGGCAACAGGAGCTTGTCCTATGTTGGCCAGAGTATCCGCACTTATGATCGGTACGTTGAGGGTCGAGGAGGATGTTAGCCTAATGACTATATCATATTTTTGAATATGGCTAATCAATTAAGTTTACCATAATGATATCACTAATATTCATGTAATCATTATCTTGTTGCTACTTAAACTTAACATTGTCCTAAATGTTCTATATCATATTGCTATGCTTGTATCATATTGTTTTATTCGTCTAACATGTTCTTATAGACATGCAGTAAGCATGATCAAGATTTGTCAAACCAGGACATATATAATAGAGAATTATTAATGGGCCAAAGACGACGTTATATAAGGAGATTTCTCTGAACCGCCCAACGACCTTATCCGGGGCCTCACATCGGGGGTTCCGTTGCCTAGTCAGCGGACATGGGTCGAAGGGGCAGCGCCACCCGTACGGGTTCGGAGGCAAAGCCACCAAAAGATATTCAGATTTTTAGATTTGTTTATCTTTGGATGACCGTCGTCAAGGAAAAATGCGTCTTCAAGTTTGCTCAAATTTTAGAAGAAAGACGTCATCAAAGTGCTATTGGTTTTCCTATTTGATCAATATATTTTTTATATTTATTGAGTCTAGGAATACGATGTAAACTGCATCGTACTGGCAAATAGGCTATCCAAGAAACGTTTTAAAATATCCTTTCATTTTAAAAACAAACCCACTTACAAAAGTCCAAACTACTTCCTAACTGCTTGATCTTTTCAAAAAGCCCAAAACCAATTTGCAAAATCCCTGACAGAACTCCAACAGAAGTCGACCTGAGTTTGGCCCGAATTTGGCCAGAGTTCGGTTAGTGGACGTTGGATTTTGAACTTGGTCCTCCTGCAGTTACGGATATTGCCAAGATTTTCTCATAGAGTTTTGCCCGAATTCTGCCTGAATTCTGACAGAGTTCTGCCTTTGGAAAACTATAAATAGAGAAGGATTTTGATCATTTCAACACACCAATTCAATTTCATATCTCTTCTCTATACGCCTACTACTTCTTCCAAAGTGTTCCTGTCACGACCCGCACCCAGTGTAGGGGCACGAAAAGCGAGTACGTCCAGCCTACGTCACAGTGCCAGTGGTAGAACGCTGTCCTAGGTCACATACATCTAAAAATTATAAGGTATCTGCACAATATATACTCTTCGAACGGAGGACAATATAGAAATGTACAACTCAATCACAGCTAAGGTAGAAATACGATAAGATAGATAGATGTGAAAGTCGCCAAATGAAATACAACAGGAGTAGAAATCTAAGAGTCCAAGATAACATCTCCACAACATCCAGAATAACAATATCCCAAATAAGTATATAATGTATCCAAAATAAGACAAGACAATAAAGTAAGATAACTAGTCTTGCTAACTAGCCTAGACTACTGGGGTAATGTACTCTGCAAGGACTGGATCTTCCTGGGAGTCCATCTCGCAAGTATCATTTAGGCCTGCTCCGTAGTACGTAGGACAGAACTCCTCAATGTCATCTGTAATATTTCAACAGGTCTAGTCAGGACATGAACGAGCACAATACATCTCACGCAGTTCATAATATGACAGGAAATGTAAGCATGCTATAGAGTAAGATACATAAAACGCTGAAGAATATATATAAAGTAAAAGAGATGACTGTAAGAAAATATCTACTATAAGTAAAGAACTAACAATGGCTAGTGATGTAGAGTACAAGATAGACATGTGAACGGCTTGAATTTGTACATAATTATACTAAGAGTTTGCACATGATTACACTACTTTAGAATTGTTCACATGACCATTTATACTCCCCCGTACCCCAATCAATACACAAGGATCCAGACAAGTTATATTATTGTACATGATTTCACATGGGGGCCCATAAATGGGTGCACATAAAATATACATGAGGGACTCTGTGAACATGAGAGTACATGAATCATAAGAGTACACATGAATGGTGAAAGCACAAGAATACATGATGTACGTGAAAAGTACATGACATGACGTATCTCGATGCTCCCGAAGGGGATAACATCTCATGAAGGGATCCATATAGTACCAATCTGTGTTAACAATGTGACAGCATCAAGTAAAGTAATCTAGAGCATAAATATAAATTCTATCAAGTATGAAACGGTCAGAGAATGTACTCGCCTGATATCCTGAGTATCCGATGAGTATATATGTCTAGACAGAGTAGATGAGTCCTATTTAGAGCAACACAGGTCACAACATGTCCAGAATGGTAATATTGAACTTTACAATGCATTCTTTATGAATTCTAGGTTATTCTAGACTAAAGTCAACTCTTGGTCAACTCTAGTCAACTACACTAGTCAAACTAGGTCAACCAAGCTATACTAGGTCCAAGCTTAGTCAAACAAGTCTCACTAAGCCTAACCAAGCCTAGGCTAGCACTCAAACACAATCAAAAGCCCAAACAATTATCACACACACAATATATATATATATATATATATATATATATATATATATATATATTTATATTTTATATATATTATATATATATATTTTATATATATAAAATATATAAAATATATAATATATATATATATATATATATAAATATAAATATATATATATATATATATATATATATATATATATATATATATATATATATATATATATATATATATATATATATATATATATATATAGGCTAGTGTAAAAATATATATATATATATATAGGCTAGTGCCTAGAACAAAAGTAAGGCACATACATGGTACATATATATAAATAGGGGTGAGTGTGTGTGTCAAACATTGTAGTAGATAGTGATTTGGTGTGTGAGTGTGTACAATGAGTAATAGTGTATTAGTGAGTGATATGTGTGTGTGTACAGTTGTATGGACAGTGAGCTAGAGTGTGTGTGTGTGTGTGTGTGTTTGTGAACAGGTAAATGAGTATTAGTGTGTGTGTGTGAGGGGTTTATGTTCTCAGGTTTTTGTGTGTTCCCAAGTTCTGCAAAGTGTAGGCGTGTGTGTATACAATTAGGGGGTTCAGTTTAGTGTGTTAACCAAGTGTGATGGTTGATGGTTTCTGTATAAGGGGTGCCCAGGTTCAGTCAGGACAACATGTACCATGTAACCCTCATTTCAGTTCATCACGCATATATAGACCTTCATTTCAGAAATACAGAACCTGGTATCAGTTAACCCATGTATCATCACTCACACAGCCAATTCGAGCTCCACATTGAACCCCAACACAAAATTAAATAACCCAAATATGATATTACATATATATAACATATAAATCTACATTTGAAATCAATAAAACACATAGAATTTCTCAGGAAAATGTTACTGTACGCACGTAACAGTAACAATGGAGAAAACCCAAATCCAATACGAAATCAAGTAAAAATCCCAATTTAATGGTTGGTAAGCACTCGTTCATATATCAGTGTGTCCCACGAGTCGTATGGTGTCTACACAACAGGACACGTCGTGTCCAGACACTCACGAACACTCGCTAATATATGGCTACTACACAGGCTCGTACGGCGAGTCCACGAGCTCGTGGGTACGACACAACTCATGTGGAGTCACATGGTTGTGTCCACGTGTAGCCCACACACGACATGACACTTCGTGTCCACGGTGTGTCTACGCTCTATACGACACGGGTATCAGAGCCTAGACACGGCTACTGCACAATATACGTGAAATCTGTGCACTCACGAATACAATACCGACATGACACGACTCGTCATGCCACTTGGGGGCTGACGTGTCAGTCACTGCCCTAAGGCACCCACCAAGTGTCACGTATCCAAGTGCCACAGACACGGAGAAATTGCTGTTGGGTAGCAGGACACTGCTTGTATGGTCTGTACGGCGTGTCCAGTCCCTTATTCGATACGACACAAAGCCGATGATCGACTCAGTCATGCACGAAATCCAAGAGCACATGTAGCTCTACAAATTTGTTCAAAAAGATTTCAAAAATAACAATAAAATCTCCATTGAGGCATTTCATCAAATACCTATAAACCCACACTGATACGTGTCCGATACAGACACCAAATCAACAAGAATTTTCACCAAACTTTTTCTACAGCTAGGGGACACCTAGATGGATGCATCTATGGAAAGAAATCAGAATTTCAAGGTGATTTGAAGGGATTACCTATAGATAGCCAATCTCCAAGAAAAAGTCCCAAATTGTGAAGTCTCCTTCCTCAAGCAATGTCCCAATGAGCTCCCTTCCTTGCAAGCTAGCCTCCTTTAACTTCTACTCCAGATTTAGAATCAAATACAAAAGATTGGGATCAATTTTGTAGAGGAATGATGAAAGGGAGAAGAAATTAGGGTTTCCTAAAGGGGGATTTCTAAAAGAGGCAAGTGGTTATGAAGAGATATTATATAGGCTGAAATTAGGTCATACATGGGTTGTGGTGGCCGGCCATGTAGGAGATTAGGGTTAGGGTTTCATATGAATGGCTTTGGGCCAAGATCATAAGCTAGCTAGCTCAACCCCTTAGCCATAAGTCCAAATACAAAACTCTCACAATCCTCTCATGAACCCTAGCCACACTCAAGTCAACTAAGACCAACTTAAGTTATATTAGGGTTCCACACCATGCTAACTAAGTCACAAAAGTCAAAGTCAAACTCTAGACTAGTCTTTAAAGTCACAACTAGCAAAAGTCAAAAATTACAACACCAATGCAATAAATAACAAAATAGTTCACAAAAAACCAAAATGGCCAAAATACCCTCAAAGTAAAATGTGGTAGTGAAAAATCTACCCTCCTTAAAAGAATTTCGTCCTCAAAATTTAACGACAAAACTGAACTGATGAGAAGGATAGACAATCATACCTCAAGGTCCAAAAAGATATGGGTATCGCTCGCGTATCTCATCCTCCCGTACCCAGGTAGACTCTTCTGGTGAATGATGCCTCCATGTGACGCAAACCAAGGGTATCACCTGGTTTCTCAGAACCTTCTTTCGTCGATCCAGAATCTCCACAGGCTGCTCTAGATAGCTATGAGTAGGTCCTACCTCAATCTCCGAGTGATCGAGTACATGGCTAGGATCTGCCATATACCGTCTCAGCTGCGACACGTAAAATATGTTATGGACTCCCACTAGTACAGGTGGCAAGTCTAGCCTGTAAGCTACGTTATCGACTCTCCCGCTGATCACGAAAGGTCTGGTAAAGCACGGGCTAAGCTTCCCACCCCCACCCGAATGTATCGTACCACGTGTCAGAGATATCCTCAAGAAAACCAGATCTCCAACCTAATCACAAACAAGGTTTCAATTACTAATATATTCATACATGATCAAACAAAATCACAAACAAAACAACTCCTAATTCTAATCCTATTCCTAAACTGTACCTCAAAGTCCAAAGGTCTGCGGTGCCTATCGGCCCAGTGCCGATGTTCGTCCTGCGCCACGCGAATCCGGTCTCTGATGAGCTTCACCTTCTCGACTGCATCTACAACTGTAAAACCCCTAAAATTTTACTCTATTTTTTATTATTAAATTTGGTACTGATTTAAATTTTTGTATTTTACGTCGCGTAGTTGCATTGAACGCCGCGCGCGAAATTTTATTTTTTCGTAATTGCTCGACAAGTGCGAATATGTACGAGCGTACATATTTTTAGAAAAACATTTTTTCCATTTTTATAGTTTCAAAATAATATATAGTAATTACTTTATTTTTATCATTATAAAAAAAGGGCGTGATATATAATTTATGTATAAATTAATTTTCGAAATTATTTATTAATTATCTTAAATTATTTCAAAGGTATTTTTGAAGTAGTCCTATTAATATTTAAATTGATTTTGGAAATTTATTAATATTAATATTTTATTATTCAAAAAGATATTTAAATATTTATTATTTTTGAAATTATTATTATTAGTATTTTTGGAAAATGTATTTCAAATTTTTTGTGGCAATTTAAATCTTGATTTGAATTTATGGATTTATTTAAATAGTTAAATATTTAAAATTTGATTTATTCCATTTGATTTTAAACTAAAAAATTAATTAGATTTAAATTGGATTTGTATTTGGATTGGATTTGATTGATTTTAAATTAAGTTGTGAATTATCTATTTTGGGTTTAAACTACTCCTAATCCTATCTAAATGGGAATTCCCACATCCTATAAATAGGCAGGTACTCCTCCATATTATTTGTCTCCATAATTCATCTTCCACAAAAATCTCATCGTGTTGTGCACCGTGTCCATCACCACCCATTCCACTATTTTTTTTACATTTACAAAATTCTTTCCCGTGCCCGATAACCCCGGACACGTCCCCTAGATTCGGTGCCGCGTAGGACACGACGCCCAAATCCCTAATCCCCAAATTTCTAACCTGACCCTAACCCTAACCCTAACCCTCATTTCTCTGGCCGACCACTTCGTCGCTGCCCTGACCCGTGGACGCCAGGGTGCCCCGACCACCACCGCCTGGGGCTGCCCGGACTCCCCATCCTCGTGTCCGACCACACTATCATGGTCATCTCCACCACCCGTCCTGGCAGCCACCACCCACGGCCATCCTTTCCTCGACCACCAGACTTCATCACCAACCCAAATCGAAACACCACCTCGACCATCGCCGAACCCAACTCCGGCCGTTGCCATGGACCACAACCACCACCACACAGAGGAGGAGAGAAAGGAAACCCTTACCTTTCCTGGCCGACCCCCGCCTGTCCCAGACGATCAGTCGCACAGCACCACCTCGCTCCTCCGTCTGAGCCTTCTTCTCCCTTTCCCCTCTCCTCCGTTCGCCCGCGCCGACGTCAGCGCCGTGGCCGCCCTCTTCGACCCCTTGCTCCCCTCCGTAAAAACCCTCCGACCGGCGAGCGAGCCGCTTCGCTCCTCCGCCTTGCCAGATCCGCTGTCCGCGATCAGTCTCTGCCTCAAGCCAGCAAGCGCCCTCCGCCGTGCATCCAGCGACCGCCCTAGTCCAGATCGGCTGCGCCACCGTAAACCCTCGCCGTCGGCGAGATCCCTTCGCCCGTAGCCGCCCTTCTCCCCGTTCTCCGCCTTTCGCTTCCGTCTTCTTCCACTCCGAACCCCACTCGCTCCGCCGCGCCGGATCTCCCGCTCCCCGCGTCGGCGTCAGCCACCGCCCGCTCCGCTTCAACCGCCTCTGTGACCGCCGCCCGGAGCAACAGCCGCACCAGCGCACCGATCCCCTGCTCAAACCCCTATCTCCGACCTTCTTCTCTCTCTCCGCCGAACGCCACCACAGCTCTCCGCCCCCTCCGCTCGATTCCTCTCTCCCTCCTCCTTCCTTTCCCTTCTCACTCTCTCTCCTCTTTCTTAGAAAAAAAGGGAGAGCAACAGTCTTCAACTGCTTTTAGTTTTTTATTTCGTTTAATAATTTTATTATTATTTTTATTATTAAATTTACTTACTGTTGATGTTTTTTAATTATTATTATCATTATTATTATTATTATTATTATTATTATTAGTGTACATATTATTATTATTATTATTATTTTATTAGTTTACATATTATTATGATTGTATTATTATTATTATTATTACCAACTGCAATATTGTATGTGGTCCTTAATATTTTACTGCTATTATTATTATTATTATATTTTAGTTACTAAGATTAGAGTTATTATTAGTTATTATTAAAATTGATTTTTGTATAATTAGGTATAATCAGCTTTTCAAAATTTTCTTCTAAAATATATATACCTATTTATATTATTATTATATTTGGCTTGGCCTATAACCTAAAATATGGTTTTAGAATCCCTTAAATATTTATTATATTAGTTTGAACAAGACCAAAATTTGTTTTGAGCCTAAAATGATTTCTTAGAATTTTAATATCTATCTAAAAAGTATTTTGACTAGTAAAAAAAAAAATATATAGTTTCCAAGTACCATAAATCATTTTCCAAAATAGCATATGTATTTATTTATACAATTCCTTTGAATATCAAACCTTGAACATGACTGATCTTATTTCCTCTTTTCTTGCAATTTCAGATTCCTACATATTGACCCTAGCAATTTTGACTATTCCGAACTCAATGACATGGTCTGTCCCACCATCTGAGATCATCATGTGTAGTTGCAATACTGCAGTCATACTCCATGCCACATGATCATAGCACCACACCAGGCAGCTCACCAGGCGTCGCAACAGGCAAGTATACCTTGCTAATTAACTGTCAAATTAGTTATTTTCTGTATTATTTATTTTGTTTCATATTGTTAGTTTCCTTTGTTATAAACTGCGCGTCCAAGCCATACTTGGGTGCAAGCGACTCTATTAGTCGTTTTACTTTACTATATACATGTTAACTTAGTGTTAGCGGACTACCTTCTTGTTGTGGGATATTCTGATATCTCCTTTGGCTGTGACACTCACACTACACGGTTTGAGACTTGTTACTAGGGGCACGACTTATTGACTAACTATCTCTAAAGTCGTGTGACGGTAGTTGTTCGTAACTATTATGACTAGGATTTTAGAGACTCAAACAGTTACAAAACTGGACGAGCCATGGACATGACTTGAACAGTGTAGGAAATATTGGGGGAGGACAGTCGCTAGTGCGTATGGGAATCAAAACAGGTAAACCACAGTCTCCGGATGGAACTGTGGCGATATATTTGTAGATACCCTCTGACGTTTTGGACGTTACGGCCGGATACAAATGACTGGATGCCAGTTACGTACACATAGCCTGAAATCCCACCCATGTGCATGAAAGTTGTCCTCTAAATTGCACATTAGGTGGTTAGAATCTCCTTTGCATATTTATGTCTAGAATAGTCTTTTATATATTATTTTTATTCTGACAGTTCATATTAGCTTGTTCTTCCTGTATCTTGCTACGTCCGTCTGAGGACCTGGTTTTTCCCCAGGTGTGTATTCATGTCTTCCGCAGGTATCCTAGCCGAGGTGTAGTCTTCTTCATTTCTTCGAAGATGACGTGCCTTGGACCTTTCTTGCTACTTTCGCGAATTCTTTTCGTATGTCATGTATCTCTTTTCTTTTAGTTGGCAGTGGACTTTGTCTTCGCCCAACGATTATATCATAAATATTCGAGTTGATTTTTATATTATTATTCTTTTCATTGTGGATGAGATTTAGTTTGTTTTGGATTACTACATTTTATAGCTTATGTATCCATACGAGGTCCATGTACTTCGTATGAATACAGCTGGCATGTCTACGTTCCTAGTCCTACGTATTTTGGGACTGGACGTTACATGTTTTTGTGGTGGCCTATGCAGGTCTAGATAAATTGTTTGGTTGCTTTACCGTACCAAGCAAGCCTGCGTATAGGATTAGAGTCTAGGATCTCATCCACATACTTGACCGCCTTCTCCTCGAGTTGCATCTTGCTTGATCCCTTCTATCGTAATTCGTGCCCTTCTTTCGTGCTTGATAGAGATTAATAGGGTCACCCATACTAGGTGGACATGACCCATTGTTCCATCACCCTACTAGTTTAGCTCTTGTAAGTTGGATAGAATGCCTCATGACCTAGCATAAGACTTCGTCCTTATGACTCACTATAATAGATACTAAGTGGATTGCCTAGACTATAAATTTTTAAAGACCATACCTTATTGGTCGACTAATGCCTTAGACAAGGAGACAATAGGTCGAATGTATAGGCACCAAACAAGACTTAAATTCTTAAAGAGTTCGAACTAATTCTAGTCTCTTTTCAACAATAATCTCACGTGCCTATATTTTACCATCTTGACTAAATGTTGCTACTATAGCCTAGTTTTGCAAGTTTAACCGTTATCAAACTTTTCAAGACACATGCTATTGAGCGCGCGCTCACTAACATATTGTCTAGTCAGAACCGGTGCATGATGGTCTGATCAACCGAGTGCACTTTGGTTCACTTTTATCTATCGTTCTACGCGGAGGGGGGACATAGCTAAACTTGTCCTCTAGAGTTCCATCCGCGACAGCCTTGACAATTCCTTTTTGAATTACTCACTCTCCATTGAGCCACATATTGGTATTGGAAAACAAACTTCTCTGGACTCATATTGGTTTTCGTCTTTCACCTATTATAGACGAAGACTCGTACTTGATAGATAGACCCAAAGTATCACCTCTAGTTGTCCCATCATCTATTGCCAAGCTAGTTAGCCAACGACCAAAGCCACGTGACTATAATCTCATCTCAAGTTATTCGCCCTCAAACTATTACCTTGACCTTCTAATCGCTCTCTTAATCGTGCCCCCAACCTACTCTCAAGGAACCATGTCTTTAAGTCCTCAAATTATTTCTCTTGATACCGTACTATTCTTTATTGCATGTTATCTTGATTAAACTCTAACCTTAATCATTGTCCTTCTAGCGTTAGTTAGCCATATCCATGATTTAATTTTCGTCATTATTTGTTCATCGCGATTTTCTAATACATGTTTGCATTGAACGTCGTTTTTTTGCCTCGTCTAGTGACTTGATCGTATTCATGTGACCTTCTCACCCACCCCAATTATTCTTAATTTCGAGGACAAAATTCTTGTAAGTTGGGTAGGATGTAAAACCCCTAAAATTTTACTATATTTTTTATTATTAAATTTGGTACTGATTTAAATTTTTGTATTTTACGTTGCGTAGTTGCATTGAACGCCGCGCATAAAATTTTATTTTTTCGTAATTGCTCGACGAGTGCGAATATGTGCGAGCGTACATATTTTTAGAAAAACATTTTTTCCATTTTTATAGTTTCAAAATAATATATAGTAATCACTTTATTTTATCATTATAAAAAAAAGCGCGTGATATAATTTATGTATAAATTAATTCTCAAAATTATTTATTAATTATCTTAAATTATTTCAAAGGTATTTTTGAAGTAGTCCTATTAATATTTAAATTGATTTTCAAAATTTATTAATATTAATATTTTATTATTCAAAAATATATTTAAATATTTATTATTTTTGAAATTATTATTATTAGTATTTTTGGAAAATGTATTTCAAAATTTTTGTGGCAATTTAAATCTTGATTTGAATTTATGAATTTATTTAAATAGTTAAATATTTAAAATTTGATTTATTCTATTTGATTTTAAACTAAAAAATTAATTAGATTTAAATTGGACTTGTATTTGGATTGGATTTGATTGATTTTAAATTAAGTTGTGAATTATCTATTTTGGGTTTAAACTACTCCTAATCCTATCCAAATAGGAATTCCTACATCCTATAAATAGGCAGGTACTCCTCTATATTATTTGTCTCCATAATTCATCTTCCACAAATATCTCATCGTGTTGTACACCGTGTCCGTGTCCATCACCACCCATTCCACTATTTTTTTTACATTTACAAAATTCTTTCCCGTGCCCGATAACCCCGGACACGTCCCCTAGATTCGGTGCCGCGTAGGACACGACGCCCAAATCCCTAATCCCCAAATTTCTAACCTGACCCTAACCCTAACCCTAACCCTAATTTCTCTGGCCGACCACCTCGTCGCTGCCCTGTCCCGTGGACGCCAGGGTGCCCCGACCACCACCGCATGGGGCTGTCCGGACTCCCCATCCTCGTGTCCGACCACACTATCATGGTCATCTCCACCACCCGTCCTGGCAGCCACCACTCACGGCCATCCTTCCCCCGACCACCAGACTTCACCACCAACCCAAATCGAAACACCACCTCGACCATCGCCAAACCCAACTCCGGCTGCTGCCGCGGACCACAACCACCACCACACAGAGGAGGAGAGAAAGAAAACCCTTACCTTTCCCGGCCGACCCCCGCCTGTCCCCGATGATCCGTCGCACAGCACCACCTCGCTCCTCCGCCTGAGCCTTCTTCCCCCTTTCCCCTCTCCTCCGTTCGCCCGCGCCGGCGTCAGCGTCGTTGCCGCCCTCTTCAACCCCTTGTTCCCCTCTGTGAAAACCCTTCGACCGACGAACGAGCCGTCTCGCTCCTCCGCCTGGCCAGATTCGCTGTCCGCGATCACTCTCCACCTCAAGCCAGCAAGCTCCCTCCGCCGTGCATCCGGCGATCGCCCTAGCCCAGATCGGCCGCGCCACCGCAAACCCTCGTCGCCGGCGAGATCCCTCCGCCCGTAGCCGCCATTCTCCCCGTTCTCCGCCTTCCGCTTCCGTCTTCTTCCACTCCGAATCCCACTCGCTCCGCCGCGCCGGATCTTCCGCTCCCGCGCCGGCGTCAGCCACCGCCCGCTCCGCTTCAACCGCCTCTGTGACCGCCGCCCGGAGCAACGGCCGCACCAGCGCACCGATCCCCCGCTCAAACCCCTCTCTCCGACCTTCTTCTCTCTCTCCGCCGAACGCCACCACAGCTCGCCGCCCCCTCCGCTCGATTCCTTTCTCCCTCCGCCTTCCTTTTCCTTATTACTCTCTCTCCTCTTTCTTAGAAAAAAAGGGAGAGCAGCAGTCTTCAACTGCTTTTAGTTTTTTATTCCGTTTAATAATTTTATTATTATTTTTATTATTAAATTTACTTATTGTTGATGTTTTTTTAATTATTATTATCACTATTATTATTATTATTATTATTATTATTAGTGTACATAATATTATTATTATTTTATTAGTTTACATATTATTATGATTGTATTATTATTATTATTACTAACTGCAATATTGTATGTGGTCCTTAATATTTTACTGCTATTATTATCATTATATTTTAGTGACTAAGATTAGAGTTATTATTGGTTATTATTAAAATCGATTTTTGTATAATTAGGTATTATCAGCTTTTCAAAATTTTCTTCTAAAAATATATATACCTATTTATATTATTATTATATTTGGCTTGGCCTATAATCTAAAATATGGTTTTAGAATCCCTTAAATATTTATTATATTAGTTTGAACAAGACCAAAATTTGTTTTGAGCCTAAAATGATTTCTTAGAATTTTAATATCTATCTAAAAAGTATTTTGACTAGTAAAAAAAAATATATAGTTTCTAAGTACCATAAATTATTTTCCAAAATAGCATATGTATTTATTTATACAATTCCTTCGAATATCAAACCTTGAACATGACTGATCTTATTTCCTCTTTTCTCGCGATTTCGGATTCCTACATATTGATCCTAGCAATTTTGACTATTCCGAACTCAATGACATGGTCTGTCCCACCATCTGAGATTATCATGCTTAGTTGAAACACCGCAGTCATACTCTATACCACATGATCATAGCACCACACCAGGCAGCTCACCAGGCGTCGCAACAGGCAAGTATACCTTGCTAATTAACTGTCAAATTAGTTATTTTCTGCATTATTTATTTTGTTTCATATTATTAGTTTCCTTTGTTATAAACTGCGCGTCCAAGCCATACTTGGGTGCAAGCGACTCTATTAGTCGTTTTACTTTACTATATGCATATTAACTTAGTGTTAGCGGACTACCTTCTTGTTGGGGGATATCCTTATATCTCCTTTGGCTGTGACACTCACACTATACGGTTTGAGACTTG
The DNA here is from genome assembly GCA_029216955.1 of Iris pallida. NCBI lineage: Eukaryota > Viridiplantae > Streptophyta > Magnoliopsida > Asparagales > Iridaceae > Iris > Iris pallida. The sequence goes on from JANAVB010010200.1 coordinate 594,523, forward strand.
TTACTAGGGGCACGACTTATTGACTAGCTATCTCTAAAGTCGTGTGACGGTAGTTGTTTGTAACTGTTATGACTAGGGTTTTAGAGACTCAAGCAGTTACAAAACTGGACGAGCCATGGACATGACTTGAACAGTGTAGGAAATATTCGGGGAGGGCAGTCGCTAGTGCGTATGGGAATCCAAACAGGTAAACCACAGTCTCCGGATGGAACTGTAGTGATATATTTGCAGATACCCTCTGACGTTTTGGACGTTACGGCCGGATACAGATGACTGGATGCCAGTTACGTACACATAGCCTGAAATCCTACCCATGCGCATGAAAGTTGCCCTCTAAATTGTACATTAGGTGGTTAGAATCTCCTTTGCATATTTATGTCTAGAATAGTATTTTATATATTATTTTTATTCTGACAGTTCATATTAGCTTGTTCTTCCTGTATCTTGCTACGTCCTTCTGAGGACCTGGTTTTTCCCCAGGTGTGCATTCATGTCTTCCGCAGGTATCCTAGCCGAGGCGTAGTCTTCTCCATTTCTTCGAAGATGACGTGCCTTGGACCTTTCTTGCTACTTTTGCCAATTTTTTTCGTATGTCATGTATCTCTTTTCTTTTAGTTGGCAGTGGACTTTGTCTCCGCCCAACGATTGTATCATAAATATTTGAGTTGATTTTTATATTATTATTCTTTTTATTGTGGATGAGATTTAGTTTGTTTTGGATTACTACATTTTATAGCTTATGTATCCATACGAGGTCCATGTACTTCGTATGAATACAGCTGGCATGTCTACGTTCCTAGTCCTATGTATTTTGGGACTGGGGCGTTACATGTTTTTGTGGTGGCCCATGCAGGTCTAGATAAATTGTTTGGTTGCTTTACCGTACCAAGCAAGCCTGCGTATAGGATTAGAGTCTAGGATCTCATCCACATACTTGACCGCCTTCTCCTCGAGTTGCATCTTGCTTGATCCCTTCTAAAAGTGAGGCCTCTTGGCCGGTCCTCCGCTGCCACCGGCTCCATGAGCGTCTCGTCCCCTCTTGAGCTTCAGCTCAAGATCATCCTCTGCTGCTAGGGCACCCACCAGAATGTGGCACTCCGGTCATTCTTGGTCAAGGACTTGACCTCCTTGACTAACCCCTTCCGAAATCTCTGGGCCTTCGTCGTCTCACCGAGTCCCTCAACAAATTTGCCCAGACGACAGATCTCCCCAAACGGTAGATCTCCCCAGCGTACTCCTCGATAGTCTGACTGCCCTAAACTAAGTTCTCAAACTGCGTCTCCAGGGCGCCAAGAGCTGTGTCAGGGAAAAACTTATCCTTGAACAGCTTCTTGAAGGCTGTCCAAGTCTGTCCCTCTGTATCGACCCTCGGGTCCGTCTGGTATCATGTGCGGGCCAGGTCCTGCATCTGACTACCTATTGCCTCAATCTGCAGTCGTGCTAGAATCTCCACCAGCCGAAAGATCTCATCGATGTGCTCTCTCCAGTCATCCGCTTACAGAATCCCCTTAGTGCCACGAAAGTTCCATGGACGCATATTCTGGAAGTCCTGGATCCTTGGTGTCCTCGGCTGATATGGCTGCATCTGGGCTGCCTGAGGTTGCGCAATAACTCTCTCTACCATCATCAGGACAAGCTGATGGGCATTCTCTATGCCCTGCTGAAAATGAGCGGACTGCTGTCGCTGGGCCTCCACCATCCTCTAAAAGAAGTCGAACAACTGCATTACGTCAGCCGATCCTGAAGTTAGCTACTGCCGAGAGAAATCAGGAATGACGGGGGAAGGTCTCTGTATAGACGGAGGTGCACCTCCAAATACAGTAGAAATGCTAACCTGAGCTGGTACAACAGGAGCTGTAGTCTCGAAGCCCTACTGAACAGGACAAGAGGTGGCCGACCTCTCGATAGTATCCCCCGGACCGGAGTGATGATATCGTGTCTCCATAACCATCCTGAAGACAGATCAAAACAAGAAGCAATTACTGAGAATGAAGCAAAAAAAATCAAAGGCAATTTATTTATTCAATGGAAAGCATTTAATAAAAAAGAATTTAGATGACAAGTATTGGATCGGAGTTTTCCTAATGTGATTGAGTACCTCAAAACTATATCCTATATCCTATTGCAGGCTGTAGTGATACTCTAGTTTGAATGCCACTACAAATCTAGACCTGTATGGGCCACCACTAAAAATGTGTCACGACCCGCACCTAGTGTAGGGACACGAGAAGCGGGTACGTCCAGCCTACACCGCAGTATCGGCGGTAGAACGCTGTCCTAGGTCACATACATCTAAGTACTTGTACAATATATACTCTCCAAACGGAGGACAATATAGAAATGTACAACTCAATCACAACTAAGGTAGAAATACGATAAAATAGATAGATGTGAAAGTCGCCAAATAAAATACAACAGGAGAAGAAGTCTAAGAGTCTAATATAACATCATTACAACATCCAGAATAACAATATCCTAAATAAGTACATAATGTATCCAAAATAAGACAAGACAATAAAGTAAGATAACTAGTCTAGCTAACTACCCTAGACTACTGGGGTAATGTCCTCTGCAAGGACTGGGTCCTCCTGGGAGTCCAGCTCGCAGGTGTCATCTAGGCCTGCTCCGTAGTACGAAGGACAGAACTCTTTAATGTCATCTGTAATATTTCAACAGGTCCAGTCAGGACAGGAACGAGCACAATACATCTCACGCAGTTTATAATATGACAGAAAATGTAAGCATGCTATAGAGTAAGATACATGAAACGCTGAAGAATATATATGAAGTAAAAGAGATGACTGTAAGGAAATATCTACTATAAGTAAAGAACTAACAGTAGCTAGTGATGTAGAGTACAAGATAGACATGTGAACGACTTGAATTTACACATAATTATACTAAGAGTTTGCACACGATTACACTACTTTGTAATTGTTCACATGACCATTTATACTCCCCCGTACCCCAATCAATACACAAGGATCCAGACAAGTTATGTTATTATACATGATTTCACATAGGGGCCTATAAATGGGTGCACATGAAGTATACATGAGGGGCTCTGTGAACATGAGAGTACATGAATCACAAGAGTGCACATGAATGGTAAAAGCACATGAATACATGATGTACATGAAAAGCACATGACATGACGTATCCCGATGGTCCCGAGGGGGATAACATCTTATGAAGGGATCCATATAGTACCAATCCGTGTTAACAACGTGACAACATCAAGTAAAGTAATCTAGAGCATAAATATAAATCCTATCAAGTATAAAACGGTCAGAGAATGTACTCGCCTGATATCCTGAGTATCCGATGAGTATATATGTCCAGACAGAGTAGATGAGTCCTATTTAGATCAACACAGGTCACAACATGTCCAGAATGGTAATATTGAACTTTACAATGCATTCTATATGAATTCTAGGTTATTCTAGACTAAAGTCAACTCTTGGTCAACTATAGTCAACTACACTAGTCAAGCTAGGTCAACCAAGCTATACTAGGTCCAAGCCTAGTCCAACAAGTCTCACTAAGCCTAACCAAGCCTAGGCTAGCACTCAAACACAATCAAAAGCCCAAACAAGTTATCACACACACAAATTCAAAAATATATAAATATACAATATATATAGGTATTGATATAGGCTAGTGCCAAGTACACAAGCAAGGCACATACATGGTATATATATAAAAATAGGGGTGAGTGTGTGTGTCAAATATTATAGTGGATAGTGATATGGTGTGTGTGCGTGGACTGCAAGTTAGAGAGAGTGTGTTTGTACAATGAGTAATAGTGTATCAGTGGGTGATATGTGTGTGTACAGTTGTATGAACAATGAGCTAGAGAGTGTGTGTGTTTGTGAACATGTAAATAAGTGTTAGTATGTGTGTGTGAGGGGTTTATGTTCTCAGGTTTTTGTGTGTTCCCAAGTTCAGCAAAGTGTAGGCGTGTGTGTATACAATTAGGGGGTTCAGTTTAGTATGTTAACCAAGTGTGATGGTGTCTGTATAAGGGGTGCCCAGGTTCAGTCAGGACAGTAAGTACCATGTAACCCTCATTTCAGTTCATCACACATATATATAGACCTTCATTTCAGAAATACAGAACCTGGTATCAGTTAACCCATGTATCATCACTTACACAGCCAATTCAAGATCCACATTGAACCCCAACACAAAATCAAATAACCCAGATATGATATCACATATATAACATATAAATCTACATTTGAAATCAATAAAACACATAGAATTTCTCAGGAAAATGTTATTGTACGCACGTAACAGTAACAATAGGGAAAACCCAAATCCAATACGAAATCAAGTAAAAATCCCAATTTAATGGTTGGTAAGCACTCATGCATATATCAGTGTGTCCCATGAGTCGTATGGTGTCCATACAACAGGACAAGACGTGTCCAGATGCTCACGAACACTCGCCAACACACGGCCACTGCACAGGCTCGTACGGCGAGTCCACGAGCTCGTGGACACGACACGACTCACGTGGAGTCACGTGGTTGTGTCCACGTGTAGCCCACACGTAGGGCTATACATTCGATACGACACTTTGTGTCCACAACGTGTCTACGCTCTGTACGATACGCGTATTAGGGCCTAGACACGGCTACTGCATAGCGTACATGAAATTGGTGCACTCACGAATACGATGTCGACATGACACGACTCATTATGCCACTTGGAGGCTGACGTTTCAGTCATTGCCCCAAGTCACCCACCAAGTGTCCTATATCCAAGTAACACCGACACGGAGAACTTGCTGTCGGGTAGCAGGACTCTGCTAGCATGGTCTGTGCGGTGTGTCCAGCCCCTCATTCGATACGACACAAAGTCGATGATCGACTCAGTCATGCATGAAATCCAAGAGAACATGTAGCTCTACAAATTTATTCAAAAAGATTTCAAAAATAACAATAAAATCTCCATTGAGGCATTTTATCAAACACCTATAAACCCACACTGATACATGTTCGATACGGACACTAAATCAACACGAATTTTCACCAAACTTTTTCTACAGCTAGGGAACACCTAGATGGATGTATCTATGGAAATAAATTAGGATTTTAAAGTAATTTGAAGGAATTACCTATAGAGAGACAATCTCCAAGAAAAGGCCCCAAATTGTGAAGTCTCATTCCTCAAGCAATGTCCCAATGAGCTCCCCTCCTTGCAAGCTAGCCTCCTTTAACTTCTACTCCAGATTTAGAATCAAATACAAAAGATTGGGATCAATTTGGTAGAGGAATGATGAAAGGTGGAAGAAATTAGGGTTTCCTAAAAAGGAATTTCTAAAATAGGCAAGTGGTTATGAAGAGATATTATATAGGCTAAAATTAGGTCATACTTGGGCTGTGGTGGCCGGCCATGTTGGAGATTATGGTTAGGGTTTCAGGTCAGGTTGCGCCAAGTTAGCTTGCGCCAGACTGGGGCGCACAAGGTCAG